>CM055272.1:53939147-54605021 GCA_029237695.1 Conchocele bisecta | reverse complement strand
TACTTACATTTAAATAATATTTTTAAGATGTAATGTGTTTAATAGCCAAAAGTTCGTCGTCAGAAAAACGTGGAACAGACAGTAGATATGATTTTTGTCGTAATAAAATCAATCTTTGACCAAATTTCACGAAATAATAAGAAGGCTCATTCTTCAATTTTGATAAATATTGTCGAGAACAAATTATTTTGTTTGCATTGTTTATATAGCCGTAACATTTGGGCAATTTCGTAGGACAAACAATGCACGTGCAGAGAGAGGACAACAAGATCACCGACTTACCTGAAATGTTGAAACGAAATCGGCGATTCAGAACCAAATCTTCAATCTTCAATATTCTAAGCCTTCAGGCCGAAGTAGATACACGTGTAGTATATTTAATCACTCTTTTTGTAAATGTTCACCAATTAGATCACTCTCTTGTATTTATTTCAAAACATGTGACGTCAACAAAACATGTGTTGACGTCATTCGGCAGGTGCGTTTTAGAACAAAATTAATGTCGGCGATTATTCGTAAGTTTGAAAATTCATGTAAACTGCTATACTGGTCGATAAATGCATAGTCACAGTCACAAATGTAGCGTTAACATGGAACTAATTATAACTGGAGTCACGTGAGTTCCATGTAACAACAGGATGTGTATGTGCTTCAGCCATATTGGTTCAAAGTACCACTCGAGAAAGTATTTAATTTTCCGTCAATTAGTTGGCATTGATAATACTCCAAAAATGCACTGTCGAACCTGTGCTAAAGGCCACTCCGAATAGCAATTACCTGCCTATATAATGTGCATGATCACGTGGTTACAACAACAACTGCATTTTAAGTATTATTGATATTTTCCTTAATATGCAACGGATTTTGATGATATATGGCGCAGCAAATGCGTCTTCAAGAGCTGCATTTGGTGGTCCATGGAGTTCGGCACAGACTTATGTCGTTATGTAGACATGGAAATCGATTCTTCGCAAACACGACAGAGGTTTTGGCGAAAATACAGAGACCACCAAATGCAGCCTAACAAGACGCGTTTGATGCGCCATATTTCATCAAAATCAGTTACGTAATAAGGCCAATATAACATAATACGTACGTTGAATCAGATGGATTCTGTAAGTTATACATATCGAGTTATACATAGACCAGTCTTATAAATAGGTTACCAAACTCGGAAACTCTGAAGTAATGTCCCTTAAAGGCATTGACCTGCAAATAATATTATAACGGAACTGTGTTTAACTGCCTTCGTTTGTTAACTGTCCTTATTGTCTATGATTATGAATATTAATACCCGCCATATCTATGGTCTTATACCATTTTTCCTGGGGCGTTGCATCAACGGGCTACGTAGCCCATTCAATGTTTCTTGAATTTCGCGCTTTTCTGAATCGCGTGTCACGTGATAGTTATGTTGATCAATTGAGCATGCGCGATTGAACCAAATATGGTGCACAGCTCAAATCCTTTTCTTTGTTGAACGAGCATCAAGTTCTTCAGGTGGACCTTGACTCTTCGCGTAGGAGGGAATTTCCCGATCACGTCATTACTATTGTATTGTGATTGTCCAGCTGTCTTCTTTCGGTTTCGTAATACCCATATTAATTACACCTACTGCAACACAATTATGGCGAGAAATATTGTATAGTTTACAGATAAGGATTAGCTTTATTCAATGTATGCGTTTATTAAATATGTTTATATACTCTGAATATACAGTTCAAGCCTCGGTCAATGGCTTTAAACCTACTTGCGGGACATGATGGCGTTATAATTGGTGGAGTTTGTCGGTTTGACGCGACATCAAACCGACACATTCTGCCAATTCCAACGTCAATGATGACCCGTAAGTTACTCTAAGGGTCGTTAATTGTTATTTTCCAAGTTCCGTGTGTAGAGCAATAGTCTCTCACGGATTGGCACCTAGACTAACATGCCATGTAGTCTGGGTGAATTATTGAAAATGGTGGAAATGTAGTATAAAGTTGTTTTGATGATTGGCTTAAATCATATGGTTTAAAGATGACAATTTCCAAAGGGAGTATAAAAATTCATCCGGTGGCATTTTTTAAAATCCAAGATGGCCGCCGGCATCCATCAGAATCACTAACATCACTATGACTTCCAAAGTACTGTGCTATGACAACATATACGGGCTCTATACCCATATTTTCAACCATAAGGAATACAATGGCATATGTAATGATACAGTCTGAGCATTATGATATTTTAAAAATTAAAGATGGCCGCTGGAATCCATCAAAATCATTAATATCACTTTATACCGCAACCATTGCTCCATGTAGCATAATAAAGGGGGTTGAATAAATGCTGTTTATATCTGATGTAACTTAAAATACATGAATAGCCGTTTTTGCGTTTATTTGTTCACCTTTGACCCATAATCGCGGCCTCTGATTGGTCAGTCTCAACAGCAAATTCAAGATGGCGGCGAATTTTAAAATCTTAAAATGTTGGCTTAAGTTCATAATTATGGTTGCAAGATGACAATTTTCAGAGGGTGTGTACAAATTCATCCGGTGGCATTTTTTAAAATCCAAGATGGCCACCGGCATCCATCAGAATCACTAACATCACTATAACTTCAAAAGTACTGTGCTATGACTGCAAATACGGCCGCCGGAATCCATAAAAACTTTAGTATCACTTCCAAAACACTAGCTCTATCACAACAAATACGGGCTCTATACCCATATGTTCAACCATAAGGAATACAATGGCATATATATTGAAACAGTCTGAGCAGTGCATTATGGTGAAAATCCAAGATGGCCACCGGAATACAGCTACATCATTAATATCACCATACCGTCCAAAGTACTGAATCCATCATACTCACTAATATCAGTTTAACTTTCAAAGAACTGGCGTTATGACAACGAATACTGGCGCTATGCCCATCGTTTCAACCATATGTAATACAATGGCATTTATATTGGAACATTTTTACTATTTTGGTATGATGCAAATTCAATATGGCCGCCATAAAATAGCCAACATGTCTACCACCACACATCAAAATCGAATATACTACATTATTTTTGCCTTATGGATGAATGATATTCGCTAAATATATGAAGACTAAATGATTAATTGATATATTTTAATGCAAATTGTTTAAGTTATAAAATGGTGTTAATAAACAAATTTATTAAGAATTTGTGTTCAGTTCGCAATAATAGTTGTTGTTGTTGTTTACTGGAAGTGATTATTGCAATAGCAGTTTCTTGTTTTATTGTCAACAACTAAAATTCGGTAAAATGAATTTATAAGGCAAAAGCCCATCCATGACTGTTTATTCGAAATAACTTTGTTATTAGACGGATTTTCTTGAAATAAAAAGTAGGCTCATTTCTAAAAAATAGTTTTACATTGTTTTATATAAAAAAAATAAGCAAGATTTATTGTTGCAAAAACACTCCAGTTTTTCCAGCAATAAATCTTGGGCAGCATTTCGTGGAACAGACAATAGTCTCCCAGCTGTAGCATACATAGACTACAATATTGGTAAGATATAAATGTACCTGCAAGGTTTTCCAGCTACTACAGGTAAATCTATATTGTTCGGTAATGTGGAAACATAATGATATTTCCTCCCACTAATAATGTTGTCAATATTCACAAATGTACCTGCAAGCACCTCTAATGCCACTCCCAATCATAATCACGTTGATTGTGTGCATAATTTCATCGGCATATGTATTACGCCTATAATTTGTACTACACAGTTAAGTATTGTGGTTTGTAAAACGGAACCTCGAGTGCATGGTGACCTGGCTTTCATGGAGTAGGCAAGCTCGCAGATGCCTACTTTAAACGTCCCGCTCTCTAAATGTGTTGTTATTGTTGTTGTTGTTCTAATTAATTAGTAGGGATTAAAATCCAAATTTTGTTTTATTTGCATTCAAATCTGCGAAATCCGGAACTATCAAAAGATAAACCGTCGTTAAAAAAGACAAATACAACGTAAATGAAAGTATATGCATGGATTTTACAAAAACTGTTCAAACTATTTAAGTACTTTACAACTTTTGATGGTAATTTTGGTGGCCATATTGGATTTCCACCCTAAATTAATAAGCAAACTGTAAACATATACTTCTAGTATGTTTCATTTGATTGAAGATATGGGATAGAAAGTCCAGATTAACGACCTAAGCCAAAATAATTGGCCAGTTCTAACATTATCAGTTATTTGTTAGTACAATCGGCAATATTTGATGTTTAATAGGGTCCATATACATTTCCAACAATAGATTGTACAATTGTATCTTCCAATTGATTCATCGTGAGTTACAACATGAGTGCAAAGCCCATATGTATCGTCCTAGTACGACCATCTTGGATTTAAGAAATGCCACCGGGCGAACTTTTGCACATCCTCTTGAAATTGTTAGCCCATACACATATGAAGTCATATCAATCAAAATAAAAACTTTATACTGCATTTCCATCAAATGTGATTTTTGATCCCATTTCCTCCCGACTAATGTCTCTATATCTTTGTTTACTTTTATTTCTTATTAATCTGATAGTTTTCGTTTTCTGTTATCATGCTATAGCATCGTGGGAGAACAGCGGGTGATGAGTTTGGCCATATAGCTATGTCTAATTGGCACCCTATTACACGTGACCTATTTATAAGGCTGGTCGAAGTGGACATATATAGCAGTTGCTAGTGACGTAGACTAGCCACCCGTTTTTTTTGTTTTTTTTTTCCAAAGTCTTTTAAGTCGCCGGAAAGGACTCTTGAATGAAAACGCTACATAGAGTGTGTGTGTCCTGTGCGTCATTAAATACGGCTTTGACTGGATAAATGGGGCTTATGGCTTTTACGAACAGTGTAGATCCAGATCAGCCTGTGCATTCGAACAGTCTGATCAGGATCTGCACTATTCGCTATTCCATCACAGAAAAAATCGTCATTATTCTAACAAAGCGTATATACTGTTATCATGCTACATCAGTGCTACTGGGAGCTACACTGACCATAAATCCCATGAGCTCCATTTCTCCAGTCACTGCCACAAATGGATATCGTATCTTGTAACTAATATACAAAGGCATACTTGTCAAATACACGACACGCAGCAGAAGTATACGTATTAACACTACATCAATGTTTTTCGTTGGAATTATCGTTGTGTGCCTGGCGGCTTCAATATGTTGCCATAATGAACCTATTGCACCTGATATTCTGTCAAGTTTGGCAGCCATCATGGATACATTGGCCACAAGAGAAAATGAGCTCGATAAGAAACTGGATTCCATTCTCGGTGAAGTTAGACACACTAAGCTAATTCGTGAATTAGACGAACTCGCGACAAGATTGAGTGAACTTGATAAACGGGAAGGCCTACATGCACAACGAATGGACGAATGTGAAAAGAAGTTTCAAGATTCAGCGTCCTGGTTAACGTATGTACGATGGGGAAGAACGGAATGCCCCGGGAATGGTTCACTGATGTTGTACGGAGGTTATGCTGCCGGGGGCCATTTCACTCATACGGGCGCCTCGCCAAATATGCTTTGCCTTCCTCGCAATCCCGAATGGGGAAAGTTCCGCGACGCAGAAGATCAAAATGGTGGGTACATATACGGGGTCGAATATCAACAAACCGCTGACAGAGCAAACGCCATATTCGGCAATAGACTTCTTCATGATGGAGATGTACCATGCACAGTCTGCGAGTCTAGCCGGAAGTCGATGATCATGATACCAGGCCGGATCACGTGTTATGCCGGATGGACGCGGGAGTATTGGGGTTACCTAATGACGGGGCACCATGGTCATAAAGCACAAGGCGACTACCATTGCATCGACGCAAACCCTGAATCCCTCGAGGGAGGCGAAAGTAACCAAGATGGTTACCTGCTGTATTTCACGGAAGTGAGATGTGACGCGCTGAGATGTCCGCCGTATGTGAAAGGGCGGGAGCTGCCTTGTGTCGTCTGCACAAAATGACATCATGGAACACGTGTAACTATATTGTACGCTTGATTTATTGTATAAACGTGTTTCGAATTACGATACCACTACGTTTTTGGCGGAAGGATAAAGAAGCGCACCTACCACGCCGTGAGCGCGCGAAATATGAATACAAACTTTGAATCGATGCCAAATTTCACCAGTTCTGGAGTGAGTGCACGTATGAACTGCATGTACGTGCATTGCTATGTGCCTGGGTGTGGCAAATAGCAACAAATGAAAAAGTATATTATCAAGTACATTATGTGGAGTTATATCTTACACAACTTGCAGATCGTCCACTCTGTGGATATTAGAAATATAACAGACGCATATGGCTTCAAAATGAAAGATTTTATGACATAAATATGAACATGAAGTGAAAGATGTATGACAATTTTCGTTTCCTATCTGAACTATTTCAACACCACAGCCCTGTATGAGACACGCCATGTGATTTTATACATTCGGACATCTGCGTAATATCATGAAAAACGTTACAAATTTTACAATATTTTCCGTAAATAGCGAGAAAGTTGACAAAATTCCGCATGTACTCTGAAAACTTTTGACTTTGTTTATGAACAAAATTGTAAATGTTGTAAACCTATTTAATGATACAATATCACATGGCTTGTCTCATATAGCGGTGTTTGCAGTGTATATCCAGAAGAGCAGGCTTGTGAAGAGTCATTTCATCAGGATCTACACATTTTGAAAGTAATTTTCATATTTTTCAGAAGAAAAAAACACACCCTCTTTTAATAAATGGATTAGTCTGAAAACATTTTGTAACGACTCAATCAAAATCCACTGGACTTATTCATTTTACAAGAGCATGAGCTCGTTGTTCCATCGTACGGTCGTGCAGTGGAACTCCCTGTCTGAACACACAGTGACCAGGCCCGACCTTGACCATTTCAGTAGCCTATTTCACCAACATTGCCAAGTATACCATCTTACCAAAGTATGCTTGGAGGGAGAACTGTTCAATTTTAGAATAAATTTATTAATTTTTATTATACTGAATGTATTACATTATCACAGCCATTTTGGCTGTGATAATGTAATAAATTCAGTATAATAATTCTGCATAGTTTTAATCATCAAATATATGAATTGTTAGTTCTGTATGCAATAATGCATTTCGGAAAAATCTATGATTACTCCCTCAAATTATACTTTGCTAGATAAGTATACTTTGCAATTTTGATGAAATCGGCTACAGGTCTTCACTGGGCACTGCCCACAACTCCATCCCGTAAGACTCTATGAATTTATTCATACCTTCTATCACACGTTTGATGCCATTAATATATTAACTTGCCTCTCACGCACAGCCTACTAAAATCCCAACGAGTGTGTAAATAAAAATTGATCGGAAATTATCTACAACGTAACAAAGAGAAGAAACATGAAATAGATGCGGTTTAACGCCCCAGCAACAGCTAACGTCATATAGGGACGAGAGCGGCACCGTTTAAAGTCTCATCCGACAGACCAGTGGGATGGAAATACTATGAAAGTATAGTTCACGCTCTAGGGTAGGTATTGAACTCACAACCTTCAGTAGTTACGTCCTGTATTCTACCACTGAGCCACAGCCCATCCATACCAAGAGAATAAATCAGGACCACAAATTCCAAATGTATTTTTGTTTAAATATATGATTACCCCCATGTTAAATTCCCATAAATGTTTTTTTTAGAATAGTCCGTGCCCTGGAAGATAGGGATATTGTTCTACATCGACATAAAGCACGATGTCCAGCGACGTAGCTCGGGTGGGCAAGGGGTGCGAACGCACCCTTTCTAATTCCGTTAGTTGTGGACGGTATGGGAGTTTCGCAGAGTTACTGTCGGCAACTATAATTCGTTCAGTAGCGTATAGTTGAATTTTTCTGTGGAAAATAACTACGATATGTATGAAAATAATAGCTTTAAAATCACTGTAATCGAGGTAATTAAATGTAGAAAAAAATCAATATTTCTTTTCCGTGGAAGGATGTTTCCGCACCCCGCGAATCCGCAAATAGTATTATACATAAAATCGCCAAAGATCGGAAAAATTAAGCCAAAGCTCAATTTTTCAGAATAGGTCCGGAAGAGCATTAGGAGAAACATATCAAAACTCCCCATGAATCCCACTGGAGCTTAATTCAGAATTCAAGATGGCGTCCAAGATGGCTGCCATAAACACATTAAGGTGACTATAATGAACATAATCACACATAGGGTGGCAGTAGATCACTGAAAAATGCATATATTAACCTTTCCAATAAGTACGAGTCGTTGAATCTTTCAAATATTCAAGATGGCTGCCAAGTTTGCCAACAAAATATGTAAAATTTACATTTTCTTCACAACATATATGGATTTTTAATTGTCTTGGAGTTATTATTCATAGTAATAAATTAATTACATTGAATAAATTTATATTTGAAATAATATGGCGTCCAAGATGGCCGCCAAAACTTGAAAACGTTGTCCAATATACATAACTGAATCCAAAGCCCCATGTCGAGCCCGCCTAGGCTGTTGCTATTCCGAGGGTGTATTGATAGTCCCAATGTTTAGTGATCGGTTGTATATATGTCGTTAGACATACATGTAAATGGTACTTAAAACGTTTAATTCATGATTCGTAACATTATAGAGACGAGGACATTGTAGACATAACGTATACATGTAATGTGAACTAAATAATTATTTGTGAGGAAAAGTGCGTCGGTTTGCCTGCCAGCCTGTATTTGTGTGCATGTATGCATACCTTCAATGTATCAGCTTATATTATGATATTGTCAGATTAATATTTAATAAATTATAATACATAACATACGTTACTAATCAACAGTTATATTGTGTGACCTTCTCATGTGGTTACCAGGGATATATAGTGTTGACAACGGTACAAGTGATATATTATGTGTAATGCATATGGATTGTAGGACAATGTATACATTTTATAAATACATACATTGTAGAAACATACAAGACTGAACTTTCATTTATATGGAAGTATGTGACACACTGTGTAGGTCACATTCCCTTGAAGTTTGATGTTGACAACCGACGTTTAAAGAGTCTCCTGTCCGCAGGAACATGTTTGCACTAACTGACAAGCTGTGGGTGGTTGGCTGGGAGCATGCGCCGGGTTAGCCGTGGAAGTCATCCTTACCAGAATAGTGATATCCCTGATTTGGCCTTCAGTTACAATTTGACTTTCTTGGACGTTAGTGTTGAAGCCGGTTATCCCAAGTGTACGTGTAGTAAGATTAGTGTACTCCGATTATGATTAGGAGCTAAGACTAAGTGACTCTTGTGCATTGAGGACCTGGCACAAAAGTCCGGATATTCTAAATTGAGGGCTGATATAATATGACCATAGATGTTAACAGCCCGTTAAACACAATTAATCAGTATATAGCACTGTAGTGGTCCAAAAACACGAGTTTAATGTTACATAATAGTTATACTTATTTTCATTTCTCTTCGGTGTACCGTGAAGTCATACGTCATATTTATGCATACCACAACGAGTTGAAACATGTCTCATCTAATACATGTAATACGGCATAGTATAATAAAAGAAAAAACAGTATGAATCAAATCGATTAAATCATCACTCTAGACAAGTGATAAACATATCAATCATTTTATATGGTTACATGAATAGTATACATGGGAATAATATGATGGTGGTATGCATATGTTATACCAGTTCCTGCAGATGTCAAAAAGTGGAATTTCACACATATTAGAATGTGAATATTGCATGTATATGTATGTTATTTTATGTTGATTTGGTCAATATGGTCATAATGCGTGCAGCATTGTAAAATAAATGGATATTTCAGTCAAACTCGATCGATCAATCATGTTTATCCGCGCGAATGGAACTACCAACTGATATATAATAGTAGCTGCTGCTATTACCTCACGTATGAAATGTTACTAGTATGCTGCCCGTCTACCATAAATGCATCGATTCAAAAATGAATTATTTACAATTATTAGAGTTCTAGGTACCATCATGTGTGGGTTAAACTACCGATATAGGTCAAAGGTACATATGATCGATAATTTCAATGTGGTGCTTCGTGGCGATAATGCCACTATTGATTTGTTTACAAGGTACTGAGAAATTTGTTAATTTAGCAGGTTATTCCAATTAGTTATGCGGTTACAAACATAAATGTGCTTGATAATGCTGCAATGAACTAAGTCGGCCACTTTGATACATGTTTCATGAATAAATAACAATAAAGTGTTTGTTTTATTAATTTCCATGTGCTGATTTGCCGTAAATCGATGTACGTTATTTTGCAATATTTCTCAAGATTGTGTGACCTTCTTGAATATCATTTTGCATAATAGTATAAATAAAGTATGCATTAAATGTGCTGAGTAGTTCAAATGTCTTCAAATGACTCATACAACAAATTCAAATATAGTAATTTGGGTAAATGTTATATATTTTACAAATTTACGTCATTTTTCGACATTTCTCGTAATTTGGTGGCCATCTTGAATATCATTTTACATAACATAATACATAAAATATGTATTTAATCTATTGTATAGTTGTTATTTCTCCTAATAACCCCACATTACATTCGAATATAGTTATTCAAAATGTTCCACATTGGACGCCATTTTAATTGCATTACATTTCGCAATTTAGATTATTATGATTCGTTACTTATATCCAGTATGTTTCGGCACATTTTTTTGCTGATTGATTTAGTGGATGTTGCACTACTGTCTATTCCACGTTTTGCTGCAGACGATCTTTTGGCCATTAAACACATTAAATCTTAAACATATTTAAATATAAGTACTTTTTCATCAATAACAAAAAAATCACCCTCCCTAAAAAAATGATTTTATGAAATTCTGTCAAATATTCTGTCAAAACAATTTTCCTATGGGAATTTAACATGGGGCTACAAATAGATTTTTTACAATCTTTTTTTATTTGTGGATCGATTTTCAAAATCTAACTTGTTTTCTTAGTTACATCATTTCCAAGTTATCTAGCCAGGTTTCGGAGTCAATTTCCCAAAAAAATCGTGTTTAACTCCTCCCCCAGAGCTTCCACCTCTTTTCTCCATGTTAAATTTCCATAGGAAAATCATTTTTTCGCTATAAAATTAATATTTGATGGAATTTCATCAAACAAAATTTTTTGGGGATGGATTGTTATTGATGAAAAAGTATTTACATTTAAATATTTTTAAGATGTAACGTGTTTAATAGCCAAAAGTTCGTCGGCAGAAAAACGTGAAACAGAGTAGATATGATTTTTTGTCATTTTGGCGGCCATTTTTCACGCCATCTTGATTCCTGCATTAAGCTCCAGTGGGATTCCTGGGAAGTTTTGATATGTTATTAGTAATGATGTTTTTGTCTTTTCTGAAAAATTCAGCTTTTGGCTTATTTTTGTCCATCTCAACCCTACTACTCTTCGCCTACAAACTAAATACTGTCTGTTCCACGTTTTCCTACCGATTAACTTTTGGATATTAAACACATTAAATCTAAAAAAAATATTTAAATGTATGTACATGTATCAATAACAAAAAATTCCCCACCCCCCCTCCAAAAAATAACTATTTTATGATATTGATTTTATTGCGAAAGAAATTTCCTATGCGAATAATTTTGGTATTTCTAGACCGATTTTTTAAAATTAAATTCACATAGCAAATGCCTTTTCGCAATAAAATCAATATTTGATAGAAATTCATCAGATAACTAGAACATGTGTTCATAGAACACGGATACCCCACATACCGCGTTGATAGTAAATAAGGCAAAACGAATTTCTAAATAGAAAAGGGGGAAATAATCCATGACCCGGGGGTCGAATAAAAAATAGAAATAAACTATGCACATCTACTCATAATAAGGAAGCTACATATAAAGTTTCAGGTCTGTTGCTAGAACGGTTAAAAGATTTATGAGTTAAAAGGCAAAATTGCCAAATTCTAAGTCACAAACGGGGAGATAATCCATGACCCGGGGGTCAAATCTAAACTCGAAATAGTAGTCATCACAAGGAAGCTATACCTACCAAGCTTCAGGTCTGTAGCAATTACGGGTTTAAACAATTTACGACGCAAAATCAACTTTGCGCATCGACTCATCATAAGGAAGCTACATACCAAGTTCCAGGTGTGTAGCTATTAGGGTTTAAAATTGTTACGACTTACAAGCCAAAATTGGAAAGTTCTAAGTCGAAAAGGGGGAGATAATCCACGAGGGACGTACGGACGGATGGACGGGCGGGCGGACGGACGGACGGACAAGGGTAGCACTAAATGCCCGATAGTAGTTGGGCATAAAAACAATGGGGATGGTGACCTTTTTGGTTATACAATGTATATATATTAGTGATGAAAAAGTACTTACATTCAAATATATTTTATTTGGTCGATTTGTGACTCCTCCCACAGCACCTCCACCTCCTTTTCCCCCATGTTAACTTCTCATAGACAAATAATGTTTTCGTAATAAAATCAATATTTGACCAAATTTCACGAAATTTGGGCAGTTTCGTTGGACAGACAGTGCACGTGCAGAGAGAGGACAACACGACCACCGACTTACCTGAAATGTTGAAACGAAATCGGCGATTCAGAACCAAATCTTCAATATTCTAAGCCTTCATGCCGAAGTAGATACACTTGTAATATATTTCATCACTCTTCTTGTAAATGTTCACCAATTAGATCACTCTCTTGTATTCGTTTCAAAACATGTGACGTCAACAAAACATGTGATGACGTCATTCGGCAGGTGCGTTTTAGAACAAAATTAATGTCGGTGATTATTCGTAAGTTTGACAAACTTTCGGTTTCGTAATACCCATATTAATTACACCTACTACAACACAATTATGGCGACAAATATTGTATAGTTTACAGATAAGGATTAGCTTTATTCAATGTATGCGTTTATTAAATATGTTTATATACTCTGAATGTACAGTTCAAGCGTCGGTCAATGGCTTTAAACCTACTTGCGGGACATGATGGCGTTATAATTGGTGGAGTTTGTCGGTTTGACGCGACTTCAAACCGACAAATTCTGCCAATTCCAACGTCAATGATGACCCGTAAGTTACTCGAAGGGTCGTTAATTGTTATTTTCCAAGTTCCGTGTGTAGAGCAATAGTCTCTCACGGATTGGCACCTAGACTAACATGCCATGTCTCTATCTTTGTTTACTTGTATTTGTTTGTTTGTTCATTGGTGTTTAACGGCCTATCAACAGCTACGGTCATGTAATGCCGGGCAAACGGGTTCGATCCCGTTTTAACCTGCTGCATTGGGAGGAAAATCCCAAAATCAGAACGGAATATTTTCATCGAGAAAAAATATATTCAGCCCTGAAATTAGAATAACCGGACCTGGTGTCAGTTCCATTCCACAACAAGTCACTTGGCCCCTTCCCCTAAAATAGGATTACGAATAATGGCAATACTCACATAAGAGGTATAACCAGGTGAGGGCCAAACTAGGTCTCCAGTCGGAATTCCGGTAGGGATGAACACCGATATTGAATTACCAGTCGCAGTGACGTACACTAGTCACCCGTGTTTTCTGGTTTTTTCCCCCAAGTGTTTTAAGTCGTCGGAAAGTACTCTTGAATGAAAACGCTACTTAGAGTGTGTGTGTCCTGTGCGTAATTAAAGGTGCCTTTGACTGGAGAAATGGGGCTTATGTTTTTTACGAACAGTTAGATCCAGATCAGCCTGTGCATCCGCACAGTCTGATCAGGATCTGCACTATTCGCTATATGCCACTGGGCGCTACACCGACCACACATCCCATGAGCTCCATTTCTCCAGTCACAGCCACAAATGGATATGTTATCTTGTAACTAATTACAAAGACATAATTGACAAATACACGACACGCAGCAGAAGTATACGTACGAACACTACAGCGATGTTTTTCGTTGGAATTATCGTTGTGTGCCTGGCGGCTTCCATATATTGCCATAATGAACCTATTGCACCTGATATTCTGTCAAGTTTGGCAGCCATCATGGATACACAGGCCACAAGAGAAAATGAACACAATGAGCTCGATAAGAAACTGGATTGCATTCTCGGTGAAGTCAGACACACTAAGCTAGTTCGTGAATTAGAAGAACTCGCGACAAGAATGAGTGAATTTGATAAACGAGAAGGCATACATGTGGTAACGTATGTACGATGGGGAAGAACGGAATGTCCCGGGAATGGTTCCCTGACGCTGTACGAAGGTTATGCTGCCGGGGGCCATTACACTCATACGGGCGCCTCGTCAAATATGCTTTGCCTTCCTCGCAATCCCGAATGGGGACAGTATCGCGACGCACAAGATGGAATTGGTGCGTACATATACGGGGTCGAATATCAACAACACAACGCTGATCGAGCAAACGCCATATTCAAAAAGTCTTCATGATGGAGATGTACCATGCACACTCTGCGAGTCAAGCCGGAAGTCGATGATCATGATACCAGGCCGGGTCACGTGTTATGCCGGATGGACGCGGGAGTATTGGGGTTACCTAATGACGGGGCACTATAGTCATAAAGCACAAGGCGACTACCATTGTATCGACGCACACCTTGAAGCCCTCGAGGGAGGCGAAAGTAACCTAGATGGTTACTTGCTGTTTTTCACGGAAGTGAGGTGTGACGCGCTGAGATGTCCGCCGTATGTGAAAGGGCGGGAACTGCCTTGTGTCGTCTGCACAAAATGACAACATGGGACGCATGTACCTATATTGTGCGTGTTGTAATTTGCCCGAGTGGTGGGATATTATAATATGCACGACAGTCTGTAACAGTTGCCTGTGGTTCACAGGCAATAAATGCTTATCGCCGTAATATAGCAATAAATGCTTACCTCACAGGGAAGTTATACTTACCTGGAGGGCTCAATGCACATGGCACAAAGGAGGTGGGGGTTATAAATACCGGTACGTTTGTGTCGATGTCTAGTGCATAAAAGAGACGGAGCACATGTGCTCATGAAGTAAATAAGACGCTCATGCGTAACGAAATCCGGTAAAGCTGGTTCGTGGTGTGCTATATAATTGGGTTATATTATTAGGCCAGAACCAGGAACCAGGTAATAATAAAATAGTAAAGGTTAAAAGCTAAAAGTAGCATCACAACATACACATGCCTTATTGTAATATGAAATAGGTACTACCTATGACGGGCGACGTTAGTGTATGAAAGCAAATTTACCAATTGATAGCTTTACCATGATGTTAGTATGCTATAAACGGTACCGTCGTATATTGTAGTATTGCAGAGCTACTTCCCAGCAACTACCACGGTGTACAGCTTCTCTATTATAATTAAAGGTGTCATTGGCGCACTTCTCTTATTTGAAACAATGATACAATTTAGATATTTCCGATGTCGGCTAGTTAATATATACTGTTTATAAAAATAGAAACTTACTATTTATCTGTGTATGGAAGTACGGATAATTCCGAGGCTGTGTATGGAAGTACGGATAATTCCGAAGCTGTTCATGTATTCGTGTATTATCGCCCTTGGGGACTCTCTTCAGAGATAAAAGCATATTTAGTCTTCAATGACAAAACAAATATATAATTTATTGAAATGCAGTAACTTCGTAAGCTATATTCAGTATACTTTCCGATGTTATCTACATTTTGTTTGAGAAGCATTTGGTCTTTCGGGCCAAATTATTCGTCGCTCGTATTAGTAAAATACCACCTGTCGTAAACAAAAATATGTTCAGCCTAGTTTCACTGAATGGTAAGTTCCCCGTATAAACGCGTTACGAATTGCCATACTACTACGTTATTGGCGGTTTGATAAAGAAGGGAACCTACCACGTCTGAATCTAATAATGTGAGAACTGAACGTAATCGTTGACGTAGTGACCAGTCGAAACAAGTTGTCACATGACTACTAATCGTGAGCGCGCGAAATATGAATGAAAATTTCAAATTTCGCCAGTTCTTGAGTGAGTGCACGTATGAACTGCATGTATGTGCATTGCTATGTGCCTGGATGTGGCAAATAGCGACCAATGAAAAAGTATATTATCGAGTACATTATGTGGAGTTATATCTTACACAACTTGCAGATCGTCCACTCTGTGGATATTACAAATATAACAGAGCATTGGCTTCAAAATGACAGATTTTATGACATAAATATGAACATGATTGTGACAAGTGAAAGATGGATGACAATTTGTTTCCTATCTGAACCATTTCAACACCACAGCCCTATATGACACGCCGTGTGATTTTATACATTCGGACATCTGCGTAATATCATGAAAAACGTTTACAAAATTTACAATATTTTCCAAAAAAATAGCGTCGAAAGTCAGCGTCGAAATTCGACAAAATGTTTAGAGTGAGTGAGTGAGTGAATAGGGTTTAACGTCCGCTTTTCTGACATAGAGGTACAAGCCTCAGGGAGTCTACACGCAGACGGGTCAACGGGGTCGAGTCCCGTATCCACCTGTCCGAGGGGGGTAAATCCCAACTTCAGAACTCAATATTTACAATCAAAATATATATTCAGTCCTGAAATTAGAACAACCTGATCTGGTGCCAGGCCCTCGCCACACCAGCATCATTTATCCCATCCCCTAAAAGTAATAGGATTAGCGCTAATCTTACTTTTATATATGGGGCATAGCCCGACTCAACTCTCACATACAAGAAAGCCAAAAATGTACACGAGTGCCAAATCCGGTATAGTGGGTTCCGGAAAGTATGAACCCAATCGTTAAGCCAGTTTAGTCGCCTTTTACGACAAGCAATGGCTACTGCAGCACTATTCTCAGGATCAGTTGATCCCGCCCCGGTGCCTGCACGGGGCCAAAATGTTTAGAGTAAATTTTTGTCAACTTTTGATTTTAATATGAAAAATATTGTAAAATTTGTAAACGTATTTAATGAAATTACGCAGATGTCAAAAGGTACAAAATCACATGGCGTGTCTCAATGTCCGAAGGTACAAAATCGCATGGCGTGTCTCATATAGTGGTGTTTGCAGTGTACATCCAGAAGAGCATGCTTGTGAAGAGTCATCTCATCAGGATCTGCACTTTTCGCAAGTAATTTTTATATTTTTCAGAAGAAAAAAAAACACCTCCTTTTAATAAATGGATTAGTCTGAAAACATTTGTAACTGAATTAGTCGGAAAATGAACAAAATCGGGTCTCACTAAATGGCGTAATGTGGATAATGGTGAGGATAATGGGGACAATGGTGATAATGGGGCTTAATGGTGATTATTATGATGGATAATGGTAGATTTAAAAGCAAATTAACTCTTTGCATGATGGGAAACTTGTGGGCTATAAATAGTTAAAAAATAGCGGACAAAAAACATCATATTTTCTTGTATTTCTCCCCGTAAATATCATGAATATGTCTTGGAATTTCATTAGAATCGAGTCCCGAGGAGTCACTTCTAATGAAATTTCAAGACATATTTACAGAGAGAAATAAAACATGTACTCCGAATTTGTTTGGCGGATATTTTCACCGCTAGCATGCAAAGAATTAATGTATATCCAGTATATAAATGACACAATATATGCATAAGTAGTTAATATACCCAAGATATGACAACTTATATTGCCTTACGCGATGGCGTAATGGCTAATTCCACACCGGCGTAATGAAGAAATGACATAATGGTGAATTAACAACTCTTATATGTTAGATAGGGGTGTATCAAATTGAAAATTTTGTATTTCCAGCACAGTAAGGACTAAACATGTGCCCCTGGCTGAGAAAGGGACCTGACGACATTTGCAGCAATTGTAAATATAATTCACCTTGCACTCATACATGGTGGATAATGGTAGATTAAAAAAAAGTTCAATAACGCCACCATCAACAATCATGCAATACAAATATCACCATTATCCATATTAATATTTTATATTATCATAATCCACCACCATTAAACCACTATTATCCAGCCTTACGCCCCCATTTTCCACCATTACGCCCCATTTTCCCCATTATCCAAAAATCCATTACGCCATTTAGTGATACCGCACTGATACCGACACTGAGAAAGTATGGGTTGAATGGTGTTTTACGTCTATTCCACAGGTTATTTACAGATAGGAATGCACCTGAATGTGGGTAGCATTGCAAACTCTGTAATAATGTTACAATATACTAGATCTCCAGATAAGTTTGTACCTAAAGAGTATTATACCCCCAGATTTCAAATTCAATGCATATTTTACGTTTACAAATGTATTATTGATTTTCTTCCTTATTAAATAGGGAACAAATGATAAAAAAATTAAAACAAATTTAAAAATTTACTTATTTGAGCTACAAAAGGCAACAGTGTTTGCTTTTCACTACTCAATTTGAAAATCAATGCGTATTTTCACATTGCTGTGAGTATTTTGTACACCAAATTTTGCTAATCAATGTGTATTCTGCTAAAATAAGTACGTAAAATATGCCAATACGCACCTTATCTGGAGCTCTAGGTCATAGTAGAGTTTCACTGATAGCCGTTACAGTCTACACTACAGGCATAGGTGGAACAATGTGCATGATATACATAGTTCCCACATCAGTAAAAGTTACTTCCCTTTGTTGGATACAGGTAAACACTGTCGGCCATTTAGAAGGGCAATATTCCATTAAGCCCTATAGACAAAAAATAGTGTGAATAATCCCATTTTTGGAATTATTAAATTTTGCACACACGAAAAAGAAATTGTCTTTCCATATATGATTTGTTTGAACAAAAATGTATTTGTTTAAGCACTAAAATTCATATCGATAAATATAAAAATTTCTCCTATTTGTTTGTTTGTTTGTTGGGGTTTAATGGCCTATCAACAGCTAAGGTCATTTAAGGTCGGGTCAATGGGTTTAGTACTAAATCCCATATATTACCTGTACAAGTACATGTACATGTTCAAGTACATGTACAAAAGGGGGGAAAATCCCAAAATCAGAACTGAATATTTACAATGACAAAACTATATATTCAGCCCTGAAATCAGAATAATCCCAATCTGATGCCAGGTCCTCGCCACACCAGAATCACTTGGCCCCTCCCAAAAGCAGTAGGATCAGTAATAATCCTACTACTTTTATAATGGGCAATAACCCAATTCAACTTCCAGGTAACAAGAGCCAAAGATAAAAACGTACCTGAGGGCCAAACCAGGCAAATCGTGATACCTATAAGGAGGAACCACTACCGTTAATTTACGCCGCCACATTCTCCGATTTGTCACATTTAGTTTTGCCCACAAAGATGGCGGACAAGGGAGACAACTGCATGTCACATTAGCTCATCTGGGAAACTATGTATTATAGATTGAATTTTCTGGTGTTTCACCAGGTAATCGGCGCCACAAACGTATCGCAATATATGCGGCATTTGGCTACTACACTATCCTCCTTCAGTGCCATAATCAGCCCCATTGTACACAGAGAAATGTCAAGTGGTGCCGAAAGTGAGTGACTGTGTTTCAAGGTACATGCCCACTCAGTAGAAACAAAATGCCAGGTTATAATATAGGGAGACAGATAGTTTTGTATATTCTGTAGATGATATTTTCTGCAAAATAAACATTCATTCAATATTACCCCACGTATTGATTGGCATTATTATACATTTTATATCAGACGAAAAGTTCCACACTGATATCAGGGGTGATGACCATGTTTCCTTAAAATGTTAACGGACATTACTATTTATTCTGTCTTTATTTTTTGATGTGCAATGATCATACTTAATAATCTGTTGAACCTATTATTTTTTCAGGTCACAAATAAAAAAATATCATGCCTCATTTGCATATGAAAATAGCCTGATACCACCGCGAGTCACTATCAGTAAAATAAATATTACTAAATTATTATATCTGTACAATGGGCACTTGTACTTTTTAGAACTGGTGGAACAGTGACACAAGTCTACACTTATTTAATTACTATAAAGAACATGGTGTGCCTATTGAGTGAGCATGTACCTTTAACGTCCCACCAACAGCTAGGGTCATATAGAGACAGGACCCCAGTTTAAAGTCTCATCCGACAGACAAGTTGGATGGAAATACTATGAAAGTATTGTTGATGCCTAAGGCGAGGTTTGAACCCAATACCTCAGGATTGGAAGTCAGGTGTTTTAACCCCTACGCCACAATCTATCCCGACAAGTGGTGCCGAGATTTGCAACATCGCTCCATCATCACAGATCTGAAGGTCGTGGACAACTGTTCGTATAACAGCACTTCTAACGCGATATCAATCATCGCGACATCCACACATAAATCCATGCGGATATGCGGCAGTGACTGGAGAAATGCGGCTTACGCGAACAGTGTAGCCCCAGATCAGCCTGCGAGGAACAGTCTGATCAGGGCCTGCACTGTTCGCCATTCAGTCGATGAAACGCCCGTCATCCTTCTAACAAGCGACATCGATCGTTATCAGGCTACAGGAGTGTGCTATCTGATCAGGAGCTACACTGATCAGAAATACCAAAAGCCCAGTAATTCTCCGGTCACAGCCACATAAATGCACATTGAATGCACGACAATGGGTGTCGAATCTCATGGACCATAGTACGTGCTGCAGCGATAGCAACAATCGTGACATCAACACATGCAGCAATGTGCCTGCAATGCCGTGCGATCACACCATCATTCGTGGGGTAATACTCATAGACATGAGCTCTTGGAACAGCAGTTTACAGGCGTATGGGATACGAATCTGTGAGATCTGAAACACAACAGGCACCACAATGAGATAATGTCTCCATATTTGGCCGAGACGGGAGAAATGGGGCGCAGAGCTCCAGATAAGCTGCGTATTTGCGTAAATACCCAATTAAAATTGCCAAAAACCCAATTGAAATCAGAAGTAGCAAGTATCAAAAAGCAATTACAATTTTGTGGTTCATTTATCATGCTGCAGAAAACAATAAACAGACCACAAATATAGCATAGTTTTCTTATTTTCCATTAAAACACATCTTGGTATTTCATTAGAATTGTCTAGGAGACAATTGTAATGAAATGCCAAGACGTGTTTTCATTTTGAAGCAAACTATTCAATAATTGCTGTCTGTTGATGTGTAAACAGTAGTCTGATTTTATTTTACCCAATTCAAATTTCGAAATACCCAGTTGCTTCAGAAATGATGCAGTGAAAATACTCAATTAGTAATTCCTTATCTGGAGCACTGGGGGCATATGGGATTTATGACCAGTGTAGCTGCTGATCAAATAGCACAATCCCGTAGCCTGATAACGATCTATATAAGCACGACGGGTGTGGTGGACTGGCGAACAGTGCAGATCCTGGACAGACTGTGCGGATGCACAAGACTGTGCGGATGCACAGACTGATCTGGATCTACACTGGTCGCAAAACCCATAAGCCGCATTTCTCCAGTCACAGCCACATACAATGTTGATCAGGGAAGAAGGTTAGATTGATCAAGATACTCAAAGATCATCATTTATAAGATATTGTACATTGTGCAAATAGTGTGTATACACAAACATGCTGAACACACGTCAAAAACCATAAATGTGCTTTGTTTTTCCCACTGTGCCATTTGAACGTCTTAAATATTAAAGCAGGTTCGCGATGGAAATATACACCTGGGGGCCGTTTCACTAAACTTCGTAAGTGCCAAATTATGATAGTCTGTAAATTTCACATTAACAATGTTTTCTTGTAAACAATTGTTGGATTTACATTTATTGAGCATAGGCTGCATATGCAGCATATGCTCAATGAATGTAAATCCATCAATTCAAATTTCCAGACGATGCTAATTTTGCACTGACAAATATTTTAGTTGAACAAAGTTTAGTGAAACGGCCCCCTGTGTTTTGTTTTTGCAACCGTGATATTCGAATATCGGATTACGCAGGTCTGCGATGCAAATACACACCCGTGTTTTGTTTTTGCAGCCACGATATTCGAATGTCTGATTACACAAGTTTACGATGGAAATACACGCCCGTGTTTTGTTATTGCAATGTCGAATGTCCGACTAACCAGGTTTGCGATGGAAATACATATGGCCCCTGTCTTTTATTCTTGCAACTGCGACATTCAAATATCGGATTACGTACGCTTGCGATGAAAAGAAAAAGGGTTTAACGTCCCAGCAACAGCTAAGGTCATATAGAGACGGGACCACAGTTTAAAGTCTCATCCGACAGACCAGTGGGATGGAAATACTATGCAAGTATTTTTAGGTGCCCTATGCGAGGTTTTGAACCCACAATCTCCAGATTGGAAGGCAGATGTTCTAACCCCTAGGCCACAACCCATCCCTGGTTTTCCATGGAAATACACACCTGTATTTTATGCTTGTAACAGTGACATTCAAATGTCTGATTATGCAAGTTTGCGATGGAAATACACACCTGTGTTTTATTCTTGCAACCGCGACATTCGAATGTCTGATTGCGCAGGTTTGCGATGGCAATGAGGCCACAGAAATTGCACACGTGGACTCTATATGGATCGGACGCCTCGAACAGGCGTTCCCGTAGAAACTGTGCGGCACCGTGGGCAATCTGACAATCACGTTCCATCTCACCAAACCGGAGACCACCATCTCTGTAAGCGGACAGTAAAGATGAATAGAAAATACCAGGGCCCGGTTGCTCAAAACCTCTGTTAGCTTAACAGACTTAAATCCTTAGCAATGCTAAGGATTTAACAGTCTGTTAAGCTAACAGAAGCTTTGAGCAACAGGGCCCAGGCTAGTGCCTTTTGATATCAAGTTTATCAGGCAAGGCTAGGAAACGAGTAGGGATTCCTCGGCTTTCAAGTTCATAAGACAAGGCTATGAAACGCGTAGGGATTCTGAGGCTTGCCGAGAAATTCCTACAGTTTCCGAGCCGTGTCGGACAAACTCGATATAGAGAATACCAGTCTGGTGTCTTTTGATACAAAGTTTATCAGGCAACGCTAGGAAACACGTAGGAGTTCCGAAGCTCGTCAATGTCACATGACGTTACCAACAGACATCAGTTGAATGACATCACAGAAACAAGTCCCTGTTCTGTTAAACGAAAACCACGTCGTAAGTGCTCAATATGTAGCATGTAAAATGAGAAATAAAAGGCTCTGCAATGGAACGTCAACGTAATTTTATGCAAGAAAATTGATCAGTGACTATGACATTATTTCAATTGTTATGAAACGTTAACTTCGTTGCTATGATTTGAGAGTGGCAGCCGCTCTATTGTTACACTAAAAACATCTTAAGGCACAATAAAATATAATAATGTTTTCGCATTTCGGCCGTTAACATTTCAAAATTTGCCAACTATTTCGCTTGATTTAAGTCATTGACACGAGATTATGGAACGTCAGTAAGCGAGGCTTACGGAATACCCCCCACGTGGGCCCAGGTACCCCTAAATATGTAAAATTGTGTGCTTGTGACCTTGACTCTGGGTTTAGCGAGGGCGGCACGAACGTGAATGTGAAGCAGATCCGAGCAAGGAAATAGAAGTTATAACCAATTTCTCTGATGTTAAGTTTTGTAAAGAGACTAAGTATGTGATCTTGACCTTGGGATCAGCGGGGATATGTCATAGCATGATAGTAGAGCCTTAGAGGAATGCATGCATGAAGTATTAAGAATTTTAGATGAAGCTATAACATATTTCTCAGATGTTAAGTTTTGTAAAGAGACCAAGTATTTGACCTTGACCTTGGGATCAGCGGGGGTTGAACGGTCGTGGATTTGGCACAGCATGGTAGTAGAGCCTTACAGGAATGCATGTGTGAAATATTAAGCATTTTAGATGAAGGAAATAGAAATTATAACAATATTTCTCTGATGTTAAGTTTACGGACGGACAACCCGACTCCAGTATACCCCCCCACAACTCGTTGCGGGGGGTATAAAAAGTACGGATCTAAAAAGCGCAGGATACACTTGTATGGGAAATTGTCCAGGGATACAATGAATCCATAACCAGTAGTAGCCTATTTCACCAAAATTACAAAGTATACTTTTCTTGCTAAGTACACTTTGAGGCAGAAATTTTTAATTTAAGGATAAATTTATTAATTTTTATTATACTGAATGTATTACATTATCACAGCCATTACAGCCATTTTGGCTGTGATAATGTAATAAATTCAGTATAATAATTCTGCATACTTGTAATCATCAAATATATGCAGTCGTTAGTTCTATATGAAGTAATGCATTTAGGGAAAAATAGACGATTACTGCCTCAAAGTATACTTTGCTAGATAAGTATACTTTGCAATGTTGGTGAAATAGGCTACTGGCTAGATAAAACTACAGCGGCACCTCTCTAAACCCGACATCCTGGGTTTAGAGAGGTTCCACTGTACTAGGGACCTCCCAGGGTGTCTGGTTTAGAGAGCTGCCACTGTACTAGGGACCTCCCAGAGCGTCTGGTTTAGAGAGCTGCCACTGTACTAGGGACCTCGCAGGGTGTCTGGTTTAGAGAGCTGCCACTGTACTAGGGACCTCCCAGGGTGTCAAGTTTAGAGAGCCGCCACTGTACTAGGATCTCCCAAGGGTGTCTGGTTTAGAAGAGCTGCCACTGTACGGGAGGACCCAGCCTCCGCAGGGTGTCTGGTTTTAGAGAGCTGCCACTGTACTAGGACCTCCCAGGGTGTCATGTTTAGAGAGCGCCACTGTACTAGGGACCCAATCCGCAGGGTCCCGTTTTAGAGAGCCCCACAGAACTAGACCTCGCAAGGTGTCCATTTTAGAGAGCTGCCGACTACTAAGGGACCTCCCAGGGTGTCCAGTTTTTAGAGAGCTGCCACTTTGTACTAGGGACCCCCTCCCAATGTGTCTGGTTTAGAGAGCTGCCACTGCACAGACCTCCCAATGTGCTGGTTTAGAGAGTGCCACCTGTACTAGGGACCTCCCAGGGTGTCGTTTAGAGAGCAGGGCCACTGTACTGGGACGCAGGGTTCCATTATAGAGAGCCTGCACTGTACTGGGACCTCGACCAGGGTGTCCTTTATGAGAGCTACCACTGCACTAGGGACAGCCCAGGGTGTCCAGTTTAGAGAGCTGCCACTGCACTAGGGACCTCCCAGGGTGTCCGGTTTAGAGAGCTGCCACTGCACTAGGGACCTCCCAGGGTGTCCGGTTTAGAGAGCTGCCACTGTACTAGGGACCTCCCAGGGTGTCCAGTTTAGAGAGCTACCACTGTACTAGGGACCTCACAGGGTGTCCAGTTTAGAGAGCTGCCACTGCACTAGGGACCTCCCAGGGTGTCCAGTTTAGAGATCTGCCACTGTACTAGGGACATCGCAGGGTGTCCAGTTTAGAGAGCTGCCACTGCACTAGGGACCTCCCAGGGTGTCTGGTTTAGAGAGCTGCCACTGTACTAGGGACCTCCCAGGGTGTTTCTGGTTTAGAGAGCTTCCACTGTACTAGGGACCTCCCAGGATGTTTCTGGTTTAGAGAGCTTCCACTGTACTAGGGACCTCCCAGGGTGTCTGGTTTAGAGAGCTGCCACTGTACTAGGGACCTCCCAGGTGTTTCTGTTTAGAGAGCTGCCACTGTACTAGGGACCTCCCAGGGTGTCTGGTTTAAGAGAGCTGCCACTGTACTAGGGACCTCCCATGGTGTTTCTGGTTTAGAGCTGCCACTGTACTAGGGACCTCGCAGGGTGTCCAGTTTAGAGAGCTGCCACTGCACTAGGGACCTCCCAGGGTGTCTGGTTTAGAGAGCTGCCACTGTACTAGGGACCTCCCAGGGTGTCTGGTTTAGAGAGCTGCCACTGTACTAGGGACCTCCCAGGGTGTTTCTGGTTTAGAGAGCTGCCACTGTACTAGGGACCTCCCAGGGTGTCTGGTTTAGAGAGCTGCCACTGTACTAGGGACCTCCCAGGGTGTTTCTGGTTTAGAGAGCTGCCACTGTACTAGGGACCTCCCAGGGTGTCTGGTTTAGAGGTTCCACGGTACAAGAAAACTAGGGTCTGTACCTGGCTCTGCCCTCCATGGGCTGTCTGTTAAGTATCTGTAAGGGGCCACGGGCCCGCGAATGGATCTTATCGTCCACCATATGCTTCAGTCTTTGGTAGTATGTGGGACCCAGGAAGACCTGAGCATTCAACTTCCGGCCGGTGAAGCCATTGAACAACACCTACAAATACTATAAAGTATAGACCAGGGGCTCGTTGCACAAAATTGTTAATGTGACATTTACATACTATCATAGGTTTTCACTTACGAACATTTTAGTCGTAAGAAGTTTAGTGAAACGGCCCCCTGACAGATAGAGATTACATGGAACATAATGAGTAGTTCCCCTTGGAACAACTTTCGAGTCTTCAATGACGTTCGATTTGACTGAATTTGCATTGGTTGTATAGTTTCTCCTTGTTGGTTTTCATTGCAAAACTAAGCAATGCGTCTTCAAACGGACATTGTTACACGACTGCCGTTGTTTGACACCGCTCACAGCCGTGTGCAAACATACAGTGCTTGCTGTTTGACAATGGCTGTAGACAATGCTCATTTCGGGGCCAAGCCATCACCTATGTAGTGCATGTGTCTCATGACGTTACTCAGGGATTCCGCTGGGGAAAATAAAAAAATCGCCACTTCAAAAAAAAGGAATAACCAATAGGATAAAATTAAACAATTGGCGATAAAAAATTACAATTTTCGGAAATAGTAATTTCTCGAAAATAGTAATTTTTTATCGCCAATTGTTTATTTTTATCGCCAATTGCGAAAGTGGCGATCGCCAGCGGAATCCCTGGATACTAGAACGCGGCATTACGTCACCAGACCAGTTCACAATGGTCGCACTGAAATTTTGAAACTGTGGCCCCGAAATGTGTGTGTGTAATGTGTAAATGTGTGTGTTTGAATGCAACGGGTTATCAAAGTACCAAAAGTACTGCCTATATATGCTCAAATTGCATGATATTCAGACGGATCAATAAAATCAATATTTGACGGAAATTCATAAAAATAATTTTGGGGAGGGCGACTTTTATTATTGATGAAAAAGTACTTACATTTAAATATTTTTTGGTTTTATTGTATTTAATGGCCAAAAGTTCGTCGGCAGCAAAACGTGGAACAGACATCAGTGATTCACTGGTTTATTGCAGTTTTATGGAAAATAAAACGGAAGTTAACGGAAGGTTATGTCGAAATGATGGGACACAAATAAAAATAAACGCACGTTTTAGATCTGACATTCAATGTCAGTGGATGATACTTATTAGTCACAAATTGTAACATCGGAGTTACTGATGTTTATTATAGGAATGAATGGCCTTTTTGTGGAATTTATCGGGGTATAAACTTGGAAAAGTCGTTGGAATACTGGACGAAGGCCAGAAGGCCTCGTCCAGTATTCCCGTGACTTTTCCAAGTTTATATCCCTGATAAATTCCACAAAAAGGCCATTCATTCCTTATAATTCCAGCATTTGAAATAAATTCATCAAGAAAATGTGTTTATTTTCCGTTTTCTTAAGAATTATTTTAACTGCGCCTGACGGTTATGGAAAGTAGTTTGGCATGGGAGTTTACTGGGATATAAATTTTGGACAGAGACTTGCTACGGACCAATCAAATGTTAGGGAATTGTGTAAATATTTTTGTGCTGGAATTATTGCAGTGATGCACGTCAATATATTGTAATGGGATTTCAGTCAGATTTAACAGGTAATTTATTATTCCACAGCCCACAAAGATGTGTGACATTTATTCGGACATACAATTATCGCCTCGTCTTTGGTAGCTAATTTGCCCGTAACTAACAAAATGCTAATAGCAGATTCTTGAAGTGAATATATTTGAAGAACCAAGACACTATAGGGTTAACTGTATTGTAATTTTGAAATTTGCGGCGTATATCAGAAAATGATAGGTCGGAAAATCTGTTTAATGGCGACGCGCTAGCATTAAACATGTTTTCCGAACTATAGTTTTCTGATATACGCCGCAAATTTCAAAATTACAATGCGGTTAACCTATTTCTAATGCACTCCTTAACTACTGGCGTAGAATACATACTGAAATAATTTGCGACCATTCATCAACAATGATATACCTGTAATGTATGACCATCAGCCAATCAGATTGCGTGATATTTATAGAGTGCATTAGAATTATCGATTACAAGAGACATCAGAAAAAAAAGAAATGTGTGGTTGAGCGAGCTCAAAACTTTTTTCCAAGCTCAGGGCTCCAGATAAGAAATTAGTAATTGAGTACTTTTCCTCCATCATTTCTGTCAGAAAGTTGTAATTGGGTAAAATACAAGAGCTGTAGGAGAACAGCATAGCTCGACTACGAGGGTTGTCGATGTACACATAGCTTGACAAACAAGGTGGCTGCGGCCTGCATAAAAACCTTAACCAAGGTTGACTAAAAACCTTAACCAAGGGAAATTAAGTAAGTAATTCAATGTTAAATGTAGGTCAATGTCAGATATAGGTCAGGGGTTATTGATGTACATCACTAGGAGATGAAGTTTTCCAAGTATGGTTGCTGTAGGCCCAGGAGTATTCCATATACAAGCTTGACTAAAAACCTTAACCAAGGGGAAATAACTAAGTAATCCAAGGATAAAAGTAGGTCAAGGTCAAATATAGGTCAGCGATTATTGATGTACATCACTAGGAGATGAAGTTGTCCAAGCATGGTTGATGTAGGCCCAGGAGTATTCCATATACAAGCTTGACTATAAACATTAACCAAGTAATTCAAGGTTAAATGTAGGTGAAGGTAAAATATAGGTCAGGGTTTATTGATGTACATCGCTATGAGAAAAAGTTATCCAAGTATGGTGTCTGTATGCACAATAGTATTCCATGTACAAGCTTGACTAAAAACCTTAACCAAGGTTGACTAAAAACCGTAACCAATGGGAATTAACTAAGTAATTTAAGGTTAAATGTAGGTCAAGGTAAAACATAGGTCAGGCGTTGTTGATGTACATCACTAGGAGATGAAGTTGTCCAAGTATGGTTGGTGTAGGGCCAGGAGTATTCCATCTACAAGCTTGACTAAAAACCTTAACCAAAGATAATTAAAGTAATTCAAGAGGAAATGTATAGATCAGGGGTTATTGATGTACATCACTATGAGAAAAGGTTGTCCAAGTATGGTGTCTGTATGCACAATAGTATTGCATGTACAAGCTTGAGTAAAAACCTTAACCAAGGTTGACTAAAAACCTTAACCAAGGGTAATTAACTAAGTAATTCAAGGTTAAATGAAGGTGAAGGTCAAATATAGATCAGGGGGTGTTGATGTACATCACTAGGAGATGAAGTTGTCCAAGTATGGTTGGTGTAGGGCCAGGAGTATTCCATCTACAAGCTTGACTAAAAACCGTAACCAAGGGGAATTAACTAAGTAATTCAAGAGGAAATGTAGGTCAAGGTCAAATATAGATCAGGGGTTATTGATGTACATCCCTATGACAAAAAGGTTGTCCAATTATGGTGTCTGTATGCCCAATAGTATTACATGTACAAGCTTGACTAAAAACCTTAACCAAGGTTGACTAAAAACCTTAACCAATGGGAATTAACTAAGTAATTCAAGGTTAATTGTAGATGAAGGTCAAATATATGTCAGGGGTTGTTGATGTACATCACTAGGAGTTGAAGTTGTCCACATATGGTGGGTGTAGGGCCAGTTGTATTCCATATACAAGCTTGACTATAAACATTAACCAAGTGAACTAAGTAATTCAAGAGGAAATGTAGGTTAAGGTCAAATATAGATCAGGGGTTATTGATGTACATCCCTATGAGAAAAGGTTGTCCAAGTATGGTGTCTGTATGCACAATAGTATTCCATGTACAAGCTTGACTAAAAACCTTAACCAAGGGGAATTAACAAAGTAATTCAAGTGAGTGAGTGAGTGAATAGGGTTTAACGTCCGCTTTTCTGACATAGAGGTACAAGCCTCAGGGAGTCTACACGCAGACGGGTCAACGGGGTCGAGTCCCATATCCACCTGTCCAAGGGGGGTAAATCCCAACTTCAGAACTCAATATTTACAATCAAAATATATATTCAGTCCTGAAATTAGAACAACCTGATCTGGTGCCAGGCCCTCGCCACACCAGCATCATTTATCCCATCCCCTAAAAGTAATAGGATTAGCGCTAATCTTACTTTTATATATGGGGCATAGCCCGACTCAACTCTCACATACAAGAAAGCCAAAAATGTACATGAGGGCCAAATCCGGTATAGTGGGTTCCGGAAAGTATGAACCCAATCGTTAAGCCAGTTTAGTCAAGAGGAAATGTAGGTGAAGGTCAAATATAGATCAGGGGTTGTTGATGTACATTACTAGGAGATGAAGTTGTCCAAGTATGGTAGGTGTAGGGCCAGTAGTATTCCATATACAAGCTTGACTAAAAACCTTAACCAAGGGGAATTAACTAAGTAATTCAAGAGGAAATGTAGGTCAAGGTCAAATATAGATCAGGGGTTATTGATGTACATCCCTATGAGAAAAAATTGTCCAAGTATGGTGTCTGTATGCACAATAGTATTCCATGTACAAGCTCGACTAAAAACCTTAACCAAGGTTGACTAAAAAATTCAAGAGGAAATGTAGGTCAAGGTCAAATATAGATCAGGGGTTATTGATGTACATCACTAGGAGATGAAGTTGTCCAAGTATGGTGGGTGTAGGGCCAGTAGTATTCCATATACAAGGTTGACTAAAAGCCTTAACCAAGGCGTGAGTGACGGTGACGCCGACGCCGGGGTGACAACATAAGCTCTAACTATTCTTTGAATAGTCGAGCTAAAAATCACACTACTGTTTACACATCAACAGACAGCAATTAGTTTTCTTCTAAATGAAACATGTCTTGGCATTTCATTAGAATTGTCTCCAAGGGGCATTTCATTAGAATTGTCTCCTTGGAGACAATTCTAATGAAATACCAAGATGTGTTTTCATTGAAAAAATAAGAAAATATGCTATATTAGTGGTCGGTTTATTGTTCACTGTAGCATGATAAAGATACCACTAATTTTTCATTGCTTTTTGATACGCACTACTTCTGATTTCAATTGGGTTTTTGGCAATTTTAATTGTGTATTTACACAAATACACAGCTTATCTGGAGCTCTGAAGCTATTCACTGCTTGAACAGACTATACTGTATAGTGAACGGAAATTGGTAGGTGTTTTTCAAATGAGCCATTTATTGGGTCCTAGGTCCGAGTCTTCCACCTGTGCCTGCCCCACTGGTCTTTCGGATGAGACTTGAAACCAAGGTTGCGTCTCTATTAGCTGTTTCAGGGATGCTAAGCTAATGGACTTTCACGGCCAACATACAAATAGTTACCGTAATAACCCTAAATACTTGGACACAATTTGCTATGGGAAACCCCTATTAAATAGGGGTTTCCCATAGCAAATTGTATCCAAATACATTGTTTTAGTATATACATACCCATGAAATACATAGTTATACGATGTAAATAAAAGTCATATGTTCTCATCGATGAAATAAACATCTTCCGGTGAAAATACGACTACTTCTGCTATCTATATTCATAATGCACACCTGCAGTGCCGGACTGCAAATAGGCTGCAAATACACATTCATTACCATATACAGTGTAAACAACTGCTAATTTCAATGGAGCGGTATATAATAAAGAGAATATTCATATTTTTGCAACGAATATGACATATATGTTCATCTCGTGGTGTGAAATGTCCATAATATAGCACGAAATGAACATAGATGTCATATTCGTTGCAAAAATATGAATATTCTATTTATTATATACCGCTCCATGGAAATTAGCAGTTTTTTAGACTGTATATGGTAATGAATGTGTATTTGTGGCCTATTTGCAGTCTGGCACTGCAGGTGCGCGTTATGAATAAGATAGCGGAAGTAGTTGTATTTTCACACCACTCGTTGAACATATATGTCATATTCGTTGCAAAAATATGAATATTCTCTATATTGTCATGAAACCGGTACTACCATACTAACCCTAAATATTGGCACGCTCCTATTGTATGGAAATTATATATTTTATGTGTTTCCCCAAATAAATGGTGTCCGAATATTTATGGTTATTACGGGAAGTTAACATTTTTCTCGACTCACCTCGTTGCCTCTCTGTTGATATCCGTACTGGTGTAAGAGATTTGACACCTTCTGTACATTGACGGCGTCGTTAAACGGCGTAGCGTCACCGATCTCTCCCTTATTGGCTGCCACCTTCCCCTGAAGGCACTCGATCAAATGGCCGATGGTCATTCTACTGGGGATGGCGTGGGGGTTGATGATAATGTCGGGCGTGAGGCCTTCGCACGTGAAGGGCATATCCTGTACGAAGGGCAAGTGATAGAAAATTACTACTGTTGCACATTTTGCTGCCGACAAACTTTAGGCTATTAACCCTTTCACCACTAAGTAACTGGAATGGATTTTGATATGTTAATTTTGCAGCCAATCCAATTGTCACAAAATGATTTTCAGACTTAGTCCATTTATGAAAACGGGGTGCTTTTGTTCTCAAAAATGTGAATATTACTTGCAAAAAGTGTAGATCCTGATGAGATGGCTTGTCACGATCCGGCTCATCCGGATCAACACTGGTTGCCAATACGCTGTAGAGTTGTCGTGTAGCATAAATTTATTATTTTTTATTATACTGAATTTATTACATTTGGTTGTGATAATGTAATAAATTCAGTATAATAATTCTGCATACTTTTAAAGGTACATGCCCACGCAGTAGGCACAAAATTTCTTTATAGGAATTAAATAAGTGTATAATTATGTCACTATTCCACCAGTTATAAAAATTACGAGTGCCCGCTATACAAATATAATAATTTATTAATTATCAATTTAATGTTAGCGACGCGCGGTGGTAACAGTCTATTTTGATAATGTGCGGGGACGACGACTTTCATATCACGGCTTGCGGTGCGCATGCGCAGTATACTACGCGCGCCAGTAGGCTTCCCAATATGTAAACAAGAATATCAACATGTCGAAACGTCCAAGACGGAAATTGTATGAAACAGCGTCGGCCAAAAAAAAGGCGAAATGTCTGAGGGACAGGCAGTACAGAGAGTGGTTAATATTGGCGACCAGATCACCAAATGGAAATAGTGACGTGGAGATTTAGATTTGGACTCGAACGGAGATTTTTCTCATCAACTTCCGATACTTCACTGCGCATGTCAAAGATGTGATATGATTGACCGTGTCACGTGACGCGTGTTGGTAAAAATAGCACGAGGTCGGAAAATACCCTTTCTGGTCGCGGCATATAAAATGCGATTTAACACCAATTAACACGCGCCGTAATTAAAAATAACTCGTTAGTGGGTAGACAAATGGCTCATATAAGGCATGACAGAAAATGAAAAGTAGTAGTACAGTGTAACCTGCTGCGTGGGCATGTACCTTTAATCATCAAATATATGCAGTGGTTAGTTCTATATAAAATAATGCATTTTGGGAAAAATAAATGATTACTCCCTCAAAGTATACTTTGCTATATATTAACCCTTTCAACACCACAGGCCTGTATAGTGGCATTGGCAAAAAGTGTAGATCCTGATGAGCCGGCTCGTGACGAGCCGTCTCATCAGGATCTGCACTTTTTGCAAGTGATTTTCATACTTTTGAGAGAAAAAAACACCCCAAGTTCATAAATGGACTGGTCTGAAAATCATTTTGTGATCAGTGGATTGGTTGCAAAATTAACATATCAAAATCCATTCCAGTTACTTAGGGGTGAAAGGGTTAAAATAAACTTTGCAATTTTGATGAAATCGGCTGAACAGACGGACAGTGTGGTGAATATGTGTATAAATTAACTCAACCGGAGAGGATTTCAATATTAAGTGGTAGCTCTCAATCCAATCCAAAATATACTATCGTATAAATGCTTGTTATGTCTGCAAATATAAACTAATGAAATATGATTAACCCTTTCAACGCTAAATAACTGGAGTGGAGTTCGGAACGTTAATTTTCCGACCAATCCAATTGTGACAAAATGAATTTATGAGGGTGTGTTTTTTTTCTAAAAAATATGAAAATTGCTTGTATTGAGCCGGCAAATCTGCATCTACACTGTTTGCAAACAACGCTATTAGTGCCGTAATTATAGTCTGTTTCACGAAAGCTGCCCAAATTTTACGGCCATATAAACAATATTTGTTTTGATAATATTAAATTAAAGGAAAATTTAAGAATGAGCCTTCTTTTTATGTCGTGAAATTTGGTCAAATATTGATTTTATTACGAAAAATTGATTTGTCTATGGGAATTTAACATGGGGGGAAAAAGTGTTTTTTTTTTATTTTATTGCGAAAAAACAATTTCCCCATGTTAAATCCCCATAGACATCTTCACGGAGTGAAGATGTCTATGGGGATTTAACATGGGGAAATATTTTTGAATTTTAGAAATACTGGACCGATTTTTAAAATTTAACTTTTGTTCTCTTAGTTAGATCATTTCCAAGCTATCTAGCTAGGTTTTGGAGTCAATTTCCAAATTGTTTCATTTTTTAGCTCCTCCCACATTCCTTTACCTCTTTTTCCCCCATGTTAAATTCCCATAGAGAAATATTTCAGTAATAAAATCCATATTTGACCAAATTTCACGACACAAAAAGAAGGCTCATTCTTAAATTTTTATCAAATTTAAAAATTGTTTTTGCATTGTCTATATAGCCGTACAATTTGGGCAGCTTTCGTGAAACAGACAGTAGGATGAGGCAGACGAGGCGGTCACTTTGCCAAACTAGTTCCCATGTAACATATGTGGTCATAGCAGAGCTATAAACAAGTGTAATACTCATCTCAGTGCTCCAGATAAGGAATTAGTAATTGAGTATTGTCACTCCATCATTTCTGAAGCAATTGGGTATTTCAAAATTTTAATTGGGTAAAATAAAATCACACTACTGTTTACACATCAACAGACAGCAATTATTGAATAGTTTGCTTCGAAATGAAAACATGTAATGGAATTTCATTAGAATTGTCTCCTTGTAGACAATTCTAATGAAATACCAAGATATGTTTTCATGGAAAATAAAAAAAATATGCCATAAAATGTTTATTGCTGTTTGATACTCGCTGCTTCTGATTTTAAGCAAATACGCAGCTTATCTGGAGCTCTGTCAACTCTTGAGAATAATTTACTAAATGGGTTGATGATGTGCGATATCTTACCAAGTTAAATTTTGAGTACCATTTCTTGTAATTGAGACACGCTGACCATGTGATTTTGTACCTTCTGTACTGCATTATTTCACGAAATACAATTACAAAATTGAACAAATTTTCCATAAATGAAGTAAAAAGTTGACTAGAATTATATTCCGCATGTACTCTGAACTTTGTGTCAACTTCTTAAGTCATTTACAAAACATGTCCCATTTTCTGTAAATATATTTCATGAAATATCACGGATGTCTGTAGGTACAAAATCACATGGCGTGTCTCGCATACTCTTAGAATGCACCGTTTGTTGCTAAGAATTAAACAAATCCTCGGGGTGATGGCGGGGAGAATGCTCCCTCACCCCCATATCGCTTCGTCCGGTTTTTACCTCAGTAGCCTATTTCACAACCATTGCAAAGTATACTTTTCTAGCAAAGTATACTTTGAGGGATTAATCAGTAATTTTTCCTGAAATGCATTATTTCATATAGAACTAACGACTGCATATATTTGATGATTAAAAGTATGCAGAGGTATTATACTGAATTTATTACATTATCACAGCCAAAATGGCTGTGATAATGTAATAAATTCAGTATAATAAAAATAGATTTATCGTAAAATTGAAAATTTCTTCCTCATAGTATACTTTGCAATAATGGTGAAATAGGCTACTGGTTAAGGACCTGGCTATAGAGGTCTGTAATGTTGAGTGATAAACCAAACTCGGCAATGCATCTTTTATTATGGCTTGTCAGAATTGTTACCTCTTGTCGGTATGTAATTCCACACGTTCCTTTCTGCCCGTGTCGACTCGCAAATTTATCACCGATCTGTGGTGTTTTCACTGTACGTACGCGGATCTTACAAAACTTGTAGCCGTCGTTGTTAATCGTGACCATCACCTGAAAATGAAATGAATGGGTTTAACGTCCCAGCCACAGCTAAGGTCATTTAGGGACGGGCCACATTTCAACCCTGGATATCCTACATTGGCTTTTTCGTACTAATTCTTGGGACTATTCCATTAATGATAAAATGTGGATTTTTTTACGTGAATAATAGTGGCAAATAATGCATATCCTGATGAGACGGCTCGTTACGAGCCGGCTCATCTGGCGCCCGTTTCACTAAACTTCGCAAGACTAAAATGTTCGTAAGTGCAAAATTATGATAGTCTGTAAATTCCACATTACCACTGTTTTCTTGTAAACAATAATTGGATTTACATTTATTGAGCATAGGCTGCATATGCAGCCTATGCTCAATAAACGTAAATCCATCAATTGGAATTTCCAGATGATCCTAAATTTGCACTTACGAACGTTTTAGTCGTACAAAGTTTAGTGAAACGGCCCCCTGAATCTACAGTGTTTGCACATCTTGGCTTTCTGGCCTGTAGGGTTGAAAGGGTTAAAGTCTCATCCGACAGACCAGTGGGATGGAAAATACTATGAAAGTATGCCCTAGGGTAGGTTTTGAACTCATAACATTCAGTATTGAAGTTCTGTATTTTACCCGAGCCGCAGCCCATCCCTGACCATCTGACACCTGAAATTGATTGATTGGCTGCTTTCAGTGTTTGTTCCTGCAGAAAAATCTGTCACAGTATCAATGGTGAGAACAATTCCAAATTCAAAATCCTGAAAATGCTAAACAAACATATTTTTGCACCCACAAATCGTTTGTTTCTTTCTTTATTGGTGTTTAACGGCCTATCACCCACAAATCTTAAAAGTTTCAAGCCAATCGTTGATATGGTAAAGAGTTATAGGAGAATGGAGAAATGCATACGCATTTACTGAAGTTTATATGTCAATGTAATTTAACCTTGAGCACAGGAGTAGCACGAGTGGATTGAGGAATGAGAATATGGATGATGTTAAACATGCACATGAAGTTTCAAGCCAATCGGTGATACGGTAAAGGAGTTACAAGAGAATGGAAAATGTGCCAGACAAACAGACAGGGCCCAGTTGCTCAAAACTTCTGTTAGCTTAACAGACTGTTAAATCCTTAACAATGTTAAGGATTTAATGGTCTGTTAAGCTAACAGGGGTTTTGAACAACCGGGCCCAGATTATGACTTTTGCATCCCTATCCATTGTTGCCCAATGGAATCAATATTGCATAGCGTCGGGTGTGTTTATTAGAACAAACAAGGTACATGTAAGAATACCTGGTCAATAATACCGGTTTCACTGCGTCTCATGAAGACGCTCGAGTCTCGCTTCGTGAACCTCTTGGCTGCCCCCTCCAACTGAAATGGAAGATGAAAGGGTTCGACGTCACACCAACAGTTATAGTACTTTGGTTTCATGTCTCATCCGAAGGACCAGTAGCCTATTTCACCAACATTGAAAATAGCCTATTTCACCAACATTGAAAATAGCCTATTTCACCAACATTGCAAAGTAAACTTTGCTGGAAAAGGGAGAAATTTTCAATTTAAGGATAAATTTATTTATTTTTATTATACCGAGTTTATTACCAAAATGGCTGTGATAATGTAATAAATTCAGTATAATAATTCTGCATACTTTTAATCATCAAATATATGCAGTTCTGTATGAAATAATAATGCATTTCAGGACAATTAAATGATTACTCCCTCAAAGTATACTTTGCTAGAAAAGTATACTTTGCAATGTTGATGAAATTGGCTACTCACCAGTCCAGAGGGATGAAAATACTATGGGAGTATTTTTCAAGGGGATTATACGGAGCCCCGCAGGAGACATGGATTTGTTTTGATTAATTCATTCCCACAAAATAACAATTCGTTATTAAGAACATATGTGGCAGCGATTGAAGAAATGGGGCTTATGTGATTTGTGACCTGAGTAGCTCCGGATCATAATTATATCACATTTATGTGACCTAATAATGATCCAAATGGCTTGTTAGAAGCACGACTGTTTCATTGATGAAGTGGCAAATAGTGCAGATCCTGATCAGACTGTGCGGATGCACAGGCTGATCTGGATATACACAAGTAGCAAAACCCATAAGCCCCATTTCTCCAATCACAACAACATTATTATCAATCATGATTCATTACTATATGATGTACCCAGAATGTTTATTCTATTTCATCAAAAGCTACACTGGTCACAAATCCCATAAAGTGAAAAGTCAAAGGGTTTATCGTCCCAGCAACAGCTGTCATATAGAGATGGGACCACAGTTTAAAGTCTAATCCGACAGACCAGTGAAATGGAAATACTATGAAAGTGGTTTTGATGCCCAAGGCAAGGTTTGAACCTACAACTTCCGGATTGTTTGTTTGTTTGTCGGGGTTTAACGGCCTATCAACAGCTAAGGTCATTTAAGGCAGGATCAATGGGTTTAGTACTAATACAACCTCCTGATTGGAAGACAAATCCCCTTCCTCCACGGCCTATCAACAGCTAAGGTCATTTAAGGCAGGATCAATGGGTTTAGTACTAATACAATCTCCGGATTGGAAGACAAATCCCCTTCCTCCATCACAGCCACAAATACAGACCTCGTCATCATTGGCTGGCAGCGTGAGGGTCTTGCCAATTAAGACATCATCACCGGAGACTCTGGTGCCTGGAGCTATAATCCCGTCCTCGTCCAGTTTGTCGTAAATCGCCTGCCGCATGCCTGCCAACGGACAGATCTATGCATGTTTAACCCTTTCAACATTAATAACTGGAATTGACTGTGACATTTTAATTTTCCAACCAATCCAATTGTCACAAAATGATTTTCCGACTGGTCCATTTATAAAAGGGGTGCATTTTATTTTCTCTGTAAAACATATAGAGGATATTCCATCGTATATTTTGAATTAGCCGGGAATTAAAAAATACAAGAGTGTTGCGTCGGCTTCCGCGTAAGCAACGAGTGAGCGTAGCGAACGAGTTGCTTGCACAGATGTCGACGGACACGAGTGTATTATTTCCGCTATTCAAACATGTACGATGGAATATCCTATTTATTACACTTCCACGGCGGATACATATGCACATTTAGTCTATTTTTTTGTTAGATTCTATTTTTTTTTTAGATTAAAATCAATGAATTGTGATGTGCGCTTGAATACTTATACAATGACGAGTTTTCCCCGCCTTTTGATGTTACGTTGTGTGACGTCATGTAAACTTTTTGAAATCCAAATTACGCAGCTGTTTCTATGAACCAGATATATATTTGAGTGCATGTTTGGAATGTGTTCAATCACATTAACATTCTAGATTAGTCGAGACCCTTTCCAAATTTCCAAATAACTTTATTTTGACTGTAATAAAAATTAAACATTTTGCATGGTAGCTCGTGGTTTCCAAGAAAACAGGCGTGTTCGCTTCACGATGTATTATTTGTAAGGAGTTCATTATGGGTTTTCTCACAGCGAAACCCGTGCAAATAATTTGCAGAGTGTAATAAATGAATATAATTTGCAACAAGAGTGCCGAAGGTCACAATATACGCCCGTCGAGGCAAGGCCAGTTAACAAGGGGAGATAACTCACTGACAATTAATAGGGTTCTTGCCGTGATAAACATGTATATTGAATTTGGTCACGATCTGTCAAAATAAATAGGCTTCTTCGTCTTCCCGTGATAAACATGTATGCCAAATTTGTTTACGATCGGTGAAGTACACCGATACGATACAGAGTACGAAAATTAAAAATGGCTGCCAAGTGTCAATAAGTCATCAGAAATTTTTCAAAATCAATAGACTACTTCGTCTTGCCATGATATCATGTATACCGAATTTGGTTACGATCGGTGAAGTAGAACTCGAGTTATTGCGTGGACAAGGATGCAGAGTGCGAAAAATAAAAATGGCCGCCAAGGGGAGATAAGTAATTGGAAATTTTTGAAAATAAATAGCCTTCTTCATCTTGCCGTGATAAACATGTATACCGAATTCGGTTCGATGAAGTAGAACATGAGTTATTGCGTGGACAAGGATACAGAGTGCGAAAAAATAAAAATGGATGGCTGCCAAGGGGAGACAATTGGAAATTTTTGAAAATAAATAGGCTTCTTCATCTTGCCGTGATAAACATGGTATACCGAATTTGGTTACGATTGGTGAAGTAGAACTTGAGTTATTGCGTGGACAAGGATACAGAGTGCGAAAATTAAAAATGGCAGCCAAGGGGAGATAAGTCATCAGAAATTTTTCAAAATCAATAGGCTTCTTCGTCTTGCCGTGTTAAACATGTATATCGAATATGGTTACAATCCGTCAAGTAGACCTCTTGTTATTGTGTGGACAAGCTGTGCCCGCCCGCCCGTACAAGATGAATACATTAAACGTACCATTTTTTCAAACGGGCGTATAAAAAGGGTGTGTTTTTTCTCTCTAAAAATATGATTACTTGCAAAAGTGCAGATCCTGATGAGACGGCTCATTATGAGCGACAGCTAGTTACAAGCCAGCTCATCTGGATCTTTCTGTAGTGTTAAAAGGGTTAAAGGCACTGGGTCTTAGTTTGTTGTTTATTGGTGTTTAATAGCCTATCAACAGCTAAGGTCATGTAAGGCCGGGCAAACGGGTTCAATCCCGTTTTAACCTGTTGCATTGGGGGGGAAAATCCCAAAATCAGAACGGAATATTTACATCGAAAAAAAAATATGTTCAGCCCTGAAATTAGAATAACCAGGTCCATACCACGCCAAAGATACTTGGCCCCTTCCCCTAAAATAGGATTACGAATAATCGCAATACTCACATAAGGGGTATAACCAGATTCAACTGTCACATACAAAATTCCAAAGACGTATGTGAGGGCCAAACCAGGTCTCCGGTCGAGATTCCGGTAAGGATGAAGCCTGATCGTTAAATTACACGTCGCATGCTCCCACCTGCCACCCAACCACCCACCCACTGGGTCTCAGATGGTCACAGATATTCCATATGCTGTTGTTCGCTTCATACACTGCAAAGGACCTGTATAATCCATTTATGTGATCAAATTCAAAACATTTGCGTTCTATCCATAGGGCTCCAGATAAGGAATTAGTAATTGAGAATTGTCACTCCATCATTTCCGAAACAATTGGGTATTTCAAAATGTTAATTGGGTAAAATAAAATCACACTACTGTTTACACATCAACAGACAAAAATTATTGAATAGTTTGCTTCGAAATGAAATACCAAGATGTGTTTTCATGGAAAATACGATATGCTATATTTGTGGTCTGTTTATTGTTTTCTGCAGCATGATAAAAAGAACTGTCACCTCACCTTATGTTATCCATAATCATAAACATAGTTAATACTTGTTAGCCACGCTGATCGCAACATCTCTGAGCCACCAGTTAGTGATTAATAGCCGTTTTATTGACATAAAAGGGCAACAGTGACAAAGCAAATATTTTAAACCGGCAATTTCAGTCTGTCTTTCCCCCCCTTGCACCACTCTCACTTGGTCAATCATGCCTCAGCACCATTAAACGCCTAGGTATCTCAATTTTCTTTATTGCTTTTTGATACTCGTTACTTCTGATTTCAATTGGGTTTTTGGCAATTTTAATTGGGTATTTAAGCAAATATGCAGCTTATCTGGAGCGCTGTATCCAAGTATACTACTATCAGAAACAGTGATAAACAAGGGAGAAACAAATTGTGTCCAAATATTGAGGGTTATTTTACGGTACCGTAGACCAAGTGTAAATGATATTTTCCTCATCGAAGATGTTTGGCTCGGAATCCTTGTACGAACAGAAGAAAAACAAGGGCATTGTTTTCACTAAGCTAATCCCCTCGCTGGCAGCCTTTATATTAATAATATTATTTTTTTTAACGCATTTGCCTTACAAACAAGGTGAACATAAGTCCTCAGTGATCTTGGGAGGTTGGATGTGGATCATATGCAAAACAAAGCACTATCCCTAGACACACATTGTGGGCAGCTATGTCCCCTCTTGTTATCATGAGAAGTCCTTCTGGCCTCTTGTGACCATTCAGGGGTTTCCAAACACGAACTCTGTCTGAATATTTAGGCTAGTACAATAGCGTTTGCAGTTCCATTGGAAACCAGAAGTGAACGTGGTCCAAACATGCATTTCTTGTATTCCTATTTATAGGTAAATCAAATACATGAACTAAGTTGCAAATGTCTTTTTTCATGACGAAGCAGTTCCTCTAACTGATATGATTTATTAGTGTTTAACGGCCTATCAACAACGAAGGTCATGTAAAGCCAGGCCAAAGGGTTTGACCTGCATTTAACCTGCTGCATTGGGTGGAAATTCCTCCAACTAAGAATGCACAGTGAAGATAAAACGGGGAAAAGCATACAAACTACCATAAAAACGGAACAAAAAAACTCAGACGCTACTGTATGGTACCTTGGACTGACTGGCCATTTGGTATGTTACATAAACTTCCCAACACATATTATGTCAGAAAACTTAGGACATTGGACCTTACCTTGGACCGACTCCCGATTTGGTTTCTCAAAGATCTCTTCCTGATCCAAGCCTTTCTTCGACTCGGAGTCCTTATAGGACCGGAAGAAGAATGATCGGAAGTATCCGCGCTCGATGGCCGACTGGTTCAGGATTACCGAGTCTTCCTGGTTGTACCCGGTATATGTGGCGATCGCAACGATCGTGTTGATGCCTGCAAGGATTATATGAGACGCCATGTGATTGTCTACCTTCGGGACATCTGCGTAATTTCAATTAATACGTTTACAAAATTTACAATAGTTTTCATAAATAAAGTCAAAAGTTTCAAATTTTAAGAGTACATGCGGAATATAATATTTATCACCTTTAACAGAAAATTTTTGAATTAAATATATTGTTGGAAAAAATTGAACATTTCCGTATTAAATGGCAAACACAATCTGTCAAACAACTATTTAATGTCTGACAAAACATAAACTCCAACACGTAGATCAATAACACAAATTATAAATCACATCCGTAGTGTGACCAAGGTGTATGATCATGTGATACTAACAACAAGTACCGATTCAAAGTACGTATTCTTTTATAGTGTCCTTATTACGTAACGGATTTTGATGAAATATGGCGCATCAAACCGTCTTTTTAAGCTGCATTTGGTGGTCTCTGTATTTCGCCCAAACTTCTGCGTTTTTGTGAAGAATCGATAAGTCTGTGCCAAACTCACTGGACCACCAAATGCATCTCATGAAGACGCGTTTGCTGCGCCATATTTCATCAAAATCCATTGAATATTAAGGAAAATATCAAATAATACTTACTTTGGAGTGGGCGACGTTATTGTTGTTGTAACCACGTGATCATGCACCTTGGTGACTATCACAACCAGAATACACAGAAGCCCATTGAAAATTAGTCATCCAAAACAAAATAAACAAGGTCAGGATAAAGGATGATTTGGTTGATGCCGAATGCGTTTACTATTTAATAGCTATCGTGATTAGCTAAAGGCGATACAGCAAGCCAATCAAATGCATTCTTTCTAATGAAAACCTAAATCTTGTATTAAACGTGACATTGCGTTATTAAGACTATTTGCATGGTCCCGGGTCATTTCGTCCCGAATCCCGTTCGCCCGAAGCGATCCGACTTGAAACGACCCGGGGCGAACAGGTAACCGGGGCGAAATGACCAGACACCGGTGATGGGTTATCCAATCACCCCTACAAATTATCTCCCCGGATTTGCGTCAATCTCAAAAATGACCGATCAGACCGTGAAAAATAACAACGGAAATTCGCTGTGAGTGACTGGGCCGTATCGTGTTTTTTATCACTATTTTATTACTTTTTCACAAAAAAAAAGCACAACCTTTTTATGGCAATAAAATTGGAATCTTAAATGTTAGCACTTTTTTATGATTTTTACGACCCGTACGAACCCTGTACAATATAAGGTGCCTGTGAACTGTACCTGCAGGTAGCTCCCTGAAGCGGAGATACTCCATGGAGCGGGTGGTGACTAGAGGTTTCTGGGGGTACAATAGTCCGTGGGCCAGGGTGTCCATTCGCACGTGGTAGTTTGTGATGTACACACCCATAGCCTGCTTACCCATAGCACTCTGGTAGGTGTTACGGGGCGACTGAAATAAGGAACACACGACATTAGTAGTTATAGGTTATTTGATTTATAAGTGGATATATGCACAAATTCGGCAGCGTGCGATATTGCGATATTGCGCGCGGAGCCGTGCAATATTGTTGTGCGGCAGAACGAGTGGCATAACATAGAACTCAAACAACATTTTTATTATATACTACACTAGCAATTTATATGTGCCTCAAATAATACAAGACATCAAACTAAACAAATTTCTGACGATTTATAAGGAACTATCTTACGAGGTGAAACATAGTTCCCGCACGAACCGCACGAGGCGTCAACATAGAAAAATATTAATGCTTGCGTGGCATTGTGTTTCAATGGGAAACAAAAATATGTGTATAATAAAATACTGAATACTGGATAGTGTCAATTAAAATGAATATCAAATGTGGCTGTGACTGGAGATATGGGGCTTATGGGAATTGTGGTCAGTGTAGCCCCTGATCAAATACGGGTGTTTCATTATGAATGGTGCAGATCCTGATCAGACTGTGCAGATGCCCATAAGCCCCATTCTCCAATGACAGCCACAAATAAGGAACACACAGAGTTGGTATATACAGAATACAGGTAACTGGAATTTGATATCTTAATTTTGCAACCAATACAATCCTCACAAAATGATTTTCAGACTAGTCCATTTATGAAAAGGGGGGTGTTTTTGTTCTTAAAAATGACTTGCAAAAAGTGCAGATTCTGATGAGATGGCTCGTTACATGCCAGCTCATCTGGATCTACAATGTTTGCCAGTACATGTACCACTATACACTATACATATACCACTATGCCTGTGGTATTGAAAGGGTACATGCCCACTCAGTAGGCACTAAATGTTCTTTATATCAGAGATATCATCAGACACATTTTCTGGCAAAATAAACATTCCTTATAGGAATGAATGGCCTTTTTGTGGAATTTATCGGGGTATAAACTTGGAAAAGTCGCGGGAATAACTGGACGAAGGACGGAAGGCCTCGTCCAGTATTCCCGCGACTTTTCCAAGTTTATATCCCCGATAAATTCCACAAAAAGGCCATTCATTCCTTATAATTCCAGCATTTGAATTAAATTCATCAAGAAAATGTGTTTATTTTCCGTTTTCTTAAGAATTATTTTAACTGCGCCTGACGGTTACGGAAAGTAGTTCGGCGTGGGAGTTTACTGGGATATAAATTTTGGACAGAGACTTGCTATGGACCAATCAAATGTTAGGGAATTGTGTAAATATTTTTGTGCTGGAATTATTCACCATTACAACACAACACGTATTGATTGGTGTTATTATACATTTTATATCAGACGTAAACTTCCACACTGATATCAGGGGCGAGAACCGCAGCTTTATAATCTGTCAAAAATTATATTTTTTCAGTTGACGCACTTAATAGAATTATAAAATTTGCATGAAAATAGCCGGATACCACCGCGAGTCACTATCAGTAAAATAAATATTACTAAAATGATTTTATCTGCATAGCAGGCACTCGTAATCTTTAGAACTAATGGAGTGGAACATTTATTTAATTCCTATATAGAACATTTTGTGCCTACTGAGTGGGCATGTACCTTTAATATTAAGTAGTTACCAGAAAGGCTGGCATGGTCACAATATATGCCCGTTGAGGTATAGTCAGCAAACAAGGAGAGATAACTCGTATAAACATGTGTACCAGATTTGGTGAAGATCCGTCAAGCAGAACACGTATAAACATGTGGACCAGATTTGGTTAAGATCCGTCAAGCAGAACATAGCTATGGCTAAGACATAGATACAGAATGAACAATGGCCACCAAGGGAACAAAACTTATCGGATATGTCAGAGCTCCAGTTAAGGTGCGTAATTTAGAGGTAAATTTCTTATTTCTCCATCAAAAATGGCAAGCTGGGAGTGCTTTAGAATCGTCTCAATGAGACGATTCTAAAGGACTCCCAACTTGCCATTTTTGATGAAGAAATAACAAAATTTCACCCCAAGTTGGTCAAATTACGCAGCTTAACTGGAGCTCTGATATGTTTGAAAATCACTAGGGATCATCCTATTGTCGTGATAAATACACATGTCTGTGACTGGAGAAATGGGGCTTATGATTTTTTGTGACCAGTGTAGATCCAGATCAGCCTGTGCATCCAGGATCTGCATGGGTCGCCATTCCATCAATGAAACACCCGGCGACGCTTCTAACAAACATTCGAGATCGATATCAGGCTACACGAGAGTGCTATTATTGGATCAGGAGCTACACTGGTCACAAATTCCATAAGCCGCATTTCTCCAGTCCAGCCACAATTTGGTTACAATCTGACAAGTACAACTGGAGTTATCGTGATGGCGAGCACAGTCCGTACCACTATGAACAAAGTGAAATGAAATGAATGAGGTTTAACATCACAGCAACAGCTAAGGTCATATACGCAACCGGACCACAGTTTAAAGTCTCGTACTATGAAAATAATCTTCATGGCATGGGGTAGGTTTTGAACTCGTAACCGTCAGTATTGAAGTCCTGGGGGCCGTAACACTAACTTTGTACGACTAAAATGTTTATAAGTGCAAAATTAAGATAGTCTGTAAATTTCATATTAACAATGTGTTCTTGTAAACAAATATTGGATTTACATTTACTGAGCATAGACTGCATATGCAGCCTATGCTCGAACTGCATATGCAGCCTATGCTCGATAAATGTAAATCCAACAATTGAAATTTACAGACCATTCCAAATCTGCACTTACGAACATTTTAGTCGTACAAAGTATAGTGAAACGGCCCCTCGTATTCTACCCCTGAGCCACAGCCCTCCCTGCCATATGAACAAACCTGGTTGTGATCGGGAAAAGGAATGATGGAGGCACACACCCCCAGTATCATGGCGGGGTGGATCTCGCAGTGGGTGTGGGTGGAGCAGTAGCAGCCATCCTTGTTGAGGAGGTCGTCGGGGGTCATGGCCAGCATGATGGACTCCTCCTCCAGGGGGTCGATGTACTCGACCACGCCCGACGCCACAAGGTCCTGCCAACTGCAGATTAATTTATTAATGTCACAGTGGAACCTTTCTAAACCGGACACTAAGAAAACACCTTATTTTTTATGAGTTTCTCAGGCATTTATACAGGGTTCGTACAGACATGACATGATACAATTCAAGCACTTTTCAAGCACTTTTAAAGTACAATTATTATTTTTTCAAGCACAATATCAATTTCTTTCCGACATAGAGTACAATAGGCTTTGTGCCTATCGGGTGCTTCTTTAACCCACTTAAAGCAGCTTATCCAGATACGGTTGAATACATTTTTCCCCATTGTGAAAACGCAGTGTAGCGCGTTCACGCACGTCGCCATTAACCATTCAGAACGAGGATCATATTGGACCAGTTTAAAACCAGAACCGCGCACGGTTTTGCCGATACGCAGCGGGTTTGCCGATACCACGCATAGTTTAACATGCAGTTTCCAATACCGATCAGCGCTCCACAATTTACACTCGACCCATCGAACATCGAATTTTAGCGATTAACCTTTTTATTTTTTCTATTAAAATTCAAGTACTTTTTAAGCACGAAGGCATTTTTTTAAGCACTTTTCAAGCACAAAAATTCAATTCAAGCACTTTTCAAGCAGATTTTCAGAAAATAAGTACTTTTCATTTATCACTCGAGAATTCAAGTACTTTTCAAATCTGTACGAACCCTGTTATAATGTCTGTTTGTGATCACAGAGCACAAACATATAGCGGCTCAGAATGATCAATTGTCTGATTTGCAGTGAAAGCCGGACAAAAGGTTTCACTGTACATGACTGCCGTTGTTTGACACCGCGCACAGCCGTGTTCAAACGTACACGTCTCTGTTTGATCATGGCTGTCGACAATGCTCATTCCGGGGCCAAGCCAACACGTACGTCATGCATGTGTCTCATGACGTTATTAGAATGTCCCATTACATCACCAAACTAGTTCACAACGGTCACACTGAAATTTTGAAATTGATGCGGCTGCATCACGCGACTGGCCCCGGAATATATATGTGTAAATCAGCTGTTAGAATGGAGCAGATTATCAATGTACCAAAAGTACTGCATAAATGCTCAAATTGCATGATATTTCAGACGGAAATGTAACAATAACGTTCGACCATGTCCAGCCGTGGCACTCTGGAACTGTTTGAACCCCCGGCCGACGGCCTCGGGGTTCAAACAGTTCCCTTGTGCCACGGCAAATGTTTACCCACGGCTGGAAATTATCGAACCTTATAGTGCACACCCCACTTCGAGGGAGAAATTTTCAATTGAAGAATAAATTTATTAATTTTGATTATACTGATTTATTACATTATCACAGCCATTTTTGCTGTGATAATTCAGTATAATAATTCTGCATACTTCGAATCACCAAATATAGACAGTTGTTAGTTCTATATGAAATAATGCATTTCGGGAAACATAAATGATTACTCCCTCAAAGTATACTTTGCTAGATAAGTATACTTTGCAATGTTGGTGAAATAGGCTACAGCTATTACGGTTCCCAATGTTTTCTGAGAATCATATTCAAGCACTATTTAAGCACTTTTCAAGGACTGCAAGTATAATTTTCAAGGACTATCAAATTGTTGGTGTAAAGAACGCTTACCACAACATTCAATGAATAATCATGTGGTCTGCACTCCTGTCGAAATATGCCTTTTAACACAGGGTGAAACCTAATTATAACCTAATTATGACTTTTGTTTTTCACTTTCTGCATGCGATTTAATGGCACTTTCGCCCAATGCACCGATATCAAATTCTTTCCGACAAACAGTACAACTTGCTTTACTTTTGTAGTCTTTCACCAAGACAGCCACGCACAAGTCTTAACCCAGCTGGGATTAAAAATTAAACATTTGCACGCAGGCATTCATTCAGACTTTCTGTTGTTGTTGTTGTACATCGCATGTGCGATATTGCAAAAGTGATGACGTAGTACACACTATTTGCGGATTGGTATAAAACGCAGATCCCCGATACATAACAGCAAGTTTTACGCTGGTGCTAGACAGTGCGCGTCTCCATGAATAAATTAACCAATCTACAGACATGAACGTGAAACTTCTTGAACTGAAGTGAATCTCATTGCCTTAGTGAAAGATCGACAGAAGGGTGGTGGTGGTGGAAATTCGAGTACTTTTCAAGTATTGAACTGAAATTAAGTACTTTTCAAGGAAGGGGCTGAAATTCAAGCACTTTTCATTTCCGTATGAACCCTGGCTATTACGGTTTAAAAGTTTCACAAGTTATAAGGCAATATTGTCCAAAAGGGGAGATAATCCATGATCCGGGGGTCAAATTAAAATCACTTTGCACATCTACACACAATAAGGAAGTTATATACCAATTATGAAGCATCCAGCTGTTACGGTTTCAAAGTTCTTCAAGTCGAAAAGGTGGTCAAATCACACTAAATTTTGCGCATCTAATCATTATAAGGAAGCTACATACCAGGGGCCTATTTCATCAACATTGCAAAGTATACTTTCCTAGCACAGTATACTTTGAGGGAGAAATTTTCAATTTTCAATTTTAGAATAAATTTATTAATTTTTATTATACTGAATTTATTACACTATCAGTCAATTTTGGCTGTGATATTGTAATAAATTCAGTATAATAATTCTGCATAGTTTTAATCATCAAATATATGCAATCGTTAGTTCTGCATGAAATAATGCATTTCGGAAAAATCAATGATTGCTCCCTCAAAGTATACTTTGCTAGGAAAGTATACTTTGTATACTTTGCTAGGAAAGTATACTTTGCAATTTGATGAAATCGGTTACAGGTTTCAGGTGTGTAGCTATTAGGGTATAAATGTTTTATGGGTTACACGGCAAAATTGTTTTCCATATTCGCATATAAGTCATGGAATCAAAAAGGAAGCTACGTACCAAGTTTCAGGTGCGTAGCTATTAGGGTTTGAAAGTTTTATGAGATACAAGCCAAAATTGGAAAATAGTAAGTAAAAACATGGGGAGATAATCCATGACCCGGGGGATCGAATCAAAAATGGAAATAAACTGTGCACATCTACTCATCATAAGGAAGCTACATACCAAGTTTCAGGTCTGTAGCTAGTACGGGTTTAAATGTTTACGATTTACAAGGTTGGTGACGGACGGACGGACAAGGGTAAACAATATTATCCCGTCAATACAGTGCGTATGTGCCGTGAAACACGGTGCCGTGAAACATTTTTGATATCCTGTCAATACAATTTTTGCATTTTGTTGAGGGACAGCCTTTGTAGTTGTACGATAAATAGAATAGTAGTAGCCGTGAATGGGAAAGAATATCTGGAGCGGCACGGAAACGGGATGTGCTCGGCAGAGCCTCACCCATCCCGTTTACTGAGCCTTGCCAGATATTTTTTCTCATTCACGGCACTAACCTACTATTCTCTATAATGCCCCTCCACTATCGTGGTGGGGTATAGTGTAATATAAGTTGAATTTCAAGTGAAGAAATCCAAATTATTTAGAAACAAAGCTTATCTGAAGCTCCAGGATTTAATTGAGTGGGATTTTACATTCAATCAGCAGCAAGGGCATGTACAGAAAGTAAAACATCAGTATGTGGGAAACACCGCAATGTATCAGGTAACGAGCTTCGAATTGGCCCACTACTTTGTACAGACTTATAAAATAATGTTGTATCAGGCATTGACCCGATACGAGAATCCGGGTTACAAGAAATTGAAAACTGATGGTTCATTGGTCGAACGTCGTCACATAACGTTAACAAATGAGGTCAGTCTAATGATGCAACACAAGCATATCCGTGTTCTTTTCAACGAAACCCACATCACAATTGATCATTCTGTAGTGCAAGACGTTACCTGATAAATAGAATACCATGCTAGTGTCTGTTAATATCAAGCTTATCAGACTCAGCTCGGAAACGGTAGGAATTCCAAAGAGCGTGGGAATTCCAACGCACTTCCTAGCCATGCCTGATTTATATCAAGACACGAACATGGTATTCACTATTTCATATAGATGTCGCCAAATGGGCCAAGCTGCATTTTGATCATGTGATTACCTGTAGTTGTTGTACTCGCGCTGTTTCAGCTGTTTGATGTGGCTCTGTTTCAGGAGCAGCTTCTGGTTCTCAACGATCAGCAGCGGCCGGCATATCCGGCCCGCGTCAGTGTAGATCCTGATCTCCCGGTCCCGGATGTCGCGTATCATCGACACCTATAACGGAGAATTGACAAGTGTCATCAGCAACTTTAATAGAGAATTGTCACATCAAACTTATAACAGAGATTGGTCACAAATCATTGACACATACAACAGAGATTTGTTATGTTATTGACAGCTGTAATGGAAACCTATCACAGAGATTGGTCAACTATAATCGACACCTATAACAGAGATTGGTCACGTATCGCCAACACCTATAACGTAGATTTGTCATGTATCGTCAACACCTATAACAGAGATGGGTCATGTATGATTAACACCTATAACATAGACTTTGTCAAGCATCACCGACACCTATAAATATCATAGATTTTGTCAGACATCACTGACACCTACAACAGATTTGTCACACATCAGTGACACCTGTAACAAAGATTTGTCACACATCATTGACACCTGTAACATAGATTTGTCACACATCATTGACACCTGTAACATAGATTTGTCACACATCATTGACACCTGTAACAAAGATTTGTCACACCTCATTGACACCTGTAACAAAGATTTGTTACCATCATTGACACCTGTAACATAGATTTGTCACACATCATTGACACCTGTAACATAGATTTGTCACACATCATTGACACCTGTAACATAGATTTGTCACACATCATTGACACCTGTAACAAAGATTTGTCACACCTCATTGACACCTGTAACAAAGATTTGTCACACCTCATTGACACCTGTAACATAGATTTGTCACACATCATTGACACCTGTAACATAGATTTGTCACACATCATTGACACCTGTAACATAGATTTGTCACGCATCATTGACACCTGTAACATAGATTTGTCACACATCATTGACACCTGTAACAAAGATTTGTCACACCTCATTGACACCTGTAAAAAAGATTTGTCACACATCATTGACACCTGTAACAAAGATTTGTCACACATCACTGACACCTGTAACATAGATTTGTCACACATCATTGACACCTGTAACAAAGATTTGTCACACCTCATTCACACCTGTAACATAGATTTGTCACACATCATTCACACCTGTAACATAGATTTGTCACACATCATTGACACCTGTAACAGATTTGTCACACGTCAGTGACACCTATAAGATAGATTTGTCACGCATCACCGACACCTATAACAGATTTGTCACGCATCATTGACACCTGTAACAAATTTGTCCCGCATCACCGACACCTATAACAGATTTATCACACATCAGGGACACCTATAACAAAGATTTGTCACGCATCATTCACACCTGTAACATAGATTTGTCATGTATCAGCATCAAGTTGCATCTAAAAGGCCAGTGGGATGGAAATATTATGAAAAGTTTTTTTTACAAATCTAGGACGGGGATTGAACTACAATTTATGGTATTGCAGTTCAATGATCCATCAAATAGATGTCATATCACTGGTGTTACGAGAGTGTGTAATATATATGTTGACATGAATTAAGAAATGTCCAACAAACTTTTGACGGTAAGTGTGAGGACGAACAGATGGTAGGGCTCGGTCCAAACATTATTAGTCATACCTCAGATACGATGATGTCCATTTCTCGGCGGAGCTTACGTAACGTCGTCATCAACTGTTCAGCATCCCTGTGTATTCCCACCCAGCAGCCATTCACAAATATCTTTGTGGCACTGGAATGACAACAGATAACGTCTGATTATCGATAGTGAATTTTAGAACTACAATGATAATAATTCTGGATAAAATTACAATGATAATAATTCTGGATAAAATTACAATGATGAGGATTTGTAAGAACCTATTTGTGGCTGTGACTGAAGAAATGGGCTTATGGGATTTGTGACCCGTGTAGAACCAGATCAATTAGCACACTCCTGTAACTTGATACTGATCTATATTGCTTGTTAGAAGAATGACGTGTGTTTGGTTGATGGAGTGGCGAACAGTGCAGATCCTGATCAGACTGTGTATATGCACAGGCTGATCTGGAACTACACCGGGCGCAAAGACATACCCACAGATACATACCCAATGATGAGAACATTCTAGAAAATCTAGAAAAATGAGCGTTATACAATGAGAATTCTACAAAGATGAGAATTTAAATTAGTTCAGAACTACAATGATGAGACATGTACAAAATAAAAAATCTAGTAAGAACGTACGCATGTATGGAGGTGGGTGAGGAATAGAAGAATTCACATAAGCTTCACAAACTTGTTTTCTAATACACGGTTCGACCATGGCCAGCCATGGGTAAACATTTGCCGTGGCACGAGGGAACTGTTTGCACCCGCGGCCAACAGTTCCTGAGTGCCACGGCAAATGTTTACCCACGGCTGGACATGGTCGAACATTACTGTTACATTTCCGTCGGAAATATTGTGTAATTTGAGCATATATGAAATGCAGTTACTTTCGTTACTTTGATAAGCCGTTTCATTCAAACAGCTGATTTACGTATACATATTCCGGGCCCGCAGTACACGTCGCGTGATGCAGCCGCATCAATTTCAAAATTTCAGTGCGATCGTTCTGAACTAATCTGGTTGTAGGCAAGTTGTAGTAACGTCATGATCATGATAACACATGCATTATGTCAGTGTTGGCTTGGCCCCGAAATTAACATTGTCGATAGCCATGGTCAAAAAGCACGCGCTGTATGTTGAACACGGCTGTGAACGGTGTCGAACAACGGCAGCCATGTAACTATGCTTATTCACTGTTACGCTGTATGTATTCTTATGCATACATGTATACAATTTGAAACAAGGGCATCGTTATCGTTAAGCTAATCCCCTCGCTGGCAGCCTTGATAATAAAAAACTAGAAAATGTGTTCATAGAACACGGATGCCACACATACCGCTTTGATAATAAACAAGACATAATTCCAAGTCCAAAAGGGGAGATAATCGAAATAAACTTTGCGCATCTACTCATCACAAGGAAGCTACATACCCAGTTTCATGTCTGTAGCTATTACGGTTTAAATGTTCTACGAGTTACAAGGCAAAATTGCCAAATTCTAAGTCGAAAAGGGGGAGATAATGCATGGCCCGGGGGGTCAAATAAAAAATACAAATAAATTTGTGCATCTTCTCATCATAAGGAAGCAATATACCAAGTTTCAGGTCTGTAGCGATTACTGTTTAAAAGTTTTACCAGTTACAAGACAAAATTGCCAAATATCGTGGTGGGGCATAAAAAACTTACCACATTTGCCTTACAAAAAAGGTGACCTCAGTGACCTTGGGCGGTCGCACGTGGGTCGTATGCAAAACAAAGCACTATCCCAGGAATATTATCAAAAATGTACATGGACTAACGCTATATCCCCTCTTGTCTATCGGCGAGGGGATAATATAGGAATGAATGGGCTGTAGCGTTTATTATAGGAATGAATGACCTTTTTGTGGAATTTATCGGGGTATAAACTTGGAAAAGTCGCGGGAATACTGGACGAAGGCCGGAAGGCCTCGTCAAGTATTCCAGCGACTTTTCCAAGTTTATATCCCCGATAAATTCCACAAAAGGCCATTCATTCCTTATAATTCCAGCATTTGAAATAAATTCATCAAGAAAATGTGTTTATTTTCCGTTTTCTTAAGAATTATTTTAACTGCGCCTCACGGTTATGGAAAGTAGTTCGGCGTGGGAGTTTACTGGGATATAAATTTTGGACAGAGACTTGCTACGGGCCAATCAAATGTTAGGGAATTGTGTAAATATTTTTGTACTGGAACTATTAACTATTATTTAAACAAACGTACTCCTGTATGGAGGATGGTGAGACCTCCTCCAGGTTCTCCATACTCCACTCCTCCAAGAACTCGAGGATGGGCGACGGCTGGGAGCCCACAGAGATGTACGCCATAAGGGCCAGGTTCTTCACAAGGCCTACAGCTCCACCCTGGGTCAACGATTAGGCAAAATATATTTACCAGAGCTCCAGATAAGGTGCGTATTGGAGTATTTTGCGCACTTATTTTAACAGAATACGCATTGATTATCAAATGTGGAAGAACAAAATACTCACATCAATGTGAAAATACGCATTGAGTATTGAAAATACTGAAAATAAAGTTGAAAATTTACTTAGGTGAGCTGCAAAAAGCAAACAATGTTTGCCTTTCACAACTCAAATAAGTGAATTTTTAAATTTGTTTTTTATTTGTTATAATTTGTTTCCTATTTAATAAAGACAATCAATAATACAATTGTAAAAGTAAAATATGCAGCAAATTTGAAATGTGGGGGTATACTACACTTTAGATACAAAACTTATCTGGAGCTCTGTATATATTATATAAAATTGGCGCTCTAGTGTAGAGTGAGTGAGTGAATAGGGTTTAACGTCCGCTTTTCTGACATAGAGGTACAAGCCTCAGGGAGTCTACACGCAGACGGGTCAACGGGGTCGTGTCCCGTATCCACCTGTCCGAGCTCTAGTGTAGAGGTGCAACGATACGGTCAAACCCGTATTGCGATATATTGCGATACAACAAACCCATATTGCAATACGTATTGCGATATTATACCATGTATGAACAAATAATAATAAAAACAAACAGAAGATAAAGAACAGTCTTTATTGTTTATTATTGTCATTAGAACACATCAAAACACTGTGTGGGTCAGGACTTTGCCCAGAAACGGTTGACATTAATGATTATTTCTGGACGAGAGGAAATTAGGGAGAAGTGATCAAAATCATATTTTCCTGATTTTTTCTCTTACTTATAGTTATCGCATAACTGTATACCGTATATTGCTAGCCATAGGTCTACCCGTCCCATAAGTCGAGGTACGAAAATGAGCCCAAAAAATCAGTCTTGAGCCAAGTCGACTACTGAAAATTCGTCGGCTAATGGGTGCAGGCGAAATTAGGTCATGAATCGCCTGTATTGCTTGGCTAAGTTTTGTGTTTTCTGTAGTTTGTTTGAAGCAAATATGCTTCGGATAAACGTAGAAAATATATCATTTATGCTTACTGTACTATATTTATCGACTGTCACCCCCAGTGAAATGTAAAGGTCGTGTTTGAAACATTTTAATACACACATGTTCAATCGATGTGTTGTAAAAATGGGCTGTTACGTGAATTGGACAAACTTTATAATAAACTAGTTAATCAGTTGCAATACTGTTGTTTTTTTTATTGCAATAATACTTGTGTACAAGCATGAACATCATTAACTGCTACAGAGACAAACTAATTGTATTTCTATCAAGTAAATAATGATAATAGCAACTGGTCACAAATATTAGGAGGTAAATGGAACAGCCGTTACCTGGCAATTTCACAGCTGATCGGGTTAATGACTGGATACAGTGGCTTGTTTGATTTCAAGTCTGAATTGACTGGTGATGTGTGTAGTGCTTTTCTCTCATTTTTTGGCTGTGACGGGAGAAATGGGGCTTATGGTATTTGCGACCAGTGTAGCTGCTGATCAAATTGCACATCCATTTAGCATGAGAACATTCTATTTTGCTTGTTATTATCATGCTGGGTGCTTCATTGATGGAATGGTGAGCTGTAAATATCCGAATTGTCGTGATCGCTATGCCATATACTGGTCGAAAATGTACTACACACGGTAACATACATTTTGCCAGCCGACAGTCCATACCGGTCGGTATTAGCCTCTCCTGTAGGATATTGTCCACGGGGCACACACATCAGTGAATGCCTTTACATAACACTGTATCTGTTTCCAGTCTCACGCAACGGGAGACAAAATTATGCAGGCACAATTAGTAACAGGTTTTTAGTCATTTATGCTTCTCGCAAATTTATTGTGTTAATCGAGCAGACCTTCGTTTCGCGGATGTCGCGAAACCACTTGCAAAATTTCTGTGAAGGAAGTAATGATTGTTCATTCTGCCTGCAACTCATGGTATGATTTAACATAATTTATTTTCGAAACATAAAAGAAAAATACCGCCACTGCAGTACTCGCCAGTAGAACCTATCTGGCAATACAAATGGTACCAAGTCGTGATTTTTCCTGACCATTTTGTATCAGACTTTCGGTATATTATTTTTATACCCTAGCCATAAGTCGAGGGCAGATATTAGCGTTAATTTTGGGACCGAAAAAGTCGACTTATGGCTAGCAATATACGGTACATTAACTCTATGTTTTCAAAAGCATGCATATCTATTAGAGGGGTAGAGGCATCAACATGCTGAGCCACCTCGTCGAGACGGTTTAAGCGAGCGTTAACAACGTATACTTTCATTAAGAAATAAAAAGACACATTGGGGGGGGGGGGGGCGGGGGGGGGGGGGGGGGGGGGGAGGGCTGGGAAGCAAATGTAGTAGATTGTAGAATTTGAAAATAGATTGTAGAATTTAAAAAAAAAGAAATCTTCATTCATCTGAAAAGTATATGTTGTTACCACCCATTTGAACCTCTTTAACTGTGTACATAAATATCGTTTATGAACTTGGATGTGCATAAATTCTGTATATTTACTTAATACCAAACTGAATTATCATAAAAATCAGTTTATGTTAACATCGATTGGAAAAAGTTGCAAAAGGACGAAACTACATAGGTTCGAAATCGCCAAAATTGTCCGTGATATTTACAGACTTTTTCATGTTTTCTGACAATAGAGTTGATCATATTTGGTTGAAATAAACAGTTAGTAATGTAAAATAAACAATACTTGTTCTCGGCATAAAAGGATTGCATTAGAATATATCGATTTCGTATTTAATTATTTCACACTTTTCGGCGAAAAAGAAAGTTGCAATCATGGGCGGAAGTATCCGCTGTGTAGGCCATGACTCGGTTCGTCAGGTAGCGCTTTCAGTGGGTATACCCACAATCGTAGCTAACGATTGGATGCTATTTTTATTTCGGAAATGGTATCCCACAAAGCTTCATAAGCTGACAAAAATGTGTGTAGACAACTACGAAATTATTTCGCAACCGGGCGACCCAGCTTATAATTTTTACTAGGCCGACCCAGAAACGACTCGCATCCGGCGCCCGTTAAAACACGTGTTTGCATGTGTTTGTTTGTATGGTTGAGAGTATTCGGAGGGAGTTAACTCTACCTCGTTCATGATCAATCGCTGATAGATCTATTGCCGACGTCTTTCGCAACAGTAACCTGTCAATCATGCCACTAAGGGCTGCCTTTACTTACCAGTGATTGGCTGTACTGTATAAATAACTCGCCACGAGAATAACACGTGTTTTGAACTGACAATTATAGTAGCCAGAAGTAATGTTTGGCTGGGGGATTATTGAAACTATCGACCCGTGACTTTTATTGTTACAGCGGGTAGGCATGATTTTAATGATTCGCATAATGATGTGATAACAATTTGGTCAACATAGGATGACATATCGCAATATACCGGTATATCGTTGCACCATTACTCTGTGTATTGGCAGTGGAATACAAATCATATAACACTATAGTCTGTTTCACGAAAGCTGCCCAAATTTTACGGCTATATAAATAATGCAAAAACAATATTTTTTTCGATAATATTAAATTAAAGCAAAATTTAAGAATGAGCCTTCTTTTTATTTCGTGAAATTTGGTCAAATATTGGTTTTATTACGAAAAATTGATTTCTCTATGGGAATTTAACATGGGGGAAAAAGAGGTAAGGCAGTGTGGGACGCGTAAAAAAACAAAAAATTATGGAAATTGACTCCGAAACCCGACTAGATAGCTTGGAAATGATCTAAGAAAACAAAAAAAATTCCCCATGTTAAATCCCCAGACATCTTCACTCCGTGAAGATGTCTATGGGGATTTAACATGGGGAAATTTTTTTTTCGCAATAAAAAGAAGGCTCATTCTTAAATTTTGATAACATTTAATATTATCGAAAAAAATATTGTTTTTGAATTGTCTATATGGGCGTAAAATTTGGGCAGCTTTCGTGAAACAGACTATAGTATTTAAATATTCACATTGCCTTCTTACAGAAAACACGTTTGGTGACCAGTACAGTACAGCTTCAATGTATGGTGACGTACTTATGTAATAAATAGAATCTAACATATGTGATGATTTAAATGATATTTATTAAACTCCTTGACCGATTTCATAAGAAACTTGGCATAGTCTTGTTTCTTATGAAATCACTGAACTCGTTTAATAAATATTTATATTAAATCATCACTCATGTAAGATCCTCATATACACATTATAAACGCATTGACCCAATACACGTCGACTGGTACAGAGCTCCAGATAAGCTGCGTATTTGCTTAAATGCCCAATTTTTCACTGTAAAATCAATATTTCATGGAATTTCATCAAACAAAACTTTTTGGGGAGGGCGACTTTTTTGTTATTGGTGAAAAAGTACTTACATTAAAATATTTTTTAGATTTAATATGTCTGATTGCCAAAAGTTTGTTGGCAGAAAATGACAGTAATTCCTTATCTGGAGCATGCTGGTAACAGGTTGTTGTATCCTACGTTCCGAGGAATAGGTAAAATATATTGGGCCAGGGATTTCAAATGTCTCCGTTACAAATGATTCTAAAGTGTAGTCAAAATATGTTTTTATTGAGAAAAAAAAAAGACACATTCATAAAATAACAGTAGATCACAGTTGAAGAGTGCCACATTTTAACATATTATTGGAGCCATACATAGAGAATTGTAAGTTAGTGCCGTGAATGGGAAAAAATATCTGGCAAGGCTTAGGAAACGGGCTGGGCGAGTCTCTGCCGAGCACATCCCATTTCTGTGCCGCGCCAGATATTTTTTCCCATTCACGGCACTAACCTACTATTCTATTTATCCTGGCAATACCTACAAATGGCTTTAAAATGCAAAAAGAATAACCCCAGCCACCGCACATATTCATACATAGTGATTAGGTCGTATTGACAGGATATCAATGTTTCACGGCACCGTGTTTCACGGCACATACGCACTGTGTCGACGGGATAAATTGTAAGCACGTGCCAAAGAAAAGCAAAATTCCCTAATTTTATCATGATCCCGTATCGGTTAGGTTTGCTGTCGGATGACAGCGGAGGTGACTTATCAACCATATCAGCCCACGGAACATACTGTTTACTGCACTTTGGTTGAAAACCATGCTTCCTTTTCACAAAGCCCAGGCTGCTTCCAGAGCTCCAGATAAGGTGTGTATTGCCGTATTTTACGCAGTTATTTTAGCAGAACATGCATTGATTATCAAAAGTGGGAGTACAAACTACTCACAGCAATGTGAAAATACGCATTGATTTTCAAATTGAGTAGTGAAAATACAATAATACAGTTGAAAATTTACAAACAATGTTTGCTTTTTCCAGCTCAAATAAGTGAATTTTTAAACTTGTTATATTTTTTTCATCTGTTCTCTAGTTAATAGAAATATAATCAATAATACGGATTGTTTTAAAGTCACACTTATTATTAAATAAAGAGTGACTTTAACCCTTTCAACCCGAAAGCCCGCTATATCGGTTATGCAAACAGTGCAGATCCAGATGAGCTGGCTCGTAACGAGCCGTCTCATCAGGATCTGCACTGTTTGAAAGTAATTTTCATATTTTTCAGAAGAATAAATACCCCCTTTTTATAAATGGAATAGTCTGAAAATCATTTTGCGATGATTGGATTGGTTGAAAAATTAACATATCGCAGCCCATTCAGTTACTTAGGGGTGAAAGGGTTAATACAATGTGTATTAAATGTGCTTCATTCGGAGGTTATTGGAAATTACTATAATCAATAATACATTCGTAATTAAGCAAAATACGCATTAATTTTGAAATCTGGGGACATAATACTCTTTAGATACAAAACTTATCTGGAGCACTGCGCTTCATAATATCTGCAAAAAAAAGGCGTCATTGTTATATAGGTCCTGCTAATTACCTCTGGAGTCTCGGCAGGACAGACCATGCCCCACTGAGTGTTGTGTAACTGTCGAGGGCGCGCCAGCTTGCCGTCACGGCCCACGGCGAGTTGAGACGTCGTAGATGGGACAAGGTGGACGCAAACGTCAGGCGGTTCAACACCTACAGTAGCGGAACACTACGATGTGAAAATGAATGGGTTTAACGTCTCAGGAACAGCTAAGGTCATATAGAGACGGGACCACAGTTTAAAGTCTCATCCGACAGACCAGTAGGATGGAAATACTATGAAAGCATTTTTTAATGCCCTCGGCGAGGTTGAACCCACAACCTCTGGATTGGAAGTCAGGTGTTCGAACCCCTAGGCCACAACCCATCCCTACTAAGACATGACACCTGTCTGCGCATGTACTGCTTGAAATCAACATGACAAGGTTTAACATTCAGGTCCCGGTTGCTCAAAACCTGTTAGCTTAACAGACTGTTAAATCCTTAGCAATGCTAAGGATTTAACAGTCTGTTAAGCTAACAGAAGCTTTGAGCAACTGAGTCCAGGATATCTAAAGACATAATTCCCTAGAACACATCCCACATTAGAGAATGTTAACTGAATAAACTGTGGCGCCCAAGCATGGTACAGCCCAGCACAGGTAGACAAATCCCACGTACGTACATGGACTAACGCTATATCCCCTCTAGAGGCAAGGGGATATTAAACAGCGGATCCCTCGAGTTACCTGCGAGACCCCGGCCCTGGCCTGATGGGCTTTCTTCTGGTCGCCCCAGTTTCCCGTGGCCAGAGAGTACTTCAGTCCGTCCGTGATGATGCGCGTCTTTATCGCCAGCTCCAGGTTGAAGTCTTTACCTTTGTCGATGAACTTTTGCGAGTACATCCGCACCTCTTTTATGAGATTTCTAAACAACCTGTTACAGAGGGATATTAATGCATAAAGTTGGATTTTGCAGTGTAATAATACAGTTTATTAAACATCACAATACATTTGTGTAATAAATATTCAAATGAGACTGCAATAGATAAATATGTATCAGAGCTCCAGATAAGCTTTGTGTCTAAAGCGTACTATAGCCCCCCACCCCCACCCTCGATTTCAAAATCATTGCGTAGTTTACTTTTACAAATGGATTATTGATTTTCTTCATTACAAAATAGGGAACCAGGGCTCCAGATAAGGAATTAGTAATGGAGTATTGTCACTCCATCATTTCTGAAGCAATTGGGTACTTCAAAATTTTAATTGGGTAAAATAAAATCACACTACTGTTTGCACATACCGGTAAACAGACAGCAATTATTGAATAGTTTGCTTCAAAATGAAAACATGCCTTGGCATCTAATGACATACCAATACACATGAACATACAGCAATTATTGAATAGTTTGCTTCGAAATGAAAACATGTCTTGGCATTTCATTAGAATTGTCTCCTTGGAGACAATTCTAATGAAATACCAAGATGTTTTTTCATGGAAAATAAGAAATATATGCTATATTTGTGGTCTGTTTATTGTTTTCTGCAGCATGATAAAGGTTCCACTAGAGTTTTATTGCTTTTTGATACTCGCTACTTCTGATTTCAATCGGGTTTTTGACAATTTTAATTGGGTGTTTAAGCAAATATGCAGCTTGTCTGGGGAACAAATGATAAACAAATATATAACAAATTTAAACATTCAGTTTGATTTTTGCAGCTCAATTAAGCGAATTTTCAAATTTATGACAGTATTTTCACTACTCAATTTGAAAATAAATGCGTTTTTCACATTGCTGTGCATATTTTTCATTCCCACTTTTGATAATCAATGCGTATTCAGCCAAAATAGTTGCGTAAAATACGCCAATATGCACCTTATCTGGAGCTCTGGTGTGTATTATCAGTGCTTATGCAACTAGAGAAAGTGAGCAGGGGCTCACAGATACCTCCGGCACATTTGACCTTGACCTTGGGCACACGGGTCACATAATAAAAATGTGGATGACAACTAATGAGCATATGAAGTTTCAAACCAATCAGACTTATGGTTACACAGATAATGGGTACCTGAAAATTTTAACGCAAATCTTGTGGACGGATGGATGAACATATGAAAACTATACACTGCAGCTCCATTATAACGCGGTGGTCGGGGTCCAAGATTTCAAACCGCGATCGAATCCGACCGCGTTATAAAATTTCGGGACATGCACGGGTACTGGTACTGCACGGGTTACTGGTATCATCCGCATTTCGGTTACCAACTATTGCGGGAATTCCATTAGCAACGGACCCATATAAAATCATGTCATTTGAACAGAAGTTAAAGTAATTATTAATAATGCCTATGACATACAAACTTGTATTAATGTATTAAACATACAAGTTATTTATAAAATCATGCTTATTACGTTGTATAGTGCTCGCGATAGACAGATGCTTATTACAATGTATACTACTCGTGATCAACAGGCGCTTAAAAGGATTAATTGATAATAAATAATGCCTATGGTCACGTGTCCGGCAGGCAGGACACGTAACGTGTTGATACGTGCATAATCTCAGGATGTGGGGTCACGTGATCTATTGTTTACGCTGCAAGTCATATTGATGAATGAAATTTACGATTTAAGCGAGATTGCCGTGGGCTGCAGTGTAAACAATAGACCACGTGATCTCATACCCAGATAATGCTGAAACACCAGTCTATTTATAGAATGCTAAATATTACACCTGGGAGTAAAGAAAAAGAAAGGCTAACATACTAATAATAATCCTTTCATGGACTTTGAATGTCGTTGTTTGAATAAACTTACAGAAATCACGAATCAACTAATTACACAATGACTACGACGTCCGACGATTTTTTGATTGATTTTTTTTTCTCGATTTAAAAAAAAAAAATTGGGATCCACGAGAGACCCGCGTTATAATGAAGATCGCGCTATATGCGACTGCGTTATAATGGAGATCGCGCTATACGCGACCGCGTTATAATGGAGCTGCAGTGTATACGTACTCCAGAGCTCCAGTTAAGGTGCGTATTTTTGGAGGTAAATTTCTCCATCAAAAATGGCAAGTTAGGAGTGCTTTAGAATCGTCTCAATGAGACGATTCTAAAGGACTCCCAACTTGCCATTTTTGATGAAGAAATAACAAAATTTCACCCCAAGTTAGTAAAATTACGCACCTTAACTGGAGCTCTGATAGCCCTCGACTTACTTCACATGCCCAGGGTATAATAAATAGAATCTAACATTTACGTTACTTTAATACAATATGTATTAAAATTGTTGACATATTTCATAACAAACTCGACTTAGCCGGGTTTCTTATGAAATCAGTGAACCTGTTTAATACATAATTATAAAGTACCCATCGCTGTGGTGGTTGGATCATAAGCACCCACATTAAAGGTACATGCCCACTCAGTAGGCACAAAATGTTCTTTATAGGAATTAAACAAGTGCTTAATTGTGTAACTATTCCACCAGTTCTGAAAATTGAGAGTGCCCGCTAAACACCATTACCCCACGTATTGATTGACACAATTATACATTTTATATCAGTCGTAAATTTGATAGCAGGGGCGATAACAGTGTTTCCTTAAAACTATTACTATTTATTCTCTGTAATGGATTGAAATTCAAAGTCCTTGACCCTGGGTATTGGTGTAGTATGCTTATTAATAATCACAATAAATGGTGATAAATGTGTATATGAAGTTTCAAATTCTAATCTGAATTGGTAACAGAGATACATTCTAGAAAGGTTTAATGCAATGTTTTGTTTATTAGGCACAATAAATATTTGGATGCTAATTTGAATTGAAATGAATTTGAAAAACGTTTGAAGTAATTTGACCTTAACAGTGTGTTTCTGGGCAGCTTGGGTAGGGTATACAATGAAAATATGGATGGTGATCAATGTGTATATGAAGTTACCAGTTGATATCCCAAGCAGTCACAGAGATATAGCAATTTGAAAAACATTAACGTAAAACTTTAACAAAAAGTTTAAAAGTTTTATATTAAAGTCATTTGACCTTGACCTTAGGCTCCTTCGCAGCATGGGTAGGGTAAACAATGAAAATATGGATGGTGATCAATGTGTATATGAAGTTACCAGTTGATATCCCAAGCAGTCACAGAGATATAGCAAATTGAAAAACTTTACGTAAAATTTGAACGGCGGACGCCAGGGGGCCGTTTCACTAAACTTCCTACGACTAAAATGTTCGTAAATGCAAAATTATGTAAATGTCACAATAATAATGTGTTCTTGTAAAGAGTGATTGGATTTACATTTATTGAGCATAGGCTGCATTTGCAGCCTATGCTCAATAAATGTAAATCCATCAATTGAAATTCCCAGACGATTCTAAATTTGAACTTGCGAACATTTTAGTAGTACAAAGTTTAGTGAAACGGGCCCAAGATACCAGACAAAGCGGCAACTATATGCTTCGGGAAGCATAAAAATATCATGCCTCATTTGCATATGAAAATAGCCCGATACCACCGCGAGTCACTATCAGAAAAATAACTATTAACTAAATGAGTATATATATCTGTATAGCGATGCACATGTAATTTCAAAATTATTTGACCTTAACCTTGGGTAAGGGGGAGCATGGGTCGGGCGGGGAATGAAAACATGAATGAGGAGAAGCATGTATGTTGATGTGAGAAGAAATGTCTTAAAAATTACCATCTAAACTTTTTTATCAAACAAAGTTTTGTGAAACAGGCGCAGCTAAAAAACTACCATGCCAAACTATGTTAAATCCAAGCATGTCTGACAAAAATCTTTTGATTTTTTTACGTCTCAAAAGATTGTAGTAGCTTTATGAAACACATTCTAATCTCTAGGCATCAACCCATCCCTACTATCAGAGAACATGATTTTCCCCTGACTCACCCCCTGAAGAGGAAGGCCAGCAGTGGACCGGCGAGGTCAAGCCTCTTGTTGCCATAGTGATCACGGTCGTCCTGTTCCCGTCGCCCCAGGGCCGCGAGCAACAATCTGTGTACCATGTACCTGCAATGATGGAGTATTTAATTAACTAACCTTTGTGAAAATTGCACAACTAACACATACTAGATGGCCGTGGTCTGCATGTAGCACCCGCCAAGGCTTTGATAGTATACCGAAAAAAAACCAGTTAACCAAAAACTTTAATCCGGATGCACGTACGTACGCCAATGTGCCGCCTATATCGCATTGTCTGCAAGCGGGCGCAACAAAAATGAAACGAACCATGTGATTATATACCTAAGAAGATCAGGGCTCCAGATAAGGAATTACTGTCTGTTCCACGTTTTGCTGCCGACAAACTTTTGGCTATTCAACACATTAAATCTAAAAAATATTTAAAAGTAAGTATTTTCCACTGGATATCTATCACCAAGGTTTCCCTGTCGATGCATGAACCGATTTTTTTAACGCAAAATGAAAAGCGTTTTGTCTTGCGGACGAATGGACCGAAAGGAAAAACTTTTCGCCCATCGACATCACATGCCGGGGATATAACTAGTCCATGAGCATGTCTATGCCAGTTTGTTAGGGGTGACAGGTTAATCAAAGGTTTGGTAAAACAAGCCCTGCTATGTTAAGTCTAGTGTAACCTATGGGTGATGGTAGCTAGTTATTTCCCTTTGCAAATCTATTTATAGAGATCAGGGACCCGTTTCACTAAACTTCTTACGACAAAAATGTTCGTAAGTGCAAATCTAGGATCGTCTGAAAATTTCAACTGATGCGATTTACATTCATTGAGAATAGGCTGCACATGCAGCCTATGCTCAATAAATGTAAATCCATTATGTATTTACAAGAAAACATTGTTAATGTGAAATTTACAGACTATCATAAGTTTGCACTTACGAACATTTTAGTCGTACGAAGTTTAGTGAAACCCGCCCCTGGTCCTTTGGTTTATGTTAGTGTTTATTTCTTACTGAATAACTTGCAAAAATAAAGACTGCAAATTAGGGTAGACCCAGATCTGTAATCTGTGATTGCAATACAATTAATAAGTCTGAAAATATGAATCTGGCAAATAATGCAGTTCCGGATCAGATTGCACAGATATGTAGGATGATCTGGATCAACACTAGTCGAAAACACTATAATGACTTCTTTACACAACAAATCAAGCTACATTCGCCCTTTTTACGAACAATTATGCCCTACAATATACAATTTGGACCGGATTTCTATAAATAAATTCAAAGGGAGATAACTAGCTATGATCCGTTACCCCAGAAAATATGCCTTCTTTGTTTCGCAGAAGTCGCTGACACCCACGTGCGGCAACATTTCCTTCTGCAGGATCTCGCGCGAGTATTTTATCCGCTTCTCCTTCGTGACGCCCGGCCGGGCACCGCGGGCCCCGATAAAATTGAGCGCAACATTCTGTTCCTGTATGACAAATGCTTCGTCCAGAGATGGCTTCACCTGTAAGAGTTCAGAGCTCCAGATAAGAGTATTATATCCCCAGATTTCAAATTCAATGCATATTTTACTTTGACAAATGTGTTATTGATTTTCTTCCTTATTAAAAATGGAACAAATGATAAACTAGAAAATGTGTTCATAGAACATGGATGCCCCACATATCGCTTTGATAATAAACGAGGCCAAATTCCAAGTGAATTTATTTTTTTACCCCAGTGTTAAAGTTTTGTGACGGACGGACGGACGGACGGACGGGACGGACGGACAAGGGTAACACTAAATGCCCCCTCCACTATCGTGGTGGGGCATAAAAATAAAATAAATTTAACAAGAGTTGTCGGAGGACAACGAAGCGCGCCCGGTGGCAGCAAAGGAACCGAGGGCACATTTGAAAACACGTGCTGATAAGGGAAACAAAATTTATGAGCCATTTACCAGAGCGTGTTAAGGTTTCGAGCGTACAAAGTATTTGACCTTGACCCTGGGCTTAGCAGAGGTAGAGGACCCTTGGAGCAATGTGTGTGTGAAATATGAAGCAAATCCAAGCAAGGAAACAGAAAATATAGGACATAGGCCATTTAACCGAGCGTCAAGGTTTCGGGATACACAAAGTATGTGACCTTGACCATGGGCTTAGAAGGGGCGGCACGGACATGGATTTACAACAGCACAGTAGAGGACCCTTGGAGCAATGTGTGTGTGAAATATGAAGCAAATCCAAGCAAGGAAACAGAAAATATAGGCCATTTACCCGAGAATCCGAGCGTTAAGGTTTCGAGATTCACAAAGTATGTGACCTTGACCCTGGGCTTAGAAGGGGCGGCACGGACGTGGATTTGCCACAGCGCAGTAGAGGACCATTGGAGCAATGCGTGTGTGAAATATGAAGCAAATCCAAGCATGGAAACAGAAAATATAGGCCATTATAATTTTTTAAGACAGACAGACGGATGCACCTACGAATGGATACTTTTACTGTATAAAAAATACCCAAAAATACCCAACACTAACCCTAACCCTACTCAATAAGACCCCTAAAAAGCTTGCCCAACACACGAGAGGGCATATGTTGGGTACTTTTGTACCAACAAGTGCCCTCTCGTGTGCCCGGACAGACAGACAGACAGACAGACGGATGCCTACGACGCCGAGGGTATGCCATAAGCACTTCTTCCTTCGGAAGGCGCGCTAAAAATGAACTTATTTGAGCTGCAAAAAGCAAACACTGAAAGACAAAAATATGAAACAACAGCAGACAAGAATTTACGTTTCCCGCATTCTAAGGGTTAAAAGACACTAGAATGGTATTCTATTTATTAACCCTAAGACCGCTACTCACAACAATTGTCGTCTGCTGTTGCTTTTATATCTTGCCTTATTTCTCATAAAAACATGTTTTGACAAAAAGCACTTCAGAATCATTTCCAATTAAGATAGCGGTCTAAGGGTTAAGTAAAGTTTTATGCTATTACAATGATCAACTATAAACTAGTTTTTCTTGAAAAGAATGCAAGCTTGTTTCTGTTGCGTCATTATACTGATGGAGGGATAATACCATACCACAACATGCCCAGGTTTTTCAAACGCGATTTTCAAACGCGGGTACAAAAATCTAACCATTTCCATCAACTCTGGGTCATCGAAGTCGTAGATGATGTGTTCGAGGATGTCTCGGTCAGACACAAAACCAAGCGCCCGGAACACAATGATGATCGGGATCTCCTGTTTGATGTAGGGCAGTATGCCGATGATTCGCTGTCCAATCGCACTCTTCTTCGCTCCCTGCAAGCATACATATAGGATCTTACATGTGGACGTGACTGGAGAAATGAAATGGAATGGTCAGAGCTCCAGATAAGGTGCGTATTGGCGTATTTTACGCACTGATTTTAGCAAAATACGAGTTGATTATCAAAAGTGGGAGTCCAAAATAGTGTATAACAGAGTAGCGTAAATATTGCAATACAGTTGAAAATTTACATAGTTGAGCTGCAAAAAGCAAACCACGTCAAATAAGTGAATTTTTAAATTTGTTTATGTTTTATCATTTGTTCCCTATTTAATAAGAAAATCAATAATTCATTTGTAAAAGAAAAATAGCATTGGATTTGAAATATGGGGATGTAATACTCTTTAGATACAAAACTTATCTGGAGCTCTGAATGGTGGTTAACGGTCATCTGGACAGGAGAAACGTAAATTGCGGGTTTTGCGACCAGTGTAGATCCAGATCAGCCTGTAGTCAGATCAGGATCTGCGGTACTCTTCGTCATTCCATCATGCTTCTAACAAGCAGCATAGATCGCTTTCAGGATGTGTCCTATTCAATCAGCAGCTACACTGGTCAAACATCATGTAAGTCCCATTTCTCTGTTCCAAACCACATATATAAGCAATGACTTTAACAGAAATCAGTCGATGAATTTATTTATAAATACATATTGTATTAAATCAACGCACACATTGTTAAATTTATTATATAAACACAGCCTCACACATTGAAGATGTACTGATCATTGGCATATGACATATTTTATGCAACAGTATCATTTACCTATATATCTAGCAATCTTACTTAACTCTTTGCATGCTGGGAAATTTGTGGGCTATAAATAGTTCAAAAATAGCAGATGACAATTCATTATATTATCTTTTATTTCTCCTTATAAATGTCATGAATATGTCTTGGAATTTCATTAGAATTGTGTCCGGAGGACACAATTCTAATGAAATTTCAAGACATATTTACAGAGAAATAAAACATATTCTCCTTAATTCGTCTGGCGGATATTTTCGCCGCTAGCATGCAAAGAGTTAAATACTCATTTATTACACTAGCATATTATTACTTTTAATACACTGTTATCCCTTAAACCGCTATCTTAATTTTGTTGTTGTCTGCTGTTTATTTCTATTTTCCCGTTTTATCATCAAAAACCAATGGAAATGATACTGAAGTGCTGTCAAACCATGTTGTAAATTATTCTAAAGTGCTGTTAAACCATGTTTTTATTGAGAAATAAGGCAAGATATAAAAGCAACAGCAGACAACAATTGTTGTGAGTAGCGGTTTAAGGGTTAATACACTGCAAACACCTATTGTATGCAACAATATGCGATATGTGATGTCAAAACACGGTACTGTAAAAGCGCTCTATACCAGGCACATGGATGAACAAATTACTATAATATTGACGAACAGTTATCTCCAATACTAATACCGATTAACCCTTAGACCGCTACTCACAACAATTGTCGTCTGCTGTTGTTTATATAATCTTGCCTGATTTCTCAATAAAAACATGATTTGACAGCACTTCAGAATCATTTCCAATGGAAATGATTCTGAAGTACTGTCAAAGCATGTTGTAAATTATTCTAAAGTGCTGTCAAAGCATGTTTTTGATGATAAAAATGGAAAATAGAAAACAGCAGACGACCAAAAAAAATAAGATAGCTGTCTAAGGGTTAATTGCAAAGAGATGTATTGATTGCTCCTATACCCGAATTACAGTGGAACTTCTCCAGGTGACGGGGTTTACAGATTCTGAACTAAACAGCCCATTATTTTCAAGGTCAGTATATTAACTAGAGATAATTGTAAATGACATTACCCCGCCGCCCCTTGCCATCATGTTGACCCACAATGTGCTGGTAGGTCGGGATGAATGTTCCAAGCACGATCGTATCTCCGTCTTAAACGCATACTTGGAATCCTTCTGTTGGAACACATAAACTGAAATATATATGAGACATGCCATGTGAATTTGTACCCAAGAACATGTGTGATATCATGAAAAATATTTACATTTTGACCATATTTTCTATCGAGATTTTCTATTCCATATTTTCTATGAAGATTTCTTCATCTTTTGACGTCATTTACAGAATATATAGCAGTTTCTGTAAATACATTTCATGAAAAATCACACACGTTCTTAGGTACAAAATCACATGACGTGTCTCACGTAAACTTATACATGTATGAAATGGCGCACAAGTGACAAAATGAGCTAATTTCAGTTAGGCCCAATGTAGAGCTTTATGAGCTTGCACGCACGGTCAGGGCTTAAAAATTCACTCGCCCCGCTCGCCATGGCGAGTCAATTTTCGTGTTGGCGAGAGGATTTTCTTGTCACTGGCCCGATTTGGCGAATGACAAATCGGGAAAGGCCATTCTGTATTTTCCGAAAATTTACGGAACTGACAAAATTTGCATCTTAAGTTCCATTCTTTTATTGGTTTTCCTAACGCTTTCCGCGATCTCAAAACCGGAAATGATGTTTTTAATATTTACATTAGAAACCGGGATATTGATCAATTACAGCATCCCTGTACTAGACAATTGGACATCCAGACAGTTGCTATGCGCTTGGCGGGTAGTTTTTACTCACTCCTAAAACAGACCACGGTCTCGTTCTGCTGACAGTGTGCCTCGTGTGTGTTAGTGAGGGCATTATCACCAGATGCAATTTGTGCAAGGCGTGTCGCTGGAAGTGTACTGCGTTAACTACACACTTTTTACGATGGTCAGCGTACACTTGCGCTAATAATAATCAGCGAATATACTGAATTAAAATAGTTTCCAAGACGCTGCATACATAGCCACTGCAAAATGAATCTGTGTATTGGAAACGCTTAATAAAGTTACAAAACATCTGGACAATTGATGCGTAGATCGTCTTCTAAATAATGCACCCGTGTTTTAATTAAAATTGTGGTTGTGACTGGAGAAATGGGACTTATGGGATTTGTGACCCGTGTATGTCCTGATCAAATAGCACACCCTCCAGCTCCTGTAGTCTGATAATAATCTATATTGCATGTTGGAAGCATGATGAGTGTTTCATTGATGGAATAGTGAACAGTGCAGATCCTGATCAAACTGCGGATGCACAGGCTGATCTGGATCTACACTGGTCGCAGAACCGATAAGCCCCATTTCTCCAGTCACAGCCACAAATAACACTTGTTCTCATTATATTTCTTATTGCATAAAATAATTTCAGAAAGCATATAAACATGTTACATGTATGTACTATTCTACTGGATGGTTCTAAAACAAGTTAATTGCCTAACCTTTTTCGAAAAGGTATTACTACGGTACTTCTTGCATTTTCCCAAAATGTTGGGCAAGTAGCTTTTTGGTCTGGGCGAGTAGATTATAATTGTACTTGCCCAGCCGGGCAAGTACAAAAAGTGAATATTTTTAAGCCCGACGGTGATAGTAATCAAAAGTGAAAGTGAATGGGTTTAACGTCCCAGGAACAGCTAAGGTCATATAGAGACGGGACCACAGTTTAAAGTCTCATCCAACAGACCAGAAGATGAAAATTCTATGAAAGTATTTTTTATGCCTAAGGCGAGGTTTGAACCCACAACCTCTGGATTGGAAGTCAAGCCACAACCCATCCCTGGTAGTATAGTAATCAAAATAAATCCATATATAGAGCTCCAGATAAGGTGCGTATTTGCGTAAATACCCAATTAAAATTGCCAAAAATCCAATTGAAATCAGAAGTAGTGAGTATCAAAAAGCAATGAAACATTTGTGGTATCTTTATCATGCTACAGACCACAAACAGAGCATATTTTCTTATTTTTCCATGAAAACACATCTTGGTATATGAAATACCAAGATGTGTTTCATTTAGAAGCAAACTATTCAATAAGTGCGGTCTGCTGATGTGTAAACAGTAGTTTGATTCTATTTTACACAATTAAAATTTTGAAATACCCAATTACTTCAGAAATGATGGAGTGACACTACACAATTACTAATTCCTTATCTGGAGCCCTGTTGGATGTGTATCATGGGTATTTAAATGCGACACCACATTCCTAAAATGACAAAAAAAAAAAGTTCTAAAAAGACTACGACACACCTGTAACAGTGTAGTTTGGGAATACAAGTATGTTGAAGTTTGAGCAAATTACATTAATTGGTATATGTGGGTAATCGCTAAAATCGACGTGTTGACATAAATAGGACAAACTATCTTGGATGAAGCAAAATGGTGGCGAACAGTTCTGGGACGAAACTGTCAGGTTTGAAATCAATCCTTCGGCCCGGAATTGGGATTACCAGCTGATGAACGCACGGCATCGCAAATGTTGAATCCACTAAAGGATTACCAATTACTCACCCCACGTAGCGGAGAGATTCTACAATTGTCGTGAAATCAAATTGACGCAAATGGTGGTGTTTTTGTCATTTACGACTCGATCATCAACAAAAAAAGACACGTATATTCATTAACGGCCCCTAGGTTATGGGATATTCGGCCCCTGGAGGCATGGTAGTTTAGTCCCTGGGCATAACAAAAAAATTGAAGACAGACCTGTATTAGTAGCCATTTTTTCCTGCGCTATCAGCACCTTCTCTGACCCGTTGATGATGAAGTAACCCCCCGGGTCGAGCGGGCACTCGTTCAACTCAGTCAGATCACGGTCGGTGAGTCCACTCAGCAGACAATAAGTGGACCGCAGCATGATCGGGATCTTCCCGATGAACGTTTTCTGGTGCTGCGTCTCTACTGGGTCTTCGTCGGGCTTCACAACTGTTTTTGTGATGTCCACGTACAGTGGAGCCGAGTATCTGTAGATAGTCGGTGAAATTCACGATCTGAACAAGTGTGTTTCTATTTGTTTGCTTGTTTGTTGGGGTTTAATAGCCTATCAACAGCAAAGGTCATTTAAGGCCAGATGGGTTTAGTACTAAATCCCATATATTACCTGTACAAATACTACTTTTATAATTTGCAATAATTCCAGCACAAAAACATTAACACAATTCCCTAACATTTGATTGGCCCGAGTCGCGGGAATACTGGACGAAGCCTTCCAGCCTTCGTCCAGTATTCCCGCGACTTTTCCAAGTTTATACCCCGATAAATTCCACAAAAAGGCCATTCATTCCTATAATAACCCAATTCAAGGTAACCAAAGAGCCAAAGATAAAAACGTATCCGAGGGCCAAACCAGGCAAATCGTAATTCCTATAAGGAGGAACCCCTACCGTTAATTTACGCCGTCGCGTTCGCCCGACTGCCCACCCACAAGTGTGTTTCTAACAGTTGCATTTGTCTCATTGAGTGAACAATCTAGGTACAAATCAGACTGCGCAGATGCCAGAGCTCCAGATAAGGTGTATATTGACGTATTTTACGCACTTATTTTAGCAGAACATGAACTAATTATCAAAAGCGGGAGTACAAAATACTCACAGCAATGTGAAAATACGCATTGATTTTCAAATTGAGTAGTTAAAATACTGTAATAAAGTTGAAAATTTACTTAGTTGAGCTACAGCTCAAATAAGTGAATTTTTAAAGGTGTTTTATTGTTTTTATCATTTGTTCCCTATTTAATATTTTAAAGGTACATTCCCACTCAGTAGGCACAACATGTTCTTTATAGGAATTAAATAAGTGTATAAATGTGTCACTATTCCACCACTATTCCAACAGTTCTAAAATTACAAGTGCCCGCTATACAGATAAAATCATTTAGTAATATTTATTTTACTGATAGTGTCGCGTGGTGGTATCAGGCTATTTTCATATGCAAATAAGGAATGATATCTTTTAATTATTTATAGTAATTAAATGCGTCACCTGAAAAAATAATATTTTCGACAAATTATAAAGTATTATCATTGTACATCAAAAAATAAATACAGATAATAAATAGTAATGTCCGTTAACATTTTAAGGAAACACAGTTATCGCCCCTGCTATCAATGTGGAAATTTTACGTCTAATATAAAATGTATAATATTGCCGATCAATACGTAGGTAATGGTGAATGAATGTTTATTTTGCCAGAAAATGTCTCAGATGATGTCTCTGATATAATTAAAGAGCATGTTGTGCCTACTGAGTGGGCATGTACCTTTAAAGGAAGAAAATCAACAATACATTTGTAAAACAGTAAAATATGTATTGAATTTGAAATATGGTGGTTTAATACTCTTTAGATACAAACTTATCTGGAGTCCTGAGTGTGTTTCTAACAGTTGCAATTGTCCCATTCTGATTCAGTTAACAATGTAGGCTCTAAACAGACAGCACAGACGCCTAGGGGGCTGTTTCACTAAACATCTTACGACTAAAATGTTTGTAAGCGCAAATTTAGAATTGTCTGGAAATTTCAATTGATGGATTTACATTTATTGAGCATAGGCTGCATATGCAGCCTATGCTCAATAAATGTAAATCCAATAATTGTTAACAAGAAAACTGTGTTAATGTGAAATTTACAGACTATCATAATTTTGCACTTACAAACATTTTAGTCATACGAAGTTTAGTGAAACGGGCCCCAGGTTCGTTTGGGACTAGATTGGCTACAGGGGCCCGTTTCACTAAACTTTGTACATGTAAGTGCAAATTTAGGATCATCTGGAAATTTTGATTGATGGATTTACATTTATTGAGGATAGGCTGTATATGCAGCCTATGCTCAATAAATGTAAATCCAATAATTGTTTACAAGAAAACATTGTTAATGTGAAATTTACAGACTATCATAATTTTGCACTTACCGTATTTACCCAATGTATTGGGACACCCTTTATATTGGGACACCCCCGTTTTGGGGAGAAATAATTATTTTTTAGGAAACAAGTTTTGGGACACATCACAATTTTTAAAAAAAATCAATAATTTCTGCACCTTAAGTATTGGGACACAACTTTTTTTTTTTTTTTAAATACTTTTAAACACAGTCAGGGATTCCGCTGGGAAAATAAAAAAATCGCCACTCCAATTTTTTTTAATTTTTTTTTCACCGGCTACTGGTCATGCCGACTATTGGCACGTCTCGCTATAAACAGAGGCCGTCGCTGATTAACTAATATAACACAGTGCTGACGGTAAATCTGAGCTCTGTTGATTAAATAGATTACCAATAAACCGTATACATCGACAATGCCGCCTGTCAATGCCGGAATGTGATTTATTTGCGAAAATTATTTCGATTCACACGGAAATACTCCTGATACATCGCCCCGCCCTCTCATCAATATTCACGAGGTAAGTTTAAAGTACGGACATGTATCCGGTCACGGCATGCTCTCCATGCTATTATATCCAGACACTACCGAGGGATGGCGTTTCGATCGGGACAACTGGGTGGAAAGTATAGTACAGTGCGACCCCGTTAATACACGGAAGTCCGGCGACATACAACATTCCGTGTTGCTTATCCGAACCGTGCTATATCCGTTCTCGCCAAAGACGCATCATAATGTCAAAAAAAAATACATGTACACTGTACACTGTGACTGCGAATGAACGATGTCGCCAATGCCTATAATATGCCATAAGTTTTCACTGTTATCTTCGCATGTAACAAGAAATGCGTCTGTCGAACGCGGATGCCACCTGCAGCATATTTGAGAAACTGTGACAAATTGGTTAACCGAAAAGTGTGACGGACGGACAGACGGGACGGACAGACGGACGGTCCAAACACTATATGCCACCCGTTTCTTCGAAACCCGGTGGCATAATAAATATATTGAATCCAAGAATTGTTAACGTCATGTTTTATTTATTCATCATGTTCATGTAGAATGTAGATCTACGCAGGTCCGTGCAATCCATTATTGTAAATGCGTGTAGAAAAAAGTGTAATAAACACGTGTAGCCATCATCATTCGATGACGTAATGACCCAATGACCGATATCCTGTTCCATCAGCTGCAACGTCACGTGACAAGCTTGTGCGTTGCAAACTGTGTTTACTCATATGGTGAGCACAGGTGGAAGACTCGGACCTATGACACCAAAATAAATGCCTATTAAAAACATCCCATTATCCCACCCACCTGGTATCGTACTGTACATGACGTTAATAATAGAACGAGATCAAGTGGGTGGGGTAATGGATATTTTTGTAATGGTCATTTTCTTTGTGTCACACGTCCGACTATTCCACCTGTGGGTTTGAGTACGCAGAGAGTTTTAACCCTTTCAACACCACAGACCTGTATAGACATGTTTTGCCCGACGCGTTATAATTTTGCGCCAGTTCATGAGGTAATCAGGCTTATCACGTGAGATTTTCGACGAAGATGAATCTGATAATAGTGTACATTTTCTGTAAACGATATCGAATGTTGACGAATATTAAATTAGTAATTATTACGCATTTGCTCTGAAAATGTTATCAACTTTCTGATATATTTGCAGAAAAAAGTCAAATCATTCTCGGCGAAAATCTCGGTTGTATAATAAAGTTGATTATCTCATGCACTGGCTCAATTATGATGTAGCGAAACAAGGCCAGTTGTCGCGTACACATTTGTGTACATGCGCCGGGGCGTGGGCAGTGCTGTAACAATTTAGTTAATCTGGGTCGAGTTAATCTGCGCCACTGATACGCGATCTCCGATTGGTCAGCCTTTTACACCTAATTAATATTCCACCAATGGTGAGCGCGAACGCATGCCGTAAAATTTAAATCGAGCACATAACAATTAGCACTGCTTTGTTACTGGGACCATTAATTGATGTTATTCCCAGTTTGCTTGGATTAATTTACGAAATGTGCAAACGTGATCAGCTGCACATTCACATCGGTGAGATAAAAGGAGGCTATGCGTCCATAAAAAAAAAAAATAAAAAAAAAATTGTCCATTTTGGGACTAATTTGGGAAATAATCGCAAATTTAACACGATTTCTGACAATAGTCGTGTTACAAATTTAACACGATTTTGATATACAAATAGGCAAACAATTCGGGAGCCAAGGCACAACCGTGTACTAACCGAAATTTCGAGGATACAAACTTTCAATATTAATAATTGGGACACCAAAAAAAATATTTAATTTATTTTATATTATGTATTGGGACACGTAGAATTTTATTTATTTTTTACTGTCCCAATACAAAGGGTAAATACGGTACGGACATTTTAGTCGTACGATGTTTAGTGAAACGGCCCCTAGACCATGTTTGTGGCTGTGACTGGAAAAATGGGGCTTATGGGTTTTGTGACCAGTGTAGCTCCTGATCAAATAACACTCTTATACGTCGAAAACGATCTATATTACTTGTTTCATTGATGGAATGGCAAACAGTGCATATTCTGATCAGACTGTGCGGATGCACAGGCTGATCTGGATCTACACTGGTCACAAAATCGAATAAGCCCCGTTTCTCCAGGCACAGCCATATTTAAGTATCTACATACAATGGCACAGAATACGCAAGGTTTCCTTCCATTCAAGCTACAAGCCACCTAGCGAGTCGTATTTAGAAATTCCATTTGATATATAAAATTTAGATTTTAACTAAAAATGGGCCGATGAGTGAAACAGGCATATTCGCCAAATTGGCGAGCTTAATTAATATGTTAATCCCTCAATTTGTTTTTCTAAAATTCCAGTCTCTGTGTACCCATCAGACAGACGGACATCAAATCACCTTCCTTTGGTATTCCCATTTCTGGTTTTATGACACTAGCGAGCCTTATTTGCATGACTGATATACTTAAAAGCTCTTAAATATCACAAAAACATATATTTTCAACTTTACCAGTCCGAATTTCCTGTATAGTTTTGGCAGTTTCTATAACTTGCAAACTTACGTGAGATTTCTCAGCCGAGCTTCATTAGGCATCATTGGACTTGGTGCGCCATCTTTCTCCCAATGTGTCGGCTTGGACAGGTAAATCTGCTCAAACTTCAGCAGATAGTGTGCCTGAAAGGATTTAATTCATTCAGTGATTGGCGTTTATCAGTGCTCCAGGTAAGCTGCGTTATTTGATCAACTTGGGGTGAAATGTTCTTATTTCTTCATCAAAAATGGCAAGTTGGGAGTGCTTTAGAATCGTCTCATTGAGACGATTCAAAAGCACTCCCAACTTGCCATTTTTGATGGAGAAATAAGAAATTTACCTCCAAATTACGCACCTTAATTGGAGCTCTGGAGGCACTGTGAATCCCAGTGACAGTGGACTGAACGTGATTCACTCGTGGCCCAAGCGATTGATAATTTTTACTACTGTCTGTTTCCCAAAACCTGCCCAACTTTTACGGCTATATAAACAATGCAAAAACAATTTTTTTTATAATATTAAATAATAGCAAAATTTAAGAATGAGCCTACTTTTTATTTCATGCAATTTGGTCCAATATTGATTTTATTACGAAAAAACAAAACATTGTTTATACCGATATGGCCGTAAAATTTGGGCAGGTTTCGTGAAACAGACAGTAGTTTCACATGATGCAGATGATATAAAATTTGGGTAAAAAAATCCTATTTTGCCTTGTGATACTCGCAATTCTCAAAATGATTGAAAAGGGGGCCCCTTCAAATGCCCAGCTGAAACCCTGTTAACAAAACCTTATAGTGTGTTTGCAAAGTGTCTATCCAGATGAACTGGCTCGTAAGGAGCCGTCTCTAAGGACCTGCACCATTTGTGGATAGTTTCCTATTTCCAAAAATAATACCCGTTTCTGATTTATGGAATAGTGTGGAAAATAACATGGGATTCAATCTGAGTGTCCATTTCAGTTACTTCGGAAGGAAAGGGTAAATCCCTGGTAAGAACTTGCAGAGCTCCAGATAAGTTTTGTATCTAAGTATTATACCCCCAAATTTCAAATTAAATGTGCATTTTACTTTTACAAATGTATTAATGATTTTCTTCCTTATTAAATCATTATACAGGGTTCATACTCTGCTGTGACTTTAACAAATAAGGACCTTTTAAGGACTGGAATTGTAAAATTTAAGGACCAAATTAGTAAACCTTTTCCAGCATGTAGACATGCGAGAAATTGTCTAGAGCAGGGTACTTATGTTTCACAAGTGAAATCGGGTACTACAGAAGCGTCAGAAGCAAATTAATATTGGGGAGGCGAATGTAGACTAGAGAGGGGGGTGCGGGGGCATGCACCCCCAAATTTCTTTTGAATTCTATATGTCATTTCCTGCATTCTGCTGCATTTAAGAGACATTCAGACACCTTTTATTGGTGGTCAAAATTTTGGGGCGGCGCCACCCCACTTCCCACACCTCTGTACTAATGGGTCAGGCAAGCAAACTGTGTGTGACCTCAACTATACAAAACTACTTTTGCCCCTTGGCTATTTCCCACCATTTTGGTGTTTTCTTACCTAAATGCAAGACTACGAGACAAAAATATTATCATAAACTCACCTAATAAATTGTGTATTAGCAATTATCTAGAGCACTTTTTCAGGAAGCAGAAAGTAAACAACGCTTCAAACGCAAAGTTTGAAATACTACTGCATCATAACTCTTATACAGGGGTGTAAAATTATTTGAAATATCACTTGCCCTTAAGGTCTAGTAGATGCAAAATCTTACTCGCCCTTACTGGTTTGCCACTCACAATTATATTTTATACAGATATTTCAATGTTCACTATGCTCGCCATTAGTAGGCTATATATGCTACTGTACATGTATGTTATTTGAAATCTATCTCCAGATAGACAATCCAACAGTTGTCATGGTATAATGAATAAATATTTATTTATATTTTCTCGGCCTGTCGCTTCGCCCGCTCTGTTTCCCTTTTCTCGTCATCTCCACCACCCGGACGACCAAATAGTGAGCGAATGTCGGTTTGCTTTGACATTTGCGAATGTTTCTTATAATCTATGATCTGTACAAAACAATTTTCATGATATTTCATTGCCTGGGCCAGCACATATGAAAATGTACGGTACATTTTCAGACTACACAGCACACAAAATACTTTAAGTAGATGTTAAATGCTTAATAATCGAACAGGTTATGGGACTGTGAGTACATTAACCCTTTCAACACCACAAACCTCTATAGCAATATTTACAAACAGTGTAAATCCGCGAGCCGTCTCATCACGATCTGCACTGTTTGCAAGTATTGTTCATATTTGTCAAAGAAAAACATCCGATTTTTTATAATTGGACTGATGAAAATAATTTTCTAACGAAAATCAAGCGATCCGTCTCATCGGAATGCTGTGTAGTTTGGAGAAAATGATATTTTTGCATGTGCTAACTCTGGCTGTCTGCTAGCAATATTGCGTGTTTACACCGGAAGCGAACATTGACGTTACAGAATGCCATAAATTAATTATGGGCGAGCTTAAATAAATCGCGGACGATAGGCAGCCTAGGCCCGATGACCATCCCATAAATCGAGACACTTGCGCGATAACTCGCTGCACTAACTTAAGTGAAGATGAAACCGTGGCTGCGATGTCTTGCCAGATATATGTGACGGAGAATTTGCGTATTTCCCATTTATATTGTAAATAGGTAAGTATTGATAAAATTTCAATTCACACCCCTTGAGCCGCGATTTAAACTCGTCCATAATTAGAATTGTTCCGGTTGGCGCAAACGCTTTTATTCAATTCAAAGCGTTTATGAAATGATCAATGGTATTTGATAAATAAACGGGTTTAATAAATGGAGAACGGTGCATAACTATATATTTTTTTATTCACGATCAATCATGGATGATCCAAAATTCACTCGACCCGTCAGACGACTGTCTACACCAAGCTACTCGACCGAGCCGATGAGCAAGTCGCCATGGCGAGCGGTCGAGTGGAATTTTACACCCCTGCTTATATAATACAATGAAATTAGAGTTATTTAGTGTACTCAATACAATATCCAACCATATTTTGTAGTCTGGTTTCTATATTTACCATGAATCCCGGAAATTGAACTTCACAGGGATTGTTTTTTTGTAATTTCTACCTCAAACACAATCACATGTATGCCTAATATAGTAATAAACAAGCTTGCTTTTCCAACTGATTAGATAAATTTACTATTACCGGTATTCTCTCCTGCAGTTATTCATGTTGTTTACATGACACTGTCAGTGATGATGAAACTGGCTTCTGGTTCACGATCACACACTACATTGGCCATAGTGAATAGCTGATACCTGGATACCAGTCAGCAGACGCTTGACTTTACCTTGGTTTATCAATAAGCATTTGATGATATTGATCATATGGTCACTTAACAGGTGCTTGTCTTTACCTTATTGAATCAATAAGCGCCGAATGATACTGATCAGCAGAAACGAAAGTAACTTCTTGTAGCCTAAGTGAAAAAAATCTGTTCTAATAAATGAATTAATTAACAACTTTCATTGATTTATTCATGGGAATCGCAATTTAAGGACCTTTTATGGACCTTCCAGGAATGTTGGCCCTTTTTAAGGACTTTTGAGCACTTAATTTTTACTTTTTAAAGGTACATGCCCACGCAGTAGGCACAAAATATTCTTTATAGGAATTAAGTAAGTGTATAATTATGTCACTATTCCACCAGTTCTAAAAATTACGAGTGCCCGCTATACAAATATAATAATTTATTAATTATCAATTTAATGTTAGCGACGCGCGGCGGCAGCCAAAAAAAAGGCGAAATGTCTGAGGAACAGGCAGTACAGAGAGAGAGTTAATATTGGCGACCAGATCACTAAATGGAAAGAGTTAAGTGGAGATTTAGATTTGGACTCGAACAGAGATTTTTCTTCTCAACTTCCGATACTTCACTGCGCATGTCAAAGATGTGATATGATTGATCGTGTCACGTGACGCGTATTGGTAAAAATAGCACAAGGTCGGAAAATACCCTTTCTGGTCGCGGCATATAAAATGCGATTTAACACCAATTAACATGCGCCGTAATTAAAAATAACTCGTTAGTGGGTAGACAAATGGCTCATATAAGGCATGACAGAAAATGACAAGTAGTAGTACAGTGTAACCTGCTGCGTGGGCATGTACCTTTAACATTAAGGACTTTTAAGGACCCTGTAAACAGGGAACAAATTACAGCATTTTCACTACTCAATTTGAAAATCAATGCGTATTTTCACATTGGTGTGAGTATTCTGTACTCCCACTATTGATAATCAGTGTGTATTCTGCTAAAATTAAGCCAATACACAACTTATCTGGAGCACTGGTGGTAAGAACTTACGGGTGTCTCGACTACGCCCGACTTGTGCTGAGCCTCAGCTATGAGATCGATTTGTGGCGTGTCTTCAACGATTCTCTGCACAGACATCTGAATGAACTCGTCAAACGAATCCAGCTGTTGACGTACGAGACCTTTCTCGTCGAAGTAGGAGCTAATGACGATCCAGCAGGCCTCCTGCCACAGGTCTGGGGTGATATCGTCACCGTCATCAACCCCGTCAATGATCTCTGCAAAATAATAATGTGCAGAGTTCTAGTCGAGAACATCATCGAACCGATCAAGTTGGGTCGTGATAGCTGCTATTTGTTTAGTGGCATTTTATATTTTTCAATAAAACTGAATATATACAGAATCTAACTGTATAAACACTTGGATTGAACCCGAGTTTACATTTAAAAACATACACCAGCATTATATTGTTGATTTCAATACAATTTTTTACCAAAACAAAATTCATTTAGAAGCAAACTATTCAATAAGTGCGGTCTGCTGATGTCTAATTATTTTTAATGTTATCATGGTTATATCAGGAAGTTTCGGGTAAGGAATTTGACATTAGATACAATGGTTTGTGGCTGAATGCCGAATGCTATATATAACTTAGGCTTATGAAAAAAATACCATACGAAAAAAAAATGAAGAAAAATACTGAAAATAAATTTGTGTCGGAATAAGGATGCCATCGGAATTGGGTGCGCATAAATATAAAATTTATTTTCAAATCGCAATCAATACAGCAGAAGCAAAACAACAATATGTTAATTGTATAGCATGTAGTTAATATGAACAGTGATACGCAATCATAAAATATCAGCAGAACCTATAGAAACTTAATGCGTTTGTCTTTTTTTCTGTAAAAATATAATTATTAATGAACCGTCTTAATACTGCAATTACACAGGAAATCTACCTTCATCTTGGCCAAACATAATATAAACTGATTAGAGGCAGCCAATAAATAAATGTTCTATAGTATTGGCGATTATTTTGGTACATATACGCCGATGCAAACCGATTTCTCAACCGATTTCAAAAACACAACAAATGTTCGCCATTTGCAAGCGAACTCTCCAATATGGAGGAGGTGGCAAACATTTTATTTTCACAAGGGAAATAACTCTATGTACATCTGTCAAAATGGAAAGTAGGATGTAGCAGAAATGTCAGACTAGCAGAACGCAATCCTTTGATCGGAATTTTACCGAGACAACTGGTTTATGATTATTTGATCGTGTCAGTAATGGAAGTTTATCAGACAGACAACCATTACATCATCTTAGATGGAGAATACAGCCTCTGGTGCAGTAGAAAACATGGCAAATTGGAGCCCAAAACAGGTAACTGTAAATTGTTAATTTAGCACTGCCACTGGTAATTGCCAAACGGCCATTACTCAACACATCTTGGGTGAAGCACAAATTTGTGTTTTGGGAGATGGGCCCAGCTCTAGAATTCTTCTCTTATCGCCATAGTTTTCCAATATTGATTTTGAAAATTTGTCATATTTTCCGTAAATGACGTTGAAAATAGACAAAAAAATTGAGCTCTTGTAGAATTCAATTCTGTATACCAGTAAGCCCTATTTTATGCAATCTTTCAGCATCATTTGTGGCTATGACTGGAGAAATGGGGCTTATGGGTTGTGCGACCAGTCTAGATCTAGACATAGCACTATGGCTTTCACTATAGCAAAGAAAATAATAAATGAAAAAAGTCAGATAATGAAAAATAGAAGTTAAACATGATATAGAGACATGGCATGTTAGTCTAGATCCACATCAGCCTGTGGATCCTCACATTCTGATCAGGATCTGCAATCGGCTCGCCATTTCATCAATGAAATGCCTGTCATGCTTCTAACAAGCAATATAGATAATTATCAGGCTACAGGAGAGTGCTATTTATCAGGAGCTTCACTAGTCACAAATGCGGTAACTCTCATTTCTCCAGTTGATCACAACTGCATTTATTTAAAATATCACATACAATGATACATTTACCTTGTTTACTTTCAAAATCACTTAAAATTATATCCACAAAAAAACTGTCATCAAAATGGTAATTATAGACATATCTACAGAGCTCCAGATAAGCTTTGTGTCTAAAGCGTACTATACCCCCTCAGATTTCAAAATCATTGCGTATTTTACTTTTACAAATTGATTATTAATTTTTTTCATTACTAAATACGGAACAAGTGATAAAAAAAAAGTAACAAACTGTTTGCTTTTTGCAGCTCAACTTAGTGAATTTTCAACTTTATGACAGTATTTTCACTACTCAATTTGAAAATCAATGTGTATTTTCACATTGCTGTGCGTATTTTGCACTCCCACTGATAATCAGTAAACTAATTGTGTAAAATACGCCAGTACACATCTTATCTGGAGCGCGATCTGTATCTATATTGGGTGCTTTGTTTGATATACAGAGCGTACCAGAGGACTATGTCTTTTTATATTAGAGTTTAGACAAGGCTAGCAATGTAGGAATTCTGAGTCACCTAGGTATTCCTAAATTTCTGAAGTGATTGACACCCTGCAGGGGTGGATCTGGAGGGGGGTTCCTGGGTTGCAACCCCCCCCCCCCTTTCAGCCACGGAGTTTACATAGATCACAGTTTACCACTATACCACCAGTTGGAGTCTGAATTTAAATTCCGTAAGACACAGGAAAGTGCATTTCGAAGAGCTCGATAATAGGACAACCCCCTTGTTGTGAACGCTAACTCAAGATATGCAATTTTAATTGGGTATTTACGCAAATACGCAGACCCCATTAATGGTGTTTAATTTAGATAGGTTTAACTACATACACAATTTATTTCATTGTTGTGTCTGTTCATTGCTGAAAATGACTGAAACAGTCATTGGAGTGCTTAATTATAGTGAAGCCTCTCTGAACCGGACACCCTGGGGATCATCTCCCAGGGTGTCCTGTGTAGAGAGGTTCCACTGTAGTTAAATTTGTTCATTACACTCTTGCGAATTATTTGCATGGATTTCGCTGTGAGAAAAAAAACGTAATCAACTCCTTACAAATAATACACAGTGAAGAGAACACTCGTAATTGCGCGCGTATTTTCTTGGAAAGCACGAGCGACAATGCAAAATGTTTAATTTTTATTACAGTTGAAATAAAGTTATTTAAAATCTTGAAGAGGATCTCGACTAATCTACAATGTTTATGTGAGTGAACACATTCCAAACATGCACTCAAATATACCTAGTTCATATAAACAGCTGCATATTTTGGATTTCAAACATTTTACTTGACATCACATTTGACTCGACATCCAAAAGCGGGAAACACGTCATTGTGTAACTATTCATGCGCACAGCAAAATTCATTGATTGTAAGTTAAAAAATAGACTAAATGTGCATATGGGCCAGAATTCAGTATTTGACCTAATAGGGGGACATTTTAAGAGATTTTTTTTTGATTTTGTGCTTTGTTAGAAAAACTACAACGTGGCATAGTCCAAGTCACTAGGGTTTGAACAATTGCAGTTGTTTGCAGAATATACATGCCTTTGACTACGGAGAGATAGAAATGTGCTGAATCTCGTGTATGTAACATTGACAAAGAGGTAATATGTATTTGGTGATCCTATGTTGCTTTCAAATGGCATCATAGTTTCTTTGTTGTGTAAAGACATGTTTTACTGTGCATTAACAATCACCTTTGCCAGGAAATGCATTGATTATTGGTTGATGAAAAAATGGATACAATATATTTTTCTCGTCAAATGTTACATACACATATTCCATGCTCATTTTAAACTGTTAGAAATGAGATTATACTATATGTTTATGGCTTGTAACAAACCTATTTGGACCTTATTTGTTGTAGAGGCATTAGTTTAAATCATGCCTTACCTTGAGAAGTATATTGTGACATTTGATCGAAGTCGCGTATGTAACATTGACAAATATGCCAATCAATAATTTTTTTTAGAGACTGGATGCTTATTACTATGTGGCAACTGGAATTTCTTCTTGTAAGACAATAAACTGTATAAAGATAAGATGATTGTTAACAGTTTACACAGAAAATGTTTTGATTAATGTGTAATAAATAAATAGATTGCAATATGTTATTCTTGTAAATGTTACATGCACATTTTTCAGGTTTATTTATTTATGTTAGTAATAAGTTTACATGAGCAGTTTATAGTTTGCAACCATCCCATTATCACAAAATTTTGTTTAAATCCACAATTTGATCATTTAAAATACCCTGAATACTCCATTGCAACAGCTTTAAGGTACTGTAACATGTTTTCGTCAATGTTACGTACATATCATATACCTTCCTTTATTTATGCTTCAAATAGCACTATACATGAGCTATTTACAACTTATAATAAACCTACTGGGACAGGATTTATTTTATAAACTTTTTATAAAGTAATTATTATCATGAAATGACTATATATTTCAACATTTGAGGCAATTGATGTATGTAACAATTTTGTCAATGTTGTCAATGTTACATACACATTATTGAAATTCCTTTACTTATGTTGTAAATAAGATTATAAAAGATGTTTGGTTTAATTGTAACAAATCTATTAGGATCAGCTTTATGTTAAATGCATTGATTTTGCTTATATATTGCCATGACCAGTCCGTTAAAACACTTTGATCTGATTTACAGCAGTATGTAACATTTTGACATGAAAAACATGAAAATCTATACCTCCTATCATTTTTTTTCTAACTGGCCATATCCTCTATGTTTTGGTGCCAAAAGTGAGAATATGCTGATTTCTAACAAATGTAGTAAAATAAACCTGGCTGTTGATTGTTGTTTTCTATGTTTATATGAAGCAACTTCTGCATATGTAACAGTTTGTTGACAAGAAATATAAATATTAAATACACTTTTACCATTTTTAGCCAGGTTTTCTGAACAAAAAATCCAGGCTATTGGATTGGCGAAAGCCGGGCGGGCGGCGGGCGGCGTCCACAATCAATGTTAAGTTTTCGTGTTTGAGTCCATTGCTTTGTTACTGTACCACCTAGGACCACCAAACCTTCACAGCTTCATAACCAAGGGGTGCCTACCACATACAACTATCCAACATGTGACCATTTTTTTTACCTTCACCTATTATTTCTACGTAATTGTCTTAGCCATTTTCAACGTTAACTTTTTAACGTACGTCTGGTTAAAGTTTTTTGGTTAAAAGTTTTTCGTTATACTATATCTCTGCAACTGCTTCGCCCATTACCTTCAAACTTCACATGGGTGTTTATCATCATCCATATTTTCATTCTACCCCCCAACCGTGCGGCCCCTATGCCCAATGTCAAGGTCAAATTACTTTGATTTTTTTTGTTAAAGTTTTTTCGTGTACTATATCTCTGCAACTGCTTCACCCATTACCTTGATACTTCACATGGGTGTTTATCATCGTTGTCAGCACGATATCGTCGGCATTTCGGCATACGTCCGTCCTTCGTCCGTACGTCCGTGTGTCTGGTTAAAGTTTTTTGGTTAAAGTTGTTCCATCTACTATATCTATTTTTTTAGTGTCCATGCCTCGCCCCAAGGCGCGACATGCAGGCCACGGCCATCTAGTCTACAAAAAGTTGGTATAATTATGTTATCCAAGTGTCTATGCTTGGAAAAAACCTGGCCTTCGTCGCATTGCCTCGTTTCTTGTTGTTTTTTTTAAGATAAAACAAAAATCTTACTTGCATCTTAAGACTCACCGCCAGATGGTTCAATATGTCAGTAAAGAAATTAATCAGGTTCCATATTGTAAGCTACTGGACAGGTTATACGTATGTAACAGGGTTTGACAAGAAAATGTGACATACACACACTAATTTTGGTTATATTTTTTTCAATGGTTATACTTCTGATGGACAAATAATTTTTGTACTGAAATATACACGTAGTTAGACTGCTCACAGAAACGTACAAACTCTTTCGACGCGATGAAAAGGGCAAGATCAATATGAAATACTTGCACATACTAGGACATGTTAAAAATGTCCCCCTTTTTCACATAAAAAGTGTGAGATACATACATATTGAAGAACTGTACAGCTTGTTCAATCAACTTCAATAACCTATTTTTTGGTACTGCTAGATAGTCCATATGTGTATTCATATAACTGAAGTCGTAAAAGTGTTCCATCTCAACATTTCTCTTTGTATGTAGTGTTCAAATGGAATTGAAAAGAAAAATATGCATTCTCCAGAATAGCGAATTCTTGCCCATATACATGTATATCCGCCGTGGAAGAGTAATAAATAGGATATTCCGCATACATGTTTAAATAGCAGAAATAATACACTCGTCTACATACGTCGGCTTCCACTTAAACAACTTGTTCGCTTCGCTTATTTGTTGTTTACGAGGAAGCCGAAGAACACTATACTCTGTTTCGTGAAAGCTGCCCAAATTTTACGGCCATATAAACAATTCAAAAACAATATTTTTTTCGATAATATTAAATTAAAGGAAAATTTAAGAATGAGCCTTCTTTTTATTTCGTGAAATTTGGTCAAATATTGATTTTATTGCGAAAAAACAATTTCCCCATGTATTTACCCCATAGACATTTTTTAGAATTTCAGAAATACTGGACCGATTTTTTAAATTTAACTTTTATTTTCTAGTTAGATCATTTCCAAGCTATCTAGCTAGGTTTCGGAGTCAATATCCATTTTTTTTTAGTTTTTTTTTTACTCCTCCCACACTCCTCTACCTCTTTTTCCCCATGTTAAATTCCCATAGAGAAATCAATTTTTCGTAATAAAACCAATATTTGACCAAATTTCACGAAATAAAAAGAAGGTTCATTCTTAAATTTTCCTTCAATTTAATATTATCGAAAAAAATATTGTTTTTGAATTGTTTATATGGCCGTAAAATTTGGGCAGCTTTCGTGAAACAGACTAGTGTATTATTTCCCGCTATTCAAAATGTACGATGAAATAGTATACGTAGCCCCGCAGGGGACGTAAAATTCTTTTTTTATTAATTTGTTCCCCCAAAATAACAATTTGTTCCCACAAAATAATTTGTTCCCTCAATTTAACAATTTGTTCCCACAAATTAACAATTTGTTACCTCAATTTAACAATTCGTTCCCACGAAATAACAATTGTTAATTTGTGGGAACAAATTGTTATATCATGGGAACGAATTGTTAATTCGAGGCAACAAATTGTTAATTCAAGGGAACAAATTGTTAAATTGAAGGAACGAATTGTCATTTTGTGGAAACAAATTTAATTCTTAAATTGAGGGAACGAATTGTTAGCGGCGAAAATATCCGCCAAACGAATTAGGAGTATATGTTTTATTTCTGTCTGTAAATACCGGTATGTCTTGAAATTTCATTGGAATTGTGTCCTCCGGACACAATTCTAATGAAATTCCAAGACATATTCATGACATTTATAAGGAGAAATAAAAGAAAATATAATGAATTGTCATCTGCTATTTTTTAACTATTTATAGCCCACAAATTTCCCAGCATGCAAAGAGTTAATAAAAGAAAATCCATGTCCCCTGCGGGGCTCCGTTGGAATAACCTCTATTTATCTGTTGCCATTTCAGGATATGACCTCTGCAATGCGTGGAATCCTGTCTGTATTGGCCAGGTGTACGGGTTGATTGGCAAAATTAGGATTCACCCAGGTAAGATTAAAACGGGCCACAATCTGACAAAATGAACTTTGCGATAAGTGTAGGCCCAGATCAGCCTGCGCAACTGTGCAGTCTGATCAGGGTCCCTGCTGCTTGTCATTTAGTCACTTAACTAACCGTTAAGCCATCAGCAAAAAAATTTGATTCTGAAGCCATTGAAAATTAATTAATAGATTCACATCCTAATTCTGGCATAATTATTATATTTTTTTTTTATTGAAATTGGTTTTAAGAATAGTTTAATAATTTCCATACTTTTGGAAAATGCATACAAATAAAAACATGCTCTGGCAATTTATTTTAGAGGCGAGTTAGTGTGAGGCAGAGCTCCAGTTAAGGTGCGTAATTTGATCAACTTTGGGGAGACTTTTTTTTTAATTCTTCGCCAAAATTGGCAAGTTGGGAGTGCTTTAAAATCGTCTCGATGAGATGATTCTAAAGCAATCCCAACTTGCCTTTTTTGAATGAGAAATAAGAAATTCACCTCTAAATTACGCACCACCTTAACTGGAGCTCTGGTGTCAGAGGTAACCTGGGGCCCGTTTCACTAAACTTTTTACGACTAAAATGTTTGTAAGACTTAGTGCAAATTTAAGATCGTCTGTAAATTTCAATTTATGGATTTACATTTATTGAGCATAGGCTGCATGCTCAATAAATGTAAATCCAATTTTGTGGGTGGCAGGTGGGAGCACGCGATGGGTAATTTAACGATCGGGGTTCATCCTTAACGGACTGGAGACCTGGTTTGGCCCACACATACGTCTTTGGAATTTTGTATGTGACAGTTGAATCTGGTTATACCCCTTATGTGAGTATTACGATATTCGTAATCCTATTTTAGGGGAAGGGGCCAAGTGACTTTGGTGTGGTATGGACCTGGCACCAGGTCAGGTTATTTTAATTTCAGGGCTGAATATATTTGTTCTCGATGTAAATATTTCATTCTGATTTTGTGATTTTCCCCCCAATGCAGCAGGTTAAAATGGGATCGAACCCGTTTGCCCGGCCTTACATGACCTTAGCTGTTGATAGGCCGTTAAACACTAATAAACAAACAAACCAATAATTATTTACAAGAAAACAATGTCAAAGGTGCATGTCCACTCAGTCGGCACAAAATGTTCTTTATAGGAATTAAATAAGTGTATGATTGTGTCAATATTCCACCAGTTCTAAAAATTACAAGTGCCCGCTATACAGATACAATGTATAATCATTTAGTAATATTTATTTTACTGATAGTGACGCGCGGTGTTTTTCATATGCAAATGAGTTATGATATTTTTCAGTTATTTATACTCATTAAATGCGTCACCTGAAAAAATAATATTATTGACCGATTATAAAGTATGATCATTGCACATCAAAAAATAAATACAGATAATAAATAGTAATGTCCGTTAACATTTTAAGGAAACACAGTTATCGCCGCTGCTATAAGTGTGGAAATTTTACGTCTAATATAAAATGTATAATAATGCCGATCAATATGTAGGTAATGGTGAATGAATGTTTATTTTGCTAGAAAATGTCTCAGATGATGTCTCCGATATAAAGGACATTTTGTGCCTACTGCGTGGGCATCTACCTTTAATGTGAAATTTACAGACTCATAATTTTGCACTTACGAACATTTTAGTCGTACGAAGTTTAATGAAACGGCCCCCTGGACATTATGTTTCTTTGTGGTAGATTTTAGACCATAAGCAAGTACAATGTAACCTCTCTAAACCGAATACCCGGGGAGGTTCCACCGTTAGTTCTTCGCCAAAATTGGCAAGTTGGGAGTGCTTTAGAATCGTCTCGATGAGACGATTCTAAAGCAATCCCAACTTGCCATTTTTGATGGAGAAATAAGAAATTTACCTCCAAATAACGCACCGTAACTAGAGCTCTGGTGAGGTTCAGTAGCCGATTTCATCAACATTGCAAAGTATACTTATCTAGCAAAGTATACTTTGAGGGAGCAATCATTTATTTTTCCCAAAATGCATTATTTCATATAGACCTAACCACTGCATATATTTGATGATTAAAAGTATGCATAATTATTATACTGAATTTATTACATTATCACAGCCATAAATTCAGTATAATAAAAATTAATAAATTTATCCTTAAATTGAAAATTTCTCCCTCAAAGTATACTTTGCTAGATAAGTATACTTTGTAATGTTGATGAAATAGGCTACTGGACATTATGTTTCTTTGTGGTAGATTTTAGGCCATAAGCAAGTACAGTGGAACCTCTCTAATCCGGACACCCGGGGAGGTTGTACTGTACTTTTGTTCTCAGACAGTGAGTTTGCGGATAGTGAAGTGGGAGAGCAGACTTTTTTTAATACAGTCGAACCTCCCCGAACGGGCACCTCTCTACAGCAACACCCTCTCTATAACAGCCACTATTTTATATCCAAAATGGATGATTTCCCTTAGACTGCTGAGCACGAAAATTGTCGTCTGTTGTTGCTTTTGCCTTCTTTCTCAATAAAAAACATGTTTAACAAAATTTAATTTAATTCAGCATTAACCTCCCTACAACAGCCACCTCTCTTCAACAGCCAGTTTTGCGTGCTTCACATATATCTTTAACTCTTTGCATGCTAGCGGCGAAAATATCCGCCAAACGAATTAGGAGTACATGTATATGTTTTATTTTTTCTTTGTAAATATGTCTTGAAATTTCATTAGAATTGAGTCCTCAGGACTCAATTCTAATGAAATTCCAAGACATATTCATGATATTTACGGTGAGAAATACAAGAAAATATGATGAATGGTCATCTGCTATTTTTGAACTATTTATAGCCCACAAATTTCCCAGCATGCAAAGAGTTAATAAAGTTACTATCATCTCTATAGATGTGAAAAACAGATTTTTCGTCAGACATGTTTGGATTTAACATGTTTTTGCATGGTGTTTTTATCGATACTGCAGCAAGATATTTTTATGTCTTCATTGAAATAAAAAGCTCTGACATGCATGGATTTTCTGATGTGGCAGTATCTGAGAACCAAAGTAGGTACTTCTTTATGGCCTCTGTCAGGCTCCAGATAAGGTGCGTATTGGCGTCTTTTACACACTTTTTTTAGCAGAACACGCATTGATTATCAAAAGTGAAAGTAGAAAATACTTACAGCAATGTGAAAATACGCATATATTTTCAAATTGAGTAGTGAAAATACTGTAATAAAGTTGAAAATTCACTTAGTTGAGCTGCAAAAATCAAACAGTGTTTGCTTTTTGCAGCTCAAATAAGTGAATTTTTAAATTTGTTTTATTTTTTATCATTTGTTCCCTATTTAATCAGGAAAAAAATGAATACTACATTTTGTGAAAGTAAAATACGCATTGAATTTGAAATCTGGGGGTATAATACTCTTTAGACACAAAACGTATCTACAGCCATTAAAATGCTTTGTATTATCAGTTCTGAATCAAAATGTGTTGTGTTTCACAAATTGTGTTTCTTGGTAAAGTAATAGTGGACATGCATTGACAAATTACCTCCCCTGTTGATCACAATGTGGCAGATTTGTGGATATTGTTGTGAAAAATTGTGTCTGGACTTTTCTCATATTTCTATGAACCAATAATTCCAGCACAAAAATATTCCCTAACATTTGATTGGCCCTTAGCAAGTCTATGTCCAAAATTTATATCCCAGTAAACTCCCACGCCGAACTACTTTCCGTAACCGTGAGGCGCAGTTAAAATAATTCTTAAGAAAATGAAAATAAACACATTTTCTTGATGAATTTATTTCAAATGCTGGAATTATAAGGAATGAATGGCCTTTTTGTTGAATTTATCGGGGATATAAACTTGGAAAAGTCGCGGGAATACTTGACGAGGCCGGCCTTCGTCCAGTATTCCTGCACTTTTCCAAGTTTATACCCCGATAAATTCCACAAAAAGACCATTCATTCCTATATTAATCTTTTCAATACAAGAAACGGTCTATTATATAGTATTTAATTTTGGCAAACTGTGTATATTCAGATGAGCCGACTTGTTACGAGTCATCTCGTCTGGCATTGCCCCAGATAAGGAATTAGTTTACTATTAGTAATTAGTGTACTGTTTACACATCAACAGACAGCAATTATTGAATAGTTTGCTTCGAAATGAAAACATGTCTTGGCATTTCATTAGAATTGTCTCCTTGGAGACAATTCTAATGAAATACTTCATTAGAATTGTCTACTTGAAAACAATTCTAATGAAATACCAAGATGTGTTTTCATGGAAAGAAAGAATAATATGCTATAACTGTGGTCAGTTTATTGTTTTCTGCAGCATGATAAATGTACCACAAAATTGTTATTGCTTGTAGATACTCACTACTTCTGATTTCAATTGGGGTGTTGGCAATTGGGTATTTAAGCAACTACGCAGCTTATCAGGAGCTCTGCATCAGGCATCAATTATAATTATATAGTTTGTGTTCTATATTTCCAATTCCATAATGAAAGTATTATGCCATGATACTCATTCGAACCATGTCATGAGATGGTTCAAATGAGTGGTAACCACATACATGTACTTTCATTGTGAATTAAACATTTTTTTAATTGACTCTTTCCAGACCACAGGCCTGATGAGACGGCTCATTACGAGGATCTGCACATTTTGCCAGTAATTTTCATATTTTTGAGAACAAAAACACTGCCTTTTCATAAATGGATTAGTCTGAAAATCATTTTGTGACGGTTGAATTGGTTGCAAATCCAAATCCATTCCAGTTACTTAGGGGTGAAATAGTTAAAGGTACATGCCCACTCAGTAGGCACAAAAGGCTCTTTATATCAGAGACATCATCTGAGACATTTTCTGGCAAAGTAAACATTAATTCACCATTACCCCACGTATTGATTGGCATAATTATACATTTTATATCAGACATAAATTTCCACACTGATATCAGGGACGATAACCGTGTTTCCTTAAAATGTTAACCGACATTACTATTTATTCTCTGTATTTATTTTTGATGTGCAATGATCCTACTTTATGATCTAGCTGTTTTTGTATGAAAATAGCCTGATACCACCGCGCGTCACTATCAGTAAAATAAACATTAATTACTAAATGATTATATCTGTATAGCGGGCACTCGTAATTGTAAAGAACTGGTGGAATAGTGACACAATTTTACACTTATTTAATTCCTATAAAGAACATTTTGTGCCTGCTGAGTGGGCATGTACCTTTAACATTGTTTTCTTGTAAATAATTATTGGATTTACATTTATTGAGCATAGGCTGCATATATGCAGCCTATGCTCAATAAATGTAAATCCATAAATTTAATTATTTAATTCCTATAAAGAACAGTTTGTGCCGAGTGGGCATGTACCTTTAATAAGGAATAGATTCAAACTTAATTTGGTATATTCCATTCTAGTTAGTTAGGGGTGAACAGGATCAAGGTCATTATACCATTACAACCCTATATAGATCATAAAGCCAACATTTGCAAAGTTACTGTATATCCAAATGAGCCGGCTCAAAACGAGACGTCTCATCAAGATCTACAATTGTTTATATCATTCTTCAGATTTTTAACCCTTAAACCGCTATCTTAATTTTTTTGTCGTGTACTGTTTATTTTCTATTTTCCATTTTTATCATCAAAAACATGTTTTGACAGCACTTTAGCATAATTTACAACATGCTTGACAGCACTTCAGAATCATTTCCATTGGAAATGATTCTGAAGTGCTTTCAAAACATGTTTTATTGAGAAATAAGGCAAGATATAAAAGCAACAGCAGACGACAATTGTTGTGTGTAGCGATCTAAGGGTTCAACATGAAATATTCCTCATTGCAAGTAATCCAAAATCTTGCATTGGACGAGTCTATGCTAGTTATATATTTAGGGGTGAAATGAAATATCATTAATAATTGCAAGCACAGTGTGTGCAATGAGCTCTATTATTACCACAATTACAGACTGATCTTGGCCAAACCACCCTCTATACATGTATTGATTGTGTTACAGTTTATATGCCCATTATCCCACGGGAATATGTGTGTTATTGGTTCTCAAGAAAATATATGCCATCTTAACACGAGTGCTCCTCTGTGTCGTTCACACCATGGGGTCGGCGGTTTTTATTCCGAGTTGACACATGGTGTTTTGGTCTGACCCACATTTGCACTACTTTTGTCAGAAAACCAGTTTTTGTGGTTTTTGTACATTTCCCCCCTTTCTTAGCATGCCTTCCAAAGATGGAGTGCTTATGTCATACCCCCAGAGTCGTAGTCAGCATCTGTCCGTCCGTCTGGCCGTCTAACCGTGCGCAGATACAAAATATACACACCTTTTCACCTTTTCAACACTAGAGCCCTCTATAGCGGTGTTTGCAAACAGTGTAGATCCAGATGAACCGGCTTGCGACGAGCCGTCTCATCAGAATCTGCACTTCGGCGGCGTCTGAGCGTCGGTGTCCACAAACTTATAGTTGGGGTAAATGTCTTATAACGTCTGTTTCCTTTCATGGAACACCTTGTTATTTCATACATGCATTCCTCACATAACCCTCTATCATGCTGTAGCAAATCCATGACCCACCACCCAACCCTTACCCCAAGGTCAAGGTCACAAACTTAGCATGTTCATAAACTTAACGTTGGGTAAATGTCTTATAACGTCTGTTTCCTTTCATGGAACACCTTGTTATTTCATACATGCATCCCTCAGATGACCCTCTATCATGCTGTAGCAAATCCATGACCCACCACCCAACCCTTACCCCAAGGTCAAGGTCATAAACTTAGCATGTTCATAAACTTAACGTTGCAGTAAATGTTGTGTAACTTCTGTTTCTTTACAGGGGACGCCTTCATATTTCATACATGCATTCATCTAATGATACTCTATGTGCTATAGCAAATCCATGACCCATTCATAAACTTATGTTGGGGTAAATGTCTTATAACATCTGTTTCCTTTCATGGAACACCTTGATATTTCATACATGAATTCCTCAGATGACCCTCTATCATGCTGTAGCAAATCCACGACCCACCACCCAACCCTTACCCCAAGGTCAAGGTCACAAACTTAGCATGTTCATAAACTTAATGTTGGGGTAAATGTTGTGTAACTTCTGTTTCTTTACAGGGAATGCTTTGCTATTTCATACATGCATTCATCTCATGATCCTCTATTGTGCTGCAGCAAATCCATGACCCACCACCCCCACCTCTTCAACATCATAAACTTAAAGTTAGAGTAAATGTCTTTTTATAACTTCTGTTTCTTTACAGGGAACGCCTTGATATTTCATACATGCATTCATCTGATGCTCCTCTATTGTGCTACAGCCTACAGCAAATCCATGACCCACCACCCCCACCCCTTTCTCCAAGGTCAAGGTCACAAACTTAGCACATTCATACAAGCATTCCTCATGTGAATAGCTATCATGCTGTAGAAAAACTTAGTGTGTACATAAACTTAACGTTGGGTTTTCAAGGAGCGCATTGATATTTCATACATGCATTCATCTTAATATGCTATATCATGCTATTGCAAATCCACGACCAACCGTCCACCACTGACCCCAATGTCAAGGTCAGTTATTTTTTTGTTCTAAATTAATGTTATTTATCAGCATCCATATTTTTCTCTCAAACATAACCAATCCATAGCATATGCCTAAATATCAAGCCAAATTACACATTTTGCCAATATTAACGTTGGGGTAAATTTCATATAATTTCTGTTTCTTTACAGGAAGCGCCTTGATATTTCATACATGCATCTGATGATATTCTATCATGCGATAACAAATCCACTGCACACCCCTTAACCCAAGGTCAAGTTATATAATATTCATGTTTTGTGTACAACTGTGCCAAGTTTGAGTGAAGGCAACAGACGAGCTTTGTTGTCTTCTGACAACTCTTGTTATAAATGGACTAGTCTGAAAATCATTCTGTGACAATTAGCATGATTAGATTGGTCGGAAAATTGACATATCAAAATCCATTTCAGTTATTTAGGTTTGAAAGTGTTAAATACCGTGATACAGACTGATCTGGAGTTATGCTGGTCACAAATTCCTCAACGTGTCATTTTTAGCCATGGCTGCCCATTTATGAGCAGTCCCAATATCCACATAATACAACACGGTAAACAGCCATTGAAGAAATTGATCGGATAATATTAGGAGCCGCATGTCTGATCTCTACTGCTGATTAAAGAGAGGCAGTCAGAGCTCTAGCTGGCACTATAAGTCAAAGTCGAGAAATGCTTGTTTATAGTCGCAAATTGGGAAAAGTCCATGAGAGAATGTCTCAGCATAGCTGTTGACCAATTCCATGCGGATTACCCATATATGGGTATAAAAATTTCTACAATAAATCTGCATTTTTTTCACATTTCTCGTCGAAAGTATATGTTGTGACCACTCATTTGAACTGTCTCGCCGAGACGGTTCAAATGAGTGGTCACAACATATACATTGGTTCAGAAATAAGGAAAATAGATAGAGAATAGTAGGTTACTAGCATGGCCACACTATGTACTTTTAGGGAGGTACGAGTAAACTAATCAGATTTTTCTATCAGCAAAATGGGGAATCCCCAGCATGAAATTGGTGGTCACATTGGTATACACTTCCAAAATTTCCAAAATATATGTTGTGACCACTCATTGGAATCGTCTCAACGATACGATTCACATGGTGGTCAGTGACTGGTCACAACATATACACTTTGAGGCATACATTGTATGTAAATTTGTATATAAGCACACTTGTATATAATCACAAACACTGTAATACATATTATTATACGATAAGCAAAAATAACCAAATGTAACATGACTGAATGTTATATAACGTAGCTGACAGTGTGTATGATGTAGTGTCCAGTCAAAACAAGTTTGTCATGTGACAGTGACATCCACAGGAAATATGACTGCTATATTTAGTAATTTTTGTAAGTCACCCCCATAGGGTCATATATGTTCAGAAAACCTATTCAAATCTACTGTGAAATTCTATTTTACCATTTAGTTTGCTTGCATTTCATTCACATCTGAGACCCACAACCTTTAAACTACAGTGTTTGATATTTCAAAAAGAACTTGTCAAAAAAGGTGGATACTCCAGAGTAGGATAAAGTCATTTTTTGACAAAATAGCCAATTTTGGCTCCCCAATTATTACCCCATTATTACTCAGATTAACATTTTAATTCTAGCAACACAGTGAGATACTGATCACAGACACTTTTTATGAAAATTCATGCAGTGTTACCCTTGTCCGTCCGTCCTGTCTGTCCGTTCATCTGTCACCAACCTTGTCCCTCGTAACACTTTTAAATTTTAATAGCTACAGACCTGGGGCCCGTTTCACTAAGCTTCATTCGACTAAGAAGTTCGTAAGTGCAAATTTAGGATCGTCTGGAAACATTAATTGATGGATTTACATTTATTGAGCATAGGCTGCACATGCAGCCTATGCTCAATAAATGTAAATTCAATAATTGTTTTCAAGAAAACATTGCTAATGTGCAATTTACAGACTATCATAATTTTGCACTTACGAACATTTTAGTCGTAAGAAGTTTAGTGAACTGGGCCCCTGAAACTTGGTATATAGCTTCCTTATGATGAGTAGATGGGCAAAGTTTATTTTTTATTTGACCCTCGGTTATGGATTAACTCCACCTTTTCGACTTAGAATTTCACCTGTTTGCCTTGTAGCTTGTAAAACTTCTGAACCATACAGTGCTCCAGATAAGCTGCGTATTTTCTTAAATACCCAATTAAAATTGCCAAAAACCAAATTGAAATCAGAAGTAGTGAGTATCAAAAAGCAATGAAAGATTTGTGTTATCTTTATCATGCTACAGAAAACAATAAACAGACCACAAATATAGCATATTTTTTTATTTTTCCATGAAAACACATCTTGGTATTTCATTAGAATTGTCTCCAAGGAGACAATTCTAATGAAATGCCAAGACATGTTTTCATTTAGAAGAAAATTATTCAACAAGTGCGATCTGCTGATGTGTAATACTGTAGCGTGATTTTATTTTACATCAATTAAAATTTTGAAATACCCAATTGCTTAAAAAATGATGGAGTGACAATACTCAATTACTAATTCCTTATCTGGAGCCCTGGAATTATATTGTAAGTATTAATCAATCAAATGTAACTACATGTAAATTCATCGATAAAAACAAATTTTGACTAAACATGAGAATCGTCTTAGTCGACGATTCTCATGTGATGCCAAACATGTTTTATTAAGAAATCGAACACAAGTGAAAAATAAATATCAATATATTGTGGTAGTTCTTTACAAAACACATATTTTGACAAAATCGGATTCTCATGTGTTGCCAAATCTTGCTATCAAAATAAATGTTAAAAATAAAACGCTAATCAATGCATATTTATCGGTGATGGGATGACGAGAGCGACTTGCGAGCGACTACATAGCGTGGTTATGGTAAGGTTGTTTCCGCCGAATTCTAAATGTCAGCCACACTTTGCACGTGAAACTGGATTACCGACTGATAATTGTAAACACCGTCAGGTGTGTAGCTAGACACTAAATGATGTATGGCAAATGTGCTAATTGGTAGAGGGGTCGTTCCTATGGTGACTCGAATAGGGAAATTTCGTTTCTTCGTTCCTTGGCCGCAAAGATTAAGGATTGTAAACTTCGTTTCATCGATGCGAAGGAACCGCCTTCGTTACAGCGCCGCAAAGGAACGAAGGTTACGGTTGTTGAACTTAGTTACTTCTCGACGTTGTAACGGAGATTAGTTAATTTTCGTTTCTTCGTGACGATGTAAGGAAGATTAAGAACTTTACTATTAGTTACAACGTCGCGAAGGAACGAAGAAACGACGAAACGAAGTTTGGATCGCGAAGGAACGCAGATTTAGAGGCGCTAATTAGCGTGTGAATGTTTTAGTTTTTTCGTTTCTTCGACTTCGTGACATGGGAGGCGACGGGACGAAACGCTAATTAGCGTTCCTTCGCTGGGATGTAACGAAGTTTAGTATCATTACTCTTCGTTCCGTCGCGTCGAAGTAACGAAAATTGATACGGTCCCGCCACTCCCCCACCCAACTCCAGATTGTTTGTTGCAAATAGTGCATTCTGGCATGTTCTAAAATATGCTGTATGCGTAATTAAATCGCTTTTTTTGGCAACATATTATATTGTACGTACGGTCAATTAAAATTGAAACATCATATGATATTTTCAATAATATACGATCGAGGCTCGAGACTACGACTGGCGGAAGAGACTAACTCGCGCACTCGTGGAATTAAATTGAATGGAATGGTGCTTAACGGCCCATCAACACAAAAGAGTATCATTTAGGGCCAAGCAATTTAGATGAAGAAGAAAATGATAGTAAAATAGTATGTTGTGGTAGGTAATCAAATGATTATGGTAAACATAAAACTATGATGAACAATATAAATGAGCAACATGTATACAATGATACAATTAGATTTTCCGATACAAGTTGGTTTCATGGAGAAAGCTAAGCAAACCTTCAATGTTCTCCACCTGGAATAACTCTGTGCACTCGCGGAATGCGAATATGGATACAAAAATAAAAACGTCGTTACCTACTGCACTAAGTACTACGGACACTTGAATGATCAATTCAGTTTGCACTTGCAGCCCGAGTCAGGTTACAGTAATCTGTACCCATTTATGATTCATTGTTTAAACATGGATACATCGCTGTTTGGTAGACGCTTTCTAGATCTATAGTGGGTATCATCCGATACCGGTACGGTACATTTACGACATTGAAGCACGGTTACAGGCACGTGTGTACACGCAGGAATTTATATTATGGGGTGGGGTGCGTTATCGACGGCGCAAAGGGCCGGAGTTGGCAACTTGCTAAAAAAAGTACACCATTCACGGAGGAACTCGGCGGATTAAGGGGGGTGCGTACGCACCCGTCGTAACACCCACACCCCCCCCCCCCCCCGCATTGCGTACGGGCCTTGGGTCGGTCATGTACGTTGCGCGTAACGTTCACCGGCGGGTTAGATTGTACACGGTGATTTCTAATTGTATCCTACTTAACTATTTGATATGACGTTTCCTCAATATAGTTAAAGGCGTCATGCCTGTGCGAGTTTCTGTTGAATCGTTCGGTAGCAGCAGGAAAATGCGCGCCTGTCATATTGCATAATTACAGAAACCGGAACCAGAAAACTGGAATTTGACTGGTTTACTTGTCTGTTTAAAGGATGACAGCACGTCATTAGTTAATATGCCATTAAAACGTCATTAGTTAATGAGGACTTAATCACGTTTTGTACAACCAGTTTTTAATGACTCATTAACTAATGGAAAGTTAATGTGTCATTAGGCTAATGATACATTAACTAATGGACGGTCGTACAACCGAGTCCTGATCGTAATAGCTGGAGGCTTGATGATTTGTATGTATTTCATTATTAAGTGAATTCTCTATTTTGGCTTTGACACTGAGCTGTGGATAATCTCCCCTTTTGGATTTTTTTGAATTTTGCCTCGTTTACTATCAAAGCGATATGTGGGGCATCCGTGTTCTATGAACACATTTTTTGAAATTTCCTATTAGTCGATTAATGTTTATCTTATGACATATTCATACAAATAGTCATAGTTGGGATTCAACAACTTTGTATATGGCTTATTTATTGGCTAGGTTCCCATGCAAGGGGCTACTTAACCCTTAGACCACTACTCACAACAATTGTCGTCTGCTGTTGCTTTTATATCTTGCCTTATTTCTCAATAAAAACATGGTTTGACAGCACTTCAGAATCATTTCCAATGGAAATGATTCTGAAGTGATGTCAAAGCATGTTGTAAATTATTCTAAAGTACTGTCAAAGCATGTTTTTGGATGATAAATGGAAAATAGAAAACAAAGAGCAGACAAAAAAAAATAAGATAACGGTGTAAGGGTTAAGAAATATGTTTTATCCCGTCAACACAGTGTGTATGTGCCGTGAAACACGGTGCCGTGAAACATTTTTGATATCCAGTCAATACAATTTTTGCATTTTACAGCCATTTGTATGTGTTGACGGGATAAATAGAATAGTAGGTTAGTGCCGTGAATGGGAAAAAATATCTGGCGCGGCACGGAAACGGGATGTGCTCGGCAGAGCCTCGCCCATCCCGTTTCCTGAGCCTTGCCAGATATTTTTTCCCATTCACGGCACTTACCTACTATTCTCTATCTATTTTCCTTATTTCTGAACCAAAGTATATGTTGTGACCACTCATTTGAACCGTCTCAGCGAGACCGTTCAAATGAGTGGTCACAACATATACTTCTGATGAGAAATAAAGAAATTCATGAGCCTTGCCGGATATTTTTTCCCATTCACAGCACTAACCTACTATTCTCTATAAGCTGCTCACTGTTTCAACTTACATGTTTGATATGCAGTCAATCAAACACCAATCATGCTTCCAACAATAAATATAGATCGTTATCAGGCTACAGGAGTGTGCTATTTGATCAGGAGCTACTCTGGTCACAAATCCTATAAACCCCATTTCTCCAGTCACAGCCACATTTTAGGAATATTTTTCGCAATTGGTGAATATATTTGGCGAATTTTAGAGGGTTCCAGCCGAGTCCCCCTCACCAACTCCCTGAATTCACCTTTAACGATTGTTATTAACTCTTTCACCACTAAGTAACTGGAATGGATTTTGATATGTTAATTTTGCAACCAATTCAACCATCACACAAAATGGTTCTCAAAAATATGAAAATTACTCGCAAAAAGTGCACCTGATGAGACGGCTCGTCACAAGCCGGCTCATCTGGATCTACACATTTTGAAAGTAATTTTCATATTATTAGAACAAAACAAAAACTGTACAGGCCTGTGGTTTTGAAAGGGTTAATATTAATTGTTGCGATGTTAAGCCATTTCACCTTTCACCTTTACAGAGTCCGACTGGAAGTTACTGCTGATCAGGCAGCAATCATGTGTGGGAAAGATGTCCGGCAAACACGACGTGTACAAGATAAACAAGATTGCCGTTCTATCATTGTCCGATGCTGAACCAACAGAACTAGACCTGGATGTGAGTACAGGAGAACCTCGCTAAACCGGACAGTCTCTGTATTCTTAATTGTATCAGTTTCATTGTCACACATCTCTTATTATCTCGCCCGCGAAAGCTTAAAGCGAGACATAGGACACATCTCTTTTTGTCTCACCCACGAAAGCGGAAAGCGAGACATAGGTTTTGCTTTTCCGGAGTCGTCGGTGGCGGCGGCGGCGGCGGCGGCGGCGTCGGCGGCGGCGTCGGCGGCGGCATTCAATGTTAAGTTTTTCGTGTTACGGTCATTACTTCAACACCTTATCAGCTACAGTCATCAAACTTTATACATCCCTTTACTATATGATATGTAGATGAATATAGGCCTATTCTCTGGGCCCCAGGGTCAAGGCGGAACAAGGCCGAACAAGGCGAGACATTGGATTCCACGGAATTCTTGTGATAATACGTGTTCGAGTTCGTAAGGTACACTCGCATGGCTTGGAATAGACATTTGTCTGATTTGCAGTGGAATCTCTCTAAACTGGACACCCTGGGGACGTCCCAGGGTGTCCGGTTTAGAGAGTTTCCACTGAACTGTATCAACAATTGTTTTCTTTTGGTGTGCATGTAGTCATCACCCTGTCCGTCTGTTTGTCTGTATGTCTGAGAATTGGATTAACGTTTTCGGCTATCTGCTATCTCTGTTACTGTATGTCAGATTCTGTTGAAACTTCATATACCTATCTGTTGTCATCCATACTTTCATTCTCTAGCCCAGACGGTCAAGGTGAAATGACATAGAAATATGTTTTTAAGTGTTTGAGGTGGTGCATCCATCAGTGTTACTGAGTTCTTGTATTCACTGCCATATACAGTAATTTTCAGTGAGAGACCAATTATTTCAGTTGTGCAATTCAATTTCTCCTTTCTGCAATATTGCAGTTACTTACGGTGCCCCGCAGGGGACGATTAATTTTTTTTTTTATTAATTCGTTCGCATGAAATAACAATTTGTTCCCTCAATTTAACAATTCGTTCCCACGAAACAACAATTCATTCCCACGGGAACGAATTGTTAATTCGTGGGAACGAATTGTTAATTCGTGGGAACGAATTGTTATATCGTGGGAATGAATTGGTGATTCGAGGGAACAATTTGTTAAATTGAGGGAACAAATTGGTAATTCGAGGGCACGAATTGTTATACCGTGGGAACGAATTGTTAATTCGAGGGAACGAATTGTTATATTGAGGGAACAAATTGTTATTTTGTGGAAACAAATTAATAAAACAAAATCCATGTCCCCTGCCTAGTTACTCTATAAATGGTTTGACCTTAGCAGTGTGAATGCTCAATTATCATATATCACGTACATGTGACATAATACGATGTTAATAGGCAGGGATTCCGCTGGCGATCGCCACTTTCGCAATTGGCGATAAAAAAAATTACAATTTTCGAAAAAAAAAAAAATAAAAAAATTATAATTTTTTGAAGTGGCGATTTTTTTATTTTCCCCAGCGGAATCCCTGAATAGGTGCATTCCTATAGCAACCAGAATCAACCCAGATCAGCGTACCAGTAATATACGCATTGCACCGTAATAACCCATAAGTATTCAGACACCATTTATTCGGGAAAAACACATTAACCCTTAGACCGCTACTCACAACAATTGTCTTCTGCTGTTGCTTTTATATCTTGCCTTATGTCTCAATAAAAACATGGTTTGACAGCACTTCATTGGAAATGATTCTAAAGTGCTGTCATACCATGTTGTAAATTATTCTAGAGTGCTGTCAAAACATGTTTTTGATGATAAAACTGGAAAATAAAAAATAAACAGATCTTGAAAATTCAAGAAAAGAACTTGAAAATTCAAGAAAACATCTTGAATAAATGGAAATTAAAAAAAAGTGAAGTGGCCCTAATAGGCTTCCGTAAGATAAACATGGTAGACAGGAGAAACAAAATTGCCACCCCGTTCCATACCTCTCGCGAGGGTAGCAATTTAACCCCATCTCTTTAATGTAACGCATGGAAGAGTGATTTTTGCAATCGGTTATCCGGCGTGTTTGATATGTTAGCGATATAAAACTGTCAAAACTGTATCAATAAATTATTAATATTTAAGAACATACACATGCAGAAATTGGTTATTTTACCATGTCAATGTGTTTATCTGAAATTTACCTGTATATCTTGTAAATTTGAAAGCTTCATTTCATTATGTTGAATGTTGAACAACAACTACTGTCTGTTTCACGAAAGCTGCCCAAATTTTACGGCCATATAAACAATTCAAAAACCATATTTTTTTCGATAATATTAAATTAGAGAAAAGAATTGTCTTCCATTGGAACATGATTTGCCTGTTCTATTATTTTTGACAATTTACTAGTTCTACATCAAAGATTATTTGTTTAAAGGTATAAAATATACAGTTTACTAAATGTTGATATATCATCAACAGGTTTGGGTATGCACTTCGGTTGCTCACATTTTTTGAATGGGTCAAATTGTAGCCGTAGATAACATATCGGAGGCGAATTATTGTAGCTAGGTAGATAGGAGAAGTGTTTTGAAGTAACAATGATATATTGATGACTGTAGTGTTGATGTGCCTCAGCTACAGGTTGAAGTTACATAAACAGACCGAGGTCTATAAGTACATTAAATATGCCTAAAAGCATCAATAAATGAAGAAAAAACATAAGCTAAACATTTTTTTTTTACTCCCTCCATATACTCCATCTATTGCAATAGATGGCAATTATTGGATTTACATTTATTGAGCATAGGCTGCATATGCAGCCTATGCTCAATAAATGTAAATCCATCAATTGAAATCTATTGCAATAGATGAAGTATATGGAGGGAGTAAAAAAAAAATTTAGCTTATTTTTTTTCTTCATTTATTGATGCTTTTAGGCATATTTAATGTTTTTATAGACATCGGTCCGTTACTTCAACCTGTGGTCTCAGCTAGGGAACTAATTGTTATTTTGTGGGAACGAATTAATAAAAAAATAGAATTCTACGTCCCGTCCCCTGCAAGGCTCCGTAGTATATGACCTAGCGGTTGAACGGGCGAAAAACCTCAATTAATCAATTCCCCATACAGGTACATATTACCGTCTGTATACAGTATGGCCTAGCTGTTGAACACACAGGTTAAAGTAATGGACCGAGGTCTATAAATACATCAAATATGACTAAAAGCATCAATAAATGAAAAAATAATAATCTAAAAATATTTGTTTTAGTAAAATTTATTTGTTTAGCTTTTTTTTTCTCCATTTATTGATGCTTTTTGTCATATTTAATGTATTTATAGACCTCGGTCTGTTACTTTAAACTGTGATTGAACATACATACAATCCCAATCAATCAACCCCCAATACCAGTACATTCCTGTCTGTATATAACCATACTGTTGAATGGATTTAAAACCCTGATCAATCAATCAATCAACTCCCAACCACCGCATTAAGGGAGGTAATACCAGAGGTGGCAAATAGTTGATGATGTTAAGAGTTATGCATCCTAAATGACAAAGATCTGTAGCCGATTTCAACAACATTGCAAAGTATACTTTCCTAGCAAAGTATACTTTGAGGGAGTAATCATTTATTTCATATAGAACTTAAACAACTGCATATATTTGATGATTAAAAGTATGCAGAATTATTATATTGAATTTATTACATTATCACAGCCAAATTGGCTGTGATAATGTAATACATTCAGTATAATATAAATTAATAAATTTATCCTGAAATTGAAAATACGCTATTTTCAATGTTGGTGAAATAGGCTACAGGTACATCCCTGGCTGTATATGACCTTGTTGTTGAATGGATGTAAAACCCCAATTAATCAATGAATCACGCTCACAGTGTAATAAAGATTATAATACACTAGTGTAATAAATATGCGGCCGGTACAGAAAATGTGATAGGTGGTCATTACAGCTTCAATATATTGTGCTATGCTATGCTATAAAAAATCATGTCTAAACATACTGTGACAGTGTCAATATTTTTGCTCCAAAATGCGCCAGAACGCAGGAAATTCGATGCAGATTTCAAAAAATTTCAGTGGGGGAATGCCACCGGACCCCCCTAGCGATATCACGAGCTCTGCTCGGTCTACTCGGATAATATAGTCAAGTATTGCAAAATAGTTACGCCCCCCTAACCCGAAATCCTGGATCCGCACCTGTTATATCATCACTCATGTGAGATGCTCTCTATATTTACAGCTATGCAGAAAACACCATTTTGGAATTAAGAAGACCAACAGGATAACCCAGACACCTGACGGCCAAGGGAAGTCACTCCAGAAAACCTGGAATCAGCTGAAATCTGCTGCAGAAAATGTCAAACCAAAAAAGGTTCAAGATCTATTGCACAGTTGAACTCCGATATAACGTGTCATATTATGACAAACTGGGCTTATGGCATTTGTAACCAGTGTAGCTCCGGATAAAAAACCTTTGTGTTGTCTGATCAGCAGAGCTCCAGATAAGCTGTGTATTTGCGAAAAACCCAATTGAAATCCGAAGTAGCGAGTATCAAAAAGCAATAACAATTTTGTGGTACCTGTATCATGCTGCAGAAAACAATAAACAGACCACAAATATAGCATATTTTTCTTATTTTCCATGAAAACACATCTTGGTATTTCATTAGAATTGTCTCCAATTGTCTTCATTTCAAGGCAAACTAATTCAATAATTGCTATCTGTTGATGTATAAACAGTAGTGTGATTTTATTTTACCCAGTTAAAATTTTGAAATACCCAATTGCTTCAGAAATGATGGAGTGACAATACTCAATTACTAATTCCTTATCTGGAGCCCTGTGATCAGTACATACGCTGTTTAACCCTTTCACCCCTAAGTAACTGAGATGGATTTTGATATATTAATTTTGCAACCAATTCAGTCGTCTCAAAATGATATTCAGACTAGTCCATTTACAAAAAGGGGGTGTTTTGTTCTTAAAAATACAAACAATGGAGATACACTGTTTGTCAATACCACTCACTATACATGTCTGTGAAAATCTATATGAAAATGTCAACCCAAAAAAGTGCAAAATCTGCTGTGATTTGAACTTCGATATATCCAGCATATATGGCTGTGACTGGAGAAATGTTGCTTATGTGATTTGTGACCAGTGTAACTCCTAATCAAATAGCACACTCATTTAGTCTCTGTATTGCTTGTTAGAAGAATGACAGGTATTTCATTAATGGAGTGGCACACAGTGCAGAATTTGATTTGGATCTACACTGGTAATATATGGGATTTAGTACTAAACCCATTCACAGGTGGAACACTCAGACCTGTGACACCAAAAAAAAATGCCCATTACAAAAATCCATTACCCCACCCACTTGGTCTCATACAGTACTATCTTATATAATGTAAGATAGTACTGTATGAGACCAAGTGGGTGGGGGTCATGGATTTTTTGTGTAATTGGCATTGTTTTTGTGTCACAGGTCCGAGTCTTCCACCTGTGAACCCACTGACCCGGCCTTAAATTACCTTAGCTGTTGATAGGCCATTAAACCCCAACAAACAAGCAAACAAACTACACTCGTCGCAAAATCCATTAGCCCAATTTCTCCATACAAACATAGACCAATACACAAATAGCAAAACTAATTTATATCCCTTGATATTTGTAAATCTGATAAGGTAACCGATTTGCACTGTAATTCATGCATCGTTGTACAAATATATCTAGGGAAATATATTTAATTGTATTGTATTTCTATAATTCATAGCAATAATATATAGTACATTCTTACATGGTTTCCGTTGTTTGCACATATTTTGTGCTGTTTGCACATGGCTTTAGGCAATGCTCATTCCGGGGCCGCGCGTAATGGAAGTGCCTTCATGACGTCACGACGCGGAAGTGCCTTCATGACGTCACTACTTCATGACGTTCATGAATGACGTTCATGACGTTCATGACACGGCCCCCGAATATGCATACCAAAAATTATCTACGTGAATGGGACGATTTTATAAAAGTACTGAAAATACTGAATATAATGCTCAAATTACATCAGTTTTTTGTTGGAAATGTAACAATAACGTTTGATCATGTCCAGCCGTGTGCAAACGTTTTAGACCTTGAGCCACCAATAACCCCCCTCCCCCCCCCCCTGTGGGATTTTTGGTCAGTATGATTTTCGGATTCAGTAACCTATTGTCTATCAAACCTGATTGTCTGCGCCTACAAAGCCGATGGATGAACAAATGGCGGCCATTTTCAAAATGGCCGCCATACAAAAACTGGGGTGGTTTTAGAACAGGCCGATATGTGTCATTTAAATCACGTTCTTCCAAGTTAAGCGATATCATTTGTTCACCAATTGAGTATAAAATGACTTACAATAAGTTTTATATTGGATACCATCCTCAAATAGCCACAATTATCAAAATGGCCGCCAAAATACTTAATTGTTTATGCTTGCAACATTGTTTTTCACCACACGATGAGCTACCTACAATTTAATCATGTCAGTAGCAACATATTCACATGGCAGATCCTTTTTCACATCGATTTGCATTATTTCTGGTGTGCTATCAACGGTAATTATTTTAAAAATGGCCGCCAAACAGGTATTATATAATGGCCCTTACGGGTATTTTTGGAGATTATTGGAGCTCATGACAAATGACAAATGCATGAAAGCATTGTCATCATACTCGGAGTTTCGAGGCAGGGTTAGTGAAGGGAAACTTGGGAAAATGGCACAGTATTGGCTGGGATACATGGATTCGGTGCATACGGTGTTGCAGTTTCTCTGAGCCACCAAAGAAAACAACTTAGACCTTCATATAGCATGTCTACATAAGATGTGTCCATTGTTCTTCAGCTTTGACCATCCCAACTATGCACGGTATACTACAGTATATCTGCTGAGTTTGTTAAACTTAGAGCAGTTATATCCTGGGATGGAAGAGCTGTTGAGGAACAATGGATTCAGCGTGAACCGATCCAGTGTTCCGTCATCCAGAAATGGCGTGGATATCACAATAGAGCAAACCATCAATCGCCATGCTAAGTCACATGGAGGTATCATAGGTTTCAGCCGCAATTATGCAGCATACTACAGATGGTGTATGACGAGACACTTCCGAGCTAGCTACATGGATGCTACGCTTGAACTGGCTGATATGAACGCGCATGAACAGTCTTCACACAAGGACACACGAACTTCGGAAATATCCAGAAGTGAAACAGACGTCAAGAAAATTATCAATGCAATAGGAAATTGTATAGATCTGTTTGAAGTATCAGATGAATCGCTCTATTGCATATCTTCAGGGGCGCCAGCTCCTAAAGATGTCGTTGATGATCTGCTGTCTGCAGAAATGACAGGAAAACAAAGGTTTGCGCGTTTGTCCAGGAGCGGTTTGTTGAAAAGTCAGTCAGCTTTCATGCACCAATAAAACAGTTGCGCCTGAAAACATTTGCATCACTCGCTAAAGCTGTGAAGCTCACTGGTACGCAGAGAAAGACAAAGGAGTTAGTAGCTGAACGAAATATATTTGGGCAGCTAATTTCACTTGCTCTCAAACACAACATTGACATGGAAAATGTGCTTAGCTACCCATTGGGACCTGTGCCATGGTCGCTCGCCACTGCGGATGGCTCGCCAGCAAAAACTGATAAAGCTAAACTCATGCACCAGCTTGAAGGACAATCACATAGTGTTGATGTACCTCCGACGGGTCAAGTGAGCTATATTATTGACGGCAATGCACTGTTACACATGCAGACCGCTTTGCCAAACACATTCGCGGATCTTGCAGATAACATATATCATCAGCTCCCGAAATTTGAGCGTGTAGATTTTGTGACAGATACATACCAAGACTTGTCAATAAAAGCATCTGAGCGACTACGCAGGGTTTCACCAAAGACTTACATTATAAAAGGACCTCTCACAAAAGTTCCACGAGATTGGAAACTGTTCTTGTCAAACAATTCAAACAAAACACAACTAATTAGACTTCTCATGTCTGAATGGATGCAAGATAAGTACGCCCCAGGTCTGGCGATCTTCTTTCGACGTACAATGGGGCTGACCTGAAATGCATGTAGCAAGAGCCAACTATCAAACGCTCATTTGGAACAATGCTGACCGGCGTGATGCAGACATACCGCCACCAGATGAACATGGATGGGAAGTTAACAATGGCTTGTTAGAATGCAAGTGGACAGAAGGATATCACCTGCCAAGTGAAATGGTTGATCTGTTAATAGAGGAACGGGATGACGCACCTGATACTGATGAAACAGAAGATCCTGAAGCAGAGAGCCTACTTGATGCCATGTTTGACACTGATGACGTGTATGACTAGTCTGGATTTATCTTAACCTACTCTCACAATTAGAACTTCACATAACTTGCCTGATGTTGTGACGATCGCAATTTGAATATTGTAAACCATGATGTATTTTGCCTCTTGAATTGTATTATATGTGGCTGGAACGTTTGTATATTGTGTTTCATCTTGCCTGATGCTGTGATGATTGCCTCGCCATAGATGCGATGTTTTGACATTAACAACATGTATACTTTTTTTTTTGCAAGTTGAATGCTGTAAACCATGATATATGTTGCCTCTTGAATTGTAGTATATGTGGATCAAGCTGTTGCCTATTGTGTTTCATCTTGCCTGATGCTGTGAGGATTACCTCGCCACATGTGCGATGTTTTGACTTTAACAATATGTAGAATATTTTGTATTGCAAGTTGAATACTGTAAACCATGATGTATGTTGCCTCTTGAATTGTATTATATGTGGATTCTTTTTTTGCCTATTGTATTTCATCTTGCCTGATGCTGTGAGGATTGTCTCGCCACTATAACGAGATTATTAATGTTGTAGATCAACTACTGTTGCCGATAATGATCTAGTGCCCCGAAATGTTTGAATATTCGGATATATTTCAAAATCGGTACCGTCAATTTTTATTTGAGAAATGTCCGTACAGACGGACGAAAACACAGACTCATAGTATATTTAGTAAGTATGGACAATAATGTTACATATTTGAGTTGTTTTCAATCCATAGTAAGCGGTTATAATGTTGTTAAATTGCATAATATTACATACCTGTTAAATTGCCATTGTAAAATGAGTGGGTGGGGAATGGTCGAAAATACGTTATTTTTCACTTTGTATATTTTGTGGTAGACACTAAATAGTCGACGTATATACATTGGATATGTTCAATTGGCCCTACTAGACTACATTGACATTGATAAAATGAAAAAACGCCAACTTTTCATAAAGTTATTAACATGTATATTTTACCATTGAAATTGGGTGGGTGGGGTAATAAAACCTGTAAAATATGACTTCTAGATTGTCAAATTTATTTCAATTGTATATTATTCTATTCCATGGTGTTCAAAATCTCTGAAAACGTACGAAAATACCATCTTATTCGAACAAAAGGATATAAGTTAGGCAATTTTTATTAAAAAATGTGATTTTTCAAGATACTAAAAATACCGAGGGTGACATACTTGAAAAATGGCGCCATATGTTCATCCATCGGGTTACAGAGCGCAGACAACGGATTAACACTCATAATTGAATGTAGTTTCAGGAAATATATGTCTGCAAAAATCCCACAGGGGGGGGAGGGTTTCGGTTATTGGCTCACGGGCTATTTGCTGTGTTCCAACAGTTCCCTCGGGCCACAGCAAACGTTTGCACACGGCTGGACATGATCAAACCTTATATTGTAATATGAAGGCAATGTGTCACACGATGTCTCAGATATTCAATCTCTAATGGTTTTTTTTACTACAAATAAACTATATGAACCAAGCACAGCCTTTTATTTGATAAAATTCTGATATTTTTGTGTTCCATTGTACTTAATATTATCCTGATCAAATAGCACACTCCTGTAGCCGGATAACGATCTATATTGCTTGTTTGACACATGGCATGTGTTTCCTTGATGGAATGGCGAAACAGTGCAGAGCAGGTGCACAGTCTGATCTGGATCTACGCTGGTCAGAAATCCATAAGCCCCATTTCTCCAGTCACAGCCACATTTATAGCCAGTGTAAATATTGGTGTTTATGTGTGCTCATCACAGATTGATGAAACCGCTACTTCGGGGCAGGAACGAGGCTTATTTGACTTTATGGCGACCTGCGTAGGCCCTGATCAGACTACTCAGATACGAAGGCTGATCTGGGGCTACACTGGTCACAAACATTTTAAGCTCCCTTTTCTGTGACTCATTTTAGTTATCACATGAACCTTATGCTCATACATGCCTACACAATGTTATTTTTTACCAAAAAAAGTAAAATAATGTCTTGCATTTTCAGAAGGAAATTAAGGATAAGGAGAAATTTGAGAGACGTATTTTGGAGGTATGTCATCATATATCACATATATTTATCAGAGCTCCAGTTAAGTTTTGTATCTAAAGCGTAGTATACCCCCAGATTTCAAATTCAATGCATATTTTACTTTCACAAATGTATTATTGATTTTTTTCCTTATTAAATAGGGAACAAATAAAAACATAAAACAAATTTAAAAATCCACTTATTTGAGCTGCAAAAAGTTTTTGCATCTCAACTAAGTAGATTTTTTTTATTACAGTATTTCCACTACTTAATTTGAAAATCAATGCGTATTTTCACATTGCTGTGAGTATTTTGTACTCCCACTTTTGATAATCAATGCGTATTCTGCTAAAATAAGTGCGTAAAATACGCCAATATGCACCTTATCTGGAGCTCTGTATTTATCATGTACCTACATGCACCTGGAAATTGACCAAATAGACACTGACAGATAACAAAATGCTTTTTATCCCGTCAACGCAGTGCGTATGTGCCGTGAAACACGTTGCCGTGAAACATTTTTGATATCCTGTCAATACGACCTACTCACTGCGTATGAATATGTGCGGTTGCTGGGATTATTTCTTTGCATTTTAAAGCCATGTATATGTGTTGACGGGATAAATAGAATAGTAGGTTAGTGCCGTGAATGGAAAAAAATATCTGGCGCGGCACGGAAACGGGATGTGCTCGGCAGAGCCTCGCCCATCCCGTTTCCTGAGCCTTGCCAGATATTTGTTTCCCATTCACGGCACTAACCTACTATTCTCTATCTATTTTCCTTATTTCTGAACCAAAGTATGTGTTGTGACCACTCATTTGAACCGTCTCGGCGAGACGGTTCAAATGGTGGTCACTACATATACTTCTGATGAGAAATAAAGAAATTATTGAGCCTTGCCAGATATTTTCACGGCACTAACCTACTATTCTCTTTTTCTGCACGCACCAAGGTGAAAAACATCATATGATAGTATTACCACAGGGATCCAGATAAGGAATTAGTAATTTGAGTATTGTCACTCCATCATTTCTGAAGCAATTGGGTGGGTATTACCAAATTTTAATTGGGTAAAATAAAATCACACTACTGCTTACACATCAACAGGCAGCAATTATTGAATGGTTTGCTTCGAAATGAAAACATGTCTTGGCATTTCATTAGAAATGTCTCCTTGAAGACAATTCTAAAGAAATACCAAGATGTGTTTTCACGGAAAATAAGAAAAATATGTTATATTTGTGGTCTGTTTGTTGTTTTCTGCAGCATGATAAAGGTACCACAAATATTTTATTGCTTTTTGATACTCGCTACTTCTGATTTCAATTGGGTTTTTGGCAATTTTAATGGGTATTTAAGCAAATACGCAGCTTATCTGGAGCCCTGATTACCCTATGACTTCAGTATAATGAAGAAGCATAAATAAGTCCATATTGCTTCAAACGATATGTGGCTGTGACTGAAGAAATGGGGCTTATGGCAATTGCGACCAGTGTAAATCTAGATCAGCCTCTGCCGCATCCGCACAATCTGGATCTCCATTGCTCGTCATTCCATCAATAAAACACCATGGCCTGCTTCTATATAGTCAGAGCTGCAGATAAGCTTTGTGGCTAAAGAGTATTGTACCCCCTGATATCAAATTTAATGCCTATTTTATTTTTACAAATAGATTATTGATTTTCAAAACATAAAACAAATTTAAGCATTCACTTATTTCAGTGTATTATTACTTATTCACTTATTTATACTGTAAAATAGTTGAACATTTACTTAGTTAAGCTGCAAAAAGCATACAGTGTTTTTTGCAGCTCAACAAAGTAAATGTTCAACTTTAGTTCAGTATTTCCACTACTCAATTTGAAAATCAATGCGTATTTTCACATTGTTGTGAGTATTTTGTGCTCCCACTGTTGATAATCAATGCGTATTCTGCTAAAATAAGTGCCTAAGATATGCAAATATGCCCCTTATCTGGAGCATGTATTGTCCTTACCATGCTGCAGGACAGGACAGGAGCTAGACTGGTCGTAAATGACATTCACCTCATTTCTCCAGTCACAGCCACATATAACACTGGCATATTCCAATGCAATCCTCACAAAATGATTTTCACACCAGTCCATTTATGAAAAGGGGGTGTTTTTGTTCTTAAAAATATGAAAATTACTTGCAAAAAGTGCAGATCCCGATGAGCCGGCTCGTCACGAGCCGGCTCATCTGGATCTGCACTTTTTGCTAATACCACTATACAGGCATGTGGTGTTGGTAATAGACCACAACATTCTATGTTTTATATAGCGAAACACCATACTCTTGTAATTAATTCTGTATATATTTTGCACTGTATATTTCTGAGATACTTTATATTTCCTGCTATACTAGTCGGTCCCGTGTATCAGACTTGAAGGAGAGTCTGGGCATGTTAAAGGATCAGAGGGGAATATTCTAATAAGAGCTAGGCCCCCTGGGGCCGGTTTCCTCTGTATCCACCTCCTTCCTTTCTCCCATTCTTGGGAGACGACATGCAAGATCATCGAGCCAGTGCCATCGTTAAATCCAAGCATTTACATTTTTACCAATTTATTCATTTACAGGAATTAACGAAGATGTACAACGAGACAAACTCATTCTACTACAGCCATTCCTATGACCTTACTAACTCCATACAGCGACAATTCGACCTACAGTATGGCGGAAACATACCAATGTGGCGATGCTGTGATGAAAGATTCTTCTGGAACCAACACATGCTCAAAGATCTGATTGAAATCGAGGTGAGGATCGGTTGTTCCACAGGCACTTTGTGGTATGAACGACAACATCGCCTTCTAAATCATACCAAATTTTACTGTGATATTAAACAATTGCATGGCAGGACGTTCACCCTCTTTTTAACAATATTACTGATACGTGTATACAGAGCTCCAGGTAAGATGCGTAATTTGACCAACTTGGGGTGAAATTTTGTTATTTCTTCATCAAAAATGTGGTAGATTTTAGGCCATAAGCAAGTACAATGTAACCTCTTTAAACGGAACACCCGGGGAGGTTCCACCGTTAATTCTTCGCCAAAATTGGCAAGTTGGGAGTTCTTTAGAATCGTCTCATTGAGACGATTCTAAAGCACTCCCAACTTGCCATTTTTGATGGAGAAATAAGAAATTTACCTCCAAATTACGCACCTTAACTGGAGCTCTGGTATAGCGAAAATGCCAATTTATGCCAAGCCAAATTATCTCCCCTGCTTATCATAGCTTATGTTAGTATCTACTTGAATGTAGCGCATGGTTTTGGGAATGTGAAGAAATAGAATGGTGTGATTGATTGATACATGTGTCTGTGACTGGAGAAATGGGGTTTATGGGTTTCAAATCACATAAGCCTCATTTCTCCAGTCACAGCCACATTATGTCAATTACACTGCGCGAAGCGAAATAACACATATTGGATATCTAAGACGTCATCTGAGACACCGTCCCTTTAACCAATTAAGACGGGATACAATTATAGTACATGTAGACTGTAGTATGAAACTTTTTAGGGGGAAACAATCCTTTTATTTATTTCATCTCGAAAGTATATGTTGTTACCACCCATTTGAACCATCTCGGCAAGACGGTTCAAATGAGTGGTAACAACATATACATTCATGGAGAAATTAACAAAATAATGAGATTTTTTCAACAAAAATGATCGTATCCTTAGACCGAAATGGGTTGAATGGGAAGTAAATAGACAAATTAAACTTCAAATGTATGTTTTGTAAACTGATAGATAATGACAAGACAAATCATATGCAAAAAATCACATCAACAAATTTAATTTGATCAAAAGTTAGAACAGTTTTCATATCGGTACATTTTATGCAAATTTATACAAATTATTTCCAACCCAATTCTAATCAAAGTACTGAAAGTACTGACTGGCAGGAGACAAGTAGCCACTTGTGAATTTGCATACTCAGAAATTCCTTGTTAGAAATATATTCGATGTTGATTATTGGATGTACAATCTGCAAATTTGGAGAACTTGATCAGTTACTGGTGTTTGTAAAATACAGCCTGCTCTTAACACAAATAGGTTGATGAAGCAAAGGTGCTTTATGTCCGACTAATAAACCGTTTTACGAGGTATATTGTCAATTTGAATTTGTGCGCTTTTATTTCAATATTTAGGGACAAAGAGAAGAATCTAATAATCACATGTTAATAATCAGAAACGCATAAGAATACCTAAGCTAAAGTTGTATTACAATGCCCCAGCCCAATGGGAGATGTCGAAGGTCGGATAAAGATCATTTATAAGGAAATCGAACTTGACATGTCCGGAGACAAATTCAATTTAATTTGTTAATTATTACAAAATAAATATTCGGATATTAAATTTGAACAATCGATAGAAGAAATTTGTGTTCACAATATGGTATAAATATAAAACTTGTATAGCGGATAATTATACCTTTCTTCTTCTTTTTGTTTCATTCTTCGGATCCGTTTCTTTATTCTTGCAAAATGGCTACTCCGGTGGCTGGCGCTTCTAATGACGTAATGTATTACTACGCATGACATTCGCATCGTCAAAGAAATGATGTACAACGCACATACATATTGAATTTAATGCGTATTTGTAGTACATTTATATTTCGATCATCCAAAAATAACATAACATACGATCTAGTAACTATTTTAGCAAAATAAACCAGGGCCTATATTCTTCAAATTGCGGAAGCGAATTCTAGGAGCTGAGTCAAAAGGCTCACAGGCATCACGGGATGCGACACCATTTTTTTATTTCTTGGTTTACGGGACCCACCGACGGATGTTTAAAAAAAATTAAGTGGATGTTTTTTTTTCTGTCTCAAGTTGACGCCCACTCTGACAGAACGTGGTTGGTCTGTTCCAGCTCATTTTGCCGATGCAATTTGGACAAACAAACATAACGTTATTCTATTGTCTGTTTCAACAGAAAGCGCCGATGGATAATACGAAAAACCTATTTTTTTTTAGAAATTAATCTCGAAACCTGGCGAGATAGCTCGGAAATGATATAACTAACAACACAAAATTATTATGTGAAAGTCGGCCCAGTAAAATTTATTTATAGATCACATCTCCCATAGAGAATGATGCCCATAAAATCAATATTTGATCGATTTTGTTCAAAAAATATTTTTGGCAGCATAGGTTTTTCGTAATGTGAAGAAAAAAAACGGGGAAATTTTCATATTTTTAGTATGTTTATTTGGCCAAAATCAATCGGCACTTTGCAAAATAGGGATACAAACCGAGTAATCCAAATTGCATACCCAACAGGAACTCTGGAGGTGTGACATAATATTATGTGAAATCTTTTCAAAATTATGACTGGGTGTAGGCCTACATACGTGTATGCAGCATGAACGGCAAAATATTTTCATGAATTTTGTTTCGCTCACCCAGAGGGTATTTTTTCGAAAATCGCCCGTAAACCACAATACGAAAAAGAAATGGCCTTCGACTGCGTGGTACACGATACGGGGGGCGTCTCAATAACAGCAATTTGTTCTCTTCAAAAGTAAAGTTGGGCATGCCAACTATTTTACACATAATGTTGAGCATTGCCGTTGCTATTAATAACTTGCTTTCAGTTCACTCGCTGACTTTAAATGTCACCTGACTGTTGTTAATTGCGAACGCAAATTGAGCCTATTGAGACGTCCCCCGATGAACAGAGAGCCACTTCCGAAAGTAGACCCGTGCAAACGGCCAGAATCACGATCCCAATAGCGTGGAGACAGTATGTCTCCCGCCAAAAATTGCAATAAAAAAGATTTAATGAAAAGAAAATAATTTTGACATATTTAGCCAGGTTTTTTGAGAGAAAAAAATCCAGGCTATTGGATTGGCAAAAGCTGGGCGGGCGGGCGGCAGCGTCCACAATCAATGTTAAGTTTTCGTGTTTGAGTCCATTTCTTTGTTACTGTACCACCTAGGACCACCAAACTTTCACAGCTTCATAATCAAGGGGTGCCCACCACATATCACTATCCAACATGTTACTTTTTTTTTAACTTGACCCATTTTTTCCGCGCAGTCGACTTAGCCATTTTCAATGTTAAGTTTTCGCGTTTACAATGTTAAGTTTTCGTGTTTAAGTCCATTTCTTTGGTACTGTACCACCTAGGACCACCAAACTTTCACAGCTTCATAATCAAGGGGTGCCCACCACTTATCACTATCCAACATGTTGCTTTTTTTTTTAACTTGACCTATTTTTTCCGCGCAGTCGACATTAGCCATTTTCAATGTTAAGTTTTCGCGTTTACAATGTTAAGTTTTCGTGTTTAAGTCCATTTCTTTGGTACTGTACCACTTAGGACCACCAAACTTTCACAGCTTCATAACCAAGGGGTGCCTACCACATACAACTATCCAACATGTGACCATTTTTTTACCTTCACCTATTATTTCTACGTAATTGACTTAGCCATTTTCAACGTTAACTTTTTAAGCGAGTCTGGTTAAATTTTTTGGTTAAAACTTTTTCTTTATACTATATCTCTGCAACTGCTTCGCCCATTACCTTGAAACTTCACATGGGTGTTTAACATTATCCATATTTTCATTCTAACCCCCAACCGTGCGGCCCCTGTGCCCAATGTCAAGGTCAAATTACTTTGAATTTTTTTGTTAATTTTTTTTTGTGTACTATATCTCTGCAACTGCTTCACCCATTACCTTGATACTTCACATGGGTGTTTATCATCATTGTCGCACTCGCTTGCGGAAAGCGCGATATCGTCGGCATTTTGGCATACGTCCGTCCGTCCGTACGTCCGTGTGTCCGGTTAAATTTGTTTCGTTAAATTTTTTCCATCTACTATATCTATTTTTTTAGTGTCCATGCCTCGCCCCAAGGCGCGACATGCAGGCCACGGCCATCTAGTCTACAAAAAGTGGGTATAATTATGTTATCCAAGTGTCTATATGATGCTTGGAAAAAACCTGGCCTTCGTGGCTTTGCCTCGTTTCTTGTTTCTTTTATTTTATTATAAATTATCAAGTCCAAGTAATACAATAATGAGAAAAAAATAAATTAAGAGTTAATATAAATAATTATAAAAAATAATTGTCATTGATGACATCATAGTGGAACATGCAAATTTCAGCTAATTAAAAATTTCAAACCTTTGTAACTTTTGTTATTTTGCATGCGGTTTTCAACATTCATTTCATATGTCACATCAAATTCTTTCATTTAAAGAAATAAGAAAGTTGTTTAACCCTTTCAAAACCACAGGCCTATATCGTGGTATTGGCAAAAAGTGTAGATCCAGATGAGCCGGCTCGTGTCAAGCCGTCTCATCAGGATCAATTTTCATATTTTTGAAAACAAAAATACCCCCTTTTCATAAATGGACTAGTCTGAAAATCATTTTGTGATTGTTGAATTTGTTGCAAAATTAACATCAAATTCCATTCTAGTTACTTGGGGGTGAAATTCAGATGATTTCCTGTTTCATTTTATTAAATTTTAAAAAATAAAAAGTGCTGGATTTTGTTGAAACTTCCCCAGAAGCATACTTTTTGTAGAGGGGGTGAATCACAGGTTGAAGTAATGGACCAAGGTCTATAAATACATTAAATATGCCTAAAAGCATCAATAAATGAAGAAAAAAAATGTTTTTTTTTTTGTTTTACTCCCTCCATAATCAAACTGGGGTGAATGGGTTTCCTCTTTCTTTGTCACAATTTTTACTCATTTCCTCTTTTCTCACAATGTGTTACTCCCACCCCTGATGATAATCAATACATGTGTCCCTACAGACTGATCTAGCCTGCCACTGGATCCAGCCAATCGTGCAGGGATGTGTTGCCATAGAGACGTGTGACCTTGACTTCTCGGAAGGGTCGGTGGATCTAAGCCCAGTGAATCCTGTACAACTCAGAATCGCCAAAGACCCGATCAACTACACGCTGGTTCTCATATCTCGGCGGAGTCGCCATAGAGCAGGTATGCATGGTATATTTAACCCTTACAATGCTGAATTAAAATTTGTCGTCCGCTGTTCATTTTTTATTTTCCATTTTTCTCATCAAAAACATGGTTTGACAGCACTTTAGAATCATTTCCAATGGAAATGATTCTAAAATACTGCCAGACCATGTTTTTATTTCGAGAAAATACAAAATAAGTTACAACAGCAGACGACAGTTTTCGGTTCCCGCCTTCTAAGGGTTAATGTGTAAACTGTGATTGAGCCATAGCATGTTCTTTCTCTGTTAACCCCTCCTTAGAATGCGGGAACCGAAAATAGTCATCTGCTGATAATTCATATTTCGTCTTTTCTCTCTGACAGTAAAAACATGGTTTGGCAGCATTTTAGAATCATTTCCAATGGAAATGATTCTAAAGTGCTGCCAAACCAAGTTTTTGATGAGAAAAATGGAAAAATAAAAAATATTCAACAGACGACACAAATTAATTCAGCATTGTAAGGGTTAAGCGTCCACGTGTAACTGAGAAAAAAATTGGCATGGCCTGACTCAGTGTAAACATTAAATAATAATACACTAGTTTTGAAAGTGCTTTTGTGAAAAAACAAACACAATGTGTATGCTATTTTGCGCTATTTACAGGTGAATATGAACACTGATTTCACTGGGGCTGGACTCCAAGTATTAAATCTGTTCATGAATGTCCACTTAGCAAGTTTAATAAGCGTATTTTCTTATTTTTTTCTAAAGTTTGCTGGCAGAAATTTAAATTTATGCTAAAAACTTTAACATAAATTTACCTTTGGTTTGTTCAAGGCCTTGTTTGCTTGTACCAGATACGTAGGTAGGTTTTTGTCAACTGGGTGGACGCTTAACATAGAACAGATATGGTATGGCCTTATTATAGGGTGTGGAGGGCGGTTGGTTGGGAGCATGCAAAATTAACAATGAGTTTCATCCTTATGTTAATTGAGAGTTTAATCCGATTATACCCAATATAAAAGTTGCAAGACTAGTACTAAGCATATTACTTTTATGGTGTGGGGCTAAATGACTCTGGTGTGGTGGGCACTTGGCACCAGTAGCTGATTTCACCAACATTGCAAAGTATACTTTAGTAGCAAAGTATACTTTGAGGGAGAAATTTTCAATTTTTTGAAAAATTTATTAATTTTTATTATACTGAATTTATTACATTATCACAGCCATTTAATGGCTGTGATAATGTAATAAATTCAGTATAATAATTCTGCATACTTTTAAACATGAAATATATGCATTTGTTAGTTCTATATGAAATAATGCATTTCAGGAAAAATAAATGATTACTCCCTCAAAGTATACTTTGCTAGTAAAGTATACTTTGCAATGTTGATGCAATAGGCTACAGTAGCTGATTTCACCAACATTGCAAAGTATACTTTTCTAGCAAAGTTTACTTTGAGGGAGTAATCATTTATTTTTCCTGAAATGCATTATTTCATATAGAACTAACGACTGCATATATTTGATGATTAAAAGTATGCAGAATTATTATACTGAATTTATTACATTATCACAGCCAAAATGGCTGTGATAATGAAATAAATTCAGTATAATAAAAATTATTAAATTTATCCTAAAATTGAAAATGTCTCCCTCAAAGTATACTTTGCTAGATAAGTATACTTTGCAATGTTGGTGAAATAGGCTACAGGTCAGGTTATTCTATTTTCAGGGCTGAATATATATTTTGTCTGTAAATATTCAGTTCTTATTTGGGGTAAATGAGACGACTACAGAAAACCTTGTATTATCAAGGCTGCCAGTGTGGGGATTAGCTTAGTGATACTGATGCCCTTGTTTTACAGGTACAAGGTCAAAGAAACGTGGCTTGGATGAGTCTGGAGCCTGTGCGAACTACGTTGAAACAGAACAGGTACACATTATTGTGGAAATTCGCTAGTTTCCGTAGTGACCATTTGAGCAAAAATCTGAGAAAATATTTATTTTTTTCTGTGTCGGCCTTTTTTATGCCCCACCACATTAGTGTAGGGGGCATTTAGTGTTACCATTGTCCTGTCCCACTCGCCCGCCCGCCCGAGACCCAATGCCTGCCAGAAGAAACTCTCATAAAAAATAAAATCACAGGCGTTTTCTCAGTGTCTGGTTTAGAGAGGTTGCACTACATATGCACTTGCTTGTAGATTCTGGAATTTGGTGACCACCGAGCCTCGTTTGTCCAAGTTCGGGGATCTATACCAGTGTATTGGAGTCAGACCGGAGTGAAGTATAGGCCCCCTCCGAAACTTGATAAAGGTAAGTAACTCAATGTAGTACTACGTATTGGTATTAGCTAGAGTTGTGTACCTTAGACCACAGATATTTAAGAAAGACTTCGTTTGGTATTGGGATTGTTTTGGCAGACAATTGTATTAAATGAGATTATTTGACTCCAATTTGTCAAAATTTAGTTTGAATACTTTGTGAGATTTTATTTTCAAAAATATGGGAGAATCTCTCATTTTCTCACCCCAAAATGATCCCTACAAATATCTCTCCAGGACTAGATTTCTGTTTTTCACCAATACTGTCTTAACCCTTTCAACACCATAGGCCTGTATTGTGGTATTGGCAAAAAGTGTAGATCCAGATGAGCAGGCTCGTGACGATCTGCACTTTTTGCAAGTAATTTTCATATTGTTAAGAACAAAAACATCCCCTTTTCAATGGACTAGTCTGAAAATCATTTTGCGACGGTTGAATTGGTTGCCAAATTAAAGGTACATGCCCACTCAGTAGGCACAAACTGCTCTTTATAGGAATTAAATAAGTGTATATTTGTGTAACTACGAGTGCTCACTATACAGATATACCAGTAATCATGTAGTAATATTTATTTTACTGATAGTGACTTGCGGTGGTATCAGGCTATTTTCATATGCAAATGAGGCATGATATGTTTTAATTATTTATACTATTAATTAAATGCGTCACCTGAAAAAATAATATTTTTGACAGATTATAATGTACGATCATTGCACATCAAAAAATAAATACAGAGAATAAATAGTAACGTCCGTTAACATTTTAAGGAAACACGGTTATTGCCCCTGATATCAGTGTGGAAATTTACGGCTGATATACAATGTATAATAATTCCAATCTTACGTGGGGTAATGGTGAATGAATGTTTATTTTGCCAGAAAATATTTCAGATGATGTTTCTGATATAAAGAACATTTTGTGCCTATTTTGTGGGCATGTACCTTTAACATATGAAAATTGATTCTAGTTACTTAGGGGTGATAGATTCCAGTACGGGAGGTTTTGCAGAGTTACGTTCCCGCAACCAACCAGTTTCAAGCTGAAGATACAGATTATTTCTCATTTAAAAATGATTTTATTTTTTTATTATTTTTTCGAAAAGTATAGATAATGTTACCACTCAGTTGAACCGTCTTGTAAAGACGGTTCAAATGAGTGGTAATGATATAATTCATTGAGAAATAAAAAAAATAGAAGAAAAATTATTCGCAATTTTTTTTACAATTGTGCATGTGAATAATGAAACAAACTACGGTAACAGATATTTTTTTAACACCCATATTTTCCATACATAATGAAAGTTCAACAAATTTTGTAGATAATCAATTGATTCCAAAGCATGTACTGACTGTTCTACATAAAATCTGACGTTTGGACAATTAAACATATTAAGCCGGAAGAATATCCAACTTTAAAAAATACACAGGATTTTTGAAAATAATTATTTTGTAGCAATAAAGTATGGTATATATTTGATGTTAAAAAAAATGTTTTTTTGAATAGTATAACAATTTTATTATTTTGAAATGTACATGTACTTAGATCTAACCTACTGTCTGTTTCACGAAAGCTGCCCAAATTTTACGGCCATATAAACAATTCAAAAACCATATTTTTTTGGATAATATTAAATTAAAGGAAAATTTAAGAATGAGCCTTCTTTTTATTTCGTGACATTTGGTCAAATATTGATTTTATTGCGAAAACAAAATTTCCCCATGTTAAATCCCCATAGACATCTTCACGGAGTGAAGTTCAAGATGTCTATGGGGATTTAACATGGGGAAATGTTTTAGAATTTCAGAAATAGTGAACCGATTTTTAAAATTTAACTTTTGTTTTCTTAGTTAGATCATTTCCAAGCTATCTAGCTAGGTTTTGGAGTCAATTTCCAAAGTTTTTCGTTTTTTGACTCCTCCCACAACTCCTCTACCTTTTTCCCCCATGTTAAATTCCCATAGACAAATCAATTTTTCGTAATAAAATCAATATTTGACCAAATTTCACGAAATAAAAAGAAGGCTCATTCTTAAATTTTCCTTTAATTTAATATTATCGAAATAAATATTGTTTTTGAATTGTTTATATTGCCGTAAAATTTGGCAGCTTTCGTGAAACAGACTATAGATTTGGATAACATTGAAATTTAATATGTTTATTTGCTCAAATCTCATAAATGGATTTGGTTTTTTTATTAGGTTGGAATATTTGCGTTTCTAGTATCAGTAGCCGATTTCACCAACCTTGCAAAGTATACTTTTCTAGCAAAGTATACTTTGAGGGAGTAATCATTTATTTTTCCTGAAATGTATTATTTCATATAGGACTAACAACTGCATATATTTGATGATTAAAAGTATACATAATTATTATACTGAATGTATTACATTATCACAGCCAAAATTGCTGTGATAATGTAATAAATTCTGTAAATCAGTATAATAAAAATTAATAAATTTATTCTTAAATTGAAAATTTCTCCCTGAAAGTATACTTTGCTAGAAAGGTATACTTTGCAATGTTGGTTAAATAGGCTACAGATTGCATGGTAGTTGCAGCCTGTAACTCTGTGACTCCCATTCTGTACTAGCTACGATAATTTACCACCGATATGTTATCTACGGCTACAATTTGTCCCATTCAAAAAATGTGAGCAACCAAAGTGCATATCCAAGCCTGTTGATGTTATGTATAACTGTCAGATAAACACCTTGACACGGTAAAATAACAAATTTCTGCATGTGTATGTTCTTTATTAATAATGTATTGATACCGCTTTGACAGTTTTATTTCGCTAACATATCAAAAATGCCGGATAACCGATTGCAAAAATCACTCTTTCATGTGTTACATTAAAGAGATGGGGTTAAATTGCTACCCTTGCGAGAGATATGCAGCGGGGTAGCAATTTTGTTTCTAGTACTGTACGTACCAGAGTTACAGTTCCTCCCATAGCCCCTGCAGAGTAGCGAATCAAATCTGATTCGCACTTTAGATAGTAATTATGACAGTTGTAAAATATCTTTCAATTGAATTAGTAAACTAATATAAAGTAATACTTCTAAAGTAGTTTTTATCCTTGCAGAATATCCAGGGAATAAAATGTTGTCTACTTAGAAACGAGGGTCCAACAAAAATACATCATGTGAGTTTTGGCTGGTACTGATTGGGTCTCTAGTAGTTTCTAGCCTAAATTTACTTCGTAGGTCTGTGCATTGGTAAATTTATGAAATAATTAATGTAATATGCTGGTTTCATAAAACTGACATTTACTTCATATCAAAATACACAAAATTGCTCATAATTAACATTTGAAGTGTGAATCAGATTTGATTCGCTACTCTGCAGGGGAATGCTATGGGGGGAACTGTAACTCTGGTACGTACGGTATGGGAGGGTCACAGAGTTACAGACTGCAACTAATTGCATAGGGTGTGGTCAAAACAACAAGTGGCAACAACCACTATCCTGGATTGCACTATACAACATACGTCCCTGATCACTCTTAACCCTTTTCATGATAAGGATATGCCATTATGTTTGCGGAAAATCCTAAATATTTTCCTTTTATGTGCTCAGAAGTATATGTCTCGACCACCATTTGAACCATCTCGTCAAGATGGTTCAAATAAGTGGTCACAACATTTTAATTGAGAAATAAAAAAAAAGAAAAAGAAAATCTTTAATAAATTAAATCATACCCGTAAATGTGTATTCCGAAAGGAATGTGTTAACAATATTCTTGAAGTCGGCGTGAGAGTTATTCGATACATTTTGCTCTAAAATACATCATTTTTAATCCTGAATATTTCACATTTTGAACTACGAAAATACTAAATGGTCATAAGAATATTTTTTAATGACCATTTACAATTATAAATCTGCATTTAAATTTGATTTAGAGAGTGGAATTTAGTTGTTTGAAGCCTTCACAAATGATTAAATTATATAGGCAAATGGGTCCGATTTCCCCGTGTGCTCCTCGACAGGAGATGATATAACAATTTATTCCCACAAATTAACAAATCGTTCCCATGGGAACAAATTGTTATTTCATGGGAACGAATTGTTAATTTGTGCGAACAAATTGTTAAATTGAGGGAAGGACTTATTATTTTGTGGGAATGAATTACTAAAAAAAAAAAAATCTACGTTCCCTGCGGGGCTCCGTAAGATTGTGAGTAATATTTGAACACCCATGTAGTCTCTTATCCTACAATGGATGACAAGAATATCGTGGGACTCTGAGTCTCGCATCATCAATTCAATACTGGTATGGAAGGTGTTCAAGCCAATTCCCATCCATAAATAGAAGCCGAAAAACTATAAACGAAACGTCATCAATTACAATGGCTAATGATCCAGTCATCTGTAGCCTATTTCACCAAAGTTGCTAAGCATACTTATCTAGATAAGTACACTTTGAGGGAGAAATTTTCAATTTAAGGATAAATTTATTAACTTTTATTACACTGAATTTATTACATTATCACAGCCATTTTGGCTGTGATAATGTAATAAATTCAGGGTAATAATTCTGCATACTTTTAATCATCAAATATATGCAGTCGTTAGTTCCATATGAAATAATGTAATTCGGGAAGAAAAATAAATGATTACTCCGTCAAAGTATACTTAGTTAGATATTTTGGTGATATCCTTTACTGGTCACTCATCAGGCTCATGCTTGAAAGTTTATGGTCTGTGACTGACCAATCAACAGGAACACAGGAAATGCTACTGTCCAATGTTGCAATATACACCCACAGGTGGAAGACTCGGAACTATGACACCAAAAAAATGCCTATTAAAAAAAATCCCATTACCCCACCCACTTGGTCTCGTACAGTACATAACGTAAATTCAAGGTGAGCATAAATAGCGCTATTATAGAAAGAGCCCTCTTTTTTCCGGCTCGCACAAACACAATATACATCGATTAAATGTATGAAATATGTCTCTGGCAATCGATAAAGGTATTAGGTGTGTGAATATACTCACTTCAAATCGCTGTTTCAAGTATTTATTGAGTTATTCGCGTTTTGATTACCCCATCCAAAGCGAAAGTTGCGTGTACGAAAGAATCTCACACAGAATCGGAGGCCGTCCGGCTGGATTATCGGTCATATTTGGCCGATAGCTGATCGCCAGCTCAAACTAAAGTCGTGCACCATGATCATATACATTAGAGACTCCAACCATACAAAGTTCGTCCAATTGTGATCGTTCGCCGATCTAAAAAACACTTTTTTCTATAATTTCGTTCATTATCTGGAACTGGGTCAATGCACTATCTTCCATAATACAACCACCGAAGCGTCTATGTAAGAACATCTCTGATTGGTTAAACCTAAAAATAGACGCGAGGACTTTCCCTTTTCAGGGTTTCCGGAAGACATAATCTGATAGTACGCGAATCATGAAAGAAAGTCAATAAAATTAGAAAAACATGTTTTTTAGATCGGCGAACGATCACAATTGGACGAACTTTGTATGGTTGGAGTCTCTAATGTATATGATCATGGTGCACGACTTTAGTTTGAGCTGGCGATCAGCTATCGTCCAAATATGACCGATAATCCAGCCGGACGGCCTCCGATTCTGTGTGAGATTCTTTCGTACACGCAACTTTCGCTTTGGATGGGGTAATCAAAACGCGAATAACTCAATAAATACTTGAAACAGTGATTTGAAGTGAGTATATTCACACACCTAATACCTTTATCGATTGCCAGAGACATATTTCATACATTTAATCGATGTTTATTGTGTTTGTGCGAGCCGGAAAAAAGAGGGCTCTTTCTATAATAGCGCTATTTATGCTCACCTTGAATTAACGTTATGTACTGTACGAGACCAAGTGGGTGGGGTAATGGGATTTTTTTTAATAGGCATTTTTTTGGTGTCATAGGTCCGAGTCTTCCACCTGTGTATACACCCACTGGACATTGGTCAGTGGTCAGCTTGTGGCCAATTCATCATTACGTAACATATTTACCAATACAGTACACATTTTCTCTGATGGAAAATATATTACTTTGCTTATTTATGCAAGACAGTATATGTCTGAATTGCTTTCCGATTTTTCCCACCATTTTATTTATGTCTTCTCGAAATTAGATGTTGTTACCACTCATTTGAACCGTCTCGACGAGACGGTTCAAATGAGTGGTAACAGCATATATTTTCATTGAGAAATAAAGAAAATAGAAATTGAAAATATTTGAAATTTGATACCTCTGAATATGTATCCTACCAGAGACATAAATACTATACAAAATCTAACAAAATCCTTGATCCCACATGCAGGATAACACCTGCTATGCTGGTCATTTCTAGTTGATTATCTGCAACATTTTTGATTCTATGTGGTGGGTGGGGGATTTCTATATTACATCTAACAACAAACAATACAGGGCACATCCTGATACATTTGTTCCCTTCTGCAGCTTATTGTTTGCCCTAGTTTCTCGACCAATGAAAGCACAGCATTTTGTCTATCTATTAAATTAATCATTAAGCCCGGTTTAGAAAGTTCTACTGTATATTTAAATCCTCATCAGTCTGTTCATCTGGATACAAACTGATCAGAAATGAAAGCGTATGCCAATCTGGCTCTACACTGGTCCATGCTGGCTTGTTAGTCTAGGGGTATAGCATAGGGCTTCAATACCGGAGGTGCATGTAGTGCATGTAACTGCAAATACAGTTAAACCTCTCTAAACCGGACACCCTGGGAACAGACATATCACATCACCTGAGTTAAATGACCAAGAAATTCATCAAAAATAAGATCATAGGTGATTTATTGATGTCCGGTTTAGACAAGTTCCACTGTATGTTCATAATAGTTCCATCCCACTATAAAAAAAATTCTGTAGCTGATTTCACCAACATTGCAAAGTATACTTATCTAGCAAAGTATACTTTGAGGGGGTAATCATTTATTTTTCCCGAAATGCATTATTTCATATAGAACTAACGACTGCATATATTTGATGATTAAAAGTATGCAGAATTATTATTCTGAATGTATTACATTATCACAGCCAAAATGGCTGTGATAATGTAATAAATTCAGTATAATAAAAATTAATAAATTTATCCTAAAATTGAAAATTTCTCCCTCAAAGTATACTTTGCTAGGAAAGTATACTTTGCAATGTTGGTGAAATAGGCGACTGATGAGATTGGAATCCAAGATTCTGTCTCCAATTGACCTTAGCTGTAGATGGGTTGTTAAAGGTACATGCCCACCCAGTAGACGTGGGTGGTGATCGGGCGAATGAGACGGCGTAAATTAACGGTATGGGTTCCTCCTTATAGGAATCACGATTTGCCTGGTTTGGCCCTCAGGTACGTTTTTTATCTTTGGCTCTTTAGTTACCTGGGAGTTGAATTGGGTTATTGCCCATTATAAAAGTAGTAAGATTATTACTGATCCTACTGCTTTTGGGAGGGGCCAAGTGATTCTGATGTGGCGAAGACCTGGCATCAGATCAGGATTATTCTGATTTCAGGGCTGAATATATAGTTTTGTTATTGTAAATATTCAGTTCTGATTTTAGGATTTTCCCCCCATGTGTAAATGTACTTGAACATGTACATGTACTTGTACAGGTAATATATGGGATTTAGTAATAAACCCATTGACCCGGCCTTAAATGACCTTAGCTGTTGATAGGCCGTTAAACCCCAACAAACAAACAAACAAACACTCAGTAGACACAAAATGTTCTTTATATTAAAGACATCATCTCAGACATTTTCAGGCAATAGAAACATTCATTCATCATTACCCCACGTACTGATTGATTAGTATACATTTTAAACCAGACGTAAATTTCCACACTTATATCAGGGATGATAACTGTGTTTCCTTAAAATGTTAACGGACAATACTATTTATTCTAATTTATTTTTTTGATATGCAATGATCATACTTTATAATCTGTAAAAAATATTATTTTTCAGGTAACTCATTTAATTAGTATAAATATTTTAAAAAAATCATGCCTCATTTGCTCTGAAAATAGCCTGATACCACCACGAGTCACTTTCAGTATAAAAATGAATATTAATAAATGATTACCGTATATCTGTATACCGTAGTGGGCACTCGTAATTGTTATAACTGGTGGAATAGTGACACAATTACCGGTACACACTTATTTAATTCCTATAAAGAAAATTTCTTTGCCGACTGAGTGGGCATGTACCTTCAAACCATTTCTCCTTGTCTACACTGGTGATAAAAGCTGTTTGCCCTATATTTTCCAGAACGCAGAAATACTAAGTAATCAGCTGTTGTAGACAGATCAATGTATCTGTCAATAAATTGGGGATTTTTGGATGGTTAAGTCACATCATAAGTTATTGTGGTCTATATGGGGTCATATTGCCAGTCTGTGAATTATATTCGCTCATGGTCATGATAACATTTAACTATTTCAGCACCACATACCGACATTCCAATGCTTACAAATGATGTAGTGTGGGTGGCAGGTGGGAGCTTGTGATGGGTAATCTAACAATCGGGGTTCATCCTTACCGGAATTCCGACTGGAGACCTGGGTGCCGTTTCACTAAACTTTGTACGACTAAAATGTTTGTAAGTGCAGAATTATGATAGTCTGTAAGTTTCACATTAACAATGTTTTCTTGTAAACAATTATTGGATTTACATTTATGTAAATCCATCAAATGAAATTTCCAGACGATACTAAATTTGCACTTACGAACATTTTAGTCGTACAAAATTTATTGAAATGGGCCCCTGGTTTGACCGTCGCATACGTCTTTGCCATTTTGTACCGTTGAATCTGGTTATATCCCTTATGTGAGTATTACGATTATTTGTATGTAATCTTATTTTAGGGGAAGGGGCCAAGTGACTTTGGTGTGGTATGGGCCTGGCACCAGGTCAGGTTATTCCCCCCCCCCCACCCCCACTGCAGCAGGTTAGAACGGGATCGAACCTGTTTGTCCGACCTTACATGACCTTAGCTGTTAATAGGCTGTTAAACACCAATAAACAAAACTTGGGAAACAAATCAGGGTTTTGTAACAGAAAATATTTATAACTCTGAACAAAAAATAACTATGTAGCATTCTGAATGCAAGTTTTTGTGAATTTGATGGTTACTAATTGAATTTTATTTAAATTAATTCAACATTTGTCAATCATGGAAACCTATTTTATAGGATGTATAGTATTATCATTTCACAACTAAAATATGTTTGGCTTCACAAATTGTGCTGGTACAGCAGTAATGTAACTTAATGGCCAAAATTACCTCCCTTATTCAGCAGTACCTACTATAATAGTACATATTGTAAATCACAAACTTATAATTTAAATAAAATGGTTCCCAATAATTTCCGAAGGGATGCACATTTAATACACATTGACTTTAAAACAATGTGTGTAAAATGGTTCCTCTGGTTGATATAGGCCGAAGTCATTTTCAGTCCACAGCGGTCAGTGGAACAAGTGACTAAAGGCCCTGCTTCCACGGGCCCGTCAATTGATAATTGGTGGACCAATAAAGATTGGTGATAGATGGCCCTTTTTGTAACGCACCCTGTGAATTAGCTTCAATAACTTTAAATGAGCATGACCTTGACCACCTGATATAGAGCAGACCGTGGCTGAGGGGTAACACCGTCGGACTGCCACGCTGGCAACCTGGGTTTGATTTTGATTCAGGGTTCAGTTCCCGGGCGTCAGTATTTCTGAAATACTTTGTATTTCCTGCTCTACTAGTCCTTTCGGATGGGGACTTTAAAAGGCGGTCCCGTGTATCAGATTTGAAGATTTGAAAGTCTGGGCACGTTAACGAACCAGAGGGGACTATTCTAATAAGATCTAGGTTCCCTGGGTCGGTTTCCTTTGTATCCACCTCCTTCCATTCTCCCCTTCTTGGGAGACGACATGCAATGTCATCGAGCCAGTGCCTTCGTTAAATCCAAGCATGTACATTTACCACCTGGCATTAACCCTTAGACCGCTACACACAACTATTGTCGTCTGCAGTTGCTTTTATATCTTACCTTATTTCTCAATGAAAACATGTTTTGACAGCACTTCAGAATCATTTCCAATGGAAATGATTCTGAGGTGCTGTCAAAGCATGTTGTAAATGATTCTAAAGTGCTGTCATAGCATGTTTTTGATGATAAAAATGGAAAATAGAAAATAAACAGCAGACGACAAAAGATTAAGATAGCGGTGTAAGGGTTAAAGACGGTTCAAATGAGAGGTAACATCATGTTAATGGTTAACTAAACGTCAGGCCAGAAAAATGTTCCAGATACATGTGTTAAAAATGTCAGATCTATGCCAGGCTGTATTGCCAGCAGATCAGGAACTAGCCTGGCCACAAATGTCATAAGCCCCATTTCTCCAGTCACAGGCAGTTATAGCAAGATGGAATGAAATTCATATGATCAGGTTAAATAAATACAGAGAATAAATAGTAATGTCTGTTAACATTTTCAGGAAACATTGTTATCGCCCCTGATATCAGTGTGGAAATTTGCGTCTGATATAACATGTATAATAATGCCAATCAATACGTGGGGTAATGGTGAATGAATGTGTATTTGCCAGAAAAAGTCTCAGATGATGTACCTGAAGTAGAAAATATTTTGTGTCTACTGAGGGGGCATGTACCCTTTAAGGGTTGGTTAATACACATTGTTTGAAAGTCATTCCTTTTAAAAGAGTGACTTTAACCCTTTCAACACCACATACCTCTATAGAGACAATGTTTACAAACAGTGGAGATCCAGATGAGCCGGCTCGTAACGAGCCATCTCATCAGGATCTCCACTGTTTGTTAATAGTTATCAAATTTGAAAAAATTACCCTTTCTGCAGAATGGAATAGCCTGAAAATTTGAATGGACCAATGAAATAGCATGAAACAGTGGCATGGAACAGCCCATTAAGTTACTTGGTGTTGAAAGGGTTAAAGTGACTGTATCTCACATTGCAGATTGTCAATATTTTGTAGACTGTAAAATTAATGTTGAATATTACAACATTCATACACTGCTTTATTTGGTTTAATTTCTGTATTCAGATAGTAATTACAATTAATTAGTTAATGTATTAATACATTTTCACTATAACTACCAGTGAATACTAAGGTATTTATTGTTTGCCGTAGATTCTTGACCAAGTAATCGCATATTGTCACGCTTTCGCCAATATCTATTACATTATTCATTAAACGTTGCAATAGTTATATTTAAAACCAGAGATCACACCTTTTAAGATCATGAGATGCCCAGAATGTTAACACTTGTGTATGCAGGATCCGGTGTCAAACCGCCAATTACATATGTGGCTGTGACTGGAGAAATGGGGCTTATGGGTTTTGCGACCAGTGTAGATCCAGATCAGCCTGTGCATCCAGCGGATCAGGATCTGCACTGTTCGCCATGCCAATATTTAGAGTTAGTATGGCAATACTGGTTTAATCACATTAACTATGTATTTGGATACAGTTGGTTCCCAAAAACAAATTGTGTTCGAATATATCAAGTGTCCAAATGCTTAATCAATCATTTAACTCTTTGCATGCTGGGAAACTTGTGGGCTATAAATAGTTCAAAACTAGCGGACAAGAATTCATAATATTTTCTTGTATTTCTCCCCGTAAATATCATGAATATGTCTTGGAATTTCATTAGAATTGAGTCCTGAGGACTCAATTCTAATGAAATTTCAAGACATATTTACAGAGAGAAATAAAACATATACTACTAATTTGTTTGGCGGATATTTTCGCCGCTAGCATGCAAAGAGTTAACTTATATATATTTATAAACAAATACCTCATTTTGAACGGATACAACATCTTTAAAATTTGGGAGACATAATCCAAATTTTCTGGCGGTCATGCAGGGCGACGTACACATAAGTAGTTGTCTTGCATGACGGCCAGATAATTTGGTTTTCTGAGAGACTGCACCTTTAAAGTTTCTATATGAGTGATTTTCTGTCAGGCTTCATGGCAACATGACCTGCCCAATATATCTAGTTGTGGCAGCAAAAGGAGAGGCCTGAATGATGCCAGTCACTTCAGCATAGGTTTATGTAAATATGATTTGCTCGCACCGTTCAATTGTGTTTGCTCTGTACCTCTTCTGGTGTCTACAAGTGACATTTTGGTATTGGTTTGGGGAATGAAGGCTTAGTGCATTTGTGACCAGTGTAGACCCTGATCAGACTGTGCTGTCGCACAGTCTGATCAGGGTCTTCACTGATCACCATTCAGTCCATTAGCCAATGAGGAATTAATTCATCACTCGCGAACAATGTAAAATGTTGTTTGGGTTCAGTATTGTGCAACTGATCAAGATCTACACTGATCAAAATGGTATTTAGCACTGTTTCCACAGGTTCTTCAAGAACGGTTCGTATTTCGGTGTTTTATGGATTATTTTGGTATGTCTGGTGGTTTGTGTGCATCGTTATCAACATACAATTTACGTCACCTCCCGCGAGTTACACGTATAAGTACGAATTTACGGGTATGTTGACAGTGTAAAATGGGTTCGAAAGTTCGGAACGGTGAATGTGTAGATAATTGACGATTTCTGTCGTGTGTAATGATTGAGCATTAGTAGTTGCACAAAACTATGTAAATTACCAAAAACCAATGAAATCCACCAAAATATACCCAAAATTCACCAAAACACCCATATGACACCAACATCTGTTCAAACACGTGTTATCTTCTGACCTATGGATGAGTTGTGGCCTGGGGGTTAGAACACCTGACTTCCAATCCGGAGGTTGTGGGTTCAAACCTCGCCTTAGGCATCAAAAATACTTTCATAGTATTTCCATCCCACTGGTCTGTCGGATGAGACTTTAAATTTGGGTCCCATCTATATATGACTTTAGCAGTTACTCCAGGGACGTTAAGCCCATTCACTTTCACTTTTCTTGACCTTGGCACATATTTAACCAGAAACATAGAATACAACACAACATGAAAATGCCCATATTTGTGGTTGGGCAAACAAAATTCTGCATAATATTGTTGCTTTTAAACAAATATTTTCTTGCTCGTTATTTTTATTCAGTGAAAATATATACATGTAGTGAATAAGTAAATGAATTTCGAGAAATATTTTACAAACTTTTTTATCGTACGCTGTTTAGTGAAACGGGTCGCTGAGCCCGCTTAGATCTTCTATCTCTTCCATTTATTTAAGTCCACTAGAGGATTTTGGCCAATTAAGCATATTATAATGAACATTTCTATTAAAAATACTAAAAAAATATGACCAAACCCAATTTTATTTTATTTGACAAATGTTTTTAAATTTCTAATTTTATTTTAATTCAATTCTCCTTATTCTTAAAATTCTATTTTATCCCTGAACATTGTCCCGTAGAAAACACTGTTTCGAAATTACCGTAAGTCAGGAGTTTGTGGAATTGCATCAAATAAAATAAACTGAGGAGGTACTACATTTTGATTTAATTGTCTTATATAGAAACAAATGTGTACTTAAGTGTTGATAATAATGAGATTTAATATGTCCTAAATCCATGGGCGGATGATATGTAGTGCAAAAAATTGAAATACTCTGGTCGCACAATCCATCTTGTAGTGTTTGTCAAATGCCGCGCCAACTCTCCATATTGTTCCCAAAATGAAATATGATCATACCATCTAATCAATTACATCTTTCAGCAGATATACTTAAACTCTTGTAATTGCCAGCCAATAAGCAATTCCGATATGCGTAAAAAAATTACGGCTAGACACATTATCGACTGCAAAGTAACTGGTGAAATTGGACCGATGGTGTTTTCGGACAGTGTACACACAGCTGCGCAGTCTGATCAGGGTCTGCACTGTTTGTCATGGGGTCAAGGAAACACATGCTTCTAACAACCAATGGGGCTGCTTCACTGAACTTCGTACGACTAAAATATTTGTAAGTGCAAAATTATGATAGTCTGTACATTTCACATTAACAATGTTTTCTTGTAAAACCTTATTGGATTTACATTTATAAATGTACATCCATCAATAAAAGTTTTCGTTAAACGGGCCCCTGTAGACACGGAAATCGATTATTTGCAAAAAACAACATAAGTATGTGTCGAACTCCCGGGACCACTAAAGGCAGGTCATGAAGACGCGTTTGTTGCGCCATATTTCATCAAAATCTGGTGCATATTAAGGAAAATATCAAATAATACTTACTTTAGAGTGGGCGAAATTTCAACACTTTCATCCATTGTTGTTGTTGTTGTAACCACGTGATCATACACCTTGTATACATACACATAATAAATAAATTGGCCGTATGAGATGGAATTCTAAATGATGACAAATAAGTATATGAAATTTCAAGCCCATCCGACTTACGTGTATGTACTTTTGTTTCCCATGAATGCAAGCCATCAATATTGTTTTCCATTTTGACTTCTCGTGAGTCTGTATTGGTCAGCGCTGGATCTACGTTTCACCTCATAAAATAGTTCCTTCTAAATCATCAGTATTATGTTTATGTATTTTGTTATGCTCAACAAATGTAAATCCATCAATTGAAATTTCCATCGATCCTAAATTTGCACTTACAAACATTTTAGTCGTACAAAGTTTAGTGAAACGGACCCCTGATAATGATCTATATTATAGGAATGAATGGCCTTTTTGTGGAATTTATCGGGGTATAAACTTGGAAAAGCCACTTTCGCAATTGGCGATACAAAATTACAATTTTTTTTTTTTTCGAAAATTGTAATTTTTTATCGCCAATTGTTTATTGTTATCCTATTGGTTGAATGGCCTTTTTGTGGAATTTATCGGGGTATAAACTTGGAAAACAAACATTTTAGTCGTACAAAGTTTAGTGAAACGGACCCCTGATAATGATCTATATTACGTGTTACATGCATGGTAGGTGTTTCATGGATTGAATGCCATGATGGCAAACAGTGCAGATCCTGATCAGACTGTGCGGATGTATAGGCTGATCTGGGTCTACATTGATTGAAAAACCCATAAGCCTCATTTCTGCAGTCACAGCCACAATCAAATTATTAATTTCTATCGTATTTCTGAACATAAGTGTACCTACATGTATAAGTAGCCTGAACTAAAAAGCTTGGCTTTGGTATTTTTTATAATTAAATACTAAAGAATAAAAAATAGTACATAAAGCGAAAAACAACGTCATCCAATACAGTTCTTGTGATTGACAAGAAATCAACAAGAACTACAGCAGAGCTCCAGATAAGCTTTGTGTCTAAAGATTATTGTACCCTCCCCACTCCCCCCAAATGGATTATTGATTTTCTTCATGATTAAAGATTAAAAACATAAAACATATTTAACCATTCACTTATTTGAGTGTATTATTGCTTTATTCACTTATTTATACTTCAAAACAGTTGAAATTTACTAAGTTGAGCTGCAAAAAGCAAACAGTTACTTTTTGCAGCTCAACTAAGTACATTTTCAGCTGTATTACAGTATTCTCACTACTCAATTTAAACATCAATGCGTAGTTTCACATTGCTACGAGTATTTTGCGCTCCCACTGTGGATACTAATCAATGCATACTCAGATAAAATAAGTGTGTAAAATACGCCAATAAGCACCTTATCTGGAGCACAGGGGCCCGTTTCACTAAACTTCTTACGACTAAAATGTTCGTAAGTGCAAAATTATGATAGTCTGTAAGTTTCACATTAACAATGTGTTCTTGCAAACAATTATTGGATTTACATTTATTGAGCATAGGCTGCATATGCAGCCTATGCTCAATAAATGTAAATCCATCAATTGAAATTTACAGACTTTTCTAAATCTGCACTTACGAACATTTTAGTGGTACGAAGTTTAGTGAAACAGGCCCCTGATGTCTACAGTTGTAAGCAAGCAACACTAGGTTTAATTGATGGTAAACTGTCAAACGTGTTTATACAAATGAATTGTTGTTGTTTTTTCACGAGCTATGTCAGGGTGTAAATTGGTTTCCAGAAAACTAATCTGTCTGTCATATTTGCTGTGTTTTCATGTTCATCTATCTACAACATCACTCCCACAAAACTTGACAAAAGCACCACAAAACTTGACAAAAGCATACATGTTAAAGCAGTGGAGCAAACAATTAAATAGTGTTTGATTCTCGGTTCCTCTACGTATATGTACCAATAAACATGCCCAGGAATAAAATAGTGTTCATTGTTGTCGGATACTTAAACAAAATTGTATTGTCAAATGATTTGTTAATAGTTCTGTGAATTTACATTTACCGGTACTCGTGACAATAAGTTAATTACGCGTAACAGGGATGGTTAAATGGTTACCATTTTCCATAGTTATGTTTAAAAAGGGCATATCACATTTACCACATCCAGTCACAAAATATGGTTCTGTCAGCTGACCACTTAAATCGTGTGTGTTTAATGTGGTGCACTAATTTATTGCCCTGAAGTTACACTTGTAGCAACAAGAAGTTATTTAACAGGCTTCATTTATTTTCAATAAACTTGATAAATGAAAGCCCATACAAGTGGAAAATGTGATTCATTCTGTAACATGGTGACTGGAGAAATTGGGCATATTGGACACAGTGTAGATCCAGCACAGCCTGCGCATCCTCACATATGTAAGGATGCGCAGGCTGTGCTGGATCTACACTGTGTCCAATAAGCCCAATTTCTGGCCAGGGCATGCATTGTTTGCCTGCCAGTCAAAGCAACACCACATAACTTTTATTATCGCAATTTTTCGATAAAGTGGCAAACATTTCCATAAAATGTACATACATGTATACGTACGAGCCATACATATTATTTTCATACTTTGTCTTTGGTTAATGAAAAACAATTGGCCAGGATACGAGATATACAGTGTTGGTTGAAATGCGATAAAAGATGACAAAACTATGGGACTTAATTGTCTGGTATTTTATGAACATTTGGACATTTTATGGACATTTATGCCACTGTCCATGTCCATGTCCATCTGTCCGTCTGTCTTTTCATGTGTCTGTCTGTCCTAGATTTGTGTTAAAACTTTCAGGTACCTACTATCTCGGTAACTGTAAGTTATATGCTTATTTGTCATCATCCGTGTTTCATCATATAGTCCACTCTCCTCTCAAATGACTTGGAAATTTGTGTTAACCCTCACTACGTGGGAGACGAAAATGGTCGTCTGCTGTTTTTCATTTTTGCCTTAATTCTTAACAAAAAACCTGTTTTGACAGCAGTGGAGACGATTATCATGCGCTGCCAAAACAGGTTTTTATCGAGAAATATTTAAAATAAAACATTTCCAGCAGACGACAAAAAATTTAATTCAGCATAGTAAGGTTGAAGTTGTTGATGGATAAATCCTCCACATCAGTTCTACTGATTTCTTGTTTTCTATTTATTTGGCTTTTCACTGTCTCTACATGAACGTGTGGGTGGTTGGTCGGGTGAACGTGTGGGTGGTTGGTCGGGTGAACGTGTGGGCGGTTGGTCGGGTGAACGTGTGGGTGGTTGGTCGGGCGAACGCGACGGTGTAAATTAATGGTAGGGGTTGCTCATTATAGGAATCACGATTTGCCTGGTTTGGCCCTCAGGTACATTTTTCTCTTTGGCTCTGTTGTTACCTGGGAGTTGAATTGGGTTATTGCCCATTATAAAAGTAGTAAGATTATTACTGATCATATTTCTTTTGGGAGGGGCCAAGTGATTCTGGTTTGGCGAGGACCTGGCATTAGATCAGGATTATTCTGATGTCAGGGCTGAATATATAGTTTTTTTATTGTAAATATTCAGTTCTGATTTTTGGATTTTACCCCCATTTGTACATGTACTTGAACATGTACATGTACTTGTACTTGTACAGGTAATATATGGGATTTAGTACTAAACCCATTGACCCCGCCTTAACTGACCTTATCTGTTGATAGGCCATTAAACCCCAACAAACAAACAAACCCTGAATGAACGTAGCTGTTGCTAACGCGTTAACCCTTTCAACACTACTGACCTGTATAATGGTATTGACAAACAGTGTAGATCCAGATGAGCCGGCCCGGCCATTTTGATTAAAAGTATGCAGAATTATTATACTTAATTTATTACATTATCACAGCCAAAATGGCTGTGATAATGTAATAAATTCAGTATAATAAAAATTAACAAATTTATCATTAAATTGAAAATTTCTCCCTCAAAGTATACTTTGCTAGATAAGTATACTTTGTAATTTTGGTGAAATATGCTACTACAGATGACTGTGTCATTGACACTAATACAAGAATACGAGAAGTTTGACTGGTTACAAAACCTATACATCCTTTTTTTGCCTGACACAGTCACAAATAAAGAACATACATGTATGAGACAAGCCATGTGATTTTGTACCTAAGATGATGACTTTTTTGTGTGATTTGTCAAGAAAACAATTTACAGAAACTGAACTTTTCTGTAAATGACGCTCGCCAAGAGTTGAAGAAAACTTCATAATCCATTCCGCATTTGCTCCGAAGATTTCGTCAATTTTTGTTCTCAACTTTTCAACGTCATTTACGGACACTATGGAAAGTTCGTAAATATTATAATGACATATCGCACATCTTCTTAGACGCAAAATCACATGACTTGTCTCGTATAATTTAATATGATGTTTATTTCACAAACTGTTACCGGCTGACAGACAGTCACTGATTAAACGGGATGCTGCTATTGACTGTAGTGTGGTTACGAAACGCAGATCGTTTGACAGGATAATCTTTAACATAGAAATGATGTAATTCGTGAACAATATTTATGTTCTTTACTTGTATCTGTTACTCATGGTCTTTAACCCATTATATGCGGAATACACCTTTACGGGTCTTTTTTTTAATTTTTTATTTTTATTTGTGTTATTTCTCAATGAAAGTATATGTTGCGACCACTCATGGTGGTCGCGACATATACTTCTAAGCACGTTTAAAGAAAATATTTATGATTTTCCCCAACCAAAATGACATATCTTCGGCATGAAATGGGTTAGAGTCTTAACATTATTAAAGGTACTGTGTCTCAGATGATGTCTCAGATAGCCAATATTATATGTGGCTTTTCACTTTGTGGTCAGAAAATGACCTATATCAACAAAAAGCTCAAGTTTATCTCATCAAATTACCAGGAACGTGTGATTGTTCCCGCTACATGCCATCATATCATAAACGTCATAAACAGGGGAGATAATGTGATAATGCATTACGGTAAAATACAGAACAATTTGGGGAAAGTAACATAAGTATATACATATATGTCCATTCTAGTCTGACGCTATTTGAATTAATTTAAATGAACTTAAATTAATAACCATCAATTGCACAACAACTAGTATCCGTAAGTTCTTTTTTGTGTTTTTTTTTTTTTTTTTTTTTTTTACAAACCTTAATTTGATTTCAGGCGATTAATTGGGTACAATTGGGTTGTAATTCCAGCACAAAAATATTTACACAATTCCCTAACATTTGATTGGCCCGTAGCAAGTCTTTGTCCTATATTTATATCCCAGTAAACTCCCACGCCGAACTACTTTCCGTAACCGTCAGGCGCAGTTAAAATAATTCTTAAGAAAACGGAAAATAAACACATTTCCTTGATGAATTTATTTCAAATGCTGGAATTATAAGGAATGAATGGCCTTTTTGTGGAATTTAGCGGGGATATAAACTTGGAAAAGTCGCGGGAATACTGGACGAGGCCTTCCGGCCTTCGTCCAGTATTCCCGCGACTTTTCCAAGTTTATACCCCGATAAATTCCACAAAAAAGGCCATTTATTCCTATAATAACCAATAGGATAAAAATAAACAATTGGCGATAAAAAATTACAATTTTCGAAAAAAAATAATTATTTTTTTTCGAAAATTGTAATTTTTTATCGCCTATTGTTTATTTTTATCGCCAATTGCGAAAGTGGCTTTTCCAAGTTTATACCCCGATAAATTCCACAAAAAAGGCCATTTATTCCTATAATAACCAATAGGATAAAAATAAACAATTGGCGATAAAAATTACAATTTTCGAAAAAAAATAATTATTTTTTTTCGAAAATTGTAATTTTTTATCGCCTATTGTTTATTTTTATCGCCAATTGCGAAAGTGGCTTTTCCAAGTTTATACCCCGATAAATTCCAAAAAAAGGCCATTCATTCCTATAATAAATCACTTCTGCACATATCCGTCTGAGATGACCCAGTGCCTTTAAAATTACGCAAGTAAAGTTAATGTTTTGTTTTTCTGAATATTATTAACCCTTTCACCCCTAAGTAACTTGAATGGAATGTGATATGTTAATTTACCAACAAATCCAATCATTAAAAAATGATTTTCAGACTAGTCCATGTATAAAAAGGGGGTGGTTTTTTTTCTCCAAAAAACAAAATGAAAATTACTTACGAGCCGGCTCATTTTGGATCTACACTGTTTGCAAACATCACAAAAGCGGCATGTAGTGTTGAAATTGTTAAACATGTAAAAACGTAAACTTGTTCGACTTGTTCATGTTTTGTATTTCGGAATATAGGCCATTTGCAACTTACGTAAAGCACAACACCAGATATTGGATATCTGGGCCATCATTTGAACCACAATGTCGTTAATTTGAAACGTGCAGAAATACATATTTTTCTTCCTTATTCTCATAATACTGTTACTTCTCATTTACAATGGAATCAAATTATATAATGCAATTATACGTACAATACAGTTGGCGAGACACTTTGCTAAATGAACGGGCAGACCTGACAAACCTGTCCATATATGTGGCTGTGACTGGATAAATTGGGCTTATGGGATTTGTGGCCAGTGTGGTTACTGATCAAATAGCACACTCATGTACCCTGAAAACAATCTATGCTGTTTGTTAGAGGCATGACGGGTGTTTCATTGATGGAGTGGCTAACAGCACAGATCCTGATCAGACTGCATAATCTGGTTCTACACTGGTCGCAAGCCCAAAATTGCTGTTAAACTGCTTGATAGTTCCATGTTTTATCATGCTGTATATTGGTCGCGAATGAAATAGTCCTGGCTTTGTGAGATGCTGGCCAAAATTAATGACACTTTGTTATGACAGCCGCGCTCGTTCCACAGAATTGGAAAATTGCAGAACAATACATATTATTGAAATGTGACACATTGCGGTATATTGTCTTAGATTTAAATTTGATTAGGTTTACAGTGACTGTCTCAGATGTGGTTTGTTGTTTGAGATGTGGTTTTATGCTTGCAGAAAATGTGCCCAGACACTATGAAGGAAGGCCATACCAAGTTCTTTCTGTTATTTAATTTAGCGTCCGCGGGCGGGTAGGTTTTGAGTGTTCTTCTGTGAAAAAACAAACAGTCTGTGTATGCTATTTTGCACTGAAGTAATATGAAAATTGATTGGGGCTTGTCCATGTTGTCCAAGTTTTAAATCTGTTCATGCATTTACTCAATAAAGTTTAATGAAAGCTTTCTATTTGAAGGCATTTTAAATTTATGTTAAAAACGTCCTGAACCCTTTGCACACTGCAAAGGGTTGAGGAAGTTTTTAACATAAATTTACCATTTTCTCAAGGCCTTGTTTGTTTTTACCGGATACTTAGATTTTGGCAATCTGGGTGGACGCTTAACTGAGAAAAAAAATAGGCATGGCTCAGTGTAAACATTAAATAATAATACACTAGTTTATAAAATATGTGAAAAAGATGTAATGTATGAAAAGGCAGGTGTTAATATGAACTTTATCAAACAATATTTTCTGTTTTCACAAGAAATGAAGACTTGCCAAGATTCTGTCAATGAATTTAACTAGTGTAATAAATATCATATTAACTCCACAGAAATGTGAGATTTTGTTATTGCAGACAAGTCGCCTATTAGTGTATTTCACGCATTTATTTTAGCTGAATACAGATTGATTTTTAAAAGTGGGAATACTCATAAAAAATTGGAAATACTCATTGATTTTCAAATTGAGGAGTAGAAATGAGTAGAAACTTAGTTGAGCTGAAAAGATATTGTATGTCTAAGTGTGATTGACTTGAAACTTGATACACTTGTTTATCTTGATCTATACCGTATTGTATTTCCATAGCCCAGTCATACAGTGCACATGCCCAAGGTCAAGGTCAAATTACTTAGAATTTGCGTTAAAGTATTTGCAAACATTTCGTTAAACATTTTGACTACCTATTATTTATGCAACCCTGATTGACTTGAAACTTCATATTACTATTTATCACCATCTATAGTTTCATTTCATAGCCTACCCGTGTGCCCAAGGTCAAAGTATATAGAAATTTGTGTTAAGGTTTTGCAAAATTTGTGTTAAAATTGTTTGTTATGCAACCCTAAGTCAGTGTGGCTTGAAATTTCATTTACTTATTTGTTATCATCCATATTTTCATTCCATAGCCCACCCATGCGGCCCATGTGTTTAAGGTCAAATAATTTAGCCAACAACTTTAACACTAATTCTATCTGTTATAACTCTACAGGCCTTAGTCGGATTGGCTTGAAACTTCATATACATTTTTGTCATAATACATACATACTTATTTGTTATCATCCATATTTTCATTCCATAGCCCATCCATGCGGCCCCTGTGTTCAAGGGCAAGGTGAAATGACTTGGCTAACAACTTTAACGCAAATTTGTATCTGTTATATCTCCGCAACCGTAAGTCGGATGGGCTTGAACTTTCAAATACTTATTTTGTCATCATCAATGTTTTCATTTTATCTGCCACCCATGCAGCCCCTGCGTTCAATGCCAAAGTAAAATTACTTATAGTCTGTTTCACGAAAGCTGCCCAAATTTTACGGCCATATAGACAATTCAAAAACAATATTATTTTCGATAATATTAAATTAAAGGAAAATTTAAGAATGAGCCTTCTTTTTATTTCGTGAAATTCGGTCAAATATTGATTTTATTACGAAAAATTTATTTGTCTATGGGAATTTAACATGGGGGAAAAAGTGGTAAGGAAGTGTGGGAGGAGTCAAAAAAATTAAAAATTTGGAAATTGACTCCGAAACCTGACTAGATAGCTTGGATTCCGTGAAGATGTCTATGGGGATTTAACATGGGGAAATTGTTTTTTCGCAATAAAATCAATATTTGACCAAATTTCACGAAATAAAAAGAAGGCTCATTCTTAATTTTTCCTTTAATTTAATATTATCAAAAGAAATCTTGTTTTTGAATTGTTTATATAGCCGTCAAATTTGGGCAGCTTTCGTGAAACAGACAGTAGACATTTGTGGTATATTTTTTAATTTGTGTTAAAGTTATTGTTTTACGTTTAATTTTTGAAGGGTGTTATCGATTTATTCTTCCCCCTTGTATACGGGCTATACCTCAACGGGAGTATATTGTGACCTTCGGCACTCTTGTTGTAGCTGAAATGAATGAAATTCAACTTTGTTTACGTATTTGCTCATTTATTCCCTATGTTATATCAAATTTTTTTTTAGTAAGTTTCAGTAATCCATTTGCAAAAATAATTTACATGAATTCACTCAATTTGAACTTGGAGGGTATGCTACTCTTTCGAAACAAAGTTTATCTGGAGCTCTGCTGACTGGTCACTGGACTCAAGTTGACAACCATCGAATCAGCTCTTTATCAGCCATTGTGTCACCGTAATTGACAGCCGCAGGCTCCAGGGATGAGAAAGGTCTCGTATTTACGGTTTGACCAAGTTCAAAGTTAGCAAAACAAACACAATTATGTTTTTGCAGTCTGTATTTGTCGTTAATGGACATGCTATGCTTCCGTCTGTCGGTACATGTGTACATACCAGTTATATGGTTAGTGGAAATCACCTATCTCGGATGTCGCTGTGCCTGACAATAATCATCTGTCCGTGCAAACAAACGAAATCAACAAGTTACACACTGTAAAGTATATAACAATGTTCACGCATATGGCTGTGACTGGAGAAATGTGGCTTATCATGGGATGTGTGACTAGTGTAGATTCAGATCAAATAGCACACGAGTCTCATGTAGCCTGACAACGATCTATGTTGCTTGTTAGAAGCTTATAAGCGAGTGTTTCGTTGATGAAATGGCGAGCAGTATGTTGGTACCATACCATCTCCCCCAACGTGAGCTCTCACGCATTCCACAGTTGCACCTGCACGAGTTATATGTAGTGAGGATGGTCTGATGATAGCTGCACTGTAGTCTATACCGAAATAATTCCAGCACAAAAATATTTACACAATTCCCTAACATTTGATTGGTCCGTTGCAAGTCTCCGTCCAAAATTTATATCCCAGTAAACTCCATGCCGAACTACTTTCCGTAACCGTCAGGCGCAGTTAAAATAATTCTTAAGAAAACGGAAAATAAACATATTTTCTTGATGAATTTATTTCAACTGGAATTATAAGGAATGAATGGCCTTTTTGTGGAATTTATCGGGGATATAAACTTGGAAAAGTCGCGGGAATACTGGACGAGGCCTTAAAAAAATGACAATTTTCGAAAAAAAAAAAAATGTTTTTTTTGTTTTTTTCGAAAATTGTAATTTTTTATCGCTTCGTCCAGTATTCCCGCGACTTTTCCAAGTTTATACCCCGATAAATTCCACAAAAAGTCCATTCATTCCTATATTGACAACAAAAGCATATTGAGTGAGTCAAATTGCACTATTATTGCAATTTGACTGACTCAACATGATGATGTTGTGAATTTGATATAGATAATGCAATCTGACTCACTCAGCATTATTTTGTTGTCAATTCAATATAGATAGCAATTTGGCTCAATTGGACTCACTCAACATGATAAGCAAAATGATTTTTATCTATGGAGAACTTAATTGGTCGTACCCCACTTGTTCATCGACGCTATCTAAATATAATTAAATTCTGGTTCAAAATATCTGCGTCAGATGATCACAAATACATGAAACATATATACAACATGATGTTAGCAGACATGCAAAGCACACCAAGTAAATCAAACTTGGAGTCACTAGTCAAACAAGTGTTATCGAACCACGGATTTCTTGACCGATAACATATGCAGGAATGGCAAGCCAGAATTAACGAATCTAGCAGAGCATTATTTTATAGAAATGTATTCGACTTCAAAATGCAATATTACTTAAAGGACATCACACTCACGAAATTTAGGTACGCATTTGTTAGACTAAAAGTTTCGTCCCATCGCCTAGAAGTAGAATCAGGCAGATAGAACAGAACTCCAATTGAAAACTGAAAGAGCAATTTGAATCACTCAACATGATTGTGTTGTCAATTTGGTATAGCTAGTGCAATTTGAATCACTCAACATGATTTTGTTGTCGATTAGGTATAGCTAGTGCAATTTGAATCACTCAACATGATTTTGTTGTCAATTTGGTATAGCCAGTGCAATTTGACTCACTGAGCGTGATTTTGTTGTCAATTTGGTATAGCCAGTGCAATTTGACTCACTCAGCGTGATTTTGTTGTCAACACTCAACATGAGTTTAACCCTTTCCCTGATAGAGACGACTTTTCACGCCTCTACAGAAGATGTCTTTTGAAAACATTGTGGGAAAATGAGAAATTGCTTGTAACAAGCAATTTCTCCTTTTCCCACAATGTTTTCTACTCTATCAGATAATTTAACCATCATTTGACCCAGCATTTGATTCTTTTATGCGGATGTTTTGGATTTGGATGAGTCGAAATATCGCAAAACAGGGAAAGGGTTATTATCAGTTTGGTATAGATATTGCAATTTTACTTGTGGTATAGACAGTACAATGCGACAACACTCAACATGATCATGTTGTCAATTTGTTATCATATCTAGTTTAGCGCAGTTTGACTTACTCAACATGATTTTGAGTAGTAAGCCACATCTGTATAGAACACTTAATTACTATATGTATATAGTAAATCGGTCGGTGCAGTCAAAAACCCGATAAGGGCGTTCACCCGTAAAATACCCGTTAATAGCAGACGGCAATTTCTACCCGCGCAAACCTGTATTCAATACACGCATCGATACCGTTGATGCTGGGGTATTTAAAAAATATCACAATGGGTTAATATTCGCGTTATTGGTTAGAAACATATTTGTATTTAGCTTTAATGCTTAATAAATATGTATATAATAGACCATAAACCAATGTACACTATTGAGCGCCGATACGGGCGTTCACCCGTATTATACCCGTTAATAGCAGACGACAATTTCTACCTGCGCAAACCTGTATTCAATACACGGATCGATACCGTTGATGCCGGGGTATTTAAAAAATATCACAATGGGTTAATATTCGCGTTATTGGCTAGAAACATATTTGTATTTAGCATTAAACATCTGCCCATACGCGTTCCTAATTTGTATATGTGACTGGACATTTTATTACATGTTTCTTGAGTTAGCCCGTGTCACAGGGTTAACATGCACGTGGCTTTGCTATAAGACGCACTTATTGTTTTATTAAACTATAGAGGTTGTCGAGCATTTGGCAATGCTATATTTATGCATGTAGCTTGTATTGTGTGTACCGTCTCATGGTAAGACTTGTCATTTTTATGGTCATATAGCGAACGTAAATATGCATATTATAAGTACTCGTGTATGTATTTACATATACAAATGATTAACTTGATATACATGTATCCAGTCATTTCGCTTATGGATGGATTGGTGTGCATCCTGATAGTAGGATGGATTTTGTTTGTTTCTTAGTGTTTAACGGCACAGCAAGAAATAAGGTCATTTTTTTGGCGGGATCAACAGTTTCGATTCCAGTATTTCACGTGCAAAGGTGCAGGCGGTTGGATCATAACATTAGAACTGAATGTTTTCATTAATACTATACATATTCAGTCTTGAAATTAAAATAATCTGATCTGGTATCAGGTCCTACCCACACAATAATCACTTAGCCCCATCCTCTAAAATTAATAAAGTTTATTGCTATTCTTGTTACGTTTATAATATGATATAACCGGATTCAACTTTCAAGTACAGGCAGCAGGAATAGTACCCGAGAGCCAAGCCAGGTAGATTGGAATTCTGCTAAGTTTGAACCACACCGTTAACTTGTCTCCAGATCTCCCAACCTGCACCCATGTGGAAAGGATTACATATATATGGAGTGTATTCTACTTTTATTTACATACTAATAACATATTAATGACAACAACATACTATATATACACATATTAATGAGATATAATATACAAATCAAACGTCTGGACACCCTCAACATATATTATGTTCGTTTTCAATAACCATATGGATACGATACGTAATGTTCCCGAAGCACTCTCTCTCGAACACAATTCTATCGTTTTTTTATTCTGTGATACGGTCAGAATATTAGTCATATCTCTATCCCTGGTAATTTGGTAAGGATCAGTCACGGTCACAGAATCGGTGGACAATGTTTTCACCATATTTGTGATCACGTCATAGTTTATCTGTAGACAGTTGTTATGATTCAGTGTGATGCCTCTTATCTTACAATGTGTTAATATTCCATTTTCATCGGGTCTGGTAGTTTGAAAATCGTAGTTCTTTGGTACTCCTGTGACACCTACGATACGACTTCTTACGTGTGTGTGTTGTCTGGACATCGGTCTTGTTATTTATGCGTTTCGCTCGTTTTTCTAACCGTACACATCTAGTAAACGTTTGTACCACGTTAACTATGCCTGTCGATACCGATTTGTTGACTGTTGTGCGGTCATAAGTGTAGGGGCCTGTTTTATTTTCTGTTTGTGTTGGTATCTTTGGCACATGTGATAGTTTGTCTATAGGGTCATGTTGTGTTGTTATATTGGTGGACATCCATTGTATTCACTCACTCCCCCTCACCCCCCTCTCTCTCTCTCTCTCACACACACACACACACACATACTGAATTTATTCTTTATTATTCCCATGAAAAATATATATTGTGTAGTTACATACGTAGTTTGCCGATTGTAATATAAACACGCGTAACGTTTGAACAAATTAAATAAATGATTATTGTTGTGTCGACTATAACTCCGGCCACACAACTATGAACATTCGATGGTATTTACAATCATAATTGTTCATTTATTAACTTCGATATATGGTATTGTCATCTAGTTATTCTCAAATTGATTTATATGTGAATACTAGAACTTTATAGCAAATAGTGTTACGAATATAGTCAGTACACTAATGTTATACATCTTGTACGTCAGATGCGTTTATCCATGAATTGAATTTCTTAGGAAAATGTAACCATTTCACGAAATATTGTTTGTTTCTTCCTTTGCCTCTCGCTTTAATAATAGTTTCCACTTTCCACATTTGGTCCTGATTCACAGAAATCTTTTGAATTTCGCTTTCAAAGAACGTTCCAGTAATATCTTCATCCGCCATGTCTTTCAAGCGGTACATTGGTATCTGTCCCCGGAAATGTCGCCGGAATATTTTGAATATTTGCCCGCTGTATGTCTGATCGTAAGCTCTGGTAAACGTCGCATGTAAGTGTGATATACGGACATAATCACAGATTTTGAACCGGAAACGTTTCTTCTTTATCACCGTTCCATCTTTACGTGATAGATAAGTAGCAATTCGGACTTCCATTTCATTTTCGTCTTTAACCGACGCTGGTGCCGTATCTATCGTTCTATGTACGGTACTATTATAACTTGTCTCTATGTCTTGTATCGCTGGTAGATATATGTCCGTTTGTTTATAGTTCATATACCGGTACAGTTTCATCTTGATAGTCTTGATTGTTCTCTCCGCTACGGACGCTTTGGTTTCATTTTGTGTAGGAAAATACAAAACTTTGTTCTTTTTCATTAGATCTTGGACAAGTTTAGCGCGGAATTCTTGACCTTTATCAGTGGATAGTCGTCTCGCGATTCGTCCTTCGGCAAATATATCTCGAAAAGCCGTACTAACAGAAGCACCAGTCGTATGTGTCAATGGTCTAAGCCATATATATTTTGAGAATACATCTACAACCAGTAGAATGAAAGTAACGCCGTCATTGTCTTTAGAATATTTTGACATATCGAACAAGTCTGCTTCCCACAAATCATCAATACCGGCTGTAATCACGTGATTTCTTATGAATCGTCTTCTCACCGGTTTGCTTAAACTGTAATGTTCTTGTTGTTGTAACCACTTGCGGATTTTGTATTTACTTATTTCATATTGATCTTGTTTCTTGACATAATTGTACAATTTATCTGGTCCAGAGAAACTCGCAGGCTTTGACGGGTCGAAATATATTGAGTGCAGATAATGTTACATTTTGGTATTCTAGCAAGTGTTATATTCTTCTTATAAATAGTGTTATTCTTATGTTGTTTAAGATTTAATCGTCACTCTCGTCTTCTGTGTCTTCCCCGTCATCTGTGGCATCGCTATCATCGCCATCAGGAAACAGATCGTTGGACCAGTGACTGTATTTCAAAACCTTTTTAATTCTCTTATTTAATGACATAATTATCCTCTAAATCTACAATTTCCGCAATTATTGTATCCCCCGGACTCCGTCGGGGGATACTATGGATTTGACAGCGGGCCGCGTCCGCGTCCGTGTCCGCCGCAGACACTTCTTGTCCGGAGCATAACTCGAACACCCTTTGGAATATTTTCATGAAACTTCACACATGCATAGACCACGACCCGAAGGTGTGTCGCGCACAAGAATGACGACTCTTGCATAGCTAATGTTTGAGTTATCTCCCTTTTTTGTTTCGCGCACTGATTGACCATAACTCGACCACCCTTTGGAATATTTTTATGAAACTTCACACATTCAATTAGACCACGAACCGAAGGTGTGTCGTGCACAAGAATGACAACTCTTGCATAGCTAATTTTTTAGTTGTCTCCCTTTTTTCTTTTCGCGCACTGATTTCCTGTCCGGAGCATAACTCGACCACCCTTTGGAATATTTTCATGAAACTTCACACATGCATAGACCACGACCCGGAGGTGTGTCGCGCACAAGAATGACAACTCTTGCGTAGCTAATTTTTGAGTTATCTCCCTTTTTTGTTTTGCGCACTCTACAAACTGGACAATAATGCATGAAGACCCCTTTTCTTGTGTGCTCTGTACACCTTTTCTCGTGTGCTCTGTACACCTTACCTGTAGAGAGAACAATAGAGACTGGGAGAACCATTCACTTGTGCATGTGCTAGCATGTGCAAATGTCCAGTCTTGACCACTCTGACCACAGGTAATTTATACAGGTAAATTACTACATTGGATATTACATTTCCGTAAACTGTGTTGAAAATATTGTGGCATTATGTGGACCTGTGCAGATATATGTAGATACATATAGGACTATTAAAAAAAATTCTGGGCTCCAGTAGCAAGCATTATTATTTTTAATTTTTAAACCTTTTTTTCCATTTTTTTTTTCATTTTTTTTTCAAATTCTTTTTAAATTTTTGTCTAGTAGCATAAGGTCGTAAGTGCTATATACAGACTATTATCATATAATAAAACAATTATTGACTAGTGAGCCATAGAATATAATCTGATATTCCATGGCTCACTAGTCAATAATTGTATAATATGTTCGGGCCAGTGAAAATTGCTTTCGGGCCCAGGCTCGAGGTCAAGGCGGGAGAAGGCGAGGCATTTGATTCCGCGGAATTCTTGTTTACTTATCTCCCTTTGTTGGTTCATGCTCTGATTTCGTATCCAGAGCATAAATCGAACACCCTTTGGAATATGTTTATGCCCCACCACGATAGTGGAGGGGGCATTTAGTGTTACCCTTGTCCGTCCGTCCGTCCGCACACACGAATGGGTACTTGTTGTAAGCGTACGGGGATCTTATTGGGTAGGGTTAGGATAGTGTTGGGTACTCTTGTTGGGTATTTTTATAGAGCAAAACCCAACAAGTATTCATTCGTAGGAACGTGCCTCCCGTTCTCCCGTCCGTCCGTCCGTCCGTCCGTCACAAAACTTTAACACTCGGGTAAATTTCTTCATCCTTTGACCGATCTGCTTCATATTTCATATACACATTGCTCTGATGGTTCACTACCGCCCTGTGCCAAATCCACGTTCGTCCTGCTCCCGCCAAGCCCAGGGTCAAGGTCACATACTTGGTGCTTCAAAAACTTTAACGCTCGGGTAAATATCTTATAATTTCTGTTTTCTTTCATGGATCATCTTCATATTTCACGGATCAGTTTCATATTTCATATACACATTGATCTAATGGTCCTCTACCAACCTGTGCCAAATCCACGTTCGTCCTGCCCCCGCCAAGCCCAGGGTCAAGGTTACATACTTGGTGCTTCAAAAACTTTAACGCTCAGGTAAATATCTTATAATTTCTGTTTTCTTTCACGGATCAGCTTCATATTTTCTACCGCCCTGTGCCAAATCCACGTTCGTCCTGCCCCCGCCAAGCCCAGGGTCAAGGTCACATACTTAGTGCTTCAAAAACTTTAACGCTCGGGTAAATATCTTATAATTTCTGTTTTCTTTCATGGATCATCTTCATATTTCATATACGCATTGCTCTAATGGTCCTCTACCGCCCTGTGCCAAATCCACGTTCGTCCTGCCCCCGTCAAGCCCAGGGTCAAGGTCACATACTTGGTGCATAACTCGAACACCCTTTGGAATATTTTCATGAAGCTTCACACATCCATAGACCACGACCCTAAAGGTGTGTCACGCAAGAATGACAACTCTTGCATCACTAATTTTTTAGTTATCTCCCTTTGTTTTTCCGTCACTGATTTTGTCTCCGGAGCATAACTCGAACACCCTTTTTTCAAACTACTTGTGTATCTGGGGAGGGGGATACACATGCGCTTGTCGACAGGAGTCCATTTCTAGTTTTCTTATGTATTTCGCTTTCGGTAATCGGGATTAGCCGTTTCAATAATGTAGTGTACGTCTTTAAGAATTCTCCTTTATCGATATCAAATCCGTAGTCATATGTATTTGCCCTTGCCTTCCTTATAATACTGTGGTCTGTAGGTTTAACACTGCTATGCGATTCGCTTCCTCTTATGCTGTTGTCGGAATTGTTTGTCTTGGCCCTTCTTATGCTATTTAGAATGTTTGTACGCATGCGCAAATGCTCCGGGGTTCTGGCTTTTAAATCAATCACTAGATAGCCGTATGATTTAGTCACAGCTTCATCAAACTGACGCAGAAGTACCTGTGGGTTAGTAGGGTACATCTGCCTGGCTAATGTCATTACTGGCTGTTTGTCTAAGGGAGTTTTAAATAATACCAGATACTGACAATTTTTCGCATGGTTGGGTTTTTACTATAGAACATGTTTTGGTTTACAGCGATGATGGACATGTTTCTATGATGACTTCCTTCCGTATATAAATATGTAACTTGTTCATCCTTGGCAGCTTCGGATGCCATGCCATCCAATATAATAACGTTATTGAGTTTTGGATCTATCAATTCGTCCTTTTCTAAGTTAAATGGAATCCCCTTGATGAACTCGACTTTGGGATATACGCGTTGTCTGACGTGATCGTATAACGGTTGCCATCTCTTGTAAAGCCAAAAAATTCTCTGTGGCGTTGGATATATATTTTCCTTTGCTCGTTCTAACAGTTGCGTTACGAAGTAGGTTTTTTTCCGGACGACGTCGGTCCACTAATCATACATGTAAATGGATGTTTGAAAACGAAGTATGATTGCGTATCTTGTATAGTATTCGAAGGTGCTGACATCAATTCCTGATTCGTCTGAGCTTCTGGCTGTCTCATACCTTCCGGAGCTCCGAGAGCTCCGGGAGAAATGGGAGCTCCGACAGCTCCCGGAGCTCTCGGAGCTCCCAGAGCTCCCATTCGGAGCTCCCAGAGCTCCCATTCGGAGCTCCGGGATCTCCCGGAGCTCCCAGAGCTCCCAGCAGCTCTTGGAGCTCCCATTCGGGATGATATTTTTCATGGGAATAATAAAGAATAAATTCAGTATGTGTGTGTGTGTGTGTGTGTGTGCGTGCGTGTGTGCGTGCGTGCGTGCGTGCGTGCGTGCGTGCGTGCGTGCGTGTGTGTGTCAGAGAGAGAGAGAGAGAGAGGGGGTGGGGGGAGAGGGGGAGAGAGAAGAGAGAGAGAGTGGTGGGAGGGGGTCGTTTCTGTGTTTTGAAGTTTTATAATGTTGTATAGCACTTTGTAGATGTTGCATAGTTAGTAATAAATGTATATAAATGTAATAATGTGTTCTTGTTGCTTTCACGTCCATTACTTGATTCAATACACATTGATAGCCATTGCATGTATTATATCAGCTATGCATATTATTAATGGATGACTACATAATAACTGTTTGTATCCAATAATGAATCTCTATTTAAATATATTGTCACTGAGTGAATAAAATGGATGTCCACCAATATAACAACACAACATGACCCTATAGACAAACTATCACATGTGCCAAAGATACCAACACAAAGAGAAAATAAAACAGGTCCCTACACTTATGACCGCACAACAGTCAACAAATCGGTATCGACAGGCATAGTTAACGTGGTACAAACGTTTACTAGATGTGTACGGTTAGAAAAACGAGCTAAACGCATAAATAACAAGACCGATGTCCAGACAACACACACACGTAAGAAGTCGTATCGTAGGTGTCACAGGAGTACCAAAGAACTACGATTTTCAAACTACCAGACCCGATGAAAATGGAATATTAACACATTGTAAGATAAGAGGCATCACACTGAATCATAAAAACTGTCTACAGATAAACTATGACGTGATCAAAAATATGGTGAAAACATTGTCCACCGATTCTGTGACCGTGACTGATCCTTACCAAATTACCAGGATAGAGATATGACTAATATTCTGACCGTATCACAGAATAAAAAAACGATAGAATTGTGTTCGACGAGAGAGTGCTTCGGGAACATTACGTATCGTATCCATATGGTTATTGAAAACGAACATAATATATGTTGAGGGTGTCCAGACGTTTGATTTGTATATTATATCTCATTAATATGTGTATAGTATGTTGTTGTCATTAATATGTTATTAGTATGTAATAAAAGTAAAATACACTCCATATATATTTAATCCTTTCCACATGGGTGCAGATTGGGAGATCTGGAGACAAGTTAACGGCGTGGTTCAAACTTAGCAGAATTCCAATCTACCTGGTTTGGCTCTCGGGTACTATTCCTGCTGTCTGTACTTCTGAGGTGAATCCGGTTATAAATATCCTATTATAAACGTAGCAAGAATAGCAATAAACCTATTAATTTTAGAGGATGGGGCTAAGTGATTATTGTGTGGATAGGACCTGATACCAGATCAGAGTATTTTAATTTCAAGACTGAATATGTATAGTATTAATGAAAACATTCAGTTCTAATGTTATGATCCAACCCCCTACACCTTTGCACGTGAAATACTGGAATCGAACCTGTTGATCCCGCCAAAAAAATGACCTTATTCCTTGCTGTGCCGTTAAACACTAAGAAACAAACAAAATCCATCGTACTATCAGGATGCACACCAATCCATCCATAAGCGAAATGACTGGTTACATGTATATCAAGTTAATCATTTGTATATGTAATACATACACGAGTACTTATAACATGCATATTTACGTTCGCTATATGACCATAAAAATGACAAGTCTTACCATGAGACGGTACACACAATACAAGCTACATGCATAAATATAGCATTGCCAAATGCTCGACAACCTCTATAGTTTAATAAAACAATAAGTGCGTCTTATAGCAAAGCCACATACATGTTAACCCTGTGACACGGGCTAAATCAAGAAACATGTAATAAAATGTCCAGTCACATATACAAATTAGGAACGCGTATGGGCAGATGTTTAATGCTAAATACAAATATGTTTCTAGCCAATAATGCGAATATTAACCCATTGTTATATTTTTTAAATACCCCGGCATCAACGGCATCGATCCGTGTATTGAATACAGGTTTGCGCAGGTAGAAATTGTCGTTTGCTATTAACGGGTATAATACGGGTGAACGCCGCCCGTATCGGCGCTCAATAGTGTGCATTGGTTTATGGTCTATTATATACATATTTATTAAGCATTAAAGCTAAATACAAATATGTTTCTAACCAATAACGCGAATATTAACCCATTGTGATATTTTTTAAATACCCCAGCATCAACGGTATCGATCCGTGTATTGAATACAGGTTTGCGCGGGTAGAAATTGTCGTCTGCTATTAACGGGTATTTTACGGGTGAACGCCCTTATCGGTTTTTTGACTGCACCGACCGATTTACTATATACATATAGTAATTAAGTGTTCTATACAGATGTGGATTACTACTATTTTGTTCCCAATTTGGTATAGTTTGTGTATCGTTACACCTTTCAACCTGATTGTATTGTATATTCAATTTGGTATACATCTTGCAATTTGATTCGACATTAATTTGTTGCCAATTTGGCCCATTTTGGTATATTCAAAATGCCTTTGTTGCTAGGTTGGTTGACAATGCGCAATGTTGCACTCCCGAAATGATTATTTTTGACAATTTGGTGAAGGTGGTGTAATTTGATACACTTAAAATGACTTTGTTGCCAAGATGTTGCAAGTAATTATTGTACATGCACATGTCCATTGATGTATTTAACCCCTTGAACCCGAAAGCCCGCTATAGAGGTTTATGCAAACAGTTTAGATCCAGATGAGCCGGCTCGTAACAAGCCGTCTCATCAGTATCTGCACTGTTTCAAGGTAGTTTTCATATTTTGGAGAACACAATTACATATTACACCTTTTTCATAAATTGACTAATCTGAAACACATTTTGTGACGATTGGATTGGTTGCAAAATTAACATTCCAGTTACTTGAGGGTGAAAGGTTTAAGTGCATTAGTACATTATAAGTTTACGCAAAGAAATAGTGCACATGCATATGTCCATTGATGTATTTAATACGAATGAACCAATGTGGGTGGAGATGAATATAGATTTATTTATAGACATATTTATAGGCAATCAACAGGCTCTGTAACCATCGTTAATCAATCACGAGCAGACAACACGAGACAGGAAACAAACAGGAGTCGTCAATTTCATAAAGGGTGAACAATACGGCTATACATACGAATAGGAGGACACTGGTCTTTTCCAACAGCAACAGCACTTATCCACACAGCAAATTGTGGCACATATGCAACTGATGTGAACAAATGCACGTGTTGCAGGCCCGTACGCAGAGGGGGTGCGTACGCACCCCCCTTAACCATTTCACTCTTAACCCGCAGGCCTGTATAGTGGTATTGGTAAACAATGTAGATCCAGATTTTTCGAGATCTTTTCTTGAATTTTGAAGATACTTTCTTGAATTTTCGAAATCTTTTCTTGAATTTTCAATTTCTTTTCTCGAATTTTCTAGATATTTTCTTGAATTTTCAAGAAAATTCAAGAAACAAACTTGAAAATTCAAGAAACGAACTTGAAAATTCCAGAAACGAGCTTAAAGTTAAGATCGAAAATTCAAGAAATGAACTTGAAAATTAAAGAAAAGATCTGGAATAAATGGAAATAAAAAAAAAGTGAAGTGGCCCTTAGATGGGCTTCCGTAGTATGTACCTTTAAAAGGGACTTGCGCAATTATTGTTCTATCTCGTTCCCACGACATAGCATCTAGTTATAACATACATACATATTGACAAGGTGTTTCGGCAAATTGACTTTATCGTCCCTCTGAGTTTGACATTTATCCTTATACATGCTGTGACTGGAGAAATGGGACTGATGGGTTTCACAACCAGTGTAAATCCAGATCAGCCTGTGTGGTCGGCACAGTCTGACCAGGAGCTGCACTGTTCGCCATTACATCAATGAATTATCCGTATCATTGCTAACAAGTAAGCTATTTAGATAGGTATCAGGCTACAGAAGTGAGCAATTTCATCACTGGTCACAAATCCCACAAGCCCCATTTCTCCCGTCACATTCACAAATGAGACACGTCATGCGATATTGTACCGAAGAATATGTCCGATATCTCATGAAAAATACTTACAAAATTTACGATATTTTCCTTAAATTAAGTCGAAACATGACAAAATGTTCATAGCAAATTCATAGCGAATATTCCGCATTTCCTATGAACGTTTTATCAATATCCGCATTTGCTATGAACATGTTGTCATGTTTCGACGTCATTTACGGAAAATACCACATTTTCTGTAAATATATTTCATGAAAAATCGCACGTGTTCTTATGTACAAAATCGCACTGCCTGTCTCAAATGATATTAATTATTTTATCCAGTACATGGTTCATTAATTTATCAGCGAGCATGCCGACGTGACCGTCTTTTAATCGATGTAGTGTTATTGTTTTATTTAGTTTACACACAACCGCCTTTTGTATAATTGTAATCATGTTGGCAGAAAATACATTACATGTTGTTGGTTAATATTATCCAAGTCACATAATATTTGCTGTGGATGATTAAAACCATTTTTTTAAAAATAATCAAAGCTTGTGTTCTGATAATTCTAATGAGTAACGACACAATGCAAATAGTCATTGGATGATTTTCATTTCAGATTAATGGAAACCGACATTTTTTTCATGAATTTGACGTTTCATTCTGTGCAGTAAGAGCAATGCACTGATAATTAAGTGCAGTGTTGCAACAAAATGAAATTGAAAACCACTGGATGGTGTGCAAAAAGGTGATGTTTCCCAATGTTACACTGCGCATCTACAGTCTGGGCCCTGTTGCTCAAAACCTCTGTTAGCTTAACGGACTGTTAAATCCTTAACTGAACTGTTAAAATCTATGTTAAATTTTAACCGATTAGTTAACTGTTGTTTGGTTAATTGATCGCTAACGGATCGATACATTTAACAGTGGTCCAGACCTCTCTTATTCTTTTATAGTGTCCTTATTACGTAACGGATTTTGATGAAATATGGCGCACCAAACGCGTCTTGTTAAGAAGCTGCATTTGGTGGTCTCTGTATTTTCGCCCAAACTTCTGTCGTTTTTGCGAAGAATCTATTTCCGTGTCTCTGACACGGAAATCGATTCTTCGCAAAAACGACATACCGGTAAGTCTGTGCCAAATTCCATAGATCACCAAATGCAGCTCATGAAGACGCGTTTTCTGCGCCATATTTCATCAAAATCCGTTGCATATTAAGGAAAATATCAAATAATACTTACTTTGGGGTGGGCGACGTTGTTGTTGTTGTAACCACGTGATCATACACCTTGGTCATGGCATCCTTCAAATGACAAGTGAAATGGTGAGAGCAAGGTATTCCACGGTTTCAATCCGCTTACTGGGTCGCTACCTTCACCTTTGACATGGCTATAAATAGAAAGTAAACAAACACGGACGTCTCTTTTATGACTTGTACTGTTTATTTCTCTTCAGTTTCACACATCATCTTAGCTTCTTGTCATTTTGTTAAAGGTACATGCCCACTCAGTAGGCACAAAATGTTCTTTATATGAAATAAATAAATGTATAATTGTGTCACTAGTCCACCAGTTCTAAATATTACGAGTTGCTGCTATACAGATATAATCATTTATAAAAAAAAAATATTTTACTGACAGTGACGCGCGGTGGTAGCAGGCTATTTTTATATGCAAATGAGGCATGATATTCTTTAATTATTTATACTAATTAAATGCGTCACTTGAAAAAATTATATTTTCGACAAATTATAAAGTATGATCATTGCACATCAACAACTAAATACAGAAAATAAATAGTAATGTCCGCTAGCACGGTTGTCGCCCCTGATATCCGTGTGGAAATGTGTGTCTGATATAAAATGTATAATAACGCCAATCAATACGTGGGGTAATTGTGAAATTGAATGAAGGTTTATTTTGCCAGAAAATGTCTCGGATGATGTCTCTGATATAAATAACATGTTGTTATGCCTACTGAGTGGGCATGTACCTTTAATGTGTATCCTGGACTGATAAGGACTCTGTCTGCGCCTTTCTTCCTGCTATCCATTTCTCTTTGTCATTTATCTTTAGCAGTGCTATCTTTCTCATTTATCAATGAAAGTATCATTGCTGTATCTTTCTAGTGTCAAACAGTGATTGGCAAAAGTTGATTTCATTACAAAATTTCACCAACATTGCAAAGTATACTTTTCTAGCAAAGTGTACTTTGAGGGAGAAATTTTCAGTTTTAGGATAAATTTATCAATCTTTAGCCAGGCTTTTTTTTTTTGGCCGGCGGGCGGGCGGTCGGGCGACGGGCGGCGTCCACAATCAATGTTAAGTTTTCGTGTTTTCGTCCATTTCTTTGTTACAGTACCACATAGGACCAACAAACTTTCACAGCTTCATAACCAAGGGGTGCCCACCATATATCACTATCCAACATGTTACCTTTTTTGAACTTGACCCATTTTTTCCGCGCAGTCGACTTAGCCATTTTCAATGTTAACTTTTCGCGTTTACAATGTTAAGTTTTCGTGTTTAAGTCCATTTCTTTGGTACTGTACCACATATGACCAACACACTTCCACAGCTTCATATAAACCAAGGGTTGCCCACCACATATCACTATTCAACATGTTACCTTTTTATGAACTTAACGCATTTTTTCAGCGCAGTCGACTTAGCCATTTTAAATGTTAAGTTTTCGCGTTTACAATGTTAAGTTTTCGTGTTTAAGTCCATTTCTTTGGTACTGTACCACCTAGGACCACCAAACGTTCACAGCTTCATAACCAAGGGGTGCCCACCACATACAACTATCCAACATGTGACCATTTGTTTTACCTTAACCTATTATTTCTACGTAATTGACTTAGCCATTTTCAACGTTAACTTTTTAACGTACGTCTGCTTAAAGTTTTTTGGTTAAAGTTTTTCGTTATACTATATCTCTGCAACTGCTTCGCCCATTACCTAGAAACTTCACATGGGTGTTTATCATCATCCATATTTTCATTCTACCCCCCAACCGTGCGGCCCCTGTGCCCAATGTCAAGGTCAAATTACTTTGAATTGTTTTTGTTAAAGTTTTTTCGTGTACTATATCTCTGCAACTGCTTCACCCATTACCTTGATACTTCACATGGGTGTTTATCATCATTGTCGCGCCCGCTTTCGGAAAGCGCGATATAGTCGGCCATGCCCCGCCCCAAGGCGCGACATGCAGGCCACGACCATCTAGTCTACAAAAAGTGGGTATAATTATGTTATCCAAGTATCTATGCTTGGAAAAAACCTGGCCTTCGTGGCTTTGCCTCGTTTCTTGTTATTATACTGAATTTATTACATTATCACAGCCATTTTGGCTGTGATAATGTAATACATTCTGTATAATAATTCGGCATAGTTTTAATCATCAACTATATGCATCCGATAGTTCTATATGAAATAATTGCATTTCAGGAAAAATAAATGATAACTCCCTCATGCTTTGCAATTTTGATGAAATCGGCTACAGTTTTCTGCCTTGTCAAAATGTTGTGTCTGCTGTGTCGGCCATTTTAAAATTCAGTGGGCACTTGTCGGTACTTTGCATGAATGTAAGACAGAACCCCCTTGGACATAACCCCCTTCGTGTGAAAATGACAACATGGACAAACACCCTTTCATGATTTTTACAGGGTGGACATAACCCCCTTCATGATTTGTACAAGGTGGACATAGCCCCCTTCATGATTTTTACAGGGTGGACAAAACCCCCTTCATTAATTCCCGGGATGAATAAAACATTTGTTTGCTGCTTATTATTATTAATGATATTATTTTACTAATATTTAAAAAATTCATAATATACAACAAACAAATATTCATATACATGTATTGGCTAAAGAAAACTTTCAAGTAGCGGTTTGGGTACTTTATTTTTCCAACATGTACAGAAAAGAACAGAACAGGGCATATACTAATAGCAGGTTTCACAAATTTATTCCAACACATAATTCAAATGAAGGGGTTTATGTCCACCCTGTAAAACACATGAAGGGGGTTATGTCCACCCTGTCAAAATCATGAAGGGGGTTATGTCCACCCTGTCAAAATCATAAAGGGGTTGTTGTCATTTCACACGAAGGTGGTTATGTCCAAGGGGGTTTTGTCCGGATACCGCTTTGCATTATGGGATATGGTTAAACGTTAACTGAACGGTTAAGAGTTAGCAGATCTGTTAACTAACAGATCTGTTAAAATGTTTTTAGCAACCAGTCTTGATCAAATAGCACATTACCATAGCATGATAACGATATATACATGTGTTTTGCTTGTTTGAAGCATGATGGATGTTTCATTAATGAATGTCGAACAGTGCAGATTCTGGTCAGACTGTGTGCAGTCTTATCTGGATCTACACTGGTAGAAAAATCCATAAGCGCCATTTATCCAGTCACAGCCACATATAAGTAAAATTACTGTGGGCTGTTGCGTTTGTTGTGGTACGGGACATATTTACTCTGTTTAAAGTGTTCGTGGAGTCCGAAGTCGGTAAATTTCACATACATTCTTAACCCTTACACTGCTGAATTTTGTCGTCTTTTGTTTCTGTTCTATTTCCATCTTCTTACGTTTTTCGGAGGAAAATAGCTAAATATATAAGGAAAGTACAGTTTTAATATCGCTATAATCGAGGAAGTTGAGATAGCATATAGTGGCACGCAAATTTCTATGGGGGCAGCCATTGATCGTGCTGCGCCTAAACGGCGAATACGACCAAGAAAATAGTGCCCTGTGCCAACTTATCATATGGCGTTTTGTCTGTCTTGCTTTGTATCTAAAACTCTACATATATTATTCTATATACTTTTCACAGTTGTGTGCTCAGCTTATCAGTTAAATTCGTGCGTATGAATACATCAGCTATTATCTTTAGTTCTCACAGTTAGGTAGCAGTGAATAGTTAGCCGCCATTTTCCTACGAGTTTCAAACAGTAATTTATTCTAGAGAAAACGTATGAATGGGAATTGGTTTGCACCATCACAGTACATTTGCCTCTGGATGATGATTTATTCAGTACATTCAGTACTTTGATTTTGTCTGGGGAAGGTCATTGCCAGGCCCGTACGCAGAAATTAATTTAGGGGAGTGCGTTATCGACGGCGCGAAGGGCTAAACATTGTTTTTTTGCACATTCACGGACAGACCTCGTCAGATTAACCATTTCACCCCTAAATAACTAGAATGGATTTTGATATGTTAATTTTGCAACCCATTCCAATCATCACAAAATGATTTTCAGACCAGTCCATCTATGAACATGAGGTGTTTTTGTTCTCAAAATTATGAAAATTACTTGCAAAAAGTGCAGATCCTGATTAGACGGCTCGCAACTATTAGGAAATATGCATCCGTATCCATTTCCAAACTCGATCCACAATTGGCGATCGTAGCTAGTTATCTCCCTTTTAATTTATTTATAGAAATCCGGTCCAAATTGTCTAGTTTAGGGCTTTATTGCTTTTAAAAAGGGCGAATGTCGCATGATTTATCGTGCAAAGGAGTCAATATAGTGATTTCGACTAGTGACACGTTGCTCCATATCATCCTACATTTTTGCGAAATCTGCACTGGGACTGTTGCCAGATTCATAGTTTCACACATATTAATGTTATTGCAACCAGTGTAGACTCACATCAGACTGCACAGATATGCAGTCTGATCTGCGTCTACTCTGTTCGCAAAACTCAAGTTTTGTGTTATACAGTTAAGGTATTAAGGCCGCTGTACAGCATAGGACCGGATATCTATAAATATATTTGCAAAGGGAAATAACTGACTACGATCCCCCATTCGCACCCCCTTAGACAAGGACCAGTAGCCTATTTCACCAACATTGCAAAGTATACTTTTCTAGAAAAGTATACTTTGAGGGAGTAATCATTTAATTTTCCCGAAATGCATTATGTCATATAGAACTAACAACTGCATATATTTGATGATTAAAAGTATGCAGAATTATTATACTGAATTTATTACATTATCACAGCCAAAATGGCTGTGATAATGTAATACATTCAGTATAATAACAAATAATAAATTTATGCTGAAATTGAAAATTTCTCCCTCAAAGTATACGTTGCTAGATAAGTATACTTTGCAAAGTTGATGAAATAGGCTACTGCCTACCTCTCAGGCTAGCATCTCTGTTTATGACTACAAATACATGCATTTTTGCCCGTCGATGCCAAATGACCTATCTATCGGACATCAAACCCACATGGTAATATTAGGCAAGACAATTCAATTCGGCAAATGTCCAAAATTGAAAGTGTTTTGAAAGCAAGTCACGTGACGTTTACTTGGTGATTCGATTTCCTCGCTGCCATTAAACCTTGTTATCTGAAGGAAATGGATAGCGACCTTACGAAACATGTCTTATTACATAAAATTTGCTTTTGCAAATTATGTTTTGGCAAATTATTTTTAATGGGATTTTTTTAATGGCGCATTTCCGAGTTTTTCACCTGTGATCGAACCTGTTAAACAAACATTCATTATCCAGGTTTTATATGAATGCTCCGACACCTTGAATACATCTATCACTGTCCGGCTGTTGCAATTCTATGTTTTTATCTTTCCATTGGCTGTCTGTCCATTGAAAATGCAATATGGTGTTGTTCGGCGTACGACAGCTTGCGTATCATGGTAATTGTGCACATATCACACACCACCGTGTGATAAAGTACGTAATAACATGTGCAATATTTCGTCGGTAGTAGACGAAATGTTCAGTAGCCGATTTCACCAAAATTGCTAAGCATACTTTTCTAGCTAAGTATACTTTGAGGGATTAATCATTTATTTTCCCCGAAATGCATTATTTCATATAGAACTAACGACTGCATATATTTGATGATTTAAAGTATGAAAAATTATTATAATACTAAGTGTACTTAGCAAGATAAGTATACTTTGCAATTTTTGTGAAATAGGCTACTGAGCAAATGCGGAATAGAATTGCGCATTTGCTCAGTAGCCTATTTCACCAACATTCGACGTCATTTGCAGAACTGATTATAGTTTTCTTTTAATATGTTGTCATGATAAATCAGACATCTTCTTAGGTACAAACTCACATGGCTTGTTGAGTTTTTGGCCACTGTAGCACATTATGTAAATAGTGCCCTTTGTTGAGGGGAATATTATGGATTATCTCCCCGAGGAAGCAGTATCTCCCGAGGCGAGAGCCTCGGGACATATTACTTTCGAGGGGAGATAAACTAGCACACTAGAGGGGAGATAAACTAGCACACTGGAGGGGAGATAAACTAGCACACTCGATGGGAGATAAACTAGCACACTGGAGGGGAGATAAACTAGCACACTGGAGGGGAGATAAACTAGCACACTCGATGAGATAACTAGCACACTGGAGGGGAGATAATCTAGCACACTGGAGGGGAGATAAACTAGCACATTGGAGGGGAGATAAACTAGCACACTAGAGGGGAGATAAACTAACACACTGGAGGGGAGATAAACTAGCACACTCGATGGGAGATAAACTAACACAATCGATGGGAGATAAACTAGCACACTCGATGGGAGATAAACTAGCACACTCGATGGGAGATAACTAGCACACTGGAGGGGAGATAAACTAGCACACTGGAGGGGAGATAAACCAGCATACTCTGGAGGGGAGAAAATGGGAGAAACTACACACTGGAGGGGAGATAAACTAGCTCATTGGAGGGGAGATAAACTAGCACACTCGATGGGAGATAAACTAGCACACTCGATGGGAGATAAACTAGCACACTGGAGGGGAGATGAACTAGCACACTGGAGGGGAGATAAACTAGCACACTGGAGGGGAGATAAACTAGCACACTGGAAGGGAGATAAACTAGCACACTCGATGGGAGATAAACTAGCTCACTGGAGGGGAGATAAACTAGCACACTGGAGGGGAGATAAACTAGATCACTGGAGGGGAGATAAACTAGCACACTGGAAGGGAGATAAACTAGCACACTCGATGGGAGATAAACTAGCTCACTGGAGGGGAGATAAACTAGCACACTGGAGGGGAGATAAACTAGATCACTGGATGGGGAGATAAACTAGCACACTCGAGGGTAGATAACTAGCACACTGTAGGGGAGATAAACTAGCACACTGGATGGGAGATAAACTAGCACACTGGAGGGGAGATAAACTAGCACACTCGATGGGGAGATAAAGTAGCACATTAGAGGTGAGAAAAACTAGCACACTTGATGGGAGATAAACTAGCACACTCCAGGGGAGATAAACTAGCACATTTGATGGGAGATAAACCAGCACATTCGACGGGAGATAAACTAGCACAATCGATGGAAGATAAACTAGCACACTCGAGTGGAGATAAACTAGTACACTCGATGTGAGATAAACTAGCACACTCGAGGGGAGATAAACTAGCACACTCGATGGGAGATAAACTAGCACATTCGAGGGGAGATAAACTAGCACACACGAGGGGAGGTAAACTAGGACACTCGATGGGAGATAACTAGGACACTCGATGGGAGATAACTAGCACAATCGAGGGGAGATCAACTAGCACACTTGATGGGAGATAAACTAGCACACTCGAGGGAAATAAACTAGCACACTCGAGGGGAGATAAACTAGCACACTCCATCCATCCATCCATCCATCCATCCATCCCATCCATCCATCCTCCCTCCCTCCCCCTCCCTCCCTCCCTCCCTCCCTCCCTCCCTCCTACCCTCCCATCCCCCTTCCCTCCTCCCCCTCCCATCCCTCCCCCTTCCTTCCTTCCTTCCTTCCTTCCTTCCTTCCCTTCCCTTCCTTCCTTACCCTTCCCTCCTTCCCTTCCTTCCCCATCCCTCCTCCCTCCCTCCTCCCTCCCTTCCCTTCCTCCTTCCTTCCTTCTTACCTTCCACACCACCACCCACCCACCACCTTCCTCTTTTATTTCACCTTTATTTCCTTATCCTATTTCCTTTTATCCTTTATCCATTTTCACCCACCCTTTCTCTTTCCCTTTCTTTCTTTCCTTTATTTCTTTTTTCTTTCTTTCTTTCTTTCTTTCCTTTCTTCACCCACCCACCCACCCACCACCCACACCCTCCCCACCCACCCACCCCACCCACCACCCACCCTTTCCTTCCCCACCCACCCACCCACCCAACCCTCCTTCCACCCACCCACCCACCCACCCACCCCCACCCACCCACCCACCATTCCAATCCATCCACCCACCCACCCTCCCTCCTCCCTTCCTTCCTTCCTTCCTTCCTTCCTTCCATTCCTTCCTTCCTTCCTTCCTTCCTTCCTTCCTTCCTTCCTTCCTTCCTTCCTTCCCTTCCTTCCTTCCTTCCTTCCCACCCACCCACCCACCCACCCAATACATCCATCCATCCATCCATCTATCCAAATAATCACCAGTCAACCAATCAATGCTCCATACAGGCCGTGGTATCACTGACCCATAAAACGATATAGAAAAATATTAATAACGTTTTCCGGAAATGACATGCCGCTATTTGGAATGCTCGTCTAATTCGTGAAAATAAATCCCCATATAGCCGGATGGTAAATCAGATTTGCCTTTCAGATAATATGCTCATTAAAGCGAATGATTCGGATTCTGAATCGAGCTTATCTTATCCAAATCTGTCCCTCGCTATGCCAACCCGGTTTGCGATCAGTGTAGCCCCAGATCAGACTGCGCAGTCTGATCAGGGCCTGCACTGTTCGCCATTTAGTTCGTAAATCATTGTCGATGCCGTTTACGAAACCGTTTCATTCCAATATAATCTACGTTGAATTAGCGTGCTAACCCATCGGTAGCTACACTGGTAAACGAACACTTAATACGCCCTTTTTAGTCGGTGCGGGACACATAATTCTGTGGTGAATCATTTTTCTTTCTGTCGACAACAACACTCGTGACATGTCATGCAAAACAGAATATTCCTAATCCTACATCTATGTCTATCATGTTGTTGACATATTTTATGCACGTTGGAATAAAATAAGTGTCATATTCATCGGCGCTGCACTCCGCGCCGGCGAAAACTGTTTCTCGTCGAAATAGACTCCGGATTCCTGACGAATTTCCATTCAGCTACATGTAGATGATGCTGTATAAACACAAGTTCGTTGATGCAGTATCTCTAGGTATGCTAGTTGCGATCGGTAACTCTTGCAATCTACCCCCGTACGAGTAGATTGCATAATAATAATCGTTTATACACTCAGGTCACATGACATGACAACATGAGGTATACAACATAATAATAGGATGACACAATGGCGATACATGTAACAATCAAAATGCATTATATACCTTACATGTACAATGTCTTAATATAATTATAGATTATTTTTGACAAGATAATGCATTACAATTGTTTATTAATGAGTACTGGAAGAGAATTAGAAACCACAGAGCGCTTACTATAGGGAGGGAACTGTTCATTCGTACATTTCAACAGTAATGTCAGGTTGCAAAAAAATAAGAATAAAAGTGTAATAAGAAAGAAATGTGTTAAAGAGACATTCTTATATAGCTTAGTACCAGATCGGTCTGCGCATCACGCGTTCCAGTCGTGTATAAACGGTGTTCGCAACTGGGATTTCATAAGTTGCGTATTTTACGATAAATGAATTAGCAACACCATGACATTTCGGCAGGAGACGGGACTACGGTCTCGGTTGCATGCCTGTTTTACCTTAGCCTAAGAGTCACACCGTTGGCCTCATAATGCAATAGTTACCTTCGCAACTATAAGTAGGCCTACAGCTGATTGGCATCTCGTCAGGAAACAGGTTTACTTTGCGACGTGAAACATTTTACGCCGGCGCGGATGGAAGTACGAGTGATATTGTGTATTCACACCTCCGTACCTTGTCCACGCAATATCTGACGTACATGTATATATGCACACCAAGTATATTGAAGGAACGTTATTTGACAATGCTTACATGCAATTTCAAAACTCTCTAGCGTGTTGACATGTGTGTCTGTCCATAGAGAAATGGGGTTTATGAGTGTTGCGACCAGTGTAGATCCAGATCAGACTGTGCGTCCGCGCGCACAGTCTGATCCGGATCTACACTGTTCGCTAGTCCACCAATGAAACGCCCTCCATGCAATACCGATCATTATCGGGCTACAGTATAGTGCTAATTGATCAGGAGCTACACTGATCACAAATCACACAAACCAATTTCTCCAGTCACAGCCACGTGTATTGAGTGTTATCGTCAAATTGCCACACCTATACGCCCATTTATCCTCTGTGAGATGGCCCGATTCTACCACCGATAACCAACTGTCAGTGGCTGTGTTCGCGCTGATCGTGTTTACCAGCACTTTAGAACCAGCTGTCACCTCCGTGCTCCTGTCTTCTAGTGACTAATTAGTAATTAATTAGTCTCGTGTCTTGTCTGTCACCTTTGTAGTACATGCGTACACATTGCACGAATCAGTGAACGTGTCTGCGGTGTCTTAGGTCCATTCCTGAATTTGTGTTTAACCCAGCACTGTTGATACTTCCTTTATTGCATGAAATTGGCGCTCGCATTGTATTAACACAGTGTAATAAAAATCATAATACACTAGTGTAATAAATATGCAAATTAGCTCGTTACAGAAAACAGTTTGGTGACCAGTACAGGTTCACTGTATGATGATTTACTTATGCAATAAATAGATGATTTAATATGATATTTATTAAACTAGTTTACTGATTTCATAAGAAACTCGACAACTCGTTGACTGATTTCATGAGAAACGAGGCATAGCCTCGTTTCTTATGAAATCAATCAACTCGTTTATTACATAATCATATTCAATCATCACTCGTGTAAGATCATCTATTGATGCATCGATCTTTTTATGTACCTCGAAAACATTCTCGGGTACATGTAGTCGCCATACTGTCCGTCTGTTCGTGTATCTGGTCGCGATTTGCTTTATGCTACCTACACCAAGAAAACACATGTGATCTTATTTTTTATGAGTTTCTTTTTAATTTATCTCTGGTTATAATGTCTGTTCATGATCGCATAGCACACAACTATGGCTCAGATTGATCAAATTCCCGATTTACAGTGAAACCTCTTCTCTAAGCCGGACACTCTGGGGACCTCCCAAGGTGTCCGGTTTTGAGAGGTTTCACTGTATCTATGTTACCGTAAGGCTGACTGGCTTGAAACTCCGTTTACTCATTTGTCATCATCCATATTTTCATTCTACCCATGCATATAGTCCACCCATGCGGTCCCTGTGTTCCAGTTCAAGGTCAAATGACATTCTTATTTGTCATCATCAATATTATATTTCTAAAGCACAACCATGCGGCCTCTGTGTTCATAGTCAATGTCAACTGACTTAGAACATTTTGGTACATGATTGTATCCTTTTAATTTGCGTTCAAATTTTAGTTTTTGAGCGGTATATCCATCAGTATTGCTTATGTCTTTTTCCCATGGAGTTATCCCCCTTGTATATACCCCATTGTATCCCCATTGTACTTATATGCACTATGTTTAACCTATACCTCAACTGGCGTATATTATGGCCTTGTTGTTTTTACTTCATGTAATACTATACATGCCCCTAATTAGGATGACCGAGAAGAAATATGGCTGCCGTATGACGCTTCTTGTTAACCCTTTCAACACCAAGTAACTTAATAGGATGTTCCATGCCAATGTTTCACGCTATTTCATTAATTTTGTTCATTCAAATTATCCCATTCTTCTAAAAGGGTAATCTGTACGACGTTTAAAATTATTAACAAACAGTGGAGATCCTGATGAGACGGCTCGTTACGAGTCGGCTCATCTGGATCTGCACTGTTTGCAAACATTGTCTCTATAGAGGTCTGTGGTGATACTTGATCATCTCTATCAGCGTTCAATAGCACGTTACACGAGGTATTTGACTACTGTGCCTTCCAAAGCACCAACAGCCGTTTCCACCAACATCAAATTGTTTTCCAATGTCGCTCATCTAGTATTATCCACGGACGTTCACAGGTTCCTTTAACCCTTTCATCCCTAAGTAACGGGAATGTATTTTGATATGATACTTTTGTAACCAATCCAATCATCACAAAATGATCTTCAGACTAGTCCATTTATGAAAATGGGGTGTTTTTGTTCTCAAAAATATAGAAATTACTTGCAAAAAGTGCAGATCCTGATGAGACGGCTCGTCACGAGCCGTCTCATCTGGATCTACACTGTTTGCCAATACCACTATACAGGCCCGTGGTGTTGATCGCGTTAAATATGACATTGGAATTCATGTTCAATTGATTGTTTTAAATATTTATATTGCCGTGACAAAAGAACCTGTTTGACCTGTTTGACCGCTATGCTGGAGTTGTCCTTGACTTATTTCTGAAGAACCCATATCTTACTCACAAGATTGCGTTTTTTTTCACCCCGCACACATTACACAGAGAATATGCCATGTGGCTTGTGTCAACAAATACGGACTTGTTGAAAATGGTAACTGAAATTGGTAGATTTGCAGTTGCATCTTTGTCATTGCCAATACATGCTATTGATTGGTTGATGATTACCTTTAACGGCGGCACTGACTATGGACGTGCACGCCGCTGCTAAAGCTACCTGTTAATCTGGATCCTTTTATAGTTGTCGTTTTGTCATAATCTCGTGTCCGTGTAAATGAATCGGTATTCCTTCTCTCAAAGTAGCAATTGTATCTAAGTATGGCGCTCCGTAAGTTCACTGAAAGGTTAATGAACTCCTCACACGAAACCGCAGTATTATGATGTTAGTTTCGCTTAATTCCATCGAACTGACATTCTGAGAGGAAAAGAAACGCGTCGCTATGATTGTTCGTAAATTTAATGAGGGATCGTAGCTAATTATCTCCATTTGAAAATCTAGTTATAGTGATCCGGTCCTATGTTGTATTTCAGCGTTTATTTCTTACTGAATAACAATAATAAAACAATAAATTTGGAGAACAGAGTAGACCCATATCAGACTGCACACCTGTGCACACCTGTGCAGTCTGATCTGAGTCTACACTGATTGCAATAACAATACTAAGTGTGAACATTATGAATCTGAAAATAATGCAGTCCAGGATCAGATTGCGCAGATCATGTAGGATGATCTGGACCAACACTTATCGAAATCGCTATAATTGCTACTTTTCACATCATATCGTTCTACATTCGCCATTTTTACAAGCAATATGGCCCCAAACTACACAAATTGGACCGGATTTCTATTAATAAATTCAACGGGAGATAACTAGCTACGATCCCTCATTGGGTGGTTACACATCCGCCTGCGTTAACCTCGATAATATCATTAACGTCTCTGAACATCTATTGTCAATTCCAATTCACAGTCAATCAAGTTGCTTGATGTCAAGCTCAGCGTTGACCCCACTGTAGCACACTCGTGTAGCCTGGTAACGATATTTACTGCTTGACAGGAAATATAAGGATTTTATGAATACTGTCAACTTTATCACGCCTGGAGGATTTCTTTTTCAAACTGTGTCGAAGTTTATGGGAAACGGACTGGAAAGATCAGGAAACGCCAAGCACTCGAGTACCACACACCTTTGCGCACACGTAAAACACTGCCCTCTCCTAGAATTTGATCTAGCGATGTATGATGTACAGTGGAATCCCTCTAAACGTGACACTAACTATCTTATCGGCTCTACACGACTCCAATAAATTGGTCTAGCGATGCCTGAATTACAATGGAACCCCTATAATCCCCAGAGTGTCCGGTTTAGAGAGGTTCCACTACACCGTGATTGCCTGTCTGACTCCTATGTCAGTATGTGTTGAAGATCGACCAGGCGTTGTCTTCTGTTTGTCACATAAATCACTCAAAAATGCGTTTATCAATATATGAATAAATCTTATATAATCGGCACGAGGCGATGAAAATTGGCGTCTCGATTGGTTTGCAGCCAGAGGCCGTGACTTATCTCGACAATTCAAACGTAGAGCTGGTGAACAACAGACCATTGGAGTGGTCGATCCATCGATCTTGAAAACGTTTCCAACTTCTCATAAGCGTCTTTTGGTCGTGGGCTTTTACGACATTCTGAGCATGGGCTCCGAGTTCATTTTCACAAATATGAAGTTTGACGATCAAATTGCAGGACTTGCCTTCATTCAAGTTTGAATTTGGTGAACATGCTTCTGGGGCCCATTTCACTAAACATCGTACGACTAAATGTTCGTAAGTGCAAGTTTAGGATCGTCTGGACATTTCAATTGATGGACATATGCAGCCTATGCTCAATAAATGTATATCCAATACTTGTTTACATTGATAATGTAAAAAGTACGGGCTATCATTACGAACATTTGGTGAAACGCCCCCCCCCCCCCATCCGCTCCCCTCCCCTCTCCTCCCCTGACATTGGGCCTTTACGACATTCTGAGCAGCCCATGTTCATGCTCGAAACTAGTAGCTTTGCCCAAAGTCGACCAATCAAACTGCAGGGTTTTAAGTTGGAATATGGAGAACATGCTTCTGGTTTTGGGCAATTACAACATTCTGAGCGTATAGTCCGTTTTCATGCTCGATAATAGGAACTGTACCCAACCTCAATCAATCAAATCATACTGTATGGTTTCAAGTTCGAATTTGCAGAGCAAGCTCAAAACTTTTATAAGCACGGATACTATTGTGGACAAGCAGTCTTTGCCCCTGATTTGCTTTGGCCTATCCCGATTATGCGCACAGGTTCTTGAAGAACGGTTCATATTTCGGTGTTTTATGGGTTTATTCGGTATCTCTGGTGGTTTGGGTGCATTGTGACCAGGATACAATTTACGTCACCTCCCGCGAATTACATGTATAACTAGAAGTATATTTTGACAGTATAAAAGGGTCCGACTGTTCGGAACGGTGAATGTGTAGATACATGATTAACGATATGTCGTGTGTAATGATTGAGCATTTGTAGTTGCACAAAACTATGTAAATTACCAAAACCAACGGGTGTTTCATTGATGCAATTGTGAACAGTGCAGATCCAGGTCAGACTGTGCGGATTCACAGGCTGATCTGGATCTACACTGGTTGCAAAGCCCCATTTCTCCAGTCACGGTCACATTTCAGCAATCAAAAGTCGCCACTGTCCTACAATTTTCTGTTTATCATACAGGGAACCAGCTCAGCATTTGGCAATTTGTTGTACAGTAGAACCTCGCTATACCGACACCTTATAGGGGGACCCCATTGTTTTTAATTTCGATTGGTTTCACTGTAATTTATTTCATTGCCGTATCTGTTCATAATTGAGATTAAAAAAAAACATATTCATGAAGTACTTGATTAAAATGGAACCTCTCTAAACCGGACACCCTGGGGACCTCCCAGGGTGCCCGGTTTAAAGAAGTCCATTGTATAATGTATTGATGCTTTTACCGTGTATTATGGTCATTGTGACGTAATATTCTACATTCGCTTGTTATGAGACGGCGCATGTTAACATATAACTAGCACACGTTAATAACGCAGGGATTGTTTAAATTGTTAAAAAATCAATAATTACTTTTAGGAAACACCAGCAATTCACAGAAATAAAAGTTGCCACGAAAACCAAAAACCACCACTAACGGCCCATTAATTATTACTGGGCCGTTAGAGGCTGTTGTTGATGTTCATGCCAATTTCAATTCCTGACCTGCTGGTTTCTAAGCATAATTAGGGATTATTTTATATATATTTTATATATATATATATATGAATTCAGAAGTGTACCATGTGCTTGTATTAACATGTTTGTACGGTTTATGGGGGATGTCCCCGACCCACCGTCATAGGTCTATGGTGGGTCGGGGACATCCCCATAAACGGTACAAAAGTGTTAATACAATCACATGGTACACTTCTGAATTCATTGATTTTGTTATTAATGATCATTCTATTTTTATCCCGCTATACATGTCATTACACCCACGCATTTCCGCGCCGTGCTGTGCGATATTTGATTAAGTGATATTCAATGAAGCTGTCGATAGAGCCCCGAGTTTTCTTAATCTGACAAATTGTTGGAGCTCCAGCAGGCAATGATGTCATATATAGTGTATTGCTTCAAGCATATCAAGAGCGATTCATTTCTGAAACAAAAAGAAAATAATTGTATGTTTTTGCAAATGTTTTCGCAAACGCGTTTTCGCAAACGTTTATGTGATGGAGAGAGCTGTACATGTATGTAATGATTGTATAACTACGTGCCTACCCATTTGCTTTTTGCTCCATTGAAAAACTATCTAAGGATGCAGTTTGTAGCTGACCTGTGATAACATTTATGTAGCCTATTTCACCAACATTGCAAAGTATACTATCTAACAAAGTATACTTTGAGGGAGACATTTTCATTTTTAGGATAAATTTATTAAAAAATATTTTATACTGAATTTGTTACATTATCACAGCCATTTTGGCTGTGATAATGTAATACATTCAGTATAATAATTCTGCATACTTGTAATCATCAAATATATGCAGTCGTTAGTTCTATATGGCATAATGCATTTATGGAAAAATAAATGATTACTCCTCAAAATATACTTTGCTAGAAAAATATACTTTGCAATGTTGGTGAAATCGGCTACCGATATTTATTCTTTTGATTTTTTTTGTACATGTACGTATATGTAAAAAACTATAAAATAATATTAAGCTTGTGTTTATTCTGAAGCTAAGATATTGGTAACATCAGAGTTGGGTCGTTTCTTTGACGAGTAATATACATTTTTCATTGCCATTCTTTTCCAACAGTGAAGATCAATTATAATTAATTCTATTTCGTATACATGTTATTCCCATTTGATAAAAAAACACCTTTGAGGTTACATTGTGCATGGACATGAACACTGTTTTCCTGCAGACATTGGCATTAATGTCCTTCCTTCAAGGATAGCCACGCTCATTCAAAACGTGTTATTTAAGGAGCATTTTGTAGCTCTCATCGCAAATATATTTATTTACTCGTTTGATTGCGTGTATTTTCGCAACAGTCGGTGTCCATTAGTGTCACGCGGTTACTGTAATTGTTTCCATGGCAATAATCGCTACGCTGAAGGGTCAATAGTTCACCGCGCTATCTCCACATCACGAAGGGCGGTAATCACCATATAAGTTCATTGTGATAGATTAATTGCAAAACAATCTAGACAATCCTTATGTTTTGAACCGCTTTTCATTGACGATTATTCGATTCACATCGGCACTTAGCGTACTAGAACACTACTACTACCACTGCATCGATCTACATTATTTCATTATTCGTTATCACGTGATCTGGTACGTCATCAGTATACGGTTACGCTGTAAAGTCGGTTATTTTATGCTCCCGGAATTGCATGGCCGCTCGCGAGATAATATTCTAAGAATATTGAAGTGGCATCGTCATTCTCTTGGTGTCAATAGACATATGCATATTGTCTGTTAATCCGCTGGCCTATGCGGGCTCACGTGACACAAATCGCATCGCAACGCTAGAAACCAGCGTAGTTGATAAGACGACGCCAGACACCAATATTTGGTGTCCACATAGTTGGTGTTGCTATTGACGTCGTCGCTCTGTTCAACGAATAATCAGCGCGGACCCTGATCAGACTGCACCATATGGTGCAGTCTGATCTGGGTCCGCTCTGATTATGGACGCATTTGTGTATACATTTCAATGCATCTATGCTGCCATGAGAAGCCGTTGGTTGATGCTATGTATGCAAATGTAGCCTTCAAATGCCCCCGGTTGATAGAGAAATTGGCGAGATCAAGAAAAAACCGCTTGAATTCGTACACGTGTTTGTGGATTTGATTTGCATTGAGTATGCGTTGAGCGCCTGGCCGAATGGTCTAGAGCGTCGGACTGCTGATCCTACGGTCGCGGGTTTGAGCCTCATTCGAGGCAATTCGTTGTGTCCATGAGCAATGGACTTTACCCCCCACTGCTTGAGGTAATCTATAGCTGTAGTGGGTGGCATGTCAAGAACGGTAATTTAACGATCGGGTTTCATCCTTACTGGAATCCCGACCACCTGAGACCAGTAGCCTATTTCATCAACATTGCAAAGTATACTTTTCTAGCAAAGTTTACTTTGAGGGAGAAATTTTCAGTTTTATGATAAATTTATTAATTTTTATTATACTGAATTTATTACATTATCATAGCCAAAATGGCTGTGATAATGTAATAAAGTCAGTATAATAATTATGCATGCTTTTAATCATCAAATATATGCAGTCGTTAGTTCTATATGAAATAATGCATTTCAGGAAAAATAAATGATTACTCCCTCAAAGTATACTTTGCTAGAAAAGTATACTTTGCAATTTTGATGAAATCGGCTACTGGTTTGGCCCTCATGTACGTCTGACATGTTTGTATGTGACCGTTGAATCTGGTTATACGCTTTATGTGAGTATTATGATTATTCGTAATCCTATTACTTTTAGGGGAAGGGGCCAAGTGACTTTGGTGTGGTATGGACCTGGCACCAGGTCAGGTTATTCTAATTTCTGAATATATATTTATCCCGATGTAAATGTTCCGTTCTGATTTTGGGACCCCGCCCCCCAATGCAGTAGGCTACATACTCAATCGAACCCGTTGGCCCAGCCTTAAATGACCTTAGCTGTTGATAGGCCGTTGAACACCAATCAATCGATCATCTAGCTGTAAACGGGTGCCGACTAGTCACTGGGAAATACAATATGATCCTGCACATTCTCCACGAAAGGGGGTGCTATAGTATGTAATTAAAAAAGAGAACAATACTGTATTCATCTTGAACAGTCATCAATATAGATTAGTCTAATAACTAGATTACCGAACTTGGAACACCAGGAGTAATGTCCCTTACTTCCGGACATCGTTTCGGGATTTTATGGTTTTACAGATGACTCAACACATGGAAACTTAGCAACGTGACGTTAAATCGATACTAACGTCAGTACAGTGAAGTCGCATACTTGTTCTGTATGTACACATATGTACCAAAATGTGCCCAAAAATGCCAGAGAAAAGCACACACAAGCCATATCAACCACAAAGTCAGGTTCGGACACCAGTCACTGTATGATCACGTGGTACTAACAACAAAAACAAGTACTGAAACTTCCAGAATCCATCTGATTCAACGTACGTATTCTTTTATATTGTCCTTATTACGTAACTGATTTTGATGAAATATGGCGCACCAAACGCGTTTTGTTAAGCTGCATTTGGTGGTCTCTGTATTTTCGACCATACTTCTGTCGTTTTTGCGAAGAATCGATTTCCGTGTCTACCGACACGGAAATCGATGACATAAGTCTGTGCCGAACTCCATGGACCACCAAATGCAGCTCTTGAAGACGCGTTTGCTGCGCCATATTTCATCAGAGTCCGATGCATATCAACGATAATATCAAATAATACTTTCTGTCAAGGTCATTACCAAGGTCAGGAATGATCGAGACAAATTGTCTCCCCCAATTATCATATGAACCAAGTATACTTCAATTGTTATGACGTTATGGCCAATATAGCTTGATCTGACGAACGAAAAGTGGTAACAATGCAGTTGAAGTGTAAGGGATAGGCCAGAGTAGATAAGTACACGTAGTCACTTAATCACTTATAATGTACACTATATTACATGGGGAACACACAGGAATACATGATACATTGATATGCGAACATCACTGTACTGTGCATGATACTATTCAATTACTACAAGGTTGTAAGCCAATCGACTGTTATACTTTAACGCAACTTAAAAGCTATAGACGAATAAACTCGGTATGTGGTATCTCAATGGTCCCGTAGTGGACAATAGTATGAATGCACAAGTACTTTGATGATCGCTAATCAAAGTGAAATAACATACAAGTATAACATGGCATAACGAACATTGGAGGACAAATGACAATCATCTGAGCTACCCCAGTGCTGCGTATCTCAATAGATAGTGTAACCTCTGAGTATCAAGGTCCCAAGGTCTGCCTCACCCGCAATATGAGGTCTAGTCAACAATATGGCTATAATCCAACTTCAAGTGGATTAATCCATAAACAATATATGTAGTCTTACTACAATCCTTTAGCCATGATATGCCATGATAGGAGTATTACCATACACTATCAAAGTATACATATGTATTGCCTATGCAATATATTTCCAAAGTATGAATGTCAAAGTCAAAACCGGATGTGGTTACATCACATGATAGTCAATAACGATAATGTTCCGGAAGCTGGTTCCCGGAAGTAAAGTTCCACAGGTAGTATTATCTCCGGAAATGGTGGACCAGATGTAAAGTTCCGATATAATACAAAATGGCGATTATCACGTTGGCTAAGACGCCGGGAAAAGTTTCACTTAGGTGACATTCAACTCGGTGGTAGTATAATGATATGATATGTGTGTATGGCGTTTCACTTCACTAATCTATGGCTGTGACTGTCTGCTGTACGCGAGGTAGCTATCACACACTGCTCTATATAGGCCTGTACCCGGAGCTGCTACACACACTGCGCCAGACAGACGTACGGACACTCGGTCGACCCGATACTCTGCACTGACTGGGGTCTGCCCTCAAACGAGTGGACCAAAAGGTCCAATGTGGCTCGCTGGAGCGTTCTCAAGAGGCTACAAAAATGAAATGAATCTCCAATTACTGGACGAATACGCAGACAGACAGACAGGATGCACAACAGACTAAAACGGGAATCGAACAACGGCAAATCACAGCTGAAATACAATGTTCTAGGTACATACCAAAATCCTCCGTGTCACTGGTGAATACAGTACTAGTCTTCTGTAACCAGAAAATATGTGTCCCGCCAACACATAGCGAGACATCGCTTATATACGCACCAGTGAAACCATGCACGGAATAATGGATATGCCTACCCCTCGTACGACATCTCACATAAATACTACAAAACCATGGCTTTTGCCATGTCACCCGTGGGTTATATTTGGCATACATATATGTTCCCACGCCTTAAATTCAACCAAACCAGTGTACAGCCCTCGTGGAATAAATACCATCCAACATGGTATACCCCACACTACCATAAATCTGCACACTATATACCCAGATCTCATAATCCGAAATCTACTCGACTGGTCTCGACTATGCGAAGGTCGCTTCTTGGCCCCGCCAAACCCCTCCATAACGGTCCTACGGCTATACACTCAAATGAGAGTGTAGCACATACTAAACTCAAATATCGTGGTCATTTACGGAAATATCACGACACAAAACATCACCATTATGGGATCTGATATATCCGTGTTGGCCAGTACCAGGCTATGATGAAACACTAACCCGCTATACATAACAGCTGTTTCACGAAAGCTGCCCAAATATTACGGCCATATAAACAATTCAAAAACAATATTTTTTTTCGATAATATTAAATTAAAGGAAAATTTAAGAATGAGCCTTCTTTTTATTTCGTGAAATTTGGTCAAATATTGATTTTATTGCGAAAACAAAATTTCCCCGTGTTAAATCCCCATAGACATCTTCACGGAGTGAAGATGTCTATGGGGATTTAACATGGGGAAAGTTTTTAGAATTTCAGAAATACTGGACCGATTTTTAAAATTTAACTTTCGTTTTCTTAGTTAGATCATTTCCAAGCTATCTAGCTAGGAGTCAATTTCCGAAAAAAAAATGTTTTTTTTTTACTCCTCCCACAACTCCTCTACCTCTTTCCCCCCATGTTAAATTCCCATAGAGAAATCAATTTTTCGTAATATAACCAATATTTGACCAAATTTCACGAAATAAAAAGAAGGATCATTCTTAAATTTTGCTTTAATTTAATATTATCGAAAAAAATATTGTTTTTGCATTGTTTATATAACCGTAAAATTTGGGCAGGTTTCGTGAAACAGACTTTTTTATAGACAGTTGCTGTCAGTGCTCCAGATAAGTTTGTACCCCCAGATTTCAAATTCAATACGTATTTTATTGTTACAAGTGTATTATTGATTTTCTTCCCATTCACTTATTTGTATTTATTATTACTTATTCACTTATGTAATACAGTTGAACATTTACTTAGTTGAGCTGCAAAGTGTTTGCTTTTTGCAGCTCAACTAAGTACATTGCCAACTTTCTTACAGTATGTCCACTACTCAATTTGAAAATCAATGCGTATTTTCACATTGCTGGGAGTATTTTGTACGCCCGCTTTTGGCCATAAATGCGTATTTAGCTAACTTAAGTGAGTAAAATACGCCAATATGCACATTATCTGGATCCCTGGCTGTTCCGAACTTTGTCTAAGAATTTATTTAATTCAGCAGGGGCTCGTTTCACTAATCTTCGTATGATAGTCTGTACATTTCATATTAACAGTGTTTCCTTATAAACAATTATTGGATTTACATCTCTTGAGCAAATAATCAAATAGCACGCTCCCGTGGTTTGACAACGATCTTGTTAGAGGCATGACGGGAGTTTCATTGAATTGACGGAATGGTGAAATGGGCAGATAATGCAAGGGCGGATCTGGAGGGGGGTCCGGGGTTGAACCCCCACCCCCCGTTCAGCCACGGAGTTTACATAGATCACAGTTTACCACCAGTTGGAGTCTGAATTTATTTAAATGCCGTAAAACACAGGAAAGTGCATTTCGAAGAGCTCTAAAATAGGACAACCCCCTAGTTGCGAACGGTAAATCTTGCAATTACTCCCGTTACCTTCGCAACTAGACAACCCCCCCCCCGTTCCCCAAATGCTGGATCCGCCCCTGTAATGATCATCAGTCTGTGCGGATACACAGGCTGATCTAGATCTACACTGGTCGCAAAACCCGCAGGCCTCATTTCTTCAGTCACAGCCACATAGTATCCAAATTGGAGATAAAGTCCGTTCTCTCGTTCTCTGCCAATCTCGTTCTCTGCCAATCAATTAGATCGTACATATATGAACATCTCCAGAGGTCAAGCACTGCCGCAAATTTGGTCTCGCCGCGCATGTTGTATACATGTACATGTACATATAATGCGGCGGGTAAAGTACGTCACACTCACAGGCACCCGGGGGCCGTTTCACTAAGCTTCGTATGACTAAAATGTTCGTAAGTACAACATTATGATAGTCTGTAAATGTCACATTAACAATGTTTTCTTATAAACAATTATTGGATTTACATTTATTGAGCATAGGCTGCATATGCAGCCTATGCTCAATACATGTAAATCCATCAATTTAAATTTACAGACGATCCTAAATTTGCACTTACGAACATTTTAGTCTTACGAAGTTTAGTGAAACGGGCCGCCGGTATTTTGTTTCGCTTCTACTTACATTAATCTAACTATATTTATATAACTCCTCGAGCAATATAGACGGTATAAAGCGCAGATACCCCGGGTATTTATATACTATCGCCTACACCGATGACGCCGTTAAAACAGCTGCATTCGTTTCGGAGTTATTTCTAGAAAACTTACATTTATGTAGGTTGCAAGCCGCATTACGCTAAACGTTATATATATTTTTTTTAATATTTCTTACCTCAAATCGAGCGATTGTCTTACAAATTTGGCGTGTATCCCATTCAAAAAGTCACGTGGGATGACCATGTACAAAACGGCGTCATCGTCGGATTGTATCGTATCGTCCTCCGGGATTTATCCCGTCAACACAGTGCGTATGTGCCGTGAAACACGGTGCCGTGAAACATTTTTGATATCCAGTCAATACAATTTTTGCATTTTACAGCCATTTGTAGGTGTTGACGGGATAAATAGAATAGTAGGTTAGTGCCGTGAATGGGAAAACAATATCTGGCGCGGCACGGAAACGGGATGTGCTCGGCAGAGCCTCGCCCATCCCGTTTCCTGAGCCTTGCCAGATATGTTTTCCCATTCACGGCACTAACCTACTATTCTCTATCTATTTTCCTTATTTCTGAACCAAAGTATATGTTGTGACCACTCATTTGAACCGTCTCGGCGAGACGGTTCAAATGAGTGGTCACAACATATACTTCTGATGAGAAATAAAGAAATTCATGAGCGTTGCCGGATATTTTTTCCCATTCACGGCACTAACCTACTGTTCTCTATTTCTGCACTTTACCGCATCAATATCACTTCAGTATCAGGAATATTAAAACTGTCAATAAATTTAAAAAGTCCACTAACAGGGCTCCAGATAAGGAATTAGTAATTGAGTATTGTCACTTCATCCATTCTGAAGCAATTTGGTATTTCAAAATTTGAATTGGGTAAAATAAAATCACACTACTGTTTACACATCAACAAACAGCAACTATTGAATAGTTTGCTTCGAAATGAAAACATGTCTTGGCATTTCATTAGAATTGTCTCCTTGGAGACAATGAAATACCAAGATGTGTTTGCATGAAAATCAGAAAAATAAGTTATATTTGTGGTCTGTTTATTGTTTTCTGCAGCATGATAAAGGTACCACAACTATTTTATTGCTTTTTGATACTCGCTACTTCCGATTTCAATTGGGTTTTTGGCAATTTTAATTGGGTATGTAAGAAAATACGCAGCTTATCTGGAGCGCTGCACTAAACATTCACTAGTTATACAATCCAATGCGAATCGATCGTAATTTATGCCCCTCGTAGTTAATTCGTAGTTATTATTTACGTCAAATTCTTAAATGTGTTTGTATATAGTTGTATGTGCACATGTTTTCAATGTAAGTATGTAGTGAGGGCTACATGGTAGACGGGCATTGGCAAACTGTGTCACCCTCGTTAAATTATGTATACATAAATAAATAATGTAGTTTGTGAGGTATTTATAAAAACGTAGGTCGAACCGGGCCAAAATACCAATGTTTTCATGACGTACATTCACCACATTGTATATTATATGCCCCAGAGGACCTTTCCTGTTAGACTAATGGACACGTACTGGACTGGTGGGAGTCAAACAGATACGATACGGTCAAATATATGTCAATTGCTCTCTTAGCCCGACTGTTTTACCAAAAACAGAACACACCATCTCCACTTTGTGAGATGAGAATCAGCTAGAAGCGTGACTTGTTTTATATAGTTTCACATTACGTAATCAATGGAAGCCATGATGTTATCTATTACGTAGCGTTATTTGCCTCAGTTAGAAAAATTTAGAGGATATGAAGGTTTGTTCTGAGTACATAACTCTAATTACATTTCATTACACTGCATTACATAAGCGTTATCACGGAGTAGTCTTTCCAACTGTGCGTTTGAAGCGTTCTTTGCTTACTTTTTACTTCGTGGAGAGTGACCTAAGAATTTTGCAAATACACACTTTATTAGGTAAGTTTGTGATAATAGTATTGTGTCATATTGTAGAATTGTCTCTCAATAACAATATAGCGAAGTATAAACGTCAACGCCCTGCATGCCGTTGAGCACCATTTAATTCCATTCTATATTTTATTGTGCGAAATGTAAACGTTATTCTGCAATTTGTTACCGTTGACTGTGGTGTAGCGATATAATGCAACCTGTTGCCTATACATCGGAAAACGTGCAGCTATGGGAGGGTATGCGTATCCTTAACCACTGAATTACATAGAAACAAAATTGCTACCCCGCTTCATACCTCTCGCGTGTGTAACAATTTAATCCCATCTCTTTAATGTAACACATGGAATAGTGATTTTTGCAATCGGGTATCCGGACTGTTTGATATGTTAGCGATATAAAACTGCCAAAACTGTATAAATAAATTATTAATAAAGAACATACACATGCAGAAATTGGTTATTTTACCGTGTCAAGGTATTTATCCGACATTGCATGTATATCTTGTAAATTGAAAGCTTCATTTCGTTATGTTGAACAACAACAAGAGATGGCTTCCATGGGAAAATGATTTCCCTGTTCTATTATTTTTGGCAATTTACTAGTTCTACATCAAATGTTATTTGTTTAAACGTATAACATATACAGTTTACTAAATTTTGACCTACATACAACAGGTTTGGGTATGCATTTCGGTTGCTCATTTTTTTTTGAATGGGTCAAATTGTAGCTGTAGATAACATATCGGAGGCTAATTATTGAATTTAGTATTAACGGTGAAAACTGTAAACATCGATATTATTCTACACCATGTTCGGACTGTACATATTTGCATGGTTCTAGAATGGAAGGAAATACAACAAACCCGACTTGAGAGATCGTCGTCCAATTAAAGCACACACATGTACAAGGTTCATGATCACGTGGTTATAACAACAACAACGTCGCCCACTCCAAAGTAAGTATTATTTGATATTGTCCTTAATATGCAACCGTATTTGATGAAATATGGCGCAGTAAACCGTGAACGCGTCTTCGTGAGCTGCATTTGGTGGTCCAGGGAGTTCGGCACAGATTTATGTCGTTTGGAAAGAAGTTTGGGCGAAAATACAGAGTCCACCAAATGCAGCTTAACAAGACGCGTTTGATCATCAAAATCCGTTACGTAATAAGGACACTATAAAATAATACGTACTTTGAATCAGATGGATTCATACACCTTCATGTAGATAACAGTCAAATTTTGCGTGTAATATAGGAATGAATGGCCTTTTTGTCGAATTTATCGGGGTATAAACTTGGAAAAGTCGCAGGAATACTGGACGAAATTACATTTTTTTTTTTTTTTTTTCGAAAATTGTAATTTTTTTAAGGCCTCGTCCAGTATTCCCGCGACTTTTCCAAGTTTATATCCCCGATAAATTCCACAAAAAGGCCATTCATTCCTTATAATTCCAGCATTTGAAATAAATTCATCAAGAAAATGTGTTTATTTTCCGTTTTCTTAAGAATTATTTTAACTGTGCCTCACGGTTACGGAAAGTAGTTCGGCGTGGGAGTTTACTGGGATATAAATTTTGGACAGAGACTTGCTACGGGCCAATCAAATGTTAGGGAATTGTGTAAATATTTTTGTGCTGGAATTATATTGTATTAAACTTTGTATTAAGCTCCTCTGTAACATTCACTCGTTTGCATTTTGTAGTCTACAAACATGTACATGTTTCATATCAATACAACACGTTACATTATGGCATTCCAATATATCGTATTGTATCGTATATCGTATCGTATTTTATGTAGTGTACATGTATTATTGTGGTACAGTGGAACCCCTCTAAACCGGACGCTCGGGAAAATATGGATGTTTAACTTAGATGTGAGTCGCTGTTATGTATCTCTGATTACACTGACTTTTCATGATTGTAAAACACAAGAATGTGTCACGATGCGCCAACATGTATAATTTACAGTGGAACATCTCCAAACCGGACACCCTGGGGTCCTCCCCAGGGTGTCCGGTTTGGAGATGTTCCACTGTATGTAACATTGACCGGGTTGACAATAAAATAGGTCAGATGTATGCACACTGCTAATACAATTTAGAGGTTGAGAGGTTAGTTTTCAGTCATTATATAGAGGGTCCTAATGGATGTTTTTATTATTCTATGGATTCTATTATTCTTTATTCGCGACAATGGGGCATCCATTACTACCATACAGCTGATGGTTAATATGATAATTGAATGTATATGAGCGAGCACTCCAAATGCCAGTTGAACTCACCGCGCCTGCAACTACAAAGCTTTTCAAATTGCCTTGGAAGTAGAGAGTCATGTTTCTTTTGTTGACACGTGTGACGCATTACCCGTCGACGTATAGTATGTATGTCTCTGATTATATGCATATCGTATAGAAAACATATTGTATTGGTATAGTATGCATATAATATTGGTATAGTGACCAGCAAAAAGCACTACTTTAACATAACAAATATATGCGTCTGAAAATGAATGTTACACACAGAATTGTACGGAGCACCGCAGGGGACGTAGAATTATTTGTTGTCGATCCCGCTTGCGGAAAGCGAGACATAGTGATCACAATGACGTCCGGGTGTCCGTGCGTGCGTCCGTGCGTCCGTCCGTCCGAAATATGCGTTAAAGTTTTTAAATACCTTATATCTCTGCAGTCGTGATCCATATATTCATGTTGTATCCCACTCATGCGGTCCCTGTGTCCAAGGTCAATGTCAACTGACTTAGAAGTTTTCGTTCCGAAATCTGCGTTAAAGTTTTTAAATACCATATATATCTGCAGTCCTAAGTCACATTGACTTGAAACTTCATATACTTATTTGTCATCATCCATATAGTCATGCTGTATTCCACTCATGCGGCCCCTGTGCCCAAGGTCAAGGTCAAATGACTTAGAAGTTTGCGTTCCGAAATCTGCGTTAATGTTTTTAAATACCTTATATCTTTGCAGTCCTAAGTCACATTGACTTGAAACTTCATAGCTTATTAGTCATCATCCATATATTCATTCTGTGTCCCACTCATGCGGACCATGTGCCCCTATGTCAAGGTCAAATGACTTAGAAGTTTGCGTTAAATTTTCTGTCAACATTTGCGTTAAAATTTTCACATACCTACTATCTCTGTAACCGTAAGTCAGATTTGCTTTGTATGCTTATTGGGCATCAAACTTCAAATAAATACACTCTGAGACCATCAAATGCCTCGGCGGGCTCGACATGCGGGCCGCGGCCATCTGGTTTTTGTCGAGCCCGCTTGCGGAAAGCGAGACATAGTGATCACAATGACGTCCGGGTGTCCGTGCGTGCGTGCGTGCGTGCGTGCGTGCGTGCGTGCGCCCGTCCGTCCGAAATCTGCGTTAAAGTTTTTAAATACCTTATATCTCTGCAGTCTTAAGTCACATTGTCTTGAAGCTTCATATGCTTATTACACATGCAGCCCCTGTGCCCAAGGTCAATGTCAAATGACTTAGAAGTTTGCGTTCCGAAATCTGCGTTAAAGTTTTTAAATACCTTATATCTCTGCAGTCCTAAGTCACATTGACTTGAAACTTCATATACTTATTTGTCATCATCCATATAGTCATGCTGTATTCCACTCATGCGGCCCCCTGTGCCCAAGGTGAAGGTCAAATGACTTAGAAGTTTGCGTTAAAGTTTCTGTCAAAAGTTGCGTTAAAGTTTTCACATACCTACTATCTCTGTAACCGTAAGTCAGATTTGCTTGAAACTTTGTATGCTTATTGGGCATCAAACTTCAAATAAATACACTCTGAGACCATCAAATGCCTCGGCGGGCTCGACATGCGGGCCGCGGCCATCCTCGTATTAACTCGTTCCCACGAAATAACAATTCGTTCCCACGAATTAGCAATTCGTTCCCACGAGTTTACACGAATTAACAATTCGTTCCCTCAATTTAACAGTTCGTTCCCACGGGAACGACTTGTTATATCGTTGGAACCAATTGTAAATTCGAAGGAACGAATTGTTAAATTGAGTGAACGAATTGTTAAATTGAGGGAACGAATTGTTATTTCGTGGGATCGATCATGCAAAAAGAAGTTGTTAAATCAAACATGGGTCACGTGTTGTGATGGTTTCAGATATGGTATAATACAATACTGGATAGTATTTCATATTATTGTTGAACATGCCATGTCAAAAGGCTGTCCTCGTGTACTATAATTTACCATTTCCATTGTTTTGTTATATATCTACCATTGCTGAATTTGACATAATGCGGGTATTGTAGATTTTACACTAGTGATACTACATGAGAATGGCCTTTTTGTGGAATTTATCGGGGTATAAACTTGGAAAAGTCACGGAATACTGGACGAAGCGATAACAAATTACAATTTTCTAAAAAAAAAATATATATTTTTTTTTTTTTTTTTTTTTCGAAAATTGTAATTTGTTTAAGGCTTCGTCCAGTATTGCCGCGACTTTTCAAAGTTTATATCCCCGATAAATTCCACAAAAAGGCCATTCATTCTTTATAATTCCAGCATTTGAAATAAATTTATCAAGAAAATGTGTTTATTTTGACAGACGGCAGCCATTTGTTTACATTGACAGCGCACCTGTAGAAAGTAGTTCGGCGTGGGAGTTTACTGGGATATAAATTTTGGACAGAGACTTGCTACGGGCCAAGCAAATGTTAGGGAATTGTGTAAATAGTTTTGTGCTGGAATTATTGTTACATGACTGCCATTGTTCTACACCTCTCATAGCCGTGTTCAAACATACAAGCGCGTGCTGTTTGACCATGGTTGTAGACAATGCTCATTCCGGGGCCAATCCAACACCTACGTAATGCATGTGTCTCATGACGTTACTAGAACGCGCCATTACGTCACGAGACCAGTTCACAATGGTTGCACTTAAATTTTGAAATTGATGTGGCACCGGAACATGTGTGTGTAAATCAGCTGTTTGAATGGAGCAGATTATCAAAGTACCGAAAGTACCGCATATATATGCTCAATTTACACGATATTTTCGACGGAAATCTAACAATAACGTTCGACCATGGCACGAGGGAACTGTTTGAACCCGCGGACTACGGCCTTGGGGTTCAAACAGTTCCCTCGTGCCACGGCAAACGTTTACACACGGCTGGGCTTAGTCGAACCTTATAATACACATATTTTGTGATGGATTCTCCTCACAGAGTAGCATGCTACGTGCTAATGATTCCATGCTAATTTCTAATTTAGTCAGCGGGGGATAATGTTCATTGCAGTTTTTCCACAATCGTATCCAATTTATTCAGCGCGTGCGTGATAGGTGAATATTCTCAGCATGTTGTAATTGTGTAAAAATTAGGCCGCCCGTATCTCAAATCTACGGAGCCCCGCAGGTGACATGGACTTTTTTTTTATTGATTCACGAGTTGTTAATTCGTGGAAACGAATTGTTATATTGAGGGAACGAATTGTTACTTCGTGGGAACGAATTGTTACATTGAGGGAACGAATTTTTAATTCGTGAGAACGAATTGTTAAATCGTGGGAACTAATTGTTATTTCGTGGGAACGAATTGTTTTTTCGTTGGAACGAATTAATACTAACAATAATTCTCCGTCCCCTGCGGGGCTTCGTACAAAATGTACGTTACCACTTTTGTGGAAAGTTTACTCGTATAACTAGGTCCAGTATTTGAATCATTATCAAATATATCCCTCGAAGATGCTTCACTAATCCTTTACCGAATAGTGTAGACCCTAATCAGACTGCGCATGGTGGGGCTACACTATTCACGCACGTTGTAAGGCCCGTTTTGTCAACCAGTCACTGAAATGTATGGGTCCAGTATTTGAATCATTATCAAATATATCCCTCGAAGATGCTTCATTAATCCTTTACCGAATAGTGTAGACCCTGATCAGACTGCGCACATGCGCAGTCTGATCTGGGGCTACACTATTCGCGCACGTTGTAAGGCCCTTTTTGTCAACCAGTTACTGAAATGTATTTCGATTTTTCATGATCTTGCTCTAAGCTGCCCACGTTAATTAGTTAAAAATCACGATCTCTTACAACCATGCTCCTGCTGTCTAATGGAATAGACAAAAACTGTGATTGAAAACGAAATTCCTAGGAAATAGAACAGAACCAGCCTGTCCTTGTCATTAATTGTGATGCTGATGTTTTCCCGCATTGATACAATGGAGTCTCTCACCACCGGTCGGTCAGCAGGTTAACTGCGGGATCGAACCCGTTGGCACGAAATTAAAGGTACATGCCCACTCAGTAGGCACACAATCGTTATGTATATCAGAAACATCATCTGAGGCATTTTCTGGCAAAATAAACATTACTGTCTGTTACACGTTAACCTGCCCAACTTTTACACCTATTTAAACACCCTAAAACTCTTAATTTTTTGGCATAAAATCATTTTTCAGCAAAATTTAGCAATGAGCCATCTTTTTATTTTTTGAATTTCGGTCCTATAATGAAGTAATAGCCATAAATCAAGAATTGAATACACGGTTACAATGTTAAAATGTCACGTGCGGTCAGATTTTCAAAATTTTCTAGCATCGAACTGCTTGCTGGATTTCATCATTAAAAAAAAGACACTAACCTTCTATTTATGAGAGCAAATCTTGCCAGGTTGAAAAATAAAGGAACCGAGCCTCCATTTCTCGGTGTTCGTACAAGAATTCCATAAGAAAATGCCGAGAATTTGGTCAAAATACGTGATGTCATCATCATCTGCTACAGCTTTCGTATCTATTGACAACGCCAAGCTGAGGTTGGCACGCTGTTCCTACCACGCAAAATTAATTGCACATATCCTCGCACATCGACACCGGTGTAAATCTACATTCTCTAATGGTATGACTTGGGAACACCATATATACGTCATTTCTGGCGGAAGTATAGTCACTTCCTGTGAGCCAGTTTCTTTGCCGGACGAATTTCCGGCGGACAACTTGGTTTACTAAATGCTGATTGGTTGGTGAAGGTCACGAGTTTAATCGAATCAAGTTCGTTAGCATTCACAATTTACAATACATTAGGACGTATTAGCAATAGTATCAGATCGACTTGGAACCTTATGGATGAATGATATTCGCTAAATATATGACGATTAAATGATTAATTGGTATATTTTAATGCAAATTGTTTAAGTTATATGCCAGAAAATGATGTTAATAAACAAATTTATTAAGAATTTGTGTTCAGTTCGCAATAATAGTTGTTGTTGTTGTTTACCAGAAGTGATTATTGCAATAGTAGTTTCTTCTTTTATTGTCAACAACTCAAATTCGGTGAAATGAATTTATAAGGCAAAAGCCCATCCATGACTGTTTATTCGAAATAACTTTGTTATTAGACGGATTTTCTTGAAATAAAAAGTAGGCTCATTTCTAAAAAATAGTGTTTTTATAGCAATACATCCTGGGCAGCATTTCGTGGAACAGACAATAATTCATCATTATCCCACGTATTGATTGGCATGTTATGCATTTTATATCAGACGTAAATTTTCACACTGATATCAGGGGCGATAACCGTGTTTCCTTCAAATATTAACGGACAACACTATTTATTCTCTGTATTTATTTTTGATGTGCAATTATCATACTTGAAAATGTGTCGAAAATATTATATTTTCAGGTGACACATTTAATTAGTATAAGTAATTCAAAAATATCATGCCTCATTTACATATGAAAATAGCCTGATACCACCGCGCGTCACTATCAGTAAAATAAATATTACTAACTGATTATATCTGTATAGCGGACAATCGTAATTGTTATAACTTGTGGAATAGTGACACACTTATACACTTATTTAATTCCTATAAACAACATTGTGTGCCTTCTGAGTGGGCATGTACCTTTAAATGACATTAGCTGTTGATAGGCCGTTAACACCAATACAGCAAATGGAATCTCATAACCGTGGAGTGACAACACGTATCACGTAGTCGCCCCTTCCCAATGTTGAAATTAGGGGTGTGGCCATGTCCCCACCCCAACACAATAATTGCCGAACTAATGGACACATTTCGGTATGAGATAGTAACATTTCGCGATGTCGCCGTGAAACAATTTACTACAATGCAGTTTATCTACCGTAAGATGTTTTCATATTGTTCGAAATAAAAACAGAAATACATTTAGTAATAGTTATAGTTCACGTAATTAATTTTTAATAAATTAGTTGATTAAAAATTCAATATGTGAACTACAACTTACTTATTAGTTGCCCGCCTTCTTTGCGTGCACATATCTGTCTAAATGTAAGTTCCGCCCATGCGCGCTTTCGACTTGCGATACGACTACGTTATTGACCGTTTGACACCCACACCTCTGAACAGGATGCGTGCCACGTGACATGCTGACAACAAGCCGTGACGTCTGGAACTAAATATACCTTTCTACGTATTGAAACATTCAATAAATAATTTTAGTAGATATTGGAGAAATAGTCGCAATATGTAATTAATTGAGCGAAATGTTATGATTTCATTGGCCGAGAAACTAGGTCAAACAATAAATACAATCAGTTTTCTAAGATGGTTCAGTCACGTGTCTGTATCAGTCATCCAGACAGATATAGAGAATAGTAGGTTAGTGCCGTGAATAGGAAAACATATCTGGCAAGGCTCAGGAAACGGGATGGGCGAGGCTCTGCCGAGCACATCCCATTTCCGTGCGGATGCCGATGGACACGAGTGTATTATTTCCGCTATTCAAACATGGACGATGGAATATCCTATTTATTACACTTCCACGGCGGATATATATGAACATTTAGTCTATTTTTTAGATTAAAATCAATGAATTGTGATGTGCGCATGAATAGTTACACAATGACGTGTTTTACCGCGTTTTGACGTTACGTTGTGTGACGTCAAATGTGACGTCAGGTAAACTTTTTGAAATCCAAATTACGCAGCTGTTTCTATGAGCCAGATATATTTTAGTGCATGTTTGGAATGTGTTCAATCACATTAACATTCTAGATTAGTCGAGACCCTTTCCAAATGTTCAAATAACTTTATTTTGACTGTAATAAAAATTAAACATTTTGCATGGTAGCTTGTGGTTTCCAAGAAAACTGGCGCACAATTACGGGTGTTCTCTTCACGGTGTATTATTTGTAAAGAGTTGATTACGGTTTTTCTCTCACAGCGAAAGCCGTGCAAATATTTTGCAAGCGTGTAATAAATGGATTGTTTTTTATAGAGACTGCGAAAGGAAAGGTGGTAATGGAATCGTGATTCAATCAGTGGTGACCTACATTTATTTGCATCTCTCTTATGAGGTCAATAATGAATGGCATTTCATATTCGGGCTGCTAAAGTGAATTATTTCACTGTCGGTGTTCGCCTCGGTCACTGTCTTTGTCCGCGCATGTCTGGCCGGTCTGGTATTACGCAATATCAGAGACACAATAAGGCCCGAATGCGTTAGCGACCAGTGTCGCCCGTGATCAGCCTGCGCATCAGCACAGTCTGATCACGGGCGACACTGTTCTGCGATGATTCATTGACGGCCATTCCATGAAGCGCTTCAAGTAACATCATTGTATGCTTATGTATATGGTTGCTGGTGTCTGTTCGCTGATTCTAATTGGCCATGCTATTTAAGCCCCGTTTTGACCTGGCGGAATAAGCCTACACTGGTACACATATGGTGTTATATAATATATCATTCCTCTGGTACAATGAGTTCACATCATGGCTTCATTGCCGCTGTATGGAGCCAGCTATATCAAGGTGTATGATCACGTGGTACTACCAACAACAACAACCTATTCAAAGTACATATTCTTGTATAGTGTCCTTATTACGTAACGGATTTTGATGAAATATGGCGCATCAAACGCGTCTTGTTAAGCTGCATTTGGTGGTCTGTATTTTCGCCCAAACTTCTGTCGTTTTTGCGAAGAATCGATTTCCGTGTCGGAGACACGGAAATCGGTTCTTCGCAAAAACGACATAAGTCTGTGCCAAACTTCCTAGACCACCAAATGCAGCTCACGAAGACGCGTTTGCTGCGCCATATTTCATCAAAATCCGTTGCATATTAAGGAAAATATCAAATAATACTTACTTAGGAGTGGGCGACGTTCTTGTTGTTGTTGTTGTAACCACGTGATCATGCACCTTGTATATAGAGGGTGTCCCGAAACAAAACGGTGACCCAACTGAAGTGTATTCACTTATATTATATGTATAGGTGGCCGTTGGCCCGTTTCATTTTCAGAACGTACTATTAAACGTACATGCCCACTCAGTAGACACACATTGTTCTTTATAGGAATTAAATATGTGTATAATTGTATCATTATTCCACCAGTTCTAAAAATTACGAGGTCCCGCTATACAGATATACTCATTTAGTAATATTTATTTTACTGATAGTGACGCGCGGTGGTATCAGGATATTTTCATATGCAAATGAGGCATGATATGTTTTAATTATTTATTCTAATTAAATGCGTCACTTGAAAAATAGTTTCAACAGATAAAGTAAAGTATGGTCATTGTAATAAATATTAATGTCCGTTAACATTTTAAGGAAACACGGTCATCGCCCCTGATATCAGTGTGAAAATTTCCGTCTGATATAAAATGTATAATAATGCCAATCAATACGTGGGGTAATGGTGAATGAATGTGTATTTTGCCAGACAAAATCCCAAATGATGTCTCACAGTTTGTGCCTACTGAGTGGGCATGTACCTTTAAATTTACATGTAGTTGCAGTCAAAATATGTGCGTTAAATTAAGGAGGCGGTTAATTTAATTGACAGTTCATTCTCCTATCACACTTCGCTAGCATATCACACCGTGTTAACCCTTTGAACCCGAAAGCCCGCTATATCGGTTTATGCAAACAGTGCAGATCCAGATGAGCCGGCTCGTAACGAGCCGTCTCATCAGGATCTGCACTGTTTGAAAGTAATTTTCATATTTTTGAGAACAACAACCCCCTTTTTAGCTCGTCTGCACGAAGTGCAGAAGAGCTTATGTCATACCCCCAGCGTCGTCGGCGTTGTCCACAAACTTAACGTTGCTGTAAATGTCTTATAAATAACTTATGTTTCCTTTCATGGAACACCTTGATATTTCATACATGTATTCCTCAGATGACCCTCTATCATGCTGTAGCAAATCCATGACCCACCACCCAGCCCTTACCCCAAGGTCAAGGTCCCAAACTTAGCACATTCATAAACATAACGTTGGGTAAATTTCTTATAACATCTGTTTCCTTCCATGGAACGCCTTCATATTTCATACATGCGTTCCTCAGATTACCCTCTATCATGCTGTAGCAAATGCATGACCCATCACCCAACCCTTAACCCAAGTTCAAGGTCACAACCTTAGCACATTCATAAACTTAACGTTGGGGTAATTTTCTTATAACATCTGTTTCCTTTCATGGAACGCCTTGATATTTCATACATGCATTCGTCAGATGACCCTCTATCATGCTGTATCAAATCCATGACCCACCACGTAGCCGTTACCCCAGGGTCAAGGTCACAAACTTAGTAGCATGTTCATAAACTAAACGTTGGGGGTAAATGTTGTGTAACTTCTGTTTATTTACAGGGAATGTCTTCATATTTCATACATGCATTCATCTGATGGCCCTCTATCATGCTGTAGCAAATCCACGATCCCCCACCCAACCCTTACCCCAAGGTCAAGGTCACAAACTTAGCATGTTCATAAACTAAACGTTGGGGTAAATGTTGTGTAACTTCTGTTTATTTACAGGGAACGCCTTCATATTTCATACATGAATTCATCTGATACTCTATCGTGCTATAGCAAATCCATGACCCACCGCCCATCCCTTACCACAAGGACAAGGTCACAAACTTAGCACATTCATAAACTTAACGTTGGGGTAAATGTCTTATAACATCTGTTTTCTTTCATGGAACGCCTTGATATTTTATACATGCATTCCTCAGATGACCCTCTATCATGCTGTAGCAAATCCACGACTCACCACCCAACCCTTACCCCAAGGTCAAGGTCGCAAACTTAGCACATTCATAAACTTAACGTTGGGGTAAATGTCTTATAACATCTGTTTCCTTTCTTGAAACGCCTTGATATTTCGTACATGCATTCATCTGATGATACCCTATCGTGCTATCGCAAATCCATGACCCACTGCGCACCCCTTACCCCAAGGTCAAGGTAAAAAACTTAGCACATTCATAAACTTAACGTTGGGGTTAATGTCTTATAACATATGTTTCCTTTCATGGAACCCTTGATATTGTATACATGCATTCATCTGATGATACTCTATCGTGCTATAGCAAATACATGACCCACCGCCCACCACCTACCGCAGGGTCAAGGTCACAAACTTAGCACATTCATAAACTTAACGTTGGGGTAAATGTCTTATAACATCTGTTTCCTTTCTTGAAACGCCTTGATATTTCGTACATGCATTCATCTGATGATACCCTATCGTGCTATCGCAAATCCATGACCCACTGGGCACCCCTTACCCCAAGGTCAAGGTAAAAAACTTGGCACATTCATAAACTTAACGTTGGGGTAAATGTCTTATAACATATGTTTCCTTTCATGGAACGCCTTGATATTTCATACATGCATTCCGCAGATGACCCTCTATCATGCTGTAGCAAATCCACAACCCACGACCCAACCCTTACTTCAAGGTCAAGGTCACAAACTTAGCATGTTCATAAACTTCTGTTTCTTTACAGGGAACGCTTTGATATTTCATACATGCATTCATGTGGTGATCCTCTATTGTGCTACAGCAAATCCATGACCCCCCCCCACCACCTCTTTCCCGAAGGTGAAGGACCCAAACTTAGCACATTCATACATGCATTCCTCATGTGAATAGCTATCATGCTGTAGAAAATCACCAACTTAGTGCGTTCATAAACTTAAAGTTGGGTTAAATTTTGTTTTACTTCTGTTTTCAGGGAGCGCATTGATATTTCATACATGCATTCATCTTAATATGCTATATTATGCTATAGCAAACGCACGACCCACCTTGCACCACTGACCCCAATGTCAAGGTCCACCGCACGCCCCTTAACCCAAGGTCAAGTTATATAATATTCATGTTTATTTATGCAACTGTGCCAAGTTTGAGTGAAGGCTGCCAACAGGCGAGCCTCGTTGTCTTCTGACAACTTGTTATAAATGGAATAGTCTGAAAATCATTTTGCGATGATTGGATTGGTTGCAAAATTAACATATCGCAGCCCATTCAGTTACTTAGGGGAGGGTTAAGGGCTGTGCATGAGTTCACACTTATGATATATGGAAACTGATATATAGCTGTTATATGTTGAATAGAATTAGTACATTTTCCCCAATTATACTTTAGCGGACGACAAACTAAATGACGTCACATTTAAATGTTCACTTTCTGGTTCCCGCAAATGCTGAAATGCTGAAATGCAAAGAGAGTATACTGCTTGATATTATCCGAAACGGATATCTTTAATACTCTTTCAAATACAAATGGTATTCGTTAGTTAAATTAGATACAGTGGGGTCAGCGTGTAAGTGCACACACGAACGAACACGACAGGTTCGAACCACTGTAATTCATGTATACAAAAAAAATGTAAATATTTTTTTTGCATTTTTTCTCATTTCGCATCAAAAGTGTATGTTGTTACCACTCAGTTGAACCGTCTCGACGAGACGGTTCAACTGAGTGGTAACAACATACACTTTGGGTGGGTAGCGAACCAACCTGTCGTGTTCGTTCGTGTGTGCACTTACACGCTGACCCCACTGTAGCCGGTGTTCGTTGCACACTGTACGGGTATCACCGATCCGTTAGTACATTGTGGCTGTCTACACTGGTCGCATTGCCATGCTGTTTTCGGATGATTTTAAACCTTTCACCCCTACATACCATAAAGCCAAATTCAAGTTGCATGATCACGTGGTTATAACAACAACAACAACAGTGGCTGAAAGTGTTGAAATCTTGAAAGTATTATTTGATATTTTCCTTAATATGAAACGGATTTTGATGAAATATGGCGCAGCAAACGCGTTTTCATGAGCTGAATTTGGTGGTCCAGGGAGTTTGGCACAGAATTATTATATATGTCGTTTTGCGATGAATCGATTTCCGTGTTGGAGACGACACTGAAATCGATTCTTCGCAAAAACGACAGAAGTTTGGGCGAAAATACAGAGACCAAATGCAGCTTAACAAGACGCGTTTGATGCGCCATAAAACATCAAAATCCGTTACGTAATAAGGACACTATAAAAGAATACGTACTTTGAATCAGATGGATTCTGGAAATTTCAGTACAATTTGTTGTTGTTAGTACCACGTGATCATACACCTTGAAATTGTACACATACTGTACATCCAGATGAGTCGGCTCTTAACCCTTTCCCTGATAGAGACGACTTTTCACGCCTCTGCAGAAGATGTCTTTTGAAAACATTGTGGGAAAAGGAGAAATTGCTTGTAACAAGCAATTTCTCCTTTTCCCACAATGTTTTCTACTCTATCAGATAATTTAACCATCATTTGACCCAGCATTTGATTCTTTTATTCAGATGTTTTCGATTTGGATGAGTCGAAATATCGCAAAACAGGGAAAGGGTTAATGAGCCGCCTCACCACGATCTGCATTATGACTGTGTCAGCGTGACACGATCACCAATCACCATTCGTGTTAATTTAAACGTCAGTTGGCGAGACAAATTTGATGATGGAACTAAATTTGCCACTTGGTATCAATAACTGAAGCTCCTGAAAGCGAAACTCCTGTGCATTAGCTGCAACATTTCGCCTGCAAGACAATGTAGTTTAACATCATGGGTGGTATGCGTTTTGCGACCAGTGTAGATGCATTCGCTGTGGCTGTGACTGGAGAAATGGTGTTTATAACAATTCCTGACCGGCCTACCTTCTGATCTGCGATCGCCCTCGAGGTAGGGATCCATACCCATGGCTAACAGAGGGACTCATGACTCACTGACGCAATGGCGATCAGTGTAGTCCCAGATCAGACTGCGCGGATGCGCAGTCTGATCTGGGACTACACTGATCGCACATGTCATAAGCGGCCGTTCTCCAGTCACAGCCACACGTGCGGTGATACAGAGGAGTGTCGCCGTTCCCAACACCAGTCACGACGCTTGTTTATTTTTTTCTGATATATTCTAATCTGTCTACGCATGCGCGCTGACTAGATCAATGTAAATAGGTTACCGAACGTGTAAATAAATCACGAGTAAAGTCCCTTAGAACAGCATTAGAATTGGCGAAATGTGTCTCTCTCTCATCAATCAGATTACACCAGTTTTAGCGGCGTTAATGCCCCGGGAGTTATTAAGGTGGGCCACCACTATTGGGTTTTCCATTATAAACTAACCCATTACCACACATTTCGCTATTCTCTGCTACTTTCATGTTTTCGCATGGATGTTGTGGGACTTATTTTCCCATAACATGCAGCCATTCTGCTCTGGATATTCACTAATTAAAATATAGGTTTAATTATTGTTAAGAAATATATATTCAATCTCATGTAACCACCCTGGTGGTGACGTTAAAAGTCAGCGACTGGCATTGAAACCGCCTCCCATGATAAACAGGTTCCGAATAATCCCAATTATATGCTTGAAAATGATACATTATTATGCACGTGAGTAGGTTAGTGCATCAATTTACCGGTTTCTGCAAGCAAAGAGTGTCTATGGCATAAACAATCTGGATTGTTTTCTTTATTGTACTACACCGCGCATGAATATCTGATGATTGAGTGTGATTAAACCTCTAAGAGACGTTATTCCTGGTGTCCCAAGATTGGTACTATATCCCATTGCATTGAATTTTTTAATCAGTATTCGACGACATTTACGGATAATGTGACTGATTTTCGAAATCAATATCAGCGAATTCGACAAGGGATGTAATTCCAGAGCTAGTCCCATTGTTATGTTATTATCTCAACCGGAACCAGAAATGTCAGCATGCGCGGTCGTGTACTCGATATCCATGTTTGATTTCCACGGGGAGCCTAAACCACGGACCTCCGCTACTTCCTGCGGAACCCCTAGCATCCAAAGTAGACCAAATTGAGTCACCAACGGCGGGCTTTAAGCAAACAAAATCAACTTTGAATGTCCGGCGCGCGTCCGCGTAATTCGATTTCTCCGTGTTCGAGTGTGACAATTGCTGTAAATTGGGCGTTAAACTGACTAGACGGGACGCGGATATACGTGGAATTACCGAGAATTACCGGCAGATTCATGACGCAATGCTTAGTAACAAGCGGTCTGTTATGTCAAATAATATCACCGGTCCCGTGATTATAAGCTTTTATGAGCTTGTTCCAAAGCGAGCACAGTGCGAATTTTCTACAACAGCCACCCATGGGAAGACACGCATATAAATCTGGTTGGTGTATATATAGAGAATAGTAGGTTAGTGCCGTGAATGGGAAAAAATATCCGGCAACGCTAATGAATTTCTTTATTTCTCATCAGAAGTATATGTTGTGACCACTCATTTGACACAACATATACTTTGGTTCAGAAATAAGGAAAATAGATAGAGAATAGTAGGTTAGTGCCGTGAATGGGAAAAAATATCTGGCAAGGCTCAGGAAACGGGATGGGCGAGGCTCTGCCGAGCACATCCCGTTTCCGTGCCGCGCCAGATATGTTTTTACATTCATGGCACTAACTATTTTATTTATCCATACATATTCATTCGCAGTGATTATGTCGGATTGGCAGGATATCAAAAAATGTTCACGGCACCGTGTTTCACGGCACATACGCACTGTGTTGACGGGATAAATTTGGTTTTTGTAGGGATGTTACATATAATATAAATTTTACATTATTATAATGTAACCTCCCTACAAAAAGCCAAATATATTATAGAAGACTCAAAACGGCCGAATTGCCTGCCCGATGTATATGTATATAGCGTTGTTGATTTCGTATTTGTTACATTTCGTCTTTGCGACCATTTTGAAATTAAAAATATCTGTCATAGCTAAATTGGCATTTCAGTAATACGTTTGTTACTACTAGTGTGTCCCACACATTAAGATATGAGTAAAACAAGTTTGTTCTGGCGACGCTGGTCTTATTATCAATAAAACAAGTTTCTCAATGTCAGACGAGGTATTTGTTCAAATGACCGGTATATTCCGTTGAAACATTTAGGTGTCAACTGTCTGTATACCATTACACACATCATATGCCTGACATTTGTAAGTTGTGCAGAGATACAACACATATATTTATTGGCGGCCATTTTGAAATTAAATCAGCTGTCATATATAAATTGCCATTGCAGTGATAATGTTGTTACTAGTAATGTGTCGCACACATTAACATGTGAACAAAGCATGTGGCTGATCTGGTTCAAATATCAATAAAACACGTTTCGCCATTATTACAGAGCACGTGTTTGTTCAAATGGACGGTATTTTCCGTTGAATCAATTAAGCTCCGCCCGTCTTTACACCATTCACTCGTCCCCTCCCTGATTCCACTACATTTGTAAATTGTGCAGCGATACAATGCACTTATCTATTGGCGGCCATTTTGAAATTGAAAATATATGTTATAGCTAAATTGGCATTGCAGTAATCACTTTGCTTATTGTATTGTGTCGCACACATTAAGATATGAGCAAAACAAGTTTTCTCTGGCGGTGCTGGTCGACGTATCAATAAAACACTTGTCGCAATGACAGACCACGTATTTGTTCAACTTGACGGTGTATTCCGTATAATCGATGAAGCTCCGCCCGTCTTTACACCATTCCCGCCACCTATCCCTGCATAATGCAGATGCATTTGTAAATTATGCAGAGCTACAATGCACATATTTATTTAAAATATCTGTCATAGCTAAATTGGCATTGCATTATTAAGTTTGTTACTAGTATTGTGTCGCACACGCTAAGCTATGAGCAATATCAGTTCACTCTAGCAGCGCTGGTCGATGTATCAATAAAACACTTTTCGCAATGACAGAGCACGTGTGTGTTCAAATGGACGGTATATCCCGTTGAATCAATTCAGCTCCGCCCGTCTTTGCACCATTCACGCGCCATCCATGAATCCGTGATTCAGATATATTTGCATCACCAGCTGTTGATTTTCAGACTCGCAAAGGTGAAAAGTTGAGAGCCAGGAAAAGCGTCAATAGTAAATTATATATGAGCCACGACTGGGTGAAAAGCGGGTCTTAGCATTTCGGTTTTTCATCCCGAAATTTGTTCATAATTTTCACGAAATATACAGTAAAATCCATGCGAAGTTTGGCATAGCCTCATGGCGAATCATCGGGAATAAATCAGTTTCAACTTTGACGCGATTTCGGTAAAAAGGTCGAAGCTATTAATCCGCGATTTCACGCGATTTCTCATGAACTCTTTCTCACACGAAATAATCAGAATATGTCTTCGGAAATTGGAAACAAGAATCGTCCGTGATAAAGGCCCGGTGTTGACGGAAAACACATGTTTCCCGCATGCGGAGTAATTAAGCAACTTGTAAGATTGTATCAACGGAAAACTCGACCGATGCCGTGAAGCAATCAAACGATGTGAAAATGGAAATGGATTCGCTGTCAAAGGTTAATGATGAGTTGGGGGAATGGCGAAGTCAACATGCCCGGGTTTGCAACCGGCATAGATGCATTAAAGGCACCGTATCTCAGATCAGCATAGAACGTGATGAAACAGATTAGGAAATCTACTGTCTGTTCCACGTTTTGCTGCCGACAAACTTTTGGCTATTAAAAACATTAAATCTAAAAAATATTTAAAAGTAAGTACCCTCCCCAAAAAACTTCCCCCAAAAAAGTAAGTACTTTTTCATATTTTTCATCAATAACAAAAAAGTCACCCTCCCCAAAAAAAAATATTTGATGAAATTCAAATATTGATTTTATTGTGAAAAAACGATTTTCCTATGGGAATTTAACATGGGGCTAAAAATAGATTTTTTTTTTAAATATTTTTTTTATTTGTACACCGATTTTCAAAAGCTAACTTTTGTTTTCTTAGTTACATCACTTTCAAGCTATCTCGCCAGGTTTCGGAGTCAATTTCCCAAAAAAATCCCAACGAAAAGTTTTGGAAATTGACACCCCATGTTAAATTCCCATAGGAAAATCGTTTTTTCGCAATAAAATCAATATTTGATGGAATTTCATCAAATATTTTTTTTTTGGGGAGGGTGACTTTTTTGTTATTGATGAAAAATATGAAAAAGTACTTACTTTTAAATGTTTTTTTAGATTTAATGTGTTTAATGGCCAACAGTTCGTCGGCAGAAAAACGTGGAACAGACAATAGTTTAATTGTAGATTTGTATCGTATATATATGAACCCGTACACGTATACGTCTGGGAAAAAAGTCGGGACTTGGTAAAATAATGTCTATAATACTGGACAATAACTAGCGTTTGCAACGCTAACTAGCTAACTATTTAATTTTCAGTATTATAAACATGTTTTGCAATCGATTAATAATTTACTAATTTATTTTATTTAAATTTCATATAATTAAACTTGCGCCTATAATTGAAACCTCTTTATAAATGTTATATAGTATGATCATTTCACAAAACAAAGATATACATTTTACAAGTTTTGCTTACGGGTACATGTATAGCGAAAATGACAAATTGACAGTTTCTGATAATATGTATTTGAATACAGCGCATATTTTTTGAAATTTTATCAAATAAACCGGTGCGATTGACTGATATAAGTCATGTACAGCGCATTAACCCTTTGAACCCGAAATCCCGCTATATCGGTTTATGCAAAAAGTGCAGATCCAGATGAGCCGGCTCGTAACGAGCCGTCTCATCAGGATCTGCACTTTTTGAAAGTAATTTTAATATTTTTGAGAACAAAAACACCCCCTTTTCATAAATGGATGAATCTGAAAATCATTTTGTGACCATTGGATTGGTCGGAACATTAGCATATCACAGTCCATTCCAGTTCCTTAGGGTTGACTTGAAAGGGTAAAAACCACATATTGTGTATCTGAGACATCATCTGAGACACAGTGCCTTTAACCCTTTCCATGTTTTGCGATATTTCGACTCTTCCAAATCGAAAACATCTGAATAAAAGAATCAAATGCTGGGTCATATGATGGTTAAATTATCTGATAGAGTAGAAAACATTGTGGGAAAAGGAGAAATTGCTTGTTACAAGCAATTTCTCCTTTTCCCACAATGTTTTCTAAAGACATCTTCTGCAGAGGCGTGAAAAGTCGTTTCTATCAGGGAAAGGGTTAACCAATTCCTTTCGGAATACACCTTTACGGGTATGAAATTTATTAAATATTTTATTTTTATTTTTGTTATTTCTCTATGAAAGTATACGTTGTGACCACTCATTTGAACCGTCTCGACGAGACGGTTCAAATGGTGGTCGCGACATATACGTCTGAGCGTATAGAAGGAACATATTTGTGATTTTTCGCAAACATAACGGCGTATCCTCAACATGAAAAGGGTTAATAATAGTATTGCGGTGTGGGAGGAGGAGTGTGGAAATAGCATGCTATCCAACACGATATAAGTGGTGGATCTGACATGAGTGATAGTGTAATATGACATTTATCAAATGAGTTTACTGATATCATAAGAAACGAAGCCGCCACTATGATATTAGTAAACTCGTTTAATACTTATCATATTAAATCAACATCAATGTTATATTATGTGTATTGCATAAGCGCAGTATCATACGTTAAAGCTGTACTAATCACATACCGTGTTTTAGTATCGCTCTTATTTACATATTTATAACACTAGCGTATGATGATTGTAATACACTGTGCCAGTATTCCATTTGTATGCAACATAACATATTGGTTTATCATGCCCCTAAGTCTTCCTCTGAAACCTGCCACGAGGTTTCATGAACTAATCTTATAAACAAATTAGAATCTGGACCGACACTGTGGCCAATGCCATAAGCCCAATTTATCCAGTGAAATTCACATTTACGCCCGAATGTATGTTGGGTATGTTTTTTCTCGATGTAAATATTCAGTTCTGATTTTGGGACCCCCCCCCCCACCCGCCAACGCAGCAGGTTAACACGAAATCGAACCCGTTTTCCCGGCCTTACATGACCTTAGCTGTTGATAGGCCGTTAAACACCAATAAACAAACAAACATAATGTATTTCTTCAATAGTGTACGCCGCTGACTGTTTTGACCTCCAAACGCCATTATTTCTGCAGTCACAGTCACATTTATGTCAAATTGCATAGCTTCAACATTGACTGTTTTGACCGCCTATCGCCGGCATGTGGGGTTTCACGTTTGGTCCGACGTTAATTATCTTGTCAAGCGTTGTTTTTGTAACCTCGGGCAACGGAAACTTCGGCGAAAACAGAGAAGCCATGTTACTTGTATACGTCCAGTAAACAAAACAAATGTACGAACACATGAAATACCAAGATGTGTTTTTATGGAAAAATAAGAAAATATGCTATATTTGTGGTCTGTTTATTGTTTTCTGTAGCATGATAAAGATACCACAAATTTTTCATTGCTTTTTGATACTCGCTACTTCTGATTTCAATTGGGTTTTTGGCAATTTTAATTGGGTATTTACGCAAATACGCAGCTTATCTGGAGCGCTGTGCAAGTAACAAGTACATAACCGCCTGCGTTAATCTTTCCCAGATGCCAACGTTTCTGAACATCCATCTCGCAATCTCAACTCGCAGGCAGTCAAGCCGCTTGATTGACTGAGACTGAGCTCTAGCACAGCCCAGTCTCAGCCAATCAAGCTGGTTGATTTCAAGCACAATATTCAAAAATATTTAAAATGTTGACAAGATTAGCGCAGACAGTGGTGTAAGTACTCATCATTGTCAATCTCTATTTATTCCTGTCCAATCGTTATGACCGGTATTCAGGTCGGCCAATGGCAGTAGGGCGACTACAATTTCGCAAAAGAACATCCTGCATTTTGTGTTATCAAACTAGTTGCTTCTATATATAGTTGTCTAATTTCCACGAGACGATTCAAGCGAGGCGTTGCAACAGAATATAATTAACATGTAATCAGAAAATCACACACGCACACGCACACACACACATATATATATATCCGCAATTATTCGAAAGAATAGACATAAATATATTTTAATTCACAAACGCACGCACGCGCGCGCGCGCGCGCGAATCGTCCATTTTCCATCGGTGTTACTGTTTTTTCCCAGACGTATTTATAAACTGAGGCCAAATTAAAAACAGATCAAGAAAATTGAGAAAACGTTTAGCTGTTTTTCCATGGATATTACTGTGCTAGTTGTTGTTTGTTTCTCGTTCCGGAGGTGCTGTCAGATTTGTTTGTACCCGAGGAGTTTGACTTTTTCAACTTCTAAGCCCTACATTAATAACTATGTCCATTCCCTTGACGTGCTACACTGGCATGTTGATTTCATAAATACCAAACTAATGTTCGACACTGACAGAAAACACATAATCTTATCGGTGATATCTAGGAACATGAGACAACCCATGTGAATTTGTACCGATACTTTCTGATATTTTCTGTAAATTACATCGAAAGTTGATGAAATTAATTATCCTAGCAAATGCGGAATCCTATTCTATTCCGCATTTGCTATGCATATTTCGCAATCGTCCGATGTAATTTACTACCGAAAATGTCATGAGCTATCGCACTCCTTCTAAGGCACACAGCCACATGCCTAGTCTCTTGATATGTAACTGTGACTGAACAAATGGGGCTAATGGGTTTGCGACCAGTGGAGATCCAGATCAGCCTGTTTAATGCAGCAGGTTAAAACTGCCCGGCCTTACATGACCTTAGCTGTTGATAGGCCGTTAAACACCAATAAACAAACAAACTGACTGACAACATAATGTCATATCAGGCATTCATTGGTCGAATGTCACATGACGTTACCGAATGACGTCAGTGTAATGGCGCAACGTGAATAAGTAATCATAAACGCGTTCTTTTCAACGAAATCTATTTTATATTTGACAATCCGCTAGCACCAAACGTTACCTGGTAAATAGGCACCAGTCTAGTGCCTGTTGATATCAAGTTAATCAGGCTCGGCTCGGAAACGGTTTGAATTCCTCGACGAGCCGCGGAATTCCTACGCGTTTTCTAGTCTTGCCTTATATCAAGACACTAGATTACAAGGTGTATGATCACGTGGTACTAACAACAACAACAAGTACTGAAACTTCCAGAATCCATCCGATTGAAAGTACGTATTCTTTTATATTATATTGTCCTTATTACGTAACGGATTTTGATGAAATATGGCGCATCAAACGCGTCTTGTTAAGCTGCATTTGGTGGTCTCTGTACTTTGGACATAAGTCTGTGCCGAACTTCCTGGACGACCAAATGCAGCTCATGAAGATGCGTTTGCTGCCCAATATTTCATCAAAATCCGTTTCATATTATTAACGAAAATATCAAATCATAGGCTACTTACTTTGGAGTGGGTAAGATTTCAACACTTTCAGCCACTGTTGTTGTTGTTATAACCACGTGATCATGCACCTTGGACAAGTATTCTCTTCATACCGGACCCCGTGGGAACCGCCCAGAGTGTCCGGTATGAAAAGGTTCCATGTACTAGTAATACGTGGAGAAATGGGGCTTATGGTTTATGCGACCTTTGGGACGACCTAATTGCAGCTCATGAATCCGCACAGTCTGATCAGGATCTGCACTGTTCGTCATTCCATCAATGGAACACTCGTCAGCAAGACCTATATATCGTAAAATGTGACTGTGACTAGAGAAAAGGGGCTTATGAGTTTTGCGACCAGTGTAGATCCAGATCAGCCTGTGCATCCGCACAGTCTGATCAGGATCTGCACTGTTCACCATTCTGCCAATGAAACACCCTGCATGCTTCTAACAAGCAACTTAGATCGCTATCGGGCTACATGAGGGTGTTATTTGATCAGGAGCTACACGGGTCACAAATGCCATAAGCCCAATTTCTCCAGTCACAGCCACATATATAGACGTGGCCTTGAGCTCAGTGGGGACGAATCTGGCGATCGAACGGCTGTTGTCTTTAAGGTTCCGTATGCAAACTAAGCGTCTGCCCTCTATTAACACTTATCACATAGCGCCTAGCGGGCTTTCACCGACAGACTTTGGGTAATTTCACAATTTCTATGCGTGCAGGACTTTTTGATTGCTTTCATTAGCGCCGCGTATACTTATATAATATCTTGAAGGCATATCAAACACAGGGGACTTGTGGAGGAGTAAGGTTAGAGAATACCAAATGGCGCGAAATCGCGTTTTGATGTCACATACCTACATGTAGTTTGCTTGTAAATCTTGATCTATTACTACCCAGTTTCACTTGACGAACATTTTGGGGTGTTTAAATACCAGTTTTCAGCATATTTGTAGCATTTAAAATAAAACACTGAACATGTTGGTCACGTGAGAGTTTCCGTGGCCAAAAAACATGTTCACAATATAGGGGGATATGACGAGGTTGGATTTTTCTTTCTTAGGAATAAGTGAACCTATTGTTTAATTCATGCAGAACTAGTACAGACTTGCTGCATGCCATGTACAAGTAGGTCCAACAGCATCCATACGAATTGTGAAAGTATGAGAGACTGGCCTTCTTGGATGGGATTCTGTCAAACTATATAGTAAAACTATTTGGTGTGGTCTAACCGTAACGGTGGGTATTCCATTCGTCGGGAATAATTTCCTATTTTTGTGGCATTGACTGGTACATTAAGAATAGCCAAGAAGACAATATTCAATGATTCTACAAGCCCACGAGACAAATCAAAAGAAACGAACGTGACTTTTACGACAATGTACGTGGAGCTGTCATATAATAAATTCTCAGATTACGACATCAGAACGGACGGCGGTATGAAATAATAACAATTGGCGCGCTGGACGAGATAAGTGCCTTAACGACTCTACAACCAGGGAATAAATCCCCTGTCATGCTGCGCAAGCTGGACATACATATAAATGTACCATGTTCATGTTTAAGCGGACAAAGTGTGTTTTTTATTGCTAGAAAGAAATATATTGAAAAATAATTCCAGCACAAAAATATTTACACAATTCCCTAACATTTTATTGGCCCGTAGCAAGTCTCTGTCCAAAATGTATATCCCAGTAAACTCCCACGCCGAACTACTTTCCGTAACCGTGAGGCGCAGTTAAAATAATTATTTAGAAAACGGAAGATAAACACATTTTCTTGATGAATTTATTTCAGATGCTGGAATTATAAGGAATGAATGGCCTTTTTGTGGAATTTATCGGGGATATAAACTTGGAAAAGTCGCGGGAGTACTGGACGAGGCCTTAACAAAATTACAATTTTCGAAAACAAAATCAAAATAATTTTTATTTTTTTTATCGAAAATTGTAATTTTTTTATCGCTTCGTCTAGTATTCCCGCGACTTTTCCAAGTTTATACCCCGATAAATTCCACAAAAAGGCCATTCATTCCTATAACAAAACAATATTCAGGGAACGACCACATTTAATTCAACGTTGGAGGCCAGCGGTTTATACCATGTATATGCTCTGTTACGCATAACTACTTCGGTCATAAAATTTTGAAAGGTAAAAGCGTCTTGTGATCAACAGTCTCGATCAATATGGTCCGCCACGACAAAAAGTATTGTTTTGTTGTTTGTGTTAAAGTCTCACGGGACAGTGGACAACTAGCTTTAAAAGGGGGTGGACGATTTTCTATATACTTCACTACCGACCCTGTAAGTTACACCAGTGTGTCTAGAAAAATAGGTTTATGAATATTTCTTGACTTTGGGAGGCTTGACTAGGTGTATTTTTTTGAGTATTTCATAATTCTATGAAACTGAATGTTAGCTCCGGTTGATTTTGACATCTTGGAAAATGGCGCATGCTATGCTGTCTCGCCGGTACGATTTCGCGTCAAAATTTTAGGTATTTTTCGGGCATTTGTAGCGAACATTTGAGGTGGTTATGACCCCGCTTTGAAATCATTTTCAGGAAATGGTGTGGTGTTACAAGTGATAGAACAAGACATAACAAAGTCTCTGTGCCTCATGTTTCCATGAAAACAATTCCGACAAATTCAGTCGTGTTGAAATTTCTGGCCCAAAATAGGTGAGTGGGGTAACTTTGTGAACAATTAATTGAACACATCTGATGCGGTTACTGCATTTTTATTGTGGTACGCGATTTGTACTTCATTTGCGAGTATTTTTCAATACTTGTCGCAAGAGCCTCCTTAACTGATTGTGAGAGGCGGTGATTTTTATAAGTCACCCGCCGCCCTCAGAAAAGCAGTCAGTTTTGGCTATTTTCAACCTTCACGTGATGCCTAACGCCTTCTGTGAGACCCCTCGTCAGCTAGCTCATTCGTACAGCTGCTTGTTATACCCGCAACGAGTTGTGGGGGTATACTGGATTCAGGTTGCCCGTCCATCCGTCCGTCCGTCTATAACTTAACGTCAGAGAATATGTATATGTTTATAGGCTCTACTATCATGCTGTGACAAATCCATGACCGTGCAACCGCCATTGATCCCAAGGCCAAGGTCACATCTTGGTCTCTTCAGAGAAATATGCTATAACATATATTGCCTTCATCATCTACTATCATGCTGTGACAAATCCACGTTCGTGCTTCCCCCGCTAAGCACTCCACGTTCGTGCTTCCCCCGCTAAGCACAGGGTCAATGGCACAGGGCACAGGCCCACATACGTCAAAAAATATACATATTTAGGGGTTCCTGGGCCCACGCTGGAGTATTCCGTAAGATTCCCTTGATGACAAATCTAGTTCATTATGCAATTTGGGCTTGACTTTTTAATAAATAGCGAACAGTCTAGGCCCTTGTCTACGGAGCCCCGAGGGGATGTATAATTTTATTTGTATTAACCCTTTCACCCCTAAGTAACTGAATGGGCTGCGAATGTTCGTTTTGCAACCAATCTGCACTTTTCGCCAGTCCGTCAACGAAACACGTGCCATGCTTCTAACAAGCAATGCAAATTGTTATCAGTCTACATGAACATGATGTTTAATCACAGGCTACACTTGTTATGCCCACGCCACCGAATCGTAAGGGGGGGGGGGGCATATAGTGTTACCGTCGTCCGTACGTCCGTACGTACGTACGTACGTCCGTACGTACGTCCGTCCGTCCCGAAACCTTAACGCTCGGATAAATGGCTTATAATTCCTGTTTCATTGCTCGGATCTGCTTCACATTGCACGCACGCATTGCTGTAATGGTCCTCTACCGCCCTGTGACAAATCGACATTCGTCCCGCCCCCGCTAAGCCCAGGGTCAAGGTCACAGCCTTGGTGCGTTCGAAACATTAACGCTCGGGTAAATGGCTTATACTTTCTGTTTCCTTGTTCATCCAGCATGTTGTGTTTTCAAATGTACCCTAAGTTATTTTGCTGCCATCGGGGGCATTCGTGTGCCGACAGGCCACATTTCTAGTCACAAATCCCATAAACCCCATTTCTCCAGTCACAGCCACATATAGACCTATTATTAGAGGATTTTAGAGTAGATTTTCTTGTGTTCATGGCCAATTTGATTTCTCCGACTTTCTGTTGGTTTGTAAATATAATTACCCCTCGCCGAATAGGCCAGATGGGATTTAGCGTTAGTCCATGTATGTATGTTTGTACGTACGTGCGTGCGTTAGTAACACCTTTCATTTTTCAATAACTTCAATAACATTTGGCCACAATGTGTGTGTGCCTATGGATATAGAGAATAGTAGGTTAGTGCCGTGAATGGGAAAACATATCTGGCAAGGCTCAGGAAACGGGATGGGCGAGGCTCTGCCGAGCACATCCCGTTTCCGTGCCGCGCCAGATATTTTTTCCCATTCACGGCACTAACCTACTATTCTATTTATCCCGTCAACACCTACAAATGGCTGGAAAATGCAAAAATAGTATTGACTGGATATCAAAAATGTTTCACGGCACCGTGTTTCACGGCACATACGCACTGTGTTGACGGGATAAAGTACGTTATTCTGCATACGACCCACGTCCGACAGCCAAAGGTCAAGGCCTCTGAGAACTTATGCTCACTTTGTTTTTTAGGCAAATGACTTGCATGTATAGGTGAATTATCAACCAATGGTACTGGTAATAACACGTCCAGAAATTGCTGTTACTCGAGACTGCACTACCGGCTTTTTGTCACACGTGGACAATAGGCGTTAATGAACAATAGGCGGTTTCACCACAAACCTATCAACTCGGGCGCATTAAAAAGGAAGTGTAATGAGGCATCGTAGTTAGTTATTTCCCTTTGAATTTATTTATAGAAATCCGGTTGTATATATTTCGGGCCTAATTGCTTGTCAAAGTGACTAACGCCGCATGGTGTGTTGTGTAAAGGAGCCATTATAGTGTTTTCCACTAGTATCGATCCAGGTCATCCTGTATATATGTACAATCTGATTCGGGACTGCATTATTTCCCAGATCCATATTCTTACTTACTGAGTTTATTGCAAACATTGTAGACCCGGATCTGACTGCACACATGTGCAGTCTGATCTGGGTCTACTATGTTATGTTCGCAGTATTTAGTTTTGCACTACTCAGTAAGAAATAACCGCTAAAATAAAACAGAGGCCCGGATCTCTATAAATATATTTGCAAAGGGAGATAACTAGCTACGCTCGCTCATTCAACTAGTCGACTGGCAGAAACGTGTTTTGTGAGTGCGGAAATTATTCTTATGGCATTTGTGAATGTGTCTGTTACTGGATAAATTGGGATTATGACCCATGGGGCTAATCTGACATCTGATGCAGTCACACACTACTTGACCAATTTCATGTTGCGGACACGCAATATCAAGGTGCATGATCACGCGGTTACAACAACAACAACGTCGCCGACTCCAAAGTTAGTATTATTTGATAGTTTCCTTAATATGCAACGGATCTTGATGAACTATGACACAGTCTTCATGAGATGCATTTGGTGGTCCAGGGAGTTTGGCACAGACTTATGTCGTTTTTGCAAAGAAACGATTTCCGTGTCAGAGACACGGAAATCGATTCTTCGCAAAAACGACAGAAGTTTGAGCGAAAATACAGAGACCACCAAATGCAGTTTAACAAGACGCGTTTGATGCGCCATATTTCATAAAAATCCGTTACGTAATAAGGACAATATAAAATAATACGTACTTTCAATCGAATGGATTCTGGAAGTTTCAGTACTTGTTGTTGTTGTTAATAGCAAGTGATCATACACCTTGAATATTATTTATCGAAAATCCTACATATGTCCTTTATATCTGCTTAGAAGTATATGTCGTGCTCACCATTGAAAGAAAATTCATGCCCGTAAAGGTGTATTCCGAAGCTGAAACAATTTTGTTTTTAACCCTGTGAACCCGAAAGCCCGCGATAGCGGTTCATGCAAAGTGTAGATCCAGATGAGCCGGCTCGCAACGAGCCGTCTCATCAGGATCTGCACTTTTTGAAAGTAATTTGAGAACAAAAATACCCGTTTTCATAAATGGACTAGTCTTCTAATCATTTTGTGACGATTGGATGGGTTGCAAAATTAACATATCAGACTCTATTCCAGTTACGTAGTTGTGAAAGGGTTAAGAGGATTCCCTATAGGAGGAGCGTATAGATCATATTAGAATCTGCATTGGCCAAAACCGACAATAAGCCTGGATTTGTCAGTGTGTAACTAAGTATGCCCTGGTGCGATGGGAATGTAAATGTGGTGTATGTTTTGACGTCTGACATGTAATTGTATGCATGTATCAGATACTCCGTTACTGTTTCACATCAATCACTGTCAAACTCTGCTCTGACGTCGCGCATGTCTCCTAGTTCGATAGAGAGGTGATTCCGCCGTGAGAAAATAGTTCTTGATACGGTACCAATAGTTTAGTCAATTCAATCTAATCTTGGTCGGAATTGTTAAAAGTTCGTAAGTGAAGCGAAACTGATAGTTCTACGAACCAGTATGGACTATTTATAGTATTATCAGCGTGTATGTCTGATCACGTGAGTGGGTGGTTGGTCAGGCGAACGTGACAGCGTAAATTAACGGTAGGGGTTCCTCCTTAGGAATCACGATTTGCCTGGTTTGGCCCTCATGTACGTTTCTATCTTTGGCTATTTTGTTATTTGGGGGTTGAATTGGGTGGACCTGTCATCAGATCAGGATTATCCTGATTTCAGGGCTGAATATATAGTTTTTTTATAGTAAATATTCAGTTCTGATTTTGGGGTTTTCCCCCACATGTTCATGTACGTGTACAGGTAATATATGGGATTTAGTACTAAACCCTTTGACCCGTCCTTCAATCACTTTAGCTATTGATAGGCCGTTAAACCCCAACAAACAAACAACCAAACTGATCACGAACTACACTTGTCCAACACGTAGCAAGCCGGAATATGTCGCAAAGCACCGAGGTCACCCGAATATGGGTGTCTGTAGGTTGTTTACACTTTTTATGCAAACTTCCAGTGCTCGGGATTCCAATTTGTTTTGTTAAGCATAAAATGTGGCTGTGACTGGAGAAATGGGGCTTATGGGTATTTGTGACTGATTCTTGCTCCTGATCAAATAGCACACTCCTGGAGCCCAATAGCGAACTACATCCCTTGTTAGAAACTTCACGCGTTTCTCGTTGATATGGAATGGCGAACAGTGCAGATCCTGATACGCCATACATGATACCCATACGCCCCATTTGTCCAGTCACGGTCATAATTGAGTTACATGTAGCATTGCACTAAAAAACAATCGGCCTAGTTGTGGCGTGTTTTTTTTTGTATCAGCGTTAGATTACTTTTCATTTATCAAAGTTTGCAAGTGTTTTCTTGGACTGGTAGACACGTGTATTTTATATTCAACTGTACTCGATTCCGTTCGTTTCAGTCAAGTGATTAATCACTCATATCATACTTTCTTTTCTTTGGCGGCCCTTAAAGGTACATGCCAACTCAGTAGGCACAAACTGTATTTTGTGCCTACTGAGTGGGCATGTACCTTTAACTGTGGAAATCGTGTTGCATGGTACATTATCATACTTCAGTGGTTAGTTCATAAGTTCATATTAAATTATAATATTAGGTATTCATAATTTTAATAACATATTTCACCTGACATATGCGCAAGTATACACATATTTCAAGTGATGTTGTTTATTATTAATGACAACGTTCCATGGTCATGCTTATATATTACATAATGTATTCATACATGTACAGTAAGCTACAAATTCATTTATTCATACAATGTATGACTTCAACTGGCGTTTGTGGCAAAATACATGTAGTTTATGTAGCGGCCATCTTGGGTGCCATCTTGTTTTATTACACCGTTACATGTACGTCGATGTTAGAATGGCACAGGGATTTATGAACACGCAAACATAATGAGGAAAATTCGGATGTCTTTCTCTTGTCATCCACCCACACGTCTAGCTGTTTCTAGACAAGTAAACGTCGGTTTTGCTTACATCTTGATATCGATTTTTCATAATGATATTTTAATTATCTATGTGCAGTGTATAATGAGTTTACCTCACACAGCATGTGTGTCTGGAATTATACTATGGGACCACCCTGTGAAGGTTCTTGCGCCTGGGCTTGTCATTTGTGGCAATTTCCGACGCGAGTCAGTGAAACAACTTTCCTAGAAGTGTCTGCGCAGGCAGTAAAAAATGTGACCACATCCGCACATACACTGTAGGTGGAAATGTTGCAGTTGTGACGCACCATGACGAAACAGATCTAATCGTTTCACCCCTAAATAACTGGTTTAGACTGGTTTGGGCTAGTTCATTTATCATATTAGGAATAATCTATCTATGTATACTGCAACACACCCTTTCGGAGATTATGGGATTTGTGATCAGTGTAGCTCATGATCAAAACCTGTAGGCTGATAACGATTTATATTGCTTGTTAGAAGTATGTCGGGTGTTTCGTTGATGTAATATCGAACAGTATAGATCCTGATCAGACTGTCGGGAATCGTATGTTGATCTGCTGGCAAAATCTATAAGCCCAATTTCTCCAGTCACAGTCACATGTTCGGGGCAAGTTAATTATGTGTACAAAACCAATTTTGTCCAGACAAAATTGAGTTTTGTAACACTAAAAATCACAAAATCCAATTATGTAAAATTCTGATATACAAAATTCATTTTTGTTATAAAGGATTCAATTTTGTAAGACAGAATTGAATTTTGTGAACAAAATTCAGTTTTGTGGGACAGAATTCAGTTTTGTCCACAAAAGTCAGTTTTGTCCACAGAAATTAGTTTGCGTAACTGATAGTCTATGTCATCTCTACGTTGATTGGTTGAGATCGGTCTTAGTCCATTTTACTAGATGGTGGAGTACACTTGCAGGTTTAAATATTTCAATGCGAAAATATAACCCAATATATAAATATTATACTTCTTTATGGACAGTTATTTTGGTTATATTATGATTACCCTATGCAACTCGATACTAGAATTATTCGTGTTTCTATTATTCAGGTTTCATATGTTGACATGGTCAAACAGGGCAGTTTACAACCGATCCTCTTCATACTTTCTATACACGAAACACATCAAAATGGATGGCAATAAATATCGTAGCTAATCATCTCCATTTGCAAATCTACTATAGAAATCCCGTCCTCTGTTTTATTTTAGCGTTTATTTCTTACTGAATAGTGCAAAACTAAATACTGTGAACAGGGTAGACATCTGTGCTGTCTGATCTGGAACTAACGTATGGCACCCTTGTTTTACTCCAAATTGAAAACACAACACTTTGTTCACGCATAACTGCCACAGGGGTCATATCTGCGGCTAACTGACGCACTTTGGAAGTTTTTAACCCTTTCCCTATTTTGCGATATTTCGACTCTTCCAAATCGAAAACATCTGAATAAAAGAATCAAATGCTGGGTCAAATGATGGTTAAATTATCTGATAGAGTAGAAAACATTGTGGGAAAAGCAGAAATTGCTTGTTACAAGCAATTTCTCCTTTTCCCACAATGTTTTCAAAAGACATCTTCTGCAGAGGCGTGAAAAGTCGTCTCTATCAGGGAAAGGGTTAAGAGCCGACTCATCTGGATGTACAGTATGTGTACAACTTCAAGGTGTATGATCACGTGGTACTAACAACAACGACACATTGTACTGAAATTTCCAGAATCCATCTGATTCAAAGTACGTATTATTTTATAGTGTCCTTATTACGTAACGGATTTTGATGTTTTATGGCGCATCAAACGCGTCTTGTTAAGCTGCAATTTCTCCTTTTCCCACAATGTTTTCAAAAGACATCTTCTGCAGAGGCGTGAAAAGTCGTCTCTATCAGGGAAAGGGTTAATGTTATAGTACTCCTTCATGTTTGCGTATTCTAAGTGGATGCTGATTCTTACCGAATATGTTGGCTATACAATCCAAGAGGCACAGGCGCTTCTGATTTGCCTTTGATGAGTTATGCTTTGTAAATGCGCTTGCTACGTTATTTATTGCTATTTAGCATTATGTGTTCACTTTAGTTCAGTTGAGCAATCTTTTGAGGTGGTTTTTTTTGTGCGTATTTTGTGGGTATTTCTAATTAAATGTTCATTTTATATCCGCTGCACAATCTTTTACTGGTTCACGTTTTGATGCAAATGCCGTTGATACACAGCCGCCTGCGGTAATCGTGCCAACATGTCAACATTTCTGAACATTTATTCGGACAATTTCTACTACTGTCTGTTTCACGAAAGCTGCCCAAATTTTACGGCTATATAGACAATTCAAAAACAATATTTTTTTCGATAGTATTAAATTAAAGGAAAATTTAAGAATGAGCCTTCTTTTTATTTCGTGAAATTTGGTCAAATATTGATTTTATTGCGAAAACAAAATTTCCCCATGGGATTTAACATGGGAATTTTTTTTAGAATTTCAGAAATACTTGACCGATTTTTAAAATTTAACTTTTGTTTTCTTAGTTAGATCATTTCCAAGCTATCTAGCTAGGTTTCGGAGTCAATTTCCAAATTATTTCGTTTTTTGACTCCTCCCACAGTGCCTTACCTCTTTTTCCCCCATGTTAAATTCCCATAGACAAATCAATTTTTCGTAATAAAATCAATATTTGACCAAATTTCACGAAATAAAAAGAAGGCTCATTCTTAAATTTTCCTTTAATTTAATATTATCGAAAATAATATTGTTTTTGAATTGTCTACATAGCCGTAAAATTTGGGCTGCTTTCGTGAAACAGACTATAGCAAGCAAGCAGTTTAATTGGCTGTGCCTGAGCTGTAGCACAGCTCAGACTCAGCCAATAAAGATGCTTGCTTTCAAACACAATATTCATGTATATTGTACTAAACACATTTACAAATATTGGCAATATCAACTAGCAATCAAGCAGTTTGATTGGCTGTGCCTGAGCTGTGTCACAGCTCAGGCTCAGCCAATCAATCTGCATATTTTCAAACATAGAATTCATGTATTTTGTAATAAACACATTTACAAATGTTGGAAGGATTTCAGCAGGTGGTTGTGTATGCGTTTTGCTGCCGACGAACGTTTGCCTATTAAACACATTAAATGTAATAAAACAAATATTTAACTGTAAGTAGTTTTTCATCAATAACCAAAAATGTCACCATCCCTGAAAAAACTTCCTTGATGAAATGTCAACGCATATTGATTTTATTGCGACAAAACAGATTTTCCTATGGGAATTTAACATGGAGCAAAAGAAGCTGAAGCAGCTGCATGAAGACTCGGTAAAACAACGGAAAAATGGAAATTTACACCGAAATATGTCTGTGTAGCTTGGAAATGATGTCGATCTAAAGAGAAAACAAAAGTTAGATTTTGAAAATCGGTCCACAAATTCTAAAATTATTTAAAAAAGCCTATTTTAGCCCCCATGTATTCTATTTATCAGGTAACGTTTTATGCTCGAAAATGACATTAGATGACGTCGTATTCTATGGACAGAACGCGGACTTGTTTACGTTGCGTCATTACACTGACGTCATTCGGTTACGTCATATGACGTCATCCGACCAATGGACCGTCAGTTTTCACTTCGTTGTAACCCGGATGTTGATATCAGGGCAATGCCTGATACAACAATATGTTATCAGTCAGTACGTATTCGGTCAATGCAGGGCAGGTTACCTGATAAATGTATGTACGCACACATCGGTCGCTCTCTTCCAAAACCACCCTACCCTTTTTACGAGCGCGTATATGTCTGATGTTGTCATTAATTGCCAAGTCAGACACGTTTAATTAAATAATTAACGAGATTGGAAAGATATACTGAGAACGTACCATCAGATGTCCACATTTATGAGGCAGTATCATGATTTCAGGTACAGATAGACAGCGTTACTGAGTCTTTTATCACCCTCAGAGGTGATCAGGTTTCCTCTTTGTAAATTTATCCTCATCATTACAAATTAATTGAGAAACGTCAATCGGGATATTCGCGTTTGCAACCAGCGTAGACTGGCCGCAGTATAATATCGATGGTCTAGTAACATAAGGTCGTAACTTCTATGCTAAAGCATAGCACTTACGACCTTATGTTACTAGACCATCGATATGTAATGTAGAGCGAGTCCGTGCTATTACAGATATAAGGTTCGACAATGTCCAGCCGTGGGTAAACTACTGTCTGTTCCACGTTTTACTGCCGACGAACTTTTGGCTATTAAACACATTAAATCTAAAAAATATTTAAAAGTAAGTCTTTTTCATATTTGATGAAATTCCATTGATTTTTATTGCAATTTAACATTTTACATTCATATGTTGATCACACAGTATTTATCTCGTCAAAATTGCTCCTGTACTTGTAGTTAGTGCGATATACAGGAACATTTAACTAGACGCTGGACTAAATATCCGTTGGTCACATTAGTTAAGTTAATAGTGGAATCACGACCGTCTATCACGGGATGTTCTGTTTCTAAATTGGCCATTAATTGGCAATTTACAGTCATTCCACGTGCAATATGCAAGCTGATACCCAATAAACTGGTAGCATATCCGCACTTACCGTTGTACGTGCTTAAATGTGCACTCAGGTATGTATTTATTTATAGATACATGTATGTAAACTGAACTTAGAACCTGCCAGTGTGTCTGTCTGTGTCTCCGATAGCCGATAATCAAGAGGATATAGCGTGCGTGTGTGCGTGCGTGCGCGAGTGCGTGCGTGCGTGCAATAACTAATGAACTTCTGCACTGATTGTGATAATATTTGGCCACACCGTGTGTCTGGTTGCGTTTTATCCCGTCAACACAGTGCGTATGTGCCGTGAAACACGGTGCCGTGAAACATTTTTGATATCCAGTCAATACAAATTTTCCATTTTACAGCCATTTGTAGGTGTTGACGGGATAAATAGAATAGTAGGTTAGTGCCGTGAATGGGAAAAAATATCTGGCGCGGCACAAAAACGTGATGTGCTCGGCAGAGCCTCGCCCATCCCGTTTCCTAAGCCTTGCCAGATATTTTTTCCCATTCACGGCACTAACCTACTATTTTCTATCTATTTTCCTTATTTCTGAACCAAAGTATATGTTGTGACCACTCATTTGAACCGTCTCGGCGAGACGGTTCAAATGAGTGGTCACAACATATACTTCTGATGAGGAATAAAGAAATTCATGAGCGTTGCCGGATATTTTTTGCCATTCACGGCACTAACCTACTATTCTCTATATAGTTGTCGGCTACCTACTATACAGCTTCATGCGCTAATCTTGCAGGGGCTTGCCAATTTCTTTATAACAACTACTTGTACTTGACTATTGTGCTTGAAGTCAAGCAGATTGATTGGCTTAGCCTGAGCTGTGCTACAGCTCAGGCTCAGACAATCACATTGCTTTATTGCGAGTGTTGGCATTGCCAATATATGTTGATACGTTGACAATCTGAGCACGATCAACGCAGGCGGCAACTTCAAATCCGTAATGTATCCACCGTCTCAATTTAGCTTAGTTATTGCTATACTACATGTGTACATGTTTAGTCATTGTGTCATTCCATTTTCATGCTCGTATTTTTTAAGAATACATCATCAGCGTTACTGAATTCTTATTTAATTAGTAACATATTGCTTATGTTTAGATAAACTCTATTGTTAGTTGCAATTGCTTAAATATTTATTTTTATCTTATATTTAAGGGAAGGAATTGGCTCGAGGCAATTCTAGCGCAATTCTCACTTAATGCGACTGGCTCTCGTACCAGTCTTATAGTTAGCGTTGACGTGTCTTATTAGTTTTAAAGGTACATTCCTACTCAGTAGGCACAAACTGTTCTTTATAGGAATTAAATAAGTGTATAATTGTGTCACTATTGCACGAGTTCGAACATTTACGAATGCCCGCTATAAAGATATAATCATTTAGTCATATTTTTTGTACTGATAGTGACGCGCGGTGGTATAAGACTATTTGCAAATGAGGCATGATAGTTTTTAATTATTTATACTAATTAAATGTATAACCTGATAAAAAAATAAATACAGAGACTAAATAGTAATGTCCGTTAACATTTTAAGGAAACACGGTTATCGTCCCTGGTATCTGTAAGGACATTTACGTATAAAATGCCAGTCAATACGTGGGGAAATGGTGAATTAATGTTTATTTTGCCAAAAAATGTATCAGATGATGTCTCTGAGATAAAGTACATTTTGTGCCTACTGAGTGGGCATGTACCTTTAACTAAGCAACGTGCCATCGTTCATGTTAGAAGATGTGTAATTTTCGGAAAATTACACATCTTCTAACATGAACGATGCGCCGGATAAGGGTAGTTACTTTTACAAGTTCGATACCGTCTTTATAATACTGGTCTATCACAGGTATAGACGCAATACCACACCACGCATGCGTGGGAGACGATGACGCGTCGACACGTTTTAGTGCCACTGTTTTCGCATTTAGTGATTCACTACTGTTGCTAATAGCGAACTTCTACGTCTTCAGACCTTTGCCATTTAAATGTAGTTGCAATTACTCTTCGAAATAATGCGTAGTCAATGATCTGTCTGTTGTAATGACGTCTTTAAATCGTAGACCCTTTTCCTCGTTAAGAATTAAAATAGTTTAATGACGGACATGATGACGCAAGATTGCCTACAACACACAACTAGTACAGATTGCCCCTAATCGGCTTGCGTATACAGCGAAACCTCTCTAAACCGGACACCCTGGGAGGTCCACAGGTTGTCCGGTTTAGAGGGGTTTCGCTGTAAATCAGGCATATGACCATTCTGAGACATGTGCGTGTGCTAAGCGATCATGAACGGGCATTGTCACCCGAGATAAATGACCAAGAAACCCATACAAATAAGATCACAGATGTTATATTGGTGTCCGGCTTAGAGAGGTTCCACTGTACATGCTGTTTGAGATCAGGGTCGACGCTGTTCCACATTCAGTTGCCACACTATCAGCATTGTCAGCAATCAGAAAGTTGCGTACTGATTCTAACTCTGCAACACTCCCGTACCGTCCAGGAGGAAGCTCTGCAAAACTTCCCGTACCGTCCGTACGGACGGTACGGGAAGTTTTGCAGAGTTTCCTCCTCCGCAACTAGATCTACAAGTGTTGCATATACTTGTTCTTGCGTTCATTTGTTGATCCACAAATGCAGCATGCACTTGTAACATACGTATTCACGGGCATTAAGTAACAGTTCAAACGTGCACCGATTGAGAACACACTGCTCTACTATCGTACAGCTTAATGTCCATAGTAGCTGTCATAATTTCAAGACATTAATGTAGCTTTCCTGGCTGAATGGTGAACCATGTCAAGGTGTATGATCACGTGGTACTAACAACAACAACAAGTACTGAAATTTCCAGAATCCATCTTATTCAAAGTACGTATTCTTTAATAGTGTCCTTATTACGTAACGGATTTTGATGAAATATGGCGCATCAAACGCTTCTTGTTAACCTGCATTTGGTGGTCTCTGTATTTTCGCCCGACACGAAATCGATTCTTCGCGAAAAAACGAAATAAGTCTGTACCAAACACCCTGGACCACCAAATGCAGCTCATGAAGACGTGTTTGCTGCGCCATATTTAATCAAAATCTGTTTCATATTAAGGAAAATATCAAATAATACTTTCAAGATTTCAACACGTTCAGCCACTGTTGTTGTTGTTGTTGTTGTTATAACCACGTGATCATGCACCTTGCATGTATGCCATGATCAACTTATATGCAGTCTGATAGGACGGCGCTGGACACAAGCAGTTTCCGGTGTGCATATTGTCAACATAGTCAACACAATATTGCCCTGCACAGTATAGCCTCTTAAAACCGGACACCCGGATAACTACAGTATGATTTTATTATATCACATTCATTCATTTCCAGTGATCATTTCATGTAACTATTTGTCTTATTTATTTTATTTATACATAATTTAACGAGGGTTTCACAGTTGGCCAAGGCCAGTCTACCGAGTGGCACACACTACATAATTGCATTAACACAATTTGCACATTATAGGAATGAATGGCCTTTTTGTGGAATTTATCGGGGTATAAACTTGGAAAAGTTGCGGGAATACTGGACGAAGGCCGGAAGGCCTCGTCCAGTATTCCCGCGACTTTTCCAAGTTTATATCCCCGATAAATTCCACAAAAAGGCCATTCATTCCTTATAATTCCAGCATTTGAAATAAATTCATCAAGAAAATGTGTTTATTTTCCGTTTTCTTAAGAATTATTTTAACTGCACCTGACGGTTACGGAAAGTAGTTCGGCATTGGAGTTTACTGGGATATAAATTTTGGACAGAGACTTGCTACGGACCAATCAAATGTTAGGGAATTGTGTAAATATTTTTGTGCTGGAATTATACAATTATAATTATACAAATACGTGTACGAATTTGACGTAAATAATAACTAACGGAAACATAATGTAACGTAACGTTGTTGTGATCACCATATGAATTACACCTTCTGTGGAACCTCTCTAAGACGAACAACGGAGTAGTTCTACAGTCATACTTGTATTAACACGCAATCGACCGTATCGTGGATTTATTCGAAAGTAACCTAGATCACAGGGGGCCGTTTCACTAAACTTCCTACGACTAAAATGTTCGTAAGTGTAAATTTAGGATCGTCTGTAAATTTCAATTGATGGATTTACATTTATTGAGCATAGGCTGCATATGCAGCCTATGCTCAATAAATGTAAATCCAATAATTGTTTACAAGAAAACATTGTTAATGTGAAATTTACAGACTATAACAATTTTGCACTTACAAACATTTTAGTCGTACGAAGTTTAATGAAACGGCCTCCAGAGTCCCGGGTTACCACCCGTGTCCAGACTATCACACGGCACCCCAATGCTAGATCTAAATATTTAATGCTATATCTAATTCAAGGTGTACATGTATGATCATGTGATACTAACAACAACAACACGTACCGATTCAAAGTACGTATTATTTTATAGTGTCCTTATTACCTAACGGATTTTGATGAAATATGGCGCATCAAACGCGTCTTGTTAAGCTGCATTTGGTGGTCTCTGTTATTTCGCCCAAACTTCTGTCGTTTTTGCGAAGATTCTATTTCATACATCTGTGCCAAACTCCCTAGACCACCAAATGCAGCTCATGAAGACGCGTTTGCTGTGCCATATTTCATCAAAATCCGTTGCATATTAAGGAAAATATCAAATAATACTTACTTTGGAGTAGGTGACGTTGTTTTTGTTGTAACCACGTAATCATGCACATTGTAATTGTTTAGAGCTAGCAATAATTAGTTGAGTTTATGTAGATTTGGCGTTCATTATACCCCCACAAACAAAGTTTGAAGGGGTATATAGGAGTCAGCTTGTCGGTCGGTCGGTCGGTCGGTCGGTCGGTCGGTCGGTCGGTCGGTCGGTCGGTGGTCGGTCGGTCGGTCGGTCTGTCGTCGGTCGGTCGGTCTGTCGGTCGGTCTGTTGGAAATTCCCTTCCGCTCTATATCTTCTACACCCATGCATGGATTATCAAATGGCTTGGCACAAATGTTTCTCATGATGAGAAGGTGTGTCGCGATCAATAACCACGCACCTACGTCCGAGGTCAAGGTCACAGTTGAAGGTCAAAGGTCAAACCTATTGAAATTCCCTTCCGCTCTATATCTTCTACACCGATGCATGGATTATCAAATGCCTTGGCACAAATGTTTCTCAGGATGAGAAGATGTGTCGCGATCAATAACCACGCACCTACGTCCAAGGTCAAGGTCACAGTTGAAGGTCAAAGGTCAAATCTATTGAAATTCCCTTCCGCTCTATATCTTCTACACCGATGCATGGATTATCACACTATGCCCAGGGTCAAGGTCACAGACTTGATGCGTTTAAAACCTTAACGCTCGGCTAAATGACTTATAATCAAAAATGCCTCGTTTTCTTTGGCTGCCAGTGGGGGTATTCGTGTGCCGACAGGCCACATTTCTAGTTACTTTTACCGTTCGTACTATTCGTCTCTACGCAGCGCAGAAACGAAGGAACGATATTTAAAGTTGTTAACTCAAAGAGACGAAATGTCCCAAACGGACTAGTCACTACCGTAGACTACGGGATTGGTCGTGTTGCAAAGTGAGGATGTTGTGGATGTTGTCTTGTTTTTCCAAAGAAAGGAGTGCTCTGTACTTTACCTTTTCTTCTAAGGATAGGGAATATTTTATTTCCACGATTTCACGTGATGTAATTTTGGTCAGTTACAAATTATATTTAGGGCATCCATTAGTCTGGATACGACGTTTCGTTGAATATGTGATTTTTGTCCCACCCACGATAGTGGAAAATGAGACACAGCGGTCACAAATCCGGCCTCATCGTCGTCGTCGTCGGCGGCGTCGTCGTCAACAATTTGCGTCAATTTTGAACGTAAGTCATATGTCTTGTTCCGTTAGTCGCTATCCATCCAGTGTCATTCGGATGACCTTGACCGTCACCTTGGTGACCTTAACCTTTGTGTCAATAATTTTGTGTCAATACTTTTGTACGTCCAAATGTTGAATACATGTACCTCCTGATTTGTTAGTCGGATCTTTACCAAACTTCATCAATGGCTTCCTCTCATCGCTTATTCTTTTTCATAAGCACATCATCATACATTGACGTGTATTCGGACAATGCGCATGTTTTTACCTGACACATCCCATTTTGTCGGTGTAACTGGTAGATTTAATAATGGTTGTCAGAATGTGCATTATAGCATAATAGCCTTCACTCAGCATCACGCCACTAATGTTAGCCTTGGGAAACCGGAAGCATATTGGTCATAATCTGACAAAAGGTACCTTATGTGATTGTAGTACTGGTCATCATGTACATATGCGCAGTATGACAACCTGTAGAATCTACTCTTTTTGCTGATAGCAGGACGTGTTATTGTGAGTGAACGGCGAATAGCGTAGACCCTGATCAGCCCGCAGGGCTACGCTGGTCGCGCATGTGCACTTCGAATTTTACCTTTTCTCCACCGGGGGCGCCCATATGAAAAACGTAATTTGACGAGCTAGCAGAATTGACTATTTCAAATCTAATTTTGCTTCACGGCGGAGATTGTTCCATTTTGTTAAAAACGGGTGGTTTATTGGTTTCAGGTCGGTGTAGTTCCTGATCAGCTAGCTATATATATAGAGAATAGTAGATTAGTGCCGTGAATGGGAAACAAATATCTGGCAAGGCTCAGGAAACGGGATGGGCGAGGCTCTGCCGAGAACATCCCGTTTCCGTGCCGCACCAGATATGTTTCCCCATTCACGGCACAAACCTACTATTCTATTTATCCCGTCAACACCTACACATGGCTGTAAAATGCAAAAATATAACCCCAGCCACCGCACATATTCATACGCAGTGATTAGGTCGTATTGACAGGATATCAAAAATGGTTCACGGCACCGTGTTTCACGGCACATACGCACTGTGTTACATACATGTACGCACTGTGTTGACGGGATAAAGTTTGTTACATGTAAATCTATCATAATATGCAGTTTGGCGAATAGTGTGAACACCGATCAAACTGCGCATATACGCACGCTTGCTAGTCAGTGACCCGTTTCACTAAAGTTCATACGACAAAAATGTTCGTACGAAGATTTCTATAAATTCACTTCAAACATTAACATGGCGTATGATCACGTGTGGTACTAACAACAACAACAAGTACTGAAACTTCCAGAATCCATCCGATTGTCCTTATTACGTAACGGATTTTGATGAAACGGAAATCAATTCTTTGCAAAAACGACACAAGTCTGTGCCAAACTCCATTGACAACCAAATGCAGCTCATTAAGACGCGTTTGCTGCGCCATAGTTCATTAAATTCCGTTGCATATTAACGAAAATATCAAATAATACTTACTTTGGAGTTGGCGACGTTGTTGCTGTTCTAACCACGTGATCATGCACCTTGTTACAGCTACCATGTCCCTCCTGCATGTAGGGATCAATAATCGGAAAAACTCCACCAAAGAGTTTCCAAATTCGGCTGCTAATGCGAACTTAGTTATACATTTTATATTTGCACTTACGAACTTCTTATCCTTCGAAGTTTAGTGAAACGGGCCCCTGGTTCATAAAGCGGATCATGGAAACAACGTGAATGAGTGGAGCGCCTTGGCGTAATGGTTAGTGAGTCTGACTACTGATCCAAGGGTCGTGGGTTCGAGCCTGACTAGCGGCGTGCGTTGTGTCCTTGAGCAAGACACTTTATCCACACTGCTCCAGTTCACCCAGCTGTAAATGGGTACCGATAATTCGTTGCTCTGTAAATACGAATTACCGGCTTCTCTAAAAAAAATTCTCTACCTCCGTTCTTTCTCCCATTCTTGGGAGACGGCATGCAAGGTCCTAGAGCCAGTGCCGCCGTTAAATATAAGCAAAAAAAAAAAAACGTGAATTTGCACGTAATCGTTTAGCAATGAAAAATGAAAAATCGGTGGCCATTTTTAATTTGTTCATAACATTCAGCATTTGCTATACTGGAAACTCACCACCCTTCGCATACTATTGTTATTTTATGGTTGCATATATGTTCAATAATTAAATACATTATTGTAATTTCACAATAAACGGTTTATTTGTATGTTCAATAAATCAAACGTAAATATAAATTCGTTCAAACATATATTTAGCCAATTGAATATAAATATGCACTGTCTGCAGATAACAGTTCTGCTATTTATTCGATAAATCGAACATAAAATAAACTGATATATTTACCTAATCAAACATAAATATAGTTTGTTTAAACAATTATGTGTGCTACATTGAACACACATAGTGCACTGCTGTATTGGTTCGATTATGTTTATTTTCAGTTAACTCAATCGAACGTATATATGTGATGTCAATTGTTTTGTTAAACATATTGGTTCGATAAATTATACATATTGGTTCGATTAATGATACATACATATAGGTTCGATAAATGATACATACATATTGGTTCGATAAATGATACATATATTGGTTCGATAAATGATGCATATTGGTTCGATAAATGATACATACATATATTGGTTCGATAAACGTTATATATTGGTTCTATAAATGATACATATATTGGTTTGATAAATGGTACATATATTGGTTCGATAAATGATGCATATTGGTTCGATAAATGATACATACATATATTGGTTCGATAAATGGTACATATATTGGTTCGATAAATGATGCATATTCAGGGGCGGATCCAGGATTTTGGTTTAGGGTGTGTGTGAGTTGAGGTCCACGATTTTGACCGAAATGCTTCGAGGGTTCGGGGGCATGGTCCCCCACACCCCCCCCCCCCCTCCCCCCCTCCGGGAGATTTTTGGAACGTAGATGCCCGCAGGTGCAATCTGGCATATGTCTGAGACTATAGTGCTGAATATCACAACACAGGAGAAGTAAGAAAAAGAGAAACGAAATTTGACCATTTTCATTTTAAATTTGCATACCCACGCATTACGCAAACATAATATTATTATATAGTTGCTCCACACCTTTCCAGCATCAAAAGCGTCCGTTTTTACACCGTGACTATTAACTAATATCTTACTACTGTGCATTGAGTGAGGCGCGTCACTGTCCGTACACGGGAAAATAAGCATATTGTCTCAAACTATTATGCTACGCGCGGGTTGAGCATCATCTCCCCACTGTGCTAGCGACATGAATTATCGGTCTACGGGTGGTTAAACGGGGCACTGTGGAAACCACCCACCCCGTAGACCGACAATTCATGTCGCTAGAACAGTGGGGAGATGATGCTCAGCCCGCGGGAAGCATATCACACCGTGCCCCATTTAACCACCCGTATACCGACAATTCATGTCGCTAGAACAGTGGGGAGATGATGCTCAGCCCGCGGGTAGCATGCATATTCCACTGTGCCCCGTTTAACCACCCGTAGACCGACAATTCATGTCGCTACAACAGTGGGTAAATGATGCTCAGCCCGCGGGAAGCATATCACACCGTGCCCCGTTTAACCACCCGTAGACCGACAATTCATGTCGCTAGCACAGTGGGGAGATGATGCTCAGCCCGCGGGAAGCATATCACACCGTGCCCCGTCTAACCACCCGTAGACCAACAATTCATGTCGCTTGAACAGTGGGGAGATAATGCTCAGTCCGCGGGAAGCATATCACACCGTGTCCCGTTTAACCACCCGTAGACCGACAATTCATGTCGCTAGCACAGTGGGGAGATGATGCTCAGCCCGCGGGAAGCATATCACACCGTGCCCCGTTTAACGACCCGTAGACCGACAATTCATGTCGCTAGCACAGTGGGGAGCTGATGCTCAGCCCGCGGGTAGCATATTCCACAGTGCCCCGTTTAACCACCGAGATGATGCTCAGCTTGCGCGTAGCATAATAGTTTGAGGCAATATGCTTATTTCCCCGTGTACGGACAGTGACGCGCCTCACTCAATGCACAGTAGTAAGAAATTAGTTAATAGTCACGGTGTAAAAATAAAAACGGACGCTTTTGATGCTGGAAAGGTGTGGAGCAACTATATAATAATATTATGTTTGCGTAATGCTTGGGTATGCAAATTTAAAATGAAAATGGTCAAATTTCGTTTATCTTTTTCTTACTTCTCCTGTGTTGTGATATTCAGCACTATAGTCTCAGACATATGCCAGATTGCACCTGCGGGCATCTACGTTCAAAAAAATCTCCCGGGGGGGGGGGGGGGTGGGGGGAGGGAGGGGGAACCATGCCCCCGGACCCTCGAAGCATTTCGGTCAAAATCGTGGACCTCAACTCACACACACCCTAAACCAAAATCCTGGATCCGCCCCTGAATATGCATAATTTATCGAACCAATATATGTATCATTTATCGAACCAATATATGTACCATTTATCGAACCAATATACGTATGTATCATTTATCGAACCAATATATGTACCACTTATCGAACCAATATCTAATTTATCGAACCAATATGTACGATTTATCGAACCAATATATGTATCATTTATCGAACCAATATATAACGTTTATCGAACCAATATATGTATGTATTATTTATCGAACCAATATGCATCATTTATCGAACCAATATATGTATCATTTATCGAACCAATATGTATAATTTATCGAACCAATATGTTAACAAAACAATTGACATCACATATATACGTTCGATTGAGTTAACTGAAAATAAACATAATCGAACCAATACAGCAGTGCACTATGTGCGTTCAATGTAGCACACATAATTGTTTAAACAAACTATATTTATGTTTGATTAGGTAAATATATCAGTTTATTTTATGTTCGATTTATCGAATAAATAGCAGAACTGTTATCTGTAGACAGTGCATATTTATATTCAATTGGCTAAATATATGTTTGAACGAATTTATATTTACGTTTGATTTATTGAACATACAAATAAACCGTTTGTTGTGAAATTACAATAATGTATTTAATTATTGAACATATATGCAACCATAAAATAACAATAGTATTTACGTTCGATAATCATCAATATTCATTTGATTATTGAATATAATTATGCGATAATCAAATGAAAATATGCCGATCGAACATAGACACAAATCTACTGCCATATTCGCCGTCATTTACAGAAAATTTAACAGTTTGTGTAAATATATCCATTCTAGGCACTAGTTGAATCCAGTTAACCCTTTTCATGCTGTGGATACGCCATTATGTTTGCAGAAAATCCTAAATATTTTCCTTCTAAGCGCTCAGAAGTATATGTCGCGACCACCATTTGAACCGTCTCGTCGAGACGGCACAACATATACTTTCATTGAGAAATAACACAAAAATAAAATATTTAATAAATGTGATACTCCTAAAGGTGTATTTGGAAAGGAATCGGTTACATATTAAAATTAAATTAGTAACCATCGATAGCAGAAATACTGTCATTGGCAACGTTAGTTATTTTTCAGTACTGTAAACACGTTTTATTTTTTAACCAACCCATATTTTTGTCGCGCCCGCTTGCGGAAATCGCGATATAGTCGGCACATTGGCGTACGTACGTACCTGGGGGCCGTTTCATTAAACTTCGTACGACTAAAATGTTCGTAAGTGCAACATTATGATAGTCTGTAAATTTCACATTAACAATGTTTCCTTGTAAACAATTATTTGATTTACATTTATTGATCATATGCTGCATATGCAGCCTATGCTCAATAAATGCAAATCCATCAATTGAAATTCAGTTTGCAGACGATCCTCAATTTGCACTTACGAACATTTTAGTCGTAAGAAGTTTAGTGAAACGGGCCCCTGAGTCCGGGTTAAAGTGTTTGGTTAAAGTTTGTCGGTATACTATCAACGCCTGGACGGGCGCGACATGCTAGTCAGTTCCAGCTATTCAAGTCTCATGTGGAATTGGGTTCGGAAATACGGTACAAATATATAATTTAACTAATATAAACCTTTTATTTAGTCACACAGACCCAATGCCTTTATGTAATGCCTGTCTCTCATGTTTAACTGATTTAACTGCTAATCTACAATACTGGAAAAGGAGTCCCATTCTGGTGGCCTGCTTTCCGGTGTTAGGTCGCGTCCGGAAAATGGTTATTGAGCTTATTTGTCTGGACTGTGTTCGGTGTTACTGGACACGTCACAGAAGACGAATGGTCGGACTTGATTATATCGATCCCGCCTTTTGATTTATTATCCTATGATATAATTAATTAACGTGTTTCCTCACGACAATTGGGGTTTTCTTTCACACCAACACTTTCGCCGTATGCAACCGGATACTAGAAACACGAATATGATTATTCGTGTTTCTAGTACCGAGTTGCATTTTAAGATTAACTGAAGGGTTGTGATCAATAGAATGTTTTTTTGCAATAAAATCAATATTTGATGGCATTTCATCAAATAATTTGTTTTGGGGAGGGTGACTTATTTGTTATTGATGAAAAACTACTTAAATTTAAATATTTGTTTAGATTTAATGTGTTCATCGGCAGAAAAACGTGCAACAGTCGGCAGGCGATGTGATACTGGAAACAATTGAATATTCGTGTTTCTAGCATATGAGTATAGCTGGTACATTTAATATAATTGTGGATTATCAGTGACTTTGACTTCTATCCAGGTACTATATATGCAGCCTGGTACTAGAAACACGAATATACGTGTAGTAATAATTGTGACTGTTATATATATGTTATAAATTTGGCGTATGGGTTTTGCGACCAGTGTTGATCCAGATCAGCCTGTGCATCCGCACAGTCTGATCAGGATCTACACTGTTCGCCATTCCATCAATAAAACACCCATCATGCATCTAACAAGCGATAGATCGTTGTCAGGCTACAGGGGTGTGATATTTGACAAGTAGCCACACTGGTCACAAATCCTAGCAGTCCCATTTCTACAGATATAGAGAATAGTAGGTTAGTGCCGTGAATGGGAAAAAATATCCGGCAACGCTAATGAATTTCTTTATTTCTCATCAGAAGTATATGTTGTGACCACTCATTTGAACCGTCTCGCCGAGACGGTTCAAATGAGTGGTCAAATGAGTGGTCATAACATATACTTTGGTTCAGAAATAAGGAAAATAGATAGAGAATAGTAGGTTAGTGCCGTGAATGGGAAAAAATATCCGGCAACGCTAATGAATTTCTTTATTTCTCATCAGAAGTATATGTTGTGACCACTCATTTGAACCGTCTCGCCGAGACGGTTCAAATGAGTGGTCACAACATATACTTTGGTTCAGAAATAAGGAAAATAGATAGAGAATAGTAGGTTAGTGCCGTGAATGGGAAAAAATATCTGGCAAGGCTCAGAAAACGGGATGGGCGAGGCTCTGCCGAGCACATCCCGTTTTCGTGCCGCGCCAGATATCTTTTCCCATTCACGGCACTAACCTACTATTCTATTTATCCCGTCAACACCTACAAATGGCTGGAAAATTCAAAAATAGTGTTGACTGGATATCAAAAATGTTTCACGGCACCGTGTTTCACGGCACATACGCACTGTGTTGACGGCACATGCGCACTGTGTTGACGGGCACATACGCTTATGCGTGTGCTTCACGGCACATACGCACTGTGTTGTTACGGCACTGCGACACTGTTTGACGGCACATACGCACTGTTTTGGCGACGGCGATTACGGCACATACGCAACTGTGTTCACGGCACTACGCTGTGTTGCGGCACATACGCACTGTGGTCACGGCACATTCGGCACTGTGTGAGGCACATACTCACTGTGCCGACAACAACATACGCACTTGTATTGACGGCACATACGCACCAGTGTTCACACCACCATACGGCACAGTGATTACGGCACATACCACAAATGTGTTGACGGCACATACGCACTGTGTTTGATCGCCACACAAGGCACGTGATTACGGCACATACGCACAGTGTTGACGGCACATACGCACTGTGTTGACGGGATAAACATACATACAAGATAAATTTAGTTGGCCAGTGAAATCCGATTTTTCGTAGTACATGTATACGTTGTTTCATCGTTAATGTGTCGGGCAATGCCCCTGAACGGAAATGAATGGGTTCGAACACCACTTACATACAGCCTCGTACCATAAATATGGAAGAAAAATCTGCTTCCTAGAGACTCCAGGGTGTATGATCACGTGGTACTAACAACAACAACAAGTACTGAAACTTCCAGAATCCATCCGATTGAAAGTACGTATTCTTTTATATTGTCCTTATTACGTAACGGATTTTGATGAAATATGGCTCATCAAACGCGTCTTGTTAAGCTGCATTTGGTGGTCTCTGTATTTTCGCCAAAACTTCTGTCGTTTTTGCGAAGAATTGATTTCCGTGTCTCCGTATGGTTATGTCGGATGGTTATGTCATCCAAAATGGCCGCCGAAAGGTCATTCATTTATTACAGATTTCAAAATTCTTCTTCACATGAACCGCTTGGCCCATGGTAGCCAAACTTAAAAGTTATGGTCCATGGGTGAAGCCGTTTCAGATTTGTTAAAATGGAGGTCATCGCTTAATCCAAGATGACCGCCATCTAAAAATAGCACAATTTGTTTAAAACACATGAACTCAATGTCACATTCTCCTCTGGTGTTCATGGAGTCAGGTGAGCGAATTAGGGCCATCATGGCCCTCTTGTTTTTGTATGCAATTCTGTTTTGGGTACAGAGTTTGTGTACATCCAATCAATCTGAAACTATAAACACGTCTTCTACGCATATTGAAGATGTGCACCTTGGTGTTTTTATGCCGAAAAATCGCCTTTTTAACTCAACCATTTTTTCTACATTTTTGAAACTATGCACACGTTTTCTACACATAATGAAGATGTGCACCTTAGTGTTTTGACAAAAATATCGCCTTTTTAAATTAGCCATGTTTTCTACATGTTTGTATGCAATTGTATATAATTTCTACATACACATCTCTACCTAAAATAGTATACCAGTTTATCACAACAAGAGGAAGAAATAATGCTATAGATTTTCAAATTCTCATTAAGGTTTCTTGCCTTGGTGACAGCTTCACAATTCTTAATCTTCTCTGTCTGGCCATATTCGACGGGCGCATTTTGTGACTTACGGCACTCGTGTTTAACCTTTTGAACCCGAAATCCCGCTATATCGGTTTATGCAAAAAGTGCAGATCCAGATGATCCGGCTCGTAACGAGCCGTCTCATCAGGATCTGCACTTTTTGAAAGTAATTTTAATATTTTTTGAGAACAAAAACACCCCCTTTTCATAAATGGACGAATCTGAAAATCATTTTGTGACCATTGGATTGGTCGGAACATTAGCATATCACAGTCCATTCCAGTTCCTTAGGGTTGAAAGGGTTAAAACGTGCACTTCTTTGATGGTTTTTGTGAAGCTTACTTTAGCACATGCCCATGATCATGTTACGGTCAAATGCCTCGGTAGGCGCGACACGCTTCCGTGGCGGAATTCTTGTGTTTGCTATAAAACAATATCCGTTCTGCGTTGAGGTATATGGGAGTTTAAAATGTTTTACATAGTTATGGCATATGTTACACATATGAGACACGCCATGTGATGTTGTACCTTCGGACATCTGCGTAATTTCATGAAATACGTTTACAAAATGTACAATACTTTCCGTAAAAGGCGTCAAAAGTGGACACAAAATGCACACTGAACTTTTTGTTCAACTTTTAACTTTATTTACGGAAAATATTGTAAATTTTGTAAACTTATTTCATGAAAATACGCAGATGTCCAAAGGTACAAAATCACAGGGCGTGTCTCATATGTGTTATGCGAATTGAACACCGTACATATATATATATATATATATATGTCTTGCGGACAAAATATAATTAAGGCCTAATAGCCAATATATACCAGACCACATTAAAAACACAATTTGTAATTTAGATAGTCGGTCAGCAGAACCATATTTGGTGACTGGAGTAATGTGTCAGGTATTTGACAAGGTGGATGGTCACGTGGTTACAACAACAACAACGTTGCCCACTCCAAAGTAAGTATTATTTGATATGTTCCTTAATATTCAACGGATTTTGATGAAATATGGCGCAGCAAACGCGTTTTCATGAGCTGCATTTGGTGGTCCATGGAGTTTGGCACAGACTTATGTCATTTTTGCGAATAATCGATTTCCGTGTCGGAGACACGGAAATAGATTCTTCGCAAAAACGACAGAAGTTTGGGCGAAAATACATATTTCATCAAAATCCGTTACGTAATAAGGACACTATGATAGAATACGTACTTTAAATCAGATGGATTCTGGAAATTTCAGTACTTGTTGTTGTTGTTAGTACCACGTGATCATACACCTTGTTTGAGGCCAATATAGCATGTGATCTGTCACTATGACTGGACTATTGGGGAGTATGACATGTGTGACCAGTCTGTCACCTCATCCAACCAGAAAGTCAGCTTTTGCCTTTGGAATACTTCGATTACAGCTTGCGTTTTTACTGCATGTACGTGCAACCTCTCTACAATAGCCACCCATGTGAATACGCAAAACTGGCTGTTGTAGAGAGGTGGCTGTTGTAGGGAGGCTAATGCTGAATTAAATTTTGTCGTCCGCTGTTTATTTATTTTCTTCGATAATTCTCTTGAAAAACATGCTTTTACAACATTTTAGAATCATTTCCAATGGAAATGATTCTAAAATGCTGTCAAAACATGTTTTTATTTAGAAAGAAGGCAAAGCAACAGCAGACGGCAATTTTCGTGCTCAGCAGTCTAAGGGTTAGATACAGAGGAAATCATCCATTTGGGATATAAAATAGCGGCTGTTATAGAGAGGGTGTTGTTGTAGAGAGGTGGCCGTTCGGGAGGTTCGACTGTACATCTAAATGACACATATTGAAGGGGGCAGTGGGAGACTGGCTGTTCTGGGACTATGTTTTCCAAGTTCCCCGCTGTTCGCCATTCAATCAATGGAACAGCCTGCCTTATATATATGTGGCTGTAACTGGAGAAATGGTGCTTATAGGATGCGTGACCAGTGTAGCTTCTGATCAAAGATCACACTCATGTAGCCTGATAACGATCTATATCGCTAGTTAGAAGATTGATGGTGTTTCAATGACGGAATGGCGAATAGTACAGATCCTGATCCAGGCTGATCTGAATCTACACTTACTGGTCGCGAAAACCATAAGCCCCATATCTCGTGTCACAGCCACCGATCAGTACGAACACAAAGTATCATTCAGTTACATGGTTTGCAAATACAATGAAACCTCTCTAAACCGGACACCCTGGTCCCCAGGGTGTCCGGCTTAGAGAGGTTTCATTGTACATCAGGCATTTGATCATTCTGAGCCATAGCCGTGTGCCATAGCCTCCCGACCAGACAGTATCCCCTGAGATAAATGACCAAGAAACTCATTAAACAATAAGATCACATGTGTGTTATTGGTGTCCGGTTTAGAGAAGTTTCACTGTACCATTGTTGTCAGCCAGCGACCTCTGTGTACAGTGGGGTCAGCGTGTAAGTGCACACACGAACGAACACGACAGGTTGGTTCCAACCTATCGTGTTCGTTCGTGTGTGCACTTACACGCTGACCCCACTGTATGCTGTCATTGCGTTAGTGCAAGGAAATGAACATTCGAGTCATACAAAGTGTTAACATATTTTATTGCAAGTGTTTCAATATACATAGACCACGTGCTTCTTTGACGTAACACTACAGCCTTCACCGTAGAATATATAACACTAAAATCAAGCCATGAGAAAAGAAATGTACAAGCAATTATCATACATGCGAAATAAAGAAATTGGTACGAAAGCGTCAGTGAACGAAAGCGCTTGTGATACATCATGACGTGCCACACACTCGGATACATTCGTATGTTGCCCATTCGCAAGAGAGGTGCCGCATGCGCATTCATTTGCAAATGCACATGCGTATGTACACGTAACACTAGTATCTGCTTTAGTATACTGAAAATGTAAACTGACACCCCACGTATCATAAAATGTATGTATTTTGAGTATCTTCAATTCATGACTACACGTATATGGTTATCCAATAAACAGAATATAACATGATTGATGATTGAATAGTGTATGTATTAAACACGTTAACTGATTTCCTTAGTGTAGATTCTTATGAAATCCGTAAACTAGTTTAATAAATATCATATTAAACGATCAAGGATGTAATATAGTCAATATAGTATATTATGAATGTAATGTGCCTTTAATACTATCTTCGTTCATGTGTACACTTCCGTAGTAAGCGCTGTCATAAATATGCATTGATTTTGCGCGATGATTATACCATGTTCATGTAAATAATATGGATGTTATATGTGCTTTTGACTGGAGAAAAGGGGCTTATGTGTTTTGCGACCAGTGTAGATACAGATCAGCCTGTGCATCCGCACAGTCTGATCAGGATCTGCACTGTCCAACATTCAATCAATAAAACACCCGGCATGTGTGCCGGGTGTTTCATTGATGGAATGTTGGACAGTGCAGATCCTGTATTGAATACAGATCCGTTATTAGGTTACATGAGTGTGCTACATGTATTTGATCAGGAGCTACACTGGTCTTAAATCCCTATTTCTCCAGTCACGGCCACATATCAGCAAAGATGTACATAATTAGTCATGTTTACATTGTGTAGACGCTTTGCAATGTATTTTACCTTTTGCACGTTAACCAGCGTACTGTCACAATGTGAAGCGAAATACAGAAATTGCTAATGTAGTTAAGCAGCCTACTATATAACCTGATAACCGACATACAAATGAAACAATGTACCTTTCGCCAAGCAAATTCATTGACACACTAGGTAACTCAATATAGTATAACATGTCCGCGTCTGAGATAGTAAAAGGCTTAATGGTTTCGACCATTATCGCAGACATGGTACGTCATAGTAGTGATGAACTAAATGCGTTATATTAATGAAATAAATCTTGAGTGCACGTGCTTCGAGACGGAGTGTTGGTGTTTCACATATTGGACGTTCCCATCGTTGCACACTAGTATACCCAAGACGACTAGTTGCTAATTTACAACGTCCTTATTGATTTGTTGTTTTAGATCGTTTGTCTAGCCATCGTGTTTGTACTGTAGAGACCGTAATGCAATGTAGTTCACCTGTGTGTTCACTATTGTTCACTGTCAGGTGCACTAGTAGTGCACATGAAGTTAAACCGAAATGCACACAATGTGCACTTTCATGTATATGTCAACTTTAGACTTAACTCTTTAAACCTCACAGGCATGTATAGTAGTATATAGTGATGCCGTCTCATCAGGATCTGCACTTTTTGCAAGTAATTTTCATATTTTTTGCGAACCAAATATACCCCCTTTTCATAAATGGACAAATCTGCGAACCATTTTGTGACGATTGGATTGGTTGCAAAAGTAACATATATATTAATATCCATTCCAGTTACTTGGGGGTGAAAGGGTTAAATGATTAGTATGTATATGTTATTTGATTTGTATGTGGATATATGCACGAGTTCCGCAGCGTGCGATATTGTGCGACTTTAGGAGCGCAATATCGTTGCGCGGTGGAACGAGTGGCATATATCCACATACAAATCAACTAACCTTGTTATTATATACGTACATCATTCGCAATTTACATTTTCAAAAATATACAAAAAATAAACAAATTAGTGGCGATTTAGAAGGAACTATTTTGCGAGGTGAAGCGTAGTGCCGGCACTGACCAACATGAACTCCCGAGACGTCAGTATGGAAAAATACTGAGGTCTTGCGCTGTATTGTGTTTCAATGGGAAACAAAAGTACGTACATAATAACAACTGTTATCATTTATAATAGCATTCAGTGGAATCTCGCTGAATATGGGATGTTCCTCTGGATGCTCGAATCAACGAGGTTCCACTGTAATTCAGCTATGATAACACCATTATACTTATTGTACAGTGAATGTCTGTTAGGCCGAATTGTGAGCTTTGTGTGGATACATTGTCAACTATGAGACGAGCCGTGCGATTTTGTACCAAAGAATATGTTCGGTTTTTTTTTACGAAAAATGTCGAAAGCGATATCTTCCGTAAATGACGTCGAAAGTTGACGAACAACTGTGGAATTCTAATCTACATTTGCTCTGAACATTCGTCAATTTTCAGCGCCCTTTATATCACAATTTCTATCGCATATCCTCTTATATATGTACACATGACTTGTTTCATATTATTACCACCAGCATATATACCCGAAAGTAAAACCCATACAATAAACCCTTTCAACACCACAGTCCTACATAGTAGTATTTGCAAAACGTGTAGATCTGCACTGTTTGCAAGTAATTTTCACATTTTTGAGAACACCCCCCCCCCCTTTTCATAAATGGACTAGTCTGAAAATAATTTTGTGACGATTGGATTGGTGCGGAAATTAACATATCAAAATCGATTCCAGTTACTTCGGGGTGAAATGGTTAAACACGCTGATATTTCGTGAGTGGTCGGTTTAGAGAGGGTTTTACTTTACAAATATTTGCAATATCAACTGGCAATCAAGCAGTTTGAATGGCTGGAAGCCTGAGCTGTGCTACAATCAATGTGCTTATTTTGAAAGACAATATGCTTGTATTTTGTAATAAACACATTTACAAATATTGTCAAAGTTACCACAGGCGGTGTTGTAAGTATAAGCATCATTTTTCGCATATCCAAGATAACCACCAAATAAACCATAAATCTACCGTCTGGCCTGTCCTGCAAAATATAATTGGATGGCAAACACGTTATATGTCGGGTCGTTGATTGTTATCACGTTCACAAGGACAGAACCGATTATGTGGCCTGGTGCCACCGGAATGTGGCGTTTTCGGTCACTTTAACCTAGCTTTTGGTGATCCCTAGTCAAAGTGTGATAAAAACGAGACACGCCATGTGTTTTTGTACCTAAGAACATGTGCGATATCTCATGAAAAATATTTGCAAAATTTACGATAATTTTCCTAAATGAATTCGAAAGATGACACAATTTTCATATCAAATGCGGAATACTATTCCGCATTTGCTATAACAATTTCGTCATCTTTCGATTTCATTTACAGAAAATATCACATTTTCTGTAAATATGTTTCATGAAAAATCGCACATGTTCTTAGGGTGCACAATCACATGGCCTGTCTCATATGACGAACGAGCTGCACACGCAATGACAAAAGTGACTTGGAGACAACGAACCTCGTACATGTTCTAAAAATAGAACGGACGGACGTGATTACATACACGTACGATGCTTCTATTAACGGATGAGCTAACTGGGTAATTGCAGTCATAGGCTCGGAATAACATTGTACGAGTTTTCGCGCTTCTTTGCACAACAATTCAGACCGGCCTATTGGCGGTATCCACCTTTCGCAATAGCCAAAAACAATATACGAATACCCTTTGTTATAGGTGAAGCAATGTCATGTTCAAATAGCAATTCACTGCAAGATTGATAAAACAATGTTTTCTGCCACAATCACATCAGGAAAGATTCTGGAAATAAATGCCAAAAGCACATTTTCTCTATCCACAATTTCAGATCAGGTGCTGAAATGCCAAAAGTGTATATATTGTTTTTGCAATGACAATATCGCGTCAAAATTAAGACGGCTGTGAGAAATGGGGCTTATGTGATTTGTGATCAGTGCAGCTCCTGATCAAATAGCACACTATTGTAGCTGATACATGTAACGATATATATTGTTTTAAAGTCACTCTTTTTTATTAAATTTTCGACTAAAATGTTTTGGTCGAAAATTTAATAAAAAGAGTGACTTTAAAACAATGTGTATTAAATGTGCTTCCCTTCGGAGGTTATTGGAAATTATTGTAACGATATATATTGCTAGTTGACGTGACGGATGTTTCATTGATGGAATGGCGAATAGTACAGATCCTGATCAGACAGTGTGGTTGCGGACCCTGTAAAAACCCAATTTCTCCAGTCGATCCCACATATGTCATTAGATCCAATTAGCAAGTTACAGTCATGCATCAGGAGTTAGACTGACAACAACATGTCAAGCCTAATGTCTCCAGTCACAGCCACATATATCATTACACCCATTTCTCCAGTCCCAACCACATATATCCTTAGACCCATTTCTCCAGTCACAGTCACGCATCAGGAGCTAGACGGACAAAATATGACAGAAACCTTCCTTCTGCAATCACAGACAAATCCACTTCTGTCGTCACAACCACATATGTGGATATGGTGACTTTAAAACAATGTGTATTAAATGTGCTTCCCTTCGGAGGTTATCTGAAATTACTATGTGGAAACAGACTGACAAAGATATCAGAAGCCATTTTGATCCCGTCAACTCAGTGCGTATGTGCCGTGAAACATTTGTATATCCTGTCAATACGACCTAATCACTGCGTATGAATATGTGCGGTGGCTGGGGTTATCTTTTGGGGCATTTTAATGCCATTTGTAGGTATTGACGGGATAAATAGAATAGTAGGTTAGTGCCGTGAATGGGAAAAAATATCTGGCGCGGCACGTAAACGGGATGTGCTCGGCAGAGCCTCGCCCATCCCGTTTCCTAAGCCTTGCCAAATATTTTTTCCATTCACGGCACTAACCTACTATTCTCTATTTATCTAGTCACAACCATATATGTCGAGCTAACGACAGAAGCCCCATTTCTCCAGTTAGTCCATTTCGCGTAAAAGGCAGCGGTGGTATGGGTCGTGGACAGTGAGCTAATGAACTTGTCTACGTTGTCAGTCCAGCGTGCCTGGTCGTCCCGATATGGCAGTGCACCGTCAGCAGGAATGAATGAAATCAAGCCCGTCCTTGAGATAATAAACCACGTGGTGTTGTCAACATATCTGGCGGCCGCTTATATGGATGTGATTTGAGAAATGGGGCTTATGGGTTTTGCGACCAGTGTAGATCCAGATCAGCCTGATCTGCACTGTTCGTCATTGTTTCGTTGAAACGCCCGCCATGCTGCTAACACGCACTATTGGTCGTTATCAGGCGACATGAGTGTGCTATTTGATCAGGATATGCACTGTACGTCATTGCATCATTGAAACGCCCGACATGCTTCTAACGAGCAATATTGATCGTTATCAGGCAACACGGGTTTGCTATTTGAGCAGGAGCTACACTGGTCACAAATCACATAAGCCTCATTTCTCCAGTCACAGCCACATATTATCTCCTGGACAGCCTTGGGTTTCATTCAGTACTACTGGCATATGCCCATATGCGATTTTACATGAAACGTATTTACATAAACTGTGATATTTTCTGTAAATGACGTCGAAATTGACGACATTTTCATAGCAAATGAGGAATTCGTCATCTTTCGACGTAACTGACGGACAATATTCAAAATTTTCTAAATAGTTTTCATGAGATATTGCACATCTTCTTCACATGTGTTTGAACAGTATGTTGGTGTCATGGGTATTTCTGTGAATTTTGCGTAGATTTTGGTGGATTTCTTTGGTTTTGGGTAGTACATAGTTGTGTGCAACTACTAATGCTCAATCATTACACACGACATAAATCGTCAATTATCTACACATTCACCGTTTATAATGTCGAAATAAATTACCGTACGTATACGTGTAATTCGCGGGATGTGACGTAAATTGTGTGTTGGTAACAATGCACACAAACCACCAGGACCCGGTTGCTCAAAGCTTCTGTTAGCTTAACAGACTGTTAAATCCTTAGCAATGCTAAGGATTTAACAGTCTGTTAAGCTATCAGAGGTTTTGAGCAACTGGGCCCAGATATACCGAAATAACTCATAAAACACCGAAATATGAACCGTTCTTCAAGAACTTGTGATCTTCTGAGGTAAAATATATCACGGTTTGTCTCGAATGGGACTGCAACGCCAGTAGGAATAAATGAAATCAATCCCGTCTTTGAGATCATATGACTATCATAATGTTGCACTTACGAACTTGTTAGTCTTACGAAGTTTAGTGAAACGAGCCCCAGAAGCATCGCCAACACTTTTCGTATGATCTCTGTTTTATGTTTGTTCAGTAAGTGAAATACCTGTATGCAAAATGCATGCTTATCAGGCTCCATGAGTGACATAGCTGGACGATTACAAATACCGTAGGAAAGGACGATTACAAATGCCGTAAGCTGTTCGATTACATATCTCCCTATGAAGGACATCAACCAGACGACACAGTGTGTTAGACATCTTTGCTTAGAATGAGAGCAGTGGGAGGTTGTTATCCGTCCACTTCAAACTGCCAGTGTGAAGAGTATGCTATGACGGGGCACGCAGTGCACTTTAGTTCACTTCATGATGTATGTTCGTGAACGATCGTGTGCACTATAGTGAACTGTATCACTCGGTATTGTACAAACTACATGTACTATATATGCCTGTGACTGGAGAAATGGGGCTTATGGATTTTGCGACCAGTGTAGATCCAGATCAGACTGCTCATCAGGATCTGCCATGATTGCCATTGAGTCGGTAAAACACATGTCCCGTTTCTAACAAACAGTATTTGTCCTTATCATGCTGCAGGAATGTAGTACAATATCAGGAGCGACTCTGTTCATAAACCCATAAGCCCCATTTCACGATTACATACATATTTCGGCTGAAGGGACCTTGCGCTTTTTCTATAATTATAGATATTGATCATCTTGTAAAGTCACACAGATTATGATGTAAACCATTTGAAGGCGGCCAACAGCTGGTGTATTCGGTTTTTGTTTGTTCCTTCTATTTCTGAAATGAACTGTGTCTCAGACGATGTGTCAGATATTAAATATCTGGTGTTTCGCTTCATGCACAACAAGCGACATATATCAATCAATCGTACATATTCATTTGATTGAATTCCAAAACGTTTGCTTTATATTCCAAGTTTACTGCACAAAATGGGCGTTCACAGTTTAATAACACAGTGTAATAAAAATCGCAATACACTAGTGTAATAAATATGCAAATGAACCCGCTATATAAAATGTGTCATCAGCACACCTTCACGTTATTATGATGTGCTTATGCAATAAATATAATCTAAGATTTGTGATTAATTAATATGAGATTTATTAAACTTGTTGACTTATTTCATAAGAAACTCCGCATAGCCGAGTTTCTTATGAAATAAGTCAACAAATTTAATAAATCTCATATTAAATCATGTCATGTAAGATACTCTATATATACTACCAGAAACTGTAATAAACACGAGAGATACTTCGATTATGCATTTTCGCCACACATGTATACAAGTCAGGAAAACGTATCACATGGCAATAAGTTGTTGTTTTGAAATACTCGTACAATACTAGATTTAGAAAGACGTCTTCATTAGAGACACGAATGTAAGTAATATGAATAGTATAAATCAAATATCAAATTAGTAACCAACGACTGCATAAAAAAATAGCGTTGGCAACGCTAGTTATGATTCTGTATTGTATTTTTTGTACTAATCCAATTTTTTTCCAGGCAATATGTCCATTTGGATTGAGATATGCGACGTAAATGCGTTATTCAAATACACATTGTTTTAAAGTCACTCTTTTTATTAAACACCATGTGGTCGAAATTTTAATAAAAAGAGTGACTTTAAAACAATGTGTATTAAATGTGCTATTGGAAATTACTGTTATTAAAATATGTGTTTGAATATTTTTTTGGAAGTCTGTTTCATCACTTTCTGTATATATATGAGACCCATTGCATTTAACAAAATAATTTAATGAAAACCACATTCCTTTTGCAATTATTCTAATATACAAGGAAACCAATTTTATTCAGGAACAGTTCAATTAAGACAAAACACAGACGACTTAACTTTAACACCAGACGACTTAAGTTTAATCCAGCATTATAACAGTTAACCAAAATGGAATACAATGAGATACACGAAATACGAAAACAAGCCAGCAAGCCGCATGTATTCGCCAACGTTTTCTACAAGTTTGATAAATGTATACATTGTGTATACTATAAGGTGAACAGATATGGTGAACATATGTAATAAAATAATGATATGCAATATGCATTCTCGTTAGACATGTGATACGTACACTGTTCGGTGATACAAGTGTATAAACGACTTACGGATAAAAAGTAGTTCCGGAAGCATACATCCGCGAGATGCATGTGCAATTCACTCTCATCCGGACATATAACATATATATTTATGCATGGGTATACGTGTTGAACTGTTTTTTTTACTTTTCTTATTTCTAAATGAAATTATGTGTTGTGACCATTCATGTCGAGACGGTTCAAATGAATGGTCACAACACATAATTTCGAAAAGAAATACTTCTAAAAGTTATAAGTATCCGTGAACAAATCGGCGTATTATTATAATGAAATATAGGTTTGTCTCTATTCCACATTTGTCAACCAATATTCCACGTTTGTCTACCAACCTAATTTTGATTCAAATTAAATGTAAAACATATTGAAATATCAGTACTATGTGCATTTAGTAATAATACTGCAATATCATCCTCCCTCACTACCAACAAATTATTTGGCGACTTTTCGAGTTTATTTTAAGAAACAAAACGTGAACGAAATGTAGGTGGTTTGGCTGTTTCTGTAAGTATTGTTCACGTGTTCAAACCCGTAATTAACCCTTTAAACCCGAAATCCCTCTATAGCGGTTTATGCAAAAAGTGCAGATCCAGATGAGCCGGCTTTTTGAAAGTAATTTTAATATTTCTTAGAACAAAAACACCCCCTTTTCATAAATGGACGAATCTGAAAATCATTTTGTGACCATTGGATTGGTCAGAACATTAGTATATCACAGTCCATTCCAGTTCCTTAGGGTTGAAAGAGTTAATGAACTAGTCGAAAGACAAGTATGTAACAATCGATTTCAACTGTTTCAAGATGAACTGGTTACAAAATCAAGCATACTGTTCACCCTTAGAATGCAAGACACGAAAATTGTCGTCTGCTGTTGCTTTATATGTTTCTTTCTTTCTGAATATAACATGGTCTGACAACGCTTCAGAATAATTTTCATTGGAAATGATTTGAACTACTGTCAAAGCATGTTTTCAGTGAGGAAAAATGAAAAATAGAACGTAAACAGCAGAAAACATTTATTTAAGCAGTGTATTAAGGGTTCAGATAAGTTAAAACTACTGTTACAATGTATACCAGCATTGTTTTAGCAAATATATATAGAGGATGTCAGGCTGGTGTATCTTGATATCAAGTTTATCAGGCGAGGCTGGAAGCGCGTAGGAATTCCGAGGCTTGCCGAGAAATTCCTACAGTTTGCGAGCCGAGCCTGGGGGCCGTTTCACTAAACTTCGTACGACTAAAATGTTCGTAAGTGCAAATTTAGAATCGTCTGGAAATTCCAATTGATGGATTTACATTTATTGAGCATAGGCTGCATATGCAGCCTATGCTCAATAAATGTAAATCCAATAATTGTTTACAAGAAAACGTTGTTAATGTAGAATTTCCAGACTATCATAATGTTGCACTTACGAACATTTTAGTCGTACGGAGTTTAGTGAAACGGCCCCTTGATGAACTTCTTTAACAAATTACTATCACGGTAATCTATATACATTTATCAGGTAACGTGTAATGCGGGCTGCTATGTTATTTTTGACAATACTAACACAGACTTATATGTGGATGTGACTGGAGAAAGGGAATTTATTGGGTTTACGTCCTCACAGTCTGACCAGGATCTGCACTGTTTCCATCTATGAAACATCCTGCTTCTAACAAGCAAGACAGATCGCTATCACGCTACATAAGTGTCTTGTTTGATCAGGAGCCACACGGGTCACAAATCCCATAAGCTCAATTTCTCTAGTCACAGCCACATATTAGGGGCGTCATTATACCGGCGGCATTTGGTAACGTCATATGACGTCGTTTAACAGATGACAACGGTATATTTCAAAATCGGTTTGACCATGGTACAGTATTTATCAGATAACGAACTTTGTATTGGCCCAATACGTACTGACTGATAACATAATTTCGTATCAGGCGTTGACCTGATACCAATATCCGGGTTACAACGAATTGAACACTGACGTGTCATTGGTAGAACAGCGTCACATGACGTTACCGAATTACATCAGTGGAATAACGCAGCGTAAACAAGTCTTCGTTATTTCGTCTCTGTTGATATCAAGTTTATGAGGCAATGCTAAGAAACGCGTAGGAATTCTTCGGCTCGCCGAAGAAAACCTACGCGTTTCCTAGCCTTGCCTCATAAACTTGTTACCAAAAGACACTACTGTCTGTTTCACGAAAGCTGCCCAAATTGTACAGCTATATAAACAATGCAAAAACAATATTATTTTCGATAATATTAAATTAAAGCAAAATTCAAAAATTCGTGAAATTTTGTCAAATATTGATTTTATTGTGAAAAAACAATTTCCCCATGTTTAATTTAACATGGGGAAATTTTTAGAATTTCAGAAATACTGGACCGATTTTCAAAATGTAACTTTTGTTTTCTTAGTTAGATCATTTCCTAGCTATCTAGCTAAGTTTCAGAATCAATTTCCAATTTTTTTCGTTTTTCGACCCCGCCTCCAGGTTGTCCACCTCTTTTTTCACCATGTTAAATTCCCATAGACAAATCAATTTTTCGTAATGAAATCAATATTTGACCAAATTTCACGAAACAAAAAAAAGGCTCATTCTTAAATTTTGATAACATTTAATATTATCGAAAATAATATTATTTTTGCATTGTTTACATGGCCGTAAAATTAGGGCAGGTTTCGTGAAACAGACAGTAGGCTGGTATTATTTATATCAGCGTCAATGCCTGATGCATCTTTTTATTCTCCGTCATCATGTTGTCAGTTATTACGCAACCGGTTACCTGATAAAAGAAACATATTTGAAACACGTGTCTGTCGTGTGTTATGTCTGTATTAAGAATGGCAAACCTTTTCCCAGAAACTGGTATGTGTTCACTCTGCAGCGTTTGGTAATTTCCTGTGATGGTCACGTTATCGTCTGCGCCGATTCGACACCGTCTTGCAGAAGACGATCTTATGAAAGGCTTTACGGAAATCGTCGTTAAATATCGTATAGAGAATTGGATTCAGACTGCTGTTTGCATAACCAAGCCAAATGATAGTGGCCTGTAAGTGAATGTTGATTGGGCAGTTCTCACAGAAGCTACGAATGGTGTACATGAAGAGGAACGGCCACCAGCAGAAACAGAAACACGCCATGATCATCGCCATCCGCTTCGTGGCTCTCTGCTCGCGCAGTTCGTATTTGTGTTTTATGCTCATGTGAGCGCAGCTGCTCTTGCCTTGGCGGTTTTTCCACGGGAAGAACATAGCGGTGCTGGCCCGCGGCGTCCGGTAGTATTTCGTATCGAACTCCACCTCGGACGCGTCGTCGGCGAAGTTACAGCTCTTCCTGGAGGTTTTGCTCGGACTGTGCGAGTCTTGTCGACGTTTGCTTTTATCAAAGTCTACCGAGAGGTTACAGTTTTTGTGTTTATTGTTGCTATCGAGGTGATTGTTTACAATTGGGATGGCGTGTGTACCGTTTGACGTCTCCGTTGTAAGGTCGGTTATTTCAATCGTCAGAGACGTCCGCGTGTAGCCGTCGACTTTACCGGTATCCCGTTGTATCACATCCGGGGGCGCCTTTTTACCGTAGTCCGTGTGTTTATTGTTCAGACCCGAGCTCCCATTGACGATTTTCGAATGCACACCGTTCTCGTGTGACGACTTCGAAGAGCTTTTACTGTTGGTAGGCGTCGTTTGAGTGGAGGCGACGCGCAGCTCCACTTCAGTCCGCTCATCACTGCACGTGTCGGGCTCTTCAAGCGGGTGAGCCTCGCTTTCGAAGTCACTTTCAGACGGATAACACACCCTTTTACACTTTGTGGGTTTCATCGATCGTGTTCGCTGTTTAAGTACAGTGAAAATCCTCACGTAAAGAAACACCATCAAGAATGTCGGTATGACGAACGAACCCATGGCCGAATAAACCACGTAGCTCTCCGACATGAATAAGACACAATCTTGTTTATTAATCTCTGAATTATATTGGTAAAAACTAGGAATCATCTCTCTCCATCCAATAAACGGAGCTACGGATACGATGATTGAGAACAGCCAGACGAATATGATATACACAAGGGCTCGTGTGGGGGACTTCTTTTCGTGGTACCAGACTGGGTAGACCGTCGCCGTATAGCGGTCCGCGGCTATGGTGCATAATCCCCAGATTGATGCCGTGCAATACAGAACATCTATGCATAACCAAATAGTACACATGATCTCACCAAACACCCAGTATCCGAGTAGATCGTACGACGTGGAAATCGGCAACACCGATAACGCCAGCAGGAGGTCACTGACGGCCAAATTGCCGATCAAGCAATTAGACATGGACCGAAGTTTCTTGAATCTGTACAAAGCTACTAGCACCAGTAAATTTCCAAATACAGTTATAAAAGTAATAGAACCCAATAGCACCGCCACGATGACGAACGTCACGAACGATTCGTATTTTGTTGTGCATATTGGCGATGTTAGTAACCATAGCGAACTGTTTGAGTCGCACACGTTCATTGGTATTCCCGTCACATTTTCTGTCATTCCAGCAAATGTATAACTGCTCTCGCTGATGGAACCTATAGTGACCATATTATTATACACAACCGTTGTGTTTTCCATTTTCCTTACGTAAACCGATGGAAAATAACTAGCATAGCTCCGCTCAATTCTTGATTTGTCTGGTAATATCCACTTCGATAAACTACAGCAATTCTGACTAGTGATGGGCGTAATTATCCATTTATTTATTTTTCTCTCATACCGAGCGCCATTTGTGCTTACACACTAAACACGTGACGTCAGGGTATTGCCAGCGTAATGTCAGGGAGCTTGATTCAGCATCGCGACTGACAGACAGCCCTGAATGTAGATCACGGTTTCGTTCACAATTTGTAAAGTTTTGTATCCAAATCAATTCGGCATGTAACAGGCTTCACTAGATTGCACTTTCTATTGCATTTGTAGATTACAAATTAAACATTCTCTCCCGGGATAAAACGATTGATTTGCGTTTCACATTAAGGAGGCTTTCACTCCTGAGTGCCGTCTGTGTTATCAGACTTGTATACTATTTCCTCACAGGACGGCGGAGAAGGGCATTGTCTTCCATACAGCTGATTGTCGCGTCGGTGTCTCTATGACAACTCCGTGTATACCTCGCAGTAATATTACTCGAATTATGCACCTATCGAATAATTCCCATAACTATTCACCCAGAACAAGTATATAATCCAGTATTTCAATTTTAATTGTGCACTCACTATCGCTTCTCAAATGACATGTTGTCCCACACGTGTGATATAATCCGCATATTAAAACGTATATTAACGTGCGATTACCACTAACAATTGCGCTGATGTTGCTCCACGAGTGTTAACTAATCCAGCGCATACACGTAATAAAGTACAATGTCGCCGCGTAGTAGTTCCAATGTTCAAGGGGTCCCAGGTGTAATGGCGACTTCTATAGCCACTGCTCTCCGGGCGACGAACAGCGCCTGCTGAATGTATTGTCTGGCGGGCTGACCGCTCCAGAGACTTACACTGTACGAATGTCTAGCACAATACCGCCTTGCTGTCTTGTTCAATTACAGCGTGTTCGTTATTGGTTATGTTCACGGCGGAATCAGAAATGCCTATTTAACCAAGATTATTCTTTGATGGCTTTGTCGGAATTTTGTACTACACTCCCGTGGCACGCTGTACCTCGGCGGAATGATTACTTCGCACTTGTTGGATTTGACACCGAGGAATAAATCGGCAAAACAGATCAAGCTGCTAATCCCCCGCATTTTCGCGATTTCCCCTCTAGCAGTTTCAAATACTGTTTTGTCTGACGCGGCGTACATGTACGGAATGCACGCACTATGAGGTCATGGTCTATTCCACGATAACGTATTATATTTCTCTGTCATTTCACTGAAGCGTCAATACCAGTTACGTATGTAACTATACCACTGTCAGTTTCAATACATTGGTATTTGTACTCGTAGTTTGTCTTGCAAGTCGATCCAACAGGTGACGCGGCTCATCATGACCCCTCGTCTCATTAGAATCTGTAAAATATAGAATGTAGGATTAATTATATGTTGGCGTAAGAACGAAAATGAGCGTGTTTCGTGTATAAATATCCCTTTGTTTCTGGTTATAGAAACCGTTATTGAGAGAAATATTTTCCTCCAATAACTTCTATCATATCCAGACAACGGATTATGTACGTGTCTGTGTCACGTACAAGCGTGCATCCGCGCAGTCTGACCAGCGTCTACATTGGTCGCCTTTTAGTACCGGCAAAATGTACAGTCAGAATGCTTTTCAACGGTACACGATACAACGGCAAATTCGCCTCCCGGCACAATTTACCGCCTAACGAATTGGCATGCTATTTAAACTGTTCGTTATTATATACATGTATGTGAATCAGTATTAATGGTTCTAACGATCAGTATTGATCCCGCTGATAAAGTTACAGATGCAGCGCTCCAGATAAGATGCGTATTGTCGTATTTAACCCTTTGAACCCGAAATCCCGCTATAGCGGTTTATGCAAAAAGTGCAGATCCAGATGAGCCGGCTCGTAACGAGCCGTCTCATCAGGATATACACTTTTTGAAAGTAATTTGGGATGAAAATACGCATTGAATTTCAAATTGAGTAGTGAAAATACTGTAATAAAGTTGAAAATTTACTTAGTTGAATTTTTTAATTTGTTTTATGTTTTATCACTTGTTCCCTATTGAATAAGGAAGAAAATCAATAATACATTTGTAAAAGTAAAATACGCATTGAATTTTAAATATAGGGGTATACTACTCTTTAGATTCACAACTTATCTGGAGCTCTGCAGATGTAATCTGATCTGGAAGCTTTGTAAAATGTATAATCACATGTATGTCATTCATTATCATGACGTATTTAACACATACGCGATATACAGTGGGGCCAGCGTGTAAGTGCACACACGAACTAACACGACAGGTTGGAATCAACCTGTCATGTTCGTTCGTGTGTGCACTTACACGCTGACCCCACTGTAATTCATGTATATAAAAATGTAAATATTTTTCTGCATTTTTTTTCATTTCGCATCAAAAGTGTATGTTGTTACCACTCAGTTGAACCGTCTCGGCGAGACGGTTCAACTGAGTGGTAACAACATACACTTTGGGTGGGTAGCGAACCAACCTGTCGTGTTTGTTCGTGTGTGCACTTACACGCTGACCCCACTCTATGTACTCTGCCCTGATCAGTATGGAGCTGATATGCTTACTGGATAGCACAACGATTTAGTTTTGCAAACAGAGTAGACCCAGATCAGACTACAGATATGTGCAGTCTGATCTGAGTCTACACTGGTTGCAATAACATTATTACGTGCCACAATATGAAGTTGGCAAATAATACAGTCGCTGATCAGATTGCGCAGATATGTAGGATGAACTGGATCAACCAGGGCTCCAGTTAAGGTGCGTAATTTGGAGGTAAATTTCTTATTTCTCCATCAAAAATGGCAAGTTGGGAGTGCTTTAGAATCGTCTCAATGAGACGATTATAAAGGACTCCCAACTTGCCATTTTTGATGAAGAAATAACGAAGTTTCACCTCAAGTTTGTCAAATTACGCAGCTTAACTGGAGCTCTGTCAACACTAATCGAAATCACGAAATTGATATTTTTCATAACAAATCATGCTATTTTACAATCAAGAAGGCCCTAAACTACACAATTTGGACCGGATTTCTATAAATAGATTCAGCGGGGGATAACTGGCTACTGTCGCTCATTGGGCATGAACTCTGATTGTTGTGTCAGCGTTGACAAGGTGTATGATCACGTGGTACTAACAACAACAACAAGTACCGATTCAAAGTACGTATTCTTGTATAGTGTCCTTATTACGTAACGGATTTTGATGAAATATGGCGCATCAAACGCGTCTTGTTAAGCTGCATTTGGTGGTCTCTGTATCTTCGGCCAAACTTCTGTCGTTTTTGCGAAGAATCGATTTCCGTGTCTCCGACACGGAAATCGATTCTTCGCAAAAACGACATAAGTCTGTGCCAAACTCAATAGACCACCAAATGCAGCTCATGAAGACGCGTTTGCTGCGCCATATTTCATCAAAATCCGTTGCATATTAAGGAAAATATCAAATAATACTTACTTTGGGGTGGGCGACGTTTTTTTTGTTGTAACCACGTGATCGTGCACCTTGGTTGATCATTTACGCAAAGTACATCTTATGTTCGAAATAAAAATCGGCGAAAAACGACAATAGAGCAAGGGAGGTAGGTATACATATACTATCATTTATGGAAAAGGTCGTGTTTTATTGGATCAATTAATGACCACGAGCACGGAAATGCTATTCAGCAAAACGAAATGTCACCGACTGTCTTAGATTATATAACTACACAATATGTACGGCAGCAACGAATTCACAGACAGGCAGGCATATTACATATGATATCGACGTAACATATACTATGTGACACAGGATGCCACGAACAGACACAGTTATACGATGTCACATACGCACAATCAATTGCGAGACGGTAGGAACGTCTTCAGACGAATACTAGAGTGGCTTTTGTGTGACACATTCGATACCCGGGGGCCGTTTCACTAAACTTCGTACGACTAAAATGTTCGTAAGTGCAACATTATGACAGTCTGTAAATTTCACATTAACACTGTTTTCTTGTAAACAATTATTGGATTTACATGTATTGAGCATATGCTGCATATGCAGCCTATGCTCAATAAATGTAAATCCATCAATTGAAATTTCCAGACGATCCTAAATTTGCACTTACGAACATTTTAGTCGTACGAAGTTTAGTGAAACGGGCCCAGCCTCTGACATTTGACGTGTCCGTGAACTCAATGGACTAGTTATTAAAGATAGAAGGCAATAGACGTATATGGGCAGAGATAACGAAAAGAGTCTAGATAATCACATAGTCTAGAGAATCACATATTATGTGAAATGCGACTGGCGAAATGTGGCTTACTGGCTTTGCGACCAGTGCAGATCCAGATCAGCCTGTGCATCCGCACAGTCTGATCAGTATCTTCACTGTTCGCCATTCCACTGAACACCCGCCATGATTCTAACAAGAAATATCGTTTTCAGGCTGCATGGGTGTTCTATCGGATCAGGAGCTACACTGGTCACATATCCCATAAGCCCCATTTCTCCAGTGACAGCCACATATAATTTACTACTTAAAAACATACACAACAAATGTCAGGATGCAGCGGCAATCGAAGGACGTTCAACAAGCGCTCACACGTGCACATTATGATTAATGGTGTACGGTCCCAAATGAAGTATAAAAACATAATAATACAAAATAAATCTACTTCCCCTGCGGGGCTCCGTACAAACCAGGGGGCCGTTTCACCAAACTTCTTACGACTAAAATGTTCGTAAGTGCAACATTATGATAGTCTGTAAATGTCACATTAACAATGTTTTCTTGTAGACAATTATTGGATTTACATTTATTGAGCATAGGCTGCATATGCAGCCTATGCTCAATAAATATAAAGCCATCAATTTAAATTTCCAGACGATTCTAAATTTGCACTTACGAACATTTTAGTCGTACGAAGTTTAGTGAAACGGGCCCCTGATACATGCACTGACCGAAGATGGGTTTACCTATGCAATATATCCCTGACAGTCAAAACAGATACTCCACAATAAGTGATTAGAGCGATGTTGCGGCGTAAGCGCCAGATGTTTAAACTGTTATAGCAACCGTGCTGGCATCCAGTATGCAACCATTATCGTTCCGTAATAATTGACCCGCTGTGGAATAAACAGGACCTTATGGTACTTCGGATACCAATTACATATTACCCTCCGCATAATGTCGACTAACGACCTATACTACTTCGTTGCGGCGATTTTGTTTCGGATTTTCAATTGCGAACAGTGTAGCCGATTATCAGACTGCGCCGGCTACACCGGTCGCAATCGTTGTCAGGTGCATCGGTTTGTTAGTCAGGGATTCGTATTATGTGTCGTGCCGTCTGAATGGAGAACAGTACGTCGAACTGTGCTAACACAAGCAATTCCCTGTCTATAGCATCCACCCCTTTGCTTTCCCAATTATCACATAAATGACCCTGCGAGTAATGACCACACGTGAACAAGGGCTTGCTTTTTATCTTCCCATACCTGGACTTTACTCACAGGTTTGACAGTATAGCTATTGATCGGGTATGTCGGGGATCGCTAGTAGTATAAGGATGTTTTCGTATCTAAAACATTCACCCATACAATCGTCTAAGATAGCAAGCCGATCCTGCCTCAATTAAACGTGTTACAAACAAGCCAAGCTCCATTAACCGTGTATTAAACATGTTTACCTTGATTAATGATGCACCAAACAATTCCGACTTTAACAACACTATACTCTACGGTACACGCCGATCCTGTTCAAAATAATATTGCCTATCCTTACTACATTCCAAACAGTCTTGCTCGTAGTTACTAGATTTCCAAACAATATTGCCTATATACTATAGTACAAACAATATTGCCTATAAACTATAGTACAACCAATATTTGCCTATAAACTATAAGTACAAAACAATATTGCCTATACACTATAGTACACACAATATTGCTATAAACTATGCAACAAACAATATTGCCTATAAAATATAGCACAAACAAATATTGCCTCCTTAAAAACTATAGTACACACAATATTGCCTATAAACTATAGCACAAACAATATTGCCTATAAACTATAGCACAAACAATATTGCCTATAAACTATAGTACACACAATATTGCCTATAAACTATAGTACACACAATATTGCCTATAAACTTTAGTACAAACAATACTGCCTATAAACTATAGCAAAAACATAATTGCCTATAAATATAGTACACCCAATAATGCCTATACACTATAGTACACACAATATTGCCTATAAACTTTAGTACAAACAATACTGCCTATAAACTATAGCACAAACAATATTGCCTATAAATTATAGTACACACAATATTGCCTATACACTATAGTACACACAATATTGCCTATACACTATAGTACAAACAATATTGCCTATACACAATAGTACACACAATATTACCTATAAACTATAGTACAAACAATATTGCCTATACACTATAGTACAAACAATATTGCCTATAAACTACTTTAGCAAAAACTCAAAACAATATTGCACTATAAAACTATAGTACACACAATATTGCCTATTAAACTATAGTACACACAATATTGCCTATAAACTAAAACTAGCAGCACAATATTGCCTATAAACTATAGTACACACAATATTGCCTATAAACTATAGCACAAACAATATTGCCTATAAACTATAGTACACACAATATTGCCTCATACACTATAGCTACACAAACACTATTCCTGCCCTATTCAAAACTCATAATTCAAAAACAAATATTACTATTTACACTATAGTACACACAATATTGCCTATAAAACCTGTAGTACAAACAATATTGCCTATAAAACTATAGCAACAAACAATATGCCTATTAACTATTGTACACACAATAATTGCTATCAAAAACTATAGTACACACAATATTGCCTATTAAAAAAACCTATAGTACACACCTCTTGCTTATATAAACTTTAGCACAAACAATTTGCCTAAACTATAGTTCACACAATATATGCCTATAAAACTATACACTTGATATACAAACAATATTACCTATACACTATAGTACACAAACAATATTGCCTATAAAACGTAGTATTGCCTATAAACTATAGCACAAACAATATTGCCTATAAACTATAGTACACACAATAATTGCCTAATAAACTATATACAACACAATATTGCCTATAAACTATAGTAGACACACAATATTGCTATAAACTACTAGTACACACATATTGCTATCACTATGCTATACTCATACACACAATATTGCCTATACTCACTAGTACACACAATATTGCCATATACACTAGCCTATACACATACAATATTGCCTATAAACAAATATAGTACACACAATATTGCTAAATACTAAAAACTATGTCACACAATATTAGCCTATACTAGTAACAATATTGCCTAAAATATAGTACACAAATATTGCTATAAAAAACTATAGCACAAACAATATTGCCTATACTATAAGCACACAATATGCCTATTACAAGACTACAAGACTGTTAAGGGTTAAAACTGAACGTGAAAATAGCTTACACATTTTTAATCTTGGGTAAAATGTATCAGCCTATCATTTAGTTCTGACTCTGAGTACATAACTCTCTTTACACTTCGTTACACATTACAGGCGCGGATCCATGACTTCGGGTTAGGGGGGGGGGGCGTAACTATTTTGCAATACTTGACTATATTATCGAACGAGCTATGCAAAATAGTCGACAGAGCTGAGCTCGGGATAGCGCTAGGGGGGTGGGGGCCGGGGGCCTCCCCCCACCCCCCCCCCCAGAGAAAAATTTTGAAAATCTACATCGCTTTTCCTGCGTTCTGGCGCATTTTGGAGCAAAAATATTGACACTGTCACAGTATCTTAGACATGATTTTTTATTGAAAACGTTTAAATTTGGAAACAACATGAAAACAACCGAAAAATGCATGGAATACATGGCACTTGGCATGAAACGTGCCTTGTAACTTGTAAATAATCTTTACTCGGTGAATTTTAGGGGGGGGGGGGGGGCGGGCAGAAAATGTGTCCAATTGCCGAAATCAGTAGACCTATACAGGTAGATAGAGAATAGTAGGTTAGTGCCGTGAATGGGAAAAAATATCTGGCTTTGGAAACGGGATGGGCGAGGTTCTGCCAAGCACATCCCGTTTCCGTGCCGCGCCAGATATTTTTCCCATTCACGGCACTAACCTACTATTCTATTTATCCCGTCAACACCTACATAAGGCTTTAAAATGCAAACAAAATAACCCCAGCCACCGCACATATTCATACGCAGTGATTAGGTCGTATTGACAGGATATCAAAAATGTTTCACGGCACCGTGTTTCACGGCACATATGCACTGTGTTGACTGGATGAATAAAATTATCCACACACACTTCTCGTCCCCGCACCCACACCGCCCTTTCCCCACTGAACATGCCAGCCACCCCTTTGTGAATAATAAACGATCACGAAATGACGGAGCCAGGCACAATTACACGTGTTTGTTTATTCTGATTAATATGATGCTTGTTTATTTTCCTTTCACGCATCTTACATTCCTGCAATATCCTTCCCTTTACGTGTATTCACTTGGAAAGCACTGAGCCCGTGGTTTACTCGTTTTACGTGCGGTATAATAATTAAGAGACTAGTCGCTTGGCATGTGTGTTTAAAGTGTTGACGTTTGTTTTTCTTCCACATGAGTTATGACCCATGTTATTGCAATATTAGTGCACGTGTGAGGGGATCGCCGCAGGTGTACTCTTACGTTTAGTACATGTATTATAGTGGAACCTCTCCAAACCGGACACCCTGGGAGAGGTCCCAGGGTGTCCGGTTTGGAGAGGTTCCACTGTAAATCAGATATGTGAGCACTTCATGACAAATTCTAGTGTTTTGCAATCACGAAAAGTCATTGTAATTAGAGATACATAAGAGCGAAACGCACTGTATGATTTACAGTGGACGTCTCGCCTGACACGGTGTGTTCAATTTGGAAGGTTTTCATTATAATTAAAGGTACATGCCCACTCAGTAGGCACAAACTGTTCTTTATAGGAATTAAATAAGTGTATAATTGTGTCACTATTCCACCAGTTCTAAAAATTACGAGTGGCAGCTATACAGATACAATCATTTAGTAATATTTATTTTACTGATAGTAACTCGCGGTGGTATCATGCTATTTTCATATGCAAATAAGGCATGCTATTTTTTAATTATTTATATTAATTAAATGCGTCACGTGAACAAAATTATATTTCGACAGACTATAAAGTATGATTATTGAACATCAAACAATAAATACAGGGAATAAATAGTAATGTGCGTTAACATTTTAAGGAAACGTACGGACGGTACGGGAGTAGATTGCTAGAGTTACATTCGCAACTACCTTGAATAGTAATTGCCTGTCAATAGCAGCCACGCTTTTGTTTTCCTAAATATTCAATTACTACATGTACATAAATGAACATGTGAACAAAGGCCAGCTTTTTCTCTTCCCATGGCTGACCTTTATTCACAGGTTTGACTGCACATTTATTTTTTACCGGTTCATCGTTATTTTTGCTGTTGATCAGGGGGCAGGTTCACTCTACTTCGTACGACTAAAATGTTCGTAAGTGCAAATTTAGGATCGTCGGGAAATACCAATTTATGTATTTACGTTTATTGAGCATAGCCTATGCTCAATAAATGTAAATCCAATCATTGCTTACAAGAACACATTGTTACAGACTATCATATTTGTGCACTTACGAACATTTTAGTCGTACGAAGTTTAGTGAAATGAGCCCCTGAGGTCTAGTTATTTTGAACAGTTCATGTCATTAAACGGTACTTGTCGAGTACTGGTAGTTAGCAACATGCCGATAGATAGTTAATTAAAAATAAATTCGTAATTAGAAACGTGTTACCACAGCTGTTTATATATACCCTTCAAGTGACAGCTTATTGTGATTGATCATATATGACCCGTCACGACAAAATAGGGCTTATTGAGATTGATTTATGTTTATCAGTGTAGCCCCTGATCAACTAGCACACTGGTGTAACCAGATACGGATCTAAATGTTACTTCACTGTTTTCCTCGATTCAATAGCGAACAGTGTAGCCCCTGATCAGACTGCTGCGCAGTATGATCTGGGGATACACTGTTCGCAAACGCATTACACCACATTTTTGTTCTGGCGAGGCGAAGTGAGGTTACAAGTGTTATTGCCGCGGTTCAAATGACTTCTTCTGAATTCGTATGATTATGTCAATTTCAGAAAATTGCATCGCCTGTTTTAAGCTTAACAACTTGACTTAAGCGCATATAAATGATATACTGAAACAAACAAATGACAGTTCCAAGGATAATAATGTTGGTATATAATGTAACGCTGGCTGGTTCTTTTTTCTTTATTAATAAACCGAAATGATGACTTATTTTTATGACTGCTTCTAGTATAGTAGTACTGGTATGTAATGCAAGGCGGGGTGTTTCTTTTCTTAACCCTTTCACCCCTAAGTAACTGGAATGGAAGTTGATATGTTGAAAGTTGATATGTTAATTTTGCAACCAATACAATGGTCACACAATTATTTTCAGACTAGTTCATTTATGAAAAGGGGGTGTTTATTTTTTATTCTCAAAACATATGAAAATCAGATCCCGATGAGACGGTTCGTCCCGAGCCAGCTTATCTGGATATACACTGTTTGCCAATACCACTATTCCGACTTTGGTGTTGAAAAAGTTAATAAACTAGCCGATGCGTAATGACCGTTACCTCTAGATTTGTTCTGTTTTTGTTATTTAACCCTTACACCGCCATCTTAATTTGTTGTCGTCAGCTGTTTATTTTCTATTTTCCATTTTATCATCAAAACATGCTTTGACAGCACATTAGAATCATTTCCATTGGAAATGATTCTGAAGTGCTGTCAAACCATGTTTTTATTCAGAAATAGGGCAATATAATTATAAAAGCAACAGCAGACGACAATTGTTGTGTGTATCGATCTAAGTAGTTTTGCATATTGGTGAATGTGCATACATGTAATTTCTTAAACCCTTTCAACGCTACAGACGTCTTTAGTAGTGTTTGCAACCAGTGTAGTAACCAGCCGTCTCGTGAGGATATGCAATTTGTGCAAGTATTTTTTATATAAAAACTCACCCTTCTTATAAATAGACAAGTCTGAAAATAATTTTCTGACGATTGGATTGGTTCTTTACATTGCGTATCACAGTCGATTTAAGGTATCTAGGGTTGAAAGGGATGTGCGTTGTTAATATAGGAATTAATGGCCTTTTTGTGGAATTTATCGGGGTATAAACTTTTAAAGGCCATTCATTCCTTATACTTCCAGCATTTGAAATAAATTCATCAAGAAAATGTGTTTATTTTCCGTTTCGAATTATTTTAACTGCGCCTCACGGTTACGGAAAGTAGTTCGGCATGGGAGTTTACTGGGATATAAATTTTGGACAGAGTCTTGCTACGGGCCAATCAAATGTTAGGGAATTGTGTAAATATTTTTGTGCTGGAATTATGAACTACATACACTCTTTTTGTTAAACCTTTGAAAACCAATATTTTCCATGTTTACAAATTATATAAAAAAAAAGTAAATTCAGTTTTGGGATTTCCGGTTTGAGCGGTGTCACAGTGTCTAGTATTCCGAGTTGATGACGTCACAGTATCGTATGCCATATTTATTGCACAAAAAACGACGCTCGCAGTGTAATACATATGCACATTAGCTCGCTACATATAACAGGTTTGATCGCCAGTGATCAAAATATGATGCTATACTTATGCAATAAATATAATCTAATATTTGTGATTATTTAATATGGTATTTATTAAACTCGTTGACTATTTCCATAAGAAACGAGGCATAGCCTCGTTTCTTATGAAATCAGTAAACGTGTTTAATAAATATATTAAATCATCACTATTGTACGTTTCTCTATTTATTACACTACTGTTTTATGGCGTACGTGTACATTGGCATTATGTTATTACAATGCACAATGTGACAGTCCATATTATGCAATACAACCAGAATACAGATGAACCTCTCTACATCTTACACCCCAATAGATGCAATGGGTTCAATTTTGATGGGTTTCGATATGATGTTTCACTAATGGCAATGTACGTATACTTGCAAAGCACATACACGAATGTCTTGGAACGCTTATAGTGTTTACTTTTAGTGAAACTTCTCCAAACCGGACACCCTGGGAGGTCCCCAGGTTCCACTGTAGGTTTAGGAAAGCCCGAACCTACATCACGTATGGCATGTGCTACCAGAGTAGACCAGACCAGCATATATATCAACACAGTGTCATCATACTCTGTACTGTTCGTCCTTCAATGAATCACCCGTCATTGTTATTATGCTGCAAACGTTTGGTAGAAGATCAGAAGCTAGACGAGTCACGAATGCAATAAGCCGAATTACTTCACAGCCATATATGAGACGTGTGAGCAAACATCGTGGCTGAATAAAGTAAACAATATGGCTAGATGTAAACAAACGTAACACGTATTGGACAAGACAAAATAAAGTGAAAGGAAATATGACATCCGACATGGAATTGACATCTAGAAATGAATGATCTCAGAAAACGGGACTCGGAAATAAACAATCCCTCGTAACGTCATTCATCATTTGTGGCAGTGACTGGAGAAATGAGGCTTATTGGTTTTGCGACCAGTGTAGATCCAGATCTGCCTATGCATCCGCACAGGCAGATCAGGATCTGCACAGTTCGCCATTCAATTAATGAAACACCTGTCATAACAGGCAATACGTATCGTTATCATGCTACAGGAGTGTGATATTTGATCAGGAGCTTTACTGTTCGTAAACCACATCAGCCGCAGTTCTCCAGTCACAGCTAGATTAATCAGGAAACGGAAATATTGCTAAAGCACCAATGTTTGAGTTGATGTCTAGTTATTTATACATGATAGTGGGATTATATTTAATAGTATGAGCCAAGTGTTCATTGGAATCGTCTTGAGGCAGGTTGTATGTATGTAACTAATGTTTGTATAGCGTGATGCTAACTCAGTAAGTATAAGTTTCATCACGGTTAGTCCTCATGTACGACGAGTTAATCCGCGAGCTTTAGCGAGCCGGGGCCCGTTTCACTAAACTAAACTGTCACTAAACTTCATACGACTAAAAGGTTCGTAAGCGCAAATTTAGGATCGTTTATAAATTTCAATTGATGGATTTTCATTTATTGAGCATAGGCTGCATATGCAGCCTATGCTCAATAAATGTAAATCCAATAATTGTTTACAAGAACACAGTGTTGATGTGCAATTTACAGACTATCATAATTTTACACTTTAGTCATACGAAATTTAGTGAAACGGCCCCCAGATTATCGCTCGTACATGCGGACAAACGTGATCTAACTTATTTATCACATCCTCATGCACATACCTTCCACACGAGCTGTGTTAATACAGAAACAACACCCGGAAAGATGTGATAACATTATTATAGTGTATACTAGTTGTAATCGTAGCCATATCGGTAACGGTTTCAATACAATATTAAACTAAATTAAACTGAAATAGAAAATGAATTATTTTCTCTAGACGTATGTACAACGTCAACGAACTGATGAGAGCCACCTCTAAATGAGATCTTAATATGCGACAAGCGTTGCCATAGATACGCGCAGGCTGATCAGGGTCTACGCTGTCCGCTAATCGGTCTGATTGCCGTTACAATCACGGTTACATCCAAACCCGACAGTGTGGATGTTGAAGAACGGAATCTTCATTTGGTTCAAATTGCACAATAGCTATGTTCTCGGCGACGGCGCAATTACATACGTATATCACCGGGAAATACGTCGAATTACACGTTATATGATCCCAGACAAGTTACTGCCATATATATACGTACTGAATTTGCACAAAACGGCCCGTCACGACAAAAAACGGACTTATTCAATGTTTAACCGCTATAAACCTTGTCAGCTAACGTACTCTAGCAACACGATATGAATCTGAATGCTAACACTTCATGAATAATAATGCTAAAAATGCAATCAAACACATTTGCGGACAAGTGTACGTCCTGATCAGACTGCGCTGCTGATGCGCAGTCTGATCAGGACCTACACTGATCGCAAACTTAATAAGACCGTTCGTGCGTGGCGGATTACACTACGTGTCCCAATGGACGTAGCCGTTCGGCGCAGAAAGCGTCATTAATTTTTGATATCCCTCAAGCCGATTAGGTTCGTAATAGTATATGTCATTTGGCTGTTATATAAGGGATCCCGCGTTTGTAAGGCTTACATCCACTGCCCTCTTGAGACTATGGAGACTCAACGGTCGTGAAATGTGTTGTGAAACTCTACAACTATCCATTCTCTGAGATTCTCAGCAATCATAGTGCGTCTCAATTTGGTAAATGCATATATATTTAACGTCTTTGCAACAACCACCATCACTTTCTGAATTGCACTTTATAGAACCTCTCTAAGACGAACATCGTAGTTGTTTTGTATCATATTTTTTTTTTTTTTTTTTGAATTGCCTGTGGACAACCCTTTTATTATTTTATATTTTATAGCAAGCAACAAACATGTAAAACATACATTTTGTAAGTCGAGAAGTAAGTTGTCCATTAATATCAATGTTAGCGGTAAGCAGTGTGGTTCCGACCAGACGTACATACATACATGCTGGTCAGAATATACTCTGATTGTCTAACAGTCAGTACTAGTTTGATTTTTATCCCGTCGACACAGTGCGTATGTGCCGTGAAACACGGTGCCGTGAAACATTTTTGATATCCAGTCAATACTATTTTTGTATTTTACAGCCATGTGTAGGTGTTGACGGGATAAATAGAATAGTAGGTTAGTGCCGTGAATGTGAAAAAATATCTGGCGCTGCACGGAAACGGGATGTGCTCGGCAGAGCCTCGCCCATCCCGTTTCCTGAGCCTTGCCAGATATGTTTTCCCATTCACGGCACTAACCTACTATTCTCTATGTATTACATATTTGCATGTAGTGTCAGCTATGATCAGACTGCACAGATGTGCAAGCTGATCGGAGCCTATTCTGGTTATGTTTTCATATTTACGGTCAGTGTAGTGGATCATATTAAGTAGTATAGAGGGAGTCAAAATGATACCACCTAACGGTGGCATCATTCTCCACCCTCTATACTACTCCACCACCCCCAAAAATCAAAAAAATAGTTAACGATGAAATTGTCTCCCACCAACCACGAAATATTCAAAATTGGTGTCATAAATTACATCATGTTTTTTTCACGTCCAATTGACCAGATAAAACAATAGTCTTAAAAAGGATTTATTTTTGACACCAATTTATGAATTTATTCTAATAAGTTTCTGATTTAAATGCGTCCTCGCGCAATAGTCTATATTCCAACACCATATTTTCCTCCTCCGATATAGCTAATTGATTCCGTAGATCAGCAATTAATTCTACCAGCTCTAGTCTACCACGTTCACCTGTAGACAGGGGCAGCGTAGTTGCTTATGTCTACAAAGAGTTTGGGCACTAACGAATTTACAAGGGCATCTGGGGCATTGAAATTGCGGGGGGACACAAGGAAACTTTCTACGTCTCGCTAGATGCCTTCGTAGATAGTCTTTACGCGTAAACGTCTTACAACAAGTCTCACACTCCATTATATATGTATATGTTTATGTTTATATTCAATTAGAAGTGAAAAAAACATAATGTTTTCAAGACCAATTGAACAGATAAATTTCATAGGTTATACAAAAGTATATTACAGAAAATATGATAACGTCAGAAACTAGAGCAGAAATAGAAAGTTTGAGAGAGAAGCCGAATCTCTAGGGATTACTTATAGTAAACGGTTGAGAGTTAGGGGGTTGACAAAGCTGATAAATGCCACAAAGAATGAGGCGTTTATGAAGCGGTTTACCCGCGCCTATAAAAGAGGGGCATTTAATGATATATCCAAAGCGGAGGAAGTTGGTAACAGAATTCAAAAAGAAAGTATTGCGGGGTTAGGTAAGGGTAGTGTAATCAAACCTTCAAGCACAAATAATTTGTCCCAAATTAGACGCCAAAAATAATAATAATGAAGAAAAAAATCTATCGTTAGCGCGATAGTGGAAAAAGGTGAAGAAATATTGGGGGCTCACGATGAAACATTGGAAAAGTAGAAAATGGAAGACGGGTAGTTACATTATCCTTTCGTAAAAACATTAACATTAACGAGTCTGAACGCATGTCCGATAAACTCGCTCCGTATCTAACAACCAATTTTTATTTGAGATATTCATATTCTTACAAGCTAGAACATATGGAGGAAATTAAAAATGGAAAACCTAAAACTATAATATTTCACAAAAATCTCGGTGGTAGCGAACCACTATCATCAATGAAAACCGTTAAAAAATGGCTGTCAGATAAGGAGCAAACACGAATAATGTCCGATAAAATAGACAGACCAAATACAAAGTGGAAGTTTGTAAGATGGGTAGAGGTTTTCGTAAAGCTAATACAGGGTAGTAGGGGAATAGATTTGGGACTACAATCCAAAGAAGCGGCAGGAGGAGAACTTCCAGAATGGCTGAAGAATAAAAAAGGTATGTATTCTTTAGATAAGTATAATGACGACCTTTGTCTGTTCAGGTGTCTAGCTATGCATATGACAGATAAAAGACCCGACAGATGTACAGAAAAGGCGAAAGAACTTAGTAAGCAATATTTTGGTAGTAATGTGGTTTCACCAATTCCTTTTTCAGATCTGAAAAAGGTTGAAGAGTTTTTTAAAATCGTATAGAAGTATATCAACCCAACCGAATGTAATGTATGGTGGTTGAAAAAGGTACCAGCACACTATAAGGCAATAGGTAATAAACCAATGACAATAGGACTGTTTAATAATCAGCATTTCTGATAAAAAAAAAAAAACCTTAAAAACCTATCTAAAATTTACGCCTGCGATAATTGCAAACAGAAATTACACGAAAGCGAGTAATATGAAGAGACACGGACCAAAATGTATGAAAGGTGAGACAAAAATAGTATGTGATGGTAATTATTTAGAGCGCGCGCGTTCGTCGTTCGAGAAAGCGTTTTACCCAAAAGGTTCTAACAGTTATGGGGCGATCGATTGGATGTATTCTGTGGAAAACGAGGGAGGGAATTCACATTCACCACGAACAGTGCGGACACGAGGTGAAAGATGGATTTTAGGAGCTCCGGTAGATGGATACTGTCCAGAAACCAATACCGTATATCAATATCACGGCTGTTACTAGGCACGGGTGTGAGATTCATGCAAAGCATAAAAAAGAAGAACGCGCATCCACAATGAGAGAGATAAAGTTATTAGAAAAAAGCAAAGAATTCAACCTAGTAGTTATGTGGGAATGCGAATTCCAAAGAACGGGTAAAGATATAAAGATCGGTTGTGACACTACTCTTTATCCATATCAGATAGTATACGATTTTGAGGCGTATCTCCAGCCAGAAGTTGAAACTACCGGTAATAGTTTAGAGTACGAAGCTGAGCACGTTCCGGCAAGCGTTAGTATAGGAGATAATTTCTCAGGAACAGTAACTCATATTTGTGATAAAGATCCCGCAAAACTTATAGAAAAATTCGTAGAAGATTTGAAAGTCAGGGGAAAAGCTATAAGAGAAGAAGTGTGGTCAAGATATAAAGTTTAATACGGAATAATTTACGTAAAAAACCAAATCGCCAAGATCGAACAGTGGATAGAGCAAGTACCGGTTATAGGTTTTTAAACAGCAGTAAGTACGATATAAAACTTAATAAAGAAATACCTAGTAGGCGAACTGACATCAACAACAAAGAAAGTAATGGTCGGAAAACGTGCAAACTCAACAATATTTCTATTTACTCCAGAATTTAGATTTCTTGATGTAATACTTTATCTAGGACCTGGTGTAAGTTATGATAGTTGGATAAAAGCCTACGACTGCAAAGGACAGAAATCTTTCTTTCCTTATGAGTGGTTCGATTCTCCAGACAAACTGGATTACCCAGGACTACCGGATATAGAGAATTGGTATTCCAAACTATCTGGGAAAATGTTAATAGATGAAACAGAATTAAGTAAATGTCGTAGAATTTTCGAAGAAAATAATATGAAAACTTTCAGAGATTGGTTGAAATATTATAACGATTTAGATGTAGCACCGTTCCTAGAAGCGGTGGAAAAAATGTGTGAATTTTATAAACACAGAGGTGTGGATATTTTCAAAGATGCGGTAACACTACCTGGAGTAGCTATACAATATTTATTGAGAGGAACCATTAAAGAACAAAATCTTCAAAGACGATTATACCGGAGGATGCTCTATATGCACCAAAAGAAGAAACATACGAAATGATGAAGGACGCTCTAGTTGGTGGCTCATCAATAGTATTTACACGCTATGCAGAAGCCGGTGTTTCCAATATTAGATCAAATGAAAGTAACAAACCTTGCAAGGCTGTTTTGGGGTACGATGCAAACGCGTTATATTTATCTACGTTAAATAAAGAGATGCCGTGTGGGAGAGAAATATACACCATATAGATACCCCACATAACCCTAAATTTATTAAAAAGTTTTGTAAAAGAGTTTTATCTGGAGACTGGTTTGGGTTTGTGGAGGTGGATATAGAAGTTCCACACAACTTAAAACATAAGTTTTCTGAAATGTCCCCAATATTTATAAACAGAGAAGTAGAGGTTGATGAAGTTCCCACACACATGTTAAAATATTTGGAAGATACTGGAAGAACTAGAGGAAATGGAAGAAAATTGGTGGGATCTATGACCGCCACTAAAGTATTGCTGTACGCGCCACTGTTGAAATGGTATTTAAAACACGGCCTAGAAATAACGGGAGTTCATCGTGTTATAGATTATATTAGTGGTAAACCCTTCGAATGGTTCGCAAAAGAAGTTACAGCCGCAAGACGAACAGGCGATGTAGAACCAAATAAGAAACCAGTAGCGGATATAATGAAATTATTAGGCAATTCGTGTTGTGGAAAAATGATAGAGGCAACGGAGAGACATTTAAATACGACATATACACAAGACGAAAACTGTGTTGACAAAGCGTTAAGATCTGCATTCTTTGATGATTTGGAAGAGATAGGATATGCGTACGAAATATCTTCAAGAAAACCCAGGTGTGCGCTAAAGAGACCATTCCATTGTGGAATAGCGGTTTATCAACTAGCTAAATTGAGAATGTTGGAATTTTACTACGAATTTCTAGATAAATACATAAAAAGAGAAGACTTTGAATTAATACAGATGGATACAGATAGTATGTATATAGGAGTTAGTGGAAAAACGATAGAGGAATTGATTAGACCTAACTTACTAGACGAGTTTGAAAAAGAAAAAAATAAATGGTTGGCTTGGGATAAATGGAGCGAAAGAGAACCCGGACTTTTCAAAATGGAATTTAGCGGGGATAGGGCGATAGCGTTATCTAGTAAGTGTTATTTCGTAGAAAAAATTAATTTCACTAAAGATAATTTGGAACAAATTAAAATTAATAAAAACTCTGCGAAAGGAATGTCCAAGAGAACTAACAATTTAAATTGGGATAGATATAAACGAGTACTAAGTGAAACTACAGAAGATGGAAAACACATTATAGATGTAGCGCAAAATAGAGGATTTAAAATGAAAGACGGTGTTATGAAAACGTACTGTCAAAAAAAATTAGGACTCTCGGCGTACTACGATAAAAGACGCGTGTTACCAGACGGAATACATACCGAACATCTCTAAAGAATCTTACGATCCGGGGGTAGCTGGGTGTCAGAAGGCACCATAAGAAGTTCTTCGCGAACAAAACCGCGAGATGGACCATCAGTCAAATAATAGAGCACGGGCTCATCAGGTTTGGTAATAGAGCGATCCAGATGATATACATTCATTGACCACACGGGATCAGTCGCGCGGCGGCTGCCACCTTCGAGCTCTCCCGGTTGATAGAGGTACCGGACGTCAATATCTGATGGAAGTCGCTGCTCCTCTAAACCAACTGGTCGCCCGCGCGAGACGGCAGAGGGCTTGCTCGTCACCCTTTTAAACTTGATAGCATCTACAGGCTTCTTACCTATCAATCTGGTCACCTCTCCGTTCAGTGTGGAGACCACGGCGGGCAGTCTGGCCACCCACTCTGGTCGATCGCGAATGAGGGTCTACAAGTTCTTTAGCGTATTGGTGTCCGAACAGTCTCTCAGCCAGGGTTCGATTGAAGCGTTCCACGATCCCCTGGTCCCGGTGGATGTTGACGCGGCCGCGTCTGATAGAAACTTTATGCTTAGACAATAGATGAGAGACCGCGCCATGAACTCGCGGCCGGGATCGACCTGGAGAAGATTCGGCCATTTGAGAGGACTCCTCTTATATATTCGGGAAAGAGCCTCGGCCACTTCCTTAGACTCTTTAGTGGCCAACGGCTCAGCCCCCTTGTAACGACTCGCTACGTCAACGATTGTCAGTGCGTACTTGTACGTTTTGCGACCGACGCGATCGTGAGGGAGAAACAGGAGATCCGCTTGGTGAACTTGGTTCGGCACCGGCACGTCGAATTTCGGGCGCGGAATATTGTGAGGCGCGGGTAATAGATCTGCCAGATGGCCTGCTTCTTGAGCCATTCCTTGACAGCGTTTTCTGAAACCTTGGTCGCCGCCGCGAGGTTCTTGATGGCCGCGAGTCCCTTCCAGTAGCCGCGTGGACTATTGTATGTATTCGACAGCTTGCGCGTTAGTTTGGTATCAAGTTTGCGCGTGTTCATCGTATGCGAAGTATTCTAATATATCGGACAATCTCCAACATGCCCTCGCCAGTTCGTCCGGTAACTGCGTCGTTAATAATAAACCTTTGTGGAAGTACAATTGCGATTGTCGCTGCAGCCCCAATCGCGTTTGGGTTGGAACAGGAGAGGGGAATCTAATTCATCCAATCTCCCAGGATTGGTGGAGGAATCTAACATCCGCTTTGCGAAAAGGGTGGCCGCTTTTTCGTCCTCGAGACAATCTCGGGCCAGACGAATCATACTCTTTGCACCAGGTAAACGATGTTTTTGGGCAGTGTAGCCTACATCAATCATAGCGTTATAAAGTTCGTCAACTAACATCGTTCTATATATATATTTTTATAAAAAAAAATTGTTTTAATTAATTAATTTAAAATCTCGATTGAATATAATAGCCGGCGAGACCCACCACACCCATTCCCACGATGATGAACGCGATCTCGCGGTCCTTTTGGGGCTCTGACGGTACATAGAAATCTGAAAGTTGGGGCTCGGGATCCATTGGATCGAGACTTTTGTGCGGATATGCCAGCGCGTACTCGCGGTTGGCTTCTTCAACGTTCTGAAAAGTTTGCGCGGCGTGATTTTCGCGGCGAAGCTCTTCATTCATTGACCCAGTCCAGATGGGCGGTTCGTTTTTTCGACCCATGCTTCCTTTGCGCTATTGAGTTGTTCTACAGCTAAATCATGACGCTTACGCTCCTCATCCACGTTCGAGCTTTTCATTTTAGAGAATATAAAGTTGCTACCGCTGAACGCCAATGCGTTTACAAGCGCACCACCTACTATTACTGCGATTGAAGCCATTTATTTCCATATATTAACTGGTAGAATTCCAGCTTTAACTAGATAATCTCGGGTCCAAACTGCGGCCGCTACATCTAAGGTCGCGAGCCCTACGTCTCTCACAGTAAAGTCCAATTTGGGAGCGGTTCCTCCTAGGGCCATCTTTGATAGTCGAGCATACCCGATACTGAAACCCGATATCACCACGGCGTGATAAAGCGCATTCACTAACATTTTACCATCTTGTTCAGCCATTGTTATAATTATTGCATATAAAATGGGTCGCGATCAATGTTTAAATGGGGCGCATCCAAATTCAACATTGGTTGATGATTGGTGTTTCGTAACTTTCTTCTGAACACTGGCTGGTTGTTTTTTGGGGTATTTCCAAACGCACAGGGCACCAACAACTGCCAGACCACCACCAACAACCCAACTCCAATTCACGAATTTGGGTTCAATCGGATTCGCCCAACTCCAACGGTAGTTGGTATTGGGTGACAAATTCTTTGAATTTGAGTGTGCTTCCAATTCGTGAATTGGGGGTGTGTTGTTGTACTCAACTCTGTATTCAGATGTTTTGCTGTCTCCGTCCCCAATCTCGATTGGAGTTTAGCCTCTCGAAGCTCGGCGAGTATTTTATCTTGTTTAACTTTTCGGGTGGCAGCCGCCGCCCGCCCAGCTGCCTGTCTTTTGGGATTTTTTATATGCGGTATGTCATCCAGTGGCGGAGTAACACTCTGGTTCGATTGTGTTGGAGCAATCTGGTTCAACTCCGTCACTCTCGTGGGTGTGTCTTGTGTCATCATTTTCAAAATTAATATTAGAGCTTATAGTTCGTGGGCATATATGTCCAAATTGACAGTGTTTACCCGTGGTCAACGCGGTTGTTAGTGGAGCTAAGTACATTCCAAACTTGTGATAAATTGAGCAGCATGCCGTTCTAAGAGTGTGTCTATAAAAGGGTCAGTCTCTAGATCGTGAATCAACCCTTCGGTGTTTGGTATAGGGAGAAGTCTACTAACGGCGGTAGCGTACAAATGAATAGCCGCCGATCCAAGAGTTTTTGTCATCTCTGCTCCCAATTTGGATTCGTATCGCGCATACATTTTATCGATCTCCGCATCTGACATCTTATCCACCTGAAAAACTGAGAGACGCCTACCGAGATAATGCTCCGATTGTCCCCCAGCAACCAGCGCAGCTAGCCGCTCTCGTCGCGCCGCATTTTCATTTTCATTCGGAGTCGTTGCACTCAACCCAGATCCCGATTGCTCTGTCGGATCATTATTGTTGGCAGTCGGAGTTGAGGTTTCTTCTATTAGCTGATCGAGAAGTTCGTCGCAGTTCATTTTTCTTAATTTTTTCAAAATTAGTAATTTAACTATTCTAACAACTCTCATCACTTTAACATATTTATTTAATTTTTTCAAAAATAATAAATGCGCACCACCCGATACTTATGATCACCATTATGCTCGCAACAAAGCTCGCAGCGGAGCACCAAATTGTTAACCATTGTTCAGTATTTGTTCAGCATTTGTTCAGCATTATTCAGCATTTGTTCAGCATTATTCAGCATTATTCAGCATTATTCAGCATTTGTTCAGCAATTGCTAAGCATTGCAATAGCTTATTACTTTGCAATTTTCCTAATTTTTTCAAAATCGTTAGATTTAGTTGATAACTTTATAAGCAGTTGGTTGATCAGTCTTTAGCAGAAGCTTGGCGTGCTTAGTTTTCGAAAGTATCTGTCGAACCTCCAGGCGCTCCTCGCGCGTTGGGATAACGTCATTCTCTCGAAGACAGTCATCGAATGAGTCTCGGTCCTTGCAGTGAAAGAGGGCGACCCATTTCGTTTGCTCGCGCAGATCCTTGAGGACGGCGTTGTATTTTTGAGTGGATATCCATACGCTTTGCCTCGCATGGCGGCCAGAAAATGCGAGCTCGGAGAGCATGTCCTTCTTTTTGGTCATCGCCGCCTTGGCTGAGCAATCGTCAATCACGTATAGGGTGGGCTCGCCCTGAAATATTTGGTATAAACCACGCAACCAATCGTGAAGCCTATCACCGGGGTCAATAACGTATACCTCAGGGTCGGTCCATATCCACGGGCACCGCTGATAAGTATCGTTGTGTCGCACAGTGGGACATAGGATCACAATGTGACGAAAGGCATCGCGGTAGGATCCCTCGAGTAAGTTGAGGATGAAAACCGTTTTTTTCCACATCCTGTCTGCCCACATATTATGGCAGAGTGAGCATCTCCAATCGTGAATTGGTATTGATTGCTAGATTTCTTAATTTTTTCAAAATTATGTATTAATAAATCGTTAGATGATTTCTTAATTTTTTCAAAATTATGTATTAATAAATCGTTAGATTTAGTAGATCGCTGATACGTATCGACCATCTTCGATGTTGAGTTGTGCGTCTGTAATTATATATAAGTACACGTTCAATGGCCCGGCTCCGTCCGCCTCTTTGGTTATCTGGATCGTCACACCCCTCACTAGCGTTCTCAACTTGGCGTCCGCTACCGTGTATTTGGTCATCGTCGCTGGCTCGCATGTCTAGCCATAACGCGTATTTGGTATTCAGGAACTCCGCGAGGGAGACGGCCGAGAGATGCAGGTCTTTAGCAACTGCTGCAACCTCCGGAGAGCGCTTAGATCCGGCAGCAAACTGCTTTCTTACTTCATCCCACTGCTGGTGCGCGCGAAGACCCGCGCTGTAGAGTTGATTGGGGACTCCCTCGATCGTCACCTCTACCTTCGTGATTTTGGGGTTATAGAATCTGTCGGTTTTTCTAGCACCGAACGCGAACCGAGCATCCTCGAACAACATCAGTATACCTTTCATCGAGCGGGCGGGTACGTTGACGTTAATATTCCACAATGTGTCGCTTTTGTTTTTCGGCATCTTGCGATGGCGAAGAACTCGGTCGTAAAGTATGGCAACGCGCCCGGCGTACTGGGTTCTGATCAATCGTGCTAGTTCGGGCATCGTGACCATGTCGTACTCCAGCGAAACATTATCGATCGCATACGTCGATAACATGTCGCTGGCTATGATAACTCGGCCGTAGTCGTTGAACGTTAGTTCGTATTCGAGGCGGTCAGCCAAAGCACTCTGATAGTAGGGCATGTGACTCTCCAGCAACTCAAAGTCGAGCGGGATGTAGTAGCGGTTGCCGTAAGCGCCCGCGACCGCGTTGTCACTAGCGTTGTTATCTACCTTGTTAGCAGCCCCGATTCTAAGTTTGGTTACGTTCTTATTTTTGCTGGTGTCAATACCTTGATAGACAGCGTTTTCAAGCTCGTGTGACGTCTTCCACAGGTCCTGATAGCAATGGTAGACGTCGCTGTCGTCGATCGACATCACCTCATTACCAGAAATCTTTATCATGGTCTTCTTGACGATGGCGCGACCCAGGTTCTGAACGACGGTTCGGTCCGCGTCCGTCGACGTTAGCGAAATAGTGAAAGCGAGGCGAACAGTACCCGGCACAATGACGTCGTTAGCTCCGAGGTTGGGGAAGCGGACTAAGAGCTGCTGGTTCTGGTCGATCGTCGATGGGTTGTTCGTAATAACGACACTCTGTCTCACGCCTTTTGCCCCGAGGGGCTCACGCAGTCTGCGGTATGGATTGAGTTTGCGACCGTATTGACTCGAAGACATAATTAATTTTTTCAAAATTATTGAAACTATTAAACCCGTATGGTTTTGTCTTTAATACATAATTAATTTTAAGAAAATTATAAATATGGCTGATTACGATGTTGAAATGGATGAAATCGGCAAAGACGATTACCTCGATGGTGATGATAATTTCGAGGATTCCCTCACGACACCCACCATAGAAACTCCAGTTCCAATCCAATCACAATTGGATGGCGCTACTACTAGTCAAAGTCGGGAATTACTCGAGGGAGCTGTAAACGACTACTACAACAGTTTGGCAGAAAAAGGTCTGGTCCCCTCTGTCGGTCGCGACTACTCCAAGTTCAAATTTGATATGAACGGTAGATTGCGACTAAAAGCAGCATCAAATCTCCCAATAGTCAACACGAGGACCGGTAAACCCCTAGCGATTAGCACCATTGCCGGAAACCCGGGCGGTGGCCGATTCGTAAGGGACGAACTAGGATTCACGGATTGGAAGAGGGGTAAAACAATTATACCGGCCCGCGCTGTAGAGGCCCTAAAGTCTACCGACGAAACTATAGCGAAGACGGCCACCGCGATAGAAACGGTCGAGCTCAGAGAGGTCCCTCAAATAGCCACCGACGTTATTAACACGATGGAGACCACGTTCAGCGTGCAATCACAATTGGGAAAAATACTCAACGATGACCCACCGTTACCTCTTCGAGAACTCCGTGGACTCGATAAGGCTCTACAAACGGTCCGGGGCGAACTGGTCCTTAACCTCTCCAAACTCACGGCGCTGGATGAACATATCGCGCTAGAAGAAAGAAAACTGGAGGAAGCCGGTGACGATAGAGAATCTACCGAGCGGATCAACAAACTCCTGCGGTCTTTGCGGGATGAAAGAGAAGCTCGCTTGGAGGCCGCCTCGGCTAACCGTGAGGCTCTCCGCACACAAATAAGTCGGATCCGCGAATCAATCTCGAGGGTCCTGCACGAGGAGACGACACTCGGTGAGCGTCTTCGCACTCTGTTCAGAGAGCAGGGCGTCACGATAGCAAGCATCCTCGTTGCTATCGGCATGACTATATCGACCATAGTTCTAACTTTCACTGGTGGTGCGGCGCCACCACCCGCTCCAGCACCAGCACCAGCACCCGCTCCATCCGGTGGAGCCAAGGAGTGGATAAAAAAACAACTAAAAGCCCTCGCCAGTCTTCTAGCTAAATTAGCTGGAAAGGCGGCTGCCGCACTACCTGGACTGATCGGAAGTATCGTTTCTTACTTGCTATCTATATTATCAAAAACGGCCGGATGGCTAGCCAAAAATACCTGGGCTTTAATCGTGGCAATCGCCGGTCTCCTATTATTCTCTGTCAGAGAGTTCCTACAACCAAAGCGTAAATAATCCGATCGCCACGAGGGCGATGACGAGACCCAATTTCTCCTCCTCGTGTGTTGTGCTTCCAATTTCAACATTGTTGATGATTGGTGTTTCTCCAATCGCGATTGGTCTGTTGATGGAACTCGATGGTGCATCCAATTTACGAATTGGGGGTACTGGGTTCGATTTACGAATTGGGGGAGGTGTATCCATTTTGTGTTTTATGAAATCGGTTCCACTGTTGGGGGTGCGCTTGATGATATCCGTGTTCACGTTACCGTTGTGGCCGATTTTTTGATTGGCGGTGGCGATTACGATATGATTATTGTAACCGTCAACCGGGTCGTCTCGTAGTATCATATTGCTCGGCGCCATATAAAGACCTATTCCAAATACATAGTCTACTGGGGTGCTGGCATTCTGCAAAACGTCTTGATAATTCTGGATCGCCTTCTCCAGGTCCACCCTAGCTGAGATGGCGTCCTCTACAAGTGACCAAAAATTGTTTTTGTGCATCAAACGCTGTTCCCATGCCCAGTATAGAACTGCGAGTTTGCTTCTGTGCGCCGAGAATGGCCCAGACGTACGTGCGAATGGAGTCGTTGACGCGAGTAACCCCGGCCTGCGTGAACCCTAGACCCGTATCTAACATAAATGTACCCCACGCGTTCTGAACCTCAGCAGCCTGCTGTATGTAATCGACGTGAGCCAGTTTCGGAGGTAACATTTTACAAGAAAACACGCCACAGTGTCGACCTCCAGACACTTCCGTCCCGAAAGTCATAGTCGCGGGGTCAAAATTCCCGGCGTTCCGACTGACGATGTGGTCACCGGAGTGATCGTGTCTAAAATCAGTCTGTGTCCAATTCCCGGACTGGCCGTGAATGAGAACGTCCCCGAGGCCGGTGCTGGTAGGAAATGCTTTCTGTCTCCAGTCCGCGTCTTTTGAAACGTAAAATTCGTTACACAGTCTTTCAAAGGCCATACGGTTATATGTGTTGGAAATGGGATCCCAGGCGTCGTCTTGAGGTAGTGAAATACCTAGTTCTTTGAGAATCCTCCTAATAGTATAATACACGTGAAAGTTGTAGACACTTCGGAGCATGACATTCTTGGATGTCAGATGGTCTTTATATGAAACTCCACACCCCCCGGCTGTTGCGACACCATACAGCGAAATTTATTTGGTTCTGCCAAAACTGCATCGGTGTTGCTTTCCAGCCGTTTACCACCTCCATCGTAGTAATCTTGGGCAACCTATATTGTTCAAAGATGTTAGGGAAGTTGGTGGCAAAGCCACTGTCCGGTCTAACCGTTACGGTTGGGTGTACAAGGCGGTTAACAACGTCTTTTTGTGTGTATTTACCTCCGACCGCGTACTTTACATTAGAGTTAAAGCTAAATGCTTTGGTATCCATTGAAAGATATTATTATGTTTTGCTACTATAACTAATGTTCAAAAAGGGAGTTGTGAACTTCAAAAATTAATAGACAACTGCTGCGGAAAACGCCGGGTAGGCCTTAGATCAATCACCTTCACGGTCGGGTGGAAAAACCTCAAAACGTACGAGTATATCAGACCCTTAGATCCTTTAGATCTAGAGGACGCCGATAGTCATGCAGAAGTAGAGAGACGCATTCGGGAATCAAGTGTCTCATTACTCCTGGCCTTTGGGGTTTCGGAGATCTCCAAGCTTTAATCGCGACGAATATGCCTGATAATGTCACTCTCACAGTCTCAAAAGCCACGGGGATTGCGACATTGTCCGTTGATAAAAAATTAGAGATCTCCCGGGGGTTGGCCTCAATGTTAGGATTTAAATTTGCACCCCCTTACGACGAGGATGAAGGGTTTAGTACCCCGTTGATGTTTGTCTTCCCCATGGGAGTGCACCGCGGCGATACCCCAGTAAACTTCGCCGTCACGAAAACTCTCAGGGTGCACCTGGATCGGGTGAACACATCGTACAACACGATAGACGGATCCCCCAGCACATTACTGAAAACTGTGCCCGCCAGCGATTGTTTCTATGGCGAGACTGTAACGTTAGACTTCCCACACCCAGAGATGAAAGTTTTGGAATCGGGACACATCCACGAGTTGAAGATTTATATTCTTGATGATAAAGGGCGAGAGTTGAAGAACGATTACCCGATTTCGGTCGTCCTAGAAATTTCAAATTAATTAATTTTAAGAAAATTAGAATTAAACGCATGTTCGTAATATATATTATCAACATTATGAGTATATACGGACCAGGTAGTTCTTCCGATTGGGTGACAAATTCAAATAATTTGGAACCTGCAGAAGGGGGATTCATCCCGACAGAGGGCGACTTTTTAACTACCCAAAAAACAAAGGCCTTGATTAATAGAACTATATCGAGGGCCACGGACGAGATTCACAAGAGTCTACTATCACAACTTAGAGAATATGCCCTCCCTGGCTGTGAATACACAAAAGTCGTGAAGAAACGCATACGGAACTAAACGAACTAGGTGGTAAAAAAATAAACAAATTTAGAAAAGAGGCCCGGTTGGGGATTGATAAAGCCCGAGAAGACCGCCAGACTGACATTACGGAGGTTTATGGGGTGTTGCGCTTAGAAGACTCTCTCAGCAAAGAAGCTACACTTGCTGAATTAGACGGGAAAATAATCGATTTTCGAAATGAGGCCACGTCGGGTATTGAGAAAGCACGAGAAGACCACCAGGCGGACCTTACGAAGGCTTATGAGGTGTTGCGCTCAGAGGACTCTCTCATCAGAGAAGCGGCACTTACTGAACTAGATAAAAAAATAAACAAATTTCGAAAAGAGACCCGGTCGGGTATTGATAAAGTCCGAGAAGACCACCAGTCTAACCTTGCAGAGGCCATTGCGGAGGCTTATGATGCGTTGCGCTTAGAGAACTCTCACAGCAAAGAAGCGACACTTACCGAACTAGACGGCAAAATAGCCGAATTTATAAAAGAGACCAGGTCTGGGGTTGAGGGGGTCCGAGAAGACCACAAAGAGGCCATTGCGGAGGCTTATGGGGCGTTACGCTCAGAGGACTCTCTCAACAGAGAAGCGGCACTTACTGACCTATATGAAAAAATAACCGAATTTAAAAAAGAGACCCGGTTTGATCTTGATGGAGTCCGAACGGGTATTGATAAAGCCCTAGAAGACCACCAGGCGGATATTAAGGAGGCTTATAGGGTGTTGCTCTTAGAGGACTCTATCAACAGAGAAGCGACACTTACTAAACTAGATGAAAAAATAACCGAATTTCAAAAAGAGACCCGGTCGGGTATTGATAAAGCCTTAGAAGGCCACCAGGCGGACCTTACGAAGGCTTATGAGGTGTTGCGCTCAGAGGACTCTATCAACAGAGAAGCGACACTTACTGAACTAGATGAAAAGATAACCGATAAACTGAAACATGATCGTATAGCCGCGACCAAAGCTCTTGAGGAGGCCTCTTATGAGATTCGTACTGAGGCATATAACGCAAACAATGCTCTTGCCGGAATAGTGAAAACAATGAAAACACCAAAACGTGTCATAACAGTTTGGGCTGAGAAGCGGGGCCCATTGGTTGTGGGGCACTATGAATATTCGTTCGGTGCCAAAGCGAGTAATAAATATGGGGGATACACTATGACAGCTGCAGGTGAAGTTATCCAAATGGCGGTCTGCTCGGTTAATGCTAATGGTAAACCTGTGGGCGCGGTCGCGATAAATATTGTAGTAGATGGGGAAGAACGGGGGGTTGGAGTCACTAAAATCTCTGGAGATAGTTCGACGGTGGTTTCGTTCTCCGGTGATGATCGAATTAGACTTTCCCAAGGTAGTGTTATTAACTTTGTTACGAAAATCGGTGACTCAGAGAGTTCTTCCACTATTGTCTCATTGTTAATTGAACTTATTGTGTAAATACTAATATATTGTAAATAAATTTAACTATGAACGAATCACCGCTTCCAATTGTCAATACCGATCCACCAACACTGTATCCAACTCTCAATACCACTCCACCAACACTGTATTCAACTCCACCAACACTGTATTCAATTAACGAAAAAAGTTCAGATTTTAGGTTGAATAATATCGTCGCTATGCAGGATATTTTAGTTAGAGAATGTGCAAATAGAAAAAGACACTCTAATAAATATAGGCGCGCGGCAAACATAGCTGAAGCATCTAGTACGGTTCTGGCAAGTGTTTCTGTGTTGTGTGGGGCGGGGACTGCTGCAACGCTATCTACAATTGTAATGATTCCACTTGCAGGGGTTTTGAGTGGAATTACCGTTTTATCTGGAACACTTTGTATGGTAATTAGGGCGGCGGGTGGAAAACTCGAGAAAAAAAGTAGAAAACATGATAGAATATCCGTTCTCGCTAGGTCTAAGAAAAATAGCATCGACGTTATGGTGTCCAAAGCGTTGGCCGATAAGAAAATATCAAATTTAGAGTTTGAATCCGTGGTGGAAGAAATGGGGAGATATGAAGAATTAAAAAATGATATAAGGATCAAGGCGCGCGCCACCATGCCAAAAATTGAGTGTACTGATTGGGATAAATTTAGGGTAAAACTTGGAAATAAAGTCGGAGGAAATGTTACAGCACCATTATAAAATAATTAAAAAAAATTAAAAAAAAGTAGTATAGAGGGAGTCAAAATGATACCACCCTCTATACTACTAAAAATAATTAAAAAAAAAATAATAATTTAAAAAAAAAAAAATTCTTAATTTTCCTAATTTTTTCAAAATTATATTGGTGCAGTAAACAAATTTACATACCTATACAACATGTGTTTTTCACTGAGAATTATCGGCTCTGTTTACCTCGGCTATCAATTTACGCATGGGCCATAACCCGTGTAATTGAAACATTGTCGTTACAACATAAATTAATTACTATGTAATAATAGGGAGTGTTCAGCTTTAAATTATTAAAAAAAAATATAAAATTAATTATAAAATTAACAAAATAACGAACCATCACATGTTTTTCTTTCGCCAATAGGTATTAATAAATAATTATAATATGCACACCATTTGTATGTTGTATAGGAAACTGATGAGTATATATGTTTGTTGACCTTACAACAATTGGTCTCATCTCGTGTGTGCTATGTTGTTGATCCGGTATGACGTCCGTCTCGTCTGTTTAATGGTAGCAGTCTATGCATATGTGTGTATTTGGCGATGTAATTGTGTAGCTCAAAGGTGCCGGCCTAAAAGATTTCTGCCTAAGAGCTTTGCAATTTCGGAAACCAAATTCACACATAGGCTCGTCTTACTTCGCTGGTTTCTCTTAATAGAGGAATTGGCAATGGGGTTCAAGGCGACCCAGAATGTGAGCCAACAGATGCGTGGGCTTAAGAGGAAAGGTCCCAACACCCCAGTGGCTGGGTGCCGGCTAGAAATCTGCCCAGTCGCTGGGGGTGTTGTGCACGAGTGGAGGCTTTTGCTATTTTTTTTTTTAATTTTTACAAATTATTAATATCTTTATACGCGATTAGACCTAATCGTGTAATCTCTCTATAAAATGGACACCTAATTTACATGTTCATAACACGTGTAATTGGAACATTGTCGTCTGCTTATAACATAAATTAGTTCTGTTCAATAATTTTCAATTTCTTCTAATAATTTTCCAATTTCTTCGTTAAAAGCGATATTGTAGAAACGCATATCCGTAAACGAATCTTTGATTTTAAACTGTTTTATAAAATTAGTTTGATAATGTTTCGGTAGTGTTTCTCCGATCCTATTTAGTCGCTTCATTATATAAATTTGATACTTATACCGGCGACATAATTGCCGGTTTAATATTGTAAATGCAACGTTTTTATCGCAGCGTAATAAATTACGCTGATATTTCATGTATTCGTATCACATAGTATTGTCATTTTACCGTGTTTTAATACTGTAGAAACAACAGCGTAAAATCCTTCATCCAAATCATTATAAACGTCCAATTCGTTGTGTATTTTATTATCCATTTTGTTATAATATTTTATTATAACCTATTAAATTTATATGTTCAATTGGACGTGAAAAAAACATGATGTATTTATGACACCAATTTTGAATATTTCGTGGTTGGTGGGAGACAATTTCATCGTTAACTATTTTTTTGATTTTTTGGGGGTGGTGGAGTAGTATAGAGGGTGGAGAAATGATGCCACCGTTAGGTGGTATCATTTTGACTCCCTCTATACTACTTATTATGATGCTTTCTTCATATTCGATGATCAACTTACTTTAATGCTTTATCATACTTTAATGCCACGCGATCGATCGTATAGTGGAATTGGCTTAAATCTCAGAGTCCCGCGTTAACACCCGTGCCCAGACAACTAAACGGCGCCCCAAGGCGTGGGTCCAACCTTACATCCAGCCCAACCTGAGCGCATACCGCGTTAGCAAACAATTTGTACATGAATTCACTTTGCCACAGTTCCTTCTACTACCGGTGGTATTCGTGTGCCGTGAGGCCTCATTTTCTTCTTATGTCACCGGGTTTCGAAGAAACGGGTGGCATATAGTGTTTGGTGGACCGTCCGTCTGCCCGTCTGTCCGTCCGTCCGTCCGTCCCACTTTTCGGTTAACCACTTTGTCACCGTTTCTCAAATATGCTGCAGGTGGCATCCGCGTTCGACAGACGCATTTCTTGTTTGTTCTAACCAACCTGTCGTGTTCGTTCGTGTGTGCACTTACACGCTGACCCCACTGTAACTCATATGATATCCTTTATATCTACAGCCTGTGCATCTGCACAGTCTTATCACAGCTGCACTGTTCGTCATTCCACCAATTAAACACCCGTCATGCTTATAACATTCAATATTGATCAGTATCCGACTACAGGAGGGTGTGATTTTATCAGGAGCTACACTGGTCACAAATCCTATAATTTCTCTAGTCACATCCACATATGTCTATTGCATTGACGGGCACACACATTCATTGTACAGTCAAACCCCTCTAAACCGGACACAAATAAAAGTTAGTTCTACTTAATTGTAATCGGGTTCATTGCCATTTATCTCCGCTGAGTATGTTTGTTCATGATCGCAAAGCACCCACGCGTGTCTTGGAGTCGTTGTCTGTCTGTTTTACAGTGGAATCTCTCTAAACCGGACAATCTCTCTAAACCGGACACCCTGGGGACCTCACCCTAAACCGGACACCCTGGGGACCTCCCAGGGTGTCCGGTTTAGAGAGGTTCCACTGTATAATGCCTCTGTAGGCCAGTGTCTACCACAGTACTTTTGAAAACCAAAACTGCCCATTGTTGGTCAGCGTGACATCACCAGCGTAATTCCAGTCACATGACAGTCAGGGAAATTGATATGCCGATACGCAATATCTGGTATATATATAACTGTCGCAAATATATATTATCCTACAATACTGGTTTTAAATCTTGACGAATTCTCTATAACAGCGATGTAGATGAATGCATTTCTAGTAAGCATATTTTAATCTCGCACGAACGGGATCTTATTAGTGTAAATGGCTGTCAGGAGACTCGACTTAGCTAAAAACCGTCGCAGCGTCACGGCAATTGATGGTATAGCTATCGATTTCGATTAATCGTCTCAAAACGGACGCGTTTCCTGCTTCGTTTACACTCAAGAAGCGGTTCCCGAGCTCCATAGGAGATTACTTTCCGGAATGTTTTCTACATCTTGTACATGTACTCTGTATTTGAGCCAACGAGTCAACATCACCCTTTATGCAATGAGTTTTGAAAGTAAGTGAGTTGTATTATTTGTGCACCACTGGCTGAGAATATGTGGTACCTTATAACGTTGTCAACGAGCGTAGACCACCAAGTTCTGTGTTTTGCCCTATTTGTCATTCATAGCATTATTTTATCTACGTAGATCTATATGTTTTGAGTTCAAGTTCTAGCTTGTATCCATTTTGAAGCAAATTGTCTGTTATCAATTTGCAAGGGCAGTTTTGTATCTACATGTACGCTTTTTAGATATTCACTGACTAATGAGGCAACTAATTAAAGGTCTCATTTTAAAGAGCGTATCGTTATCGTCAGCTTGAAACTTACAGCATCGAAACGATACAGTAGAACCTCTATAAACCGGACACACAGGCAGTCTCGGTATCCTTATTTGTATGCGGTTCATTCAAGTGTCATCTGTCTCTAATGATAATGCATGTTCATGTTCGCAAAGTGAATACGTCTACTTTACAGTGGAACCTCTCCAACCCGGACACCCTGGGGACCCCCCAGGGTGTCCGGTTGGAGAGGATCCACTATAGTATTGTTTCGGGATACTCGGTTCGTTGTCCAAACATTCCGATTGTGCTGTATGGTGCTTTGTGGTGTTCTATACATTCTCCTGTGAGATTCCGTTCAACAGGTAAACGTGTTCTACACACCGCAACATGGACTGTAATCCGCCACAGGTGCTAGGCAGTGTGGTTTCCTTATATACAGTGGAACCTCTCTAAACCGAACAACCATGCGACATCGATGGGTGAAATTATGATCGATTTCACTGTCAAATATCGCTGATGTCTATATGTGTTCATGAGTGCAGTCTTTCAGTGCTGTTACATCGGATTTACAGTGAAACAGAGCTAAACCGGACAAACTGGGGACCTACCAGAGTGTCCGGTTTAGAAACGTTTCTCCCACCTTACAATACCGACAGACTGGCAATCCGTGACATTCTTTCGTGGTGATGTACTGCACTGGAGTCAGTCTCGCCAGTCAGGGGCCCGTTTCACTAAACTTGGTACGACTAAAATGTTCGTAAGTGCAACATTATTATAGTCTGTAAATTGCACATTAACAATGTTGTCTTGTAAACAATTATTGGATTTACATTTATTGAGCACAGGCTGCATATGCAGCCTGTGCTCAATAAATGTAAATCCATCAATTGAAATTTCCAGACGATCCTAATTTGCACTTACAAACATTTTAGTCGTGCGAAGTTTAGTGAAACGGGCCCCAGGTGGATATGTCAAACCGCCGTAATTAGATAATTTTACATGAGTGATGATTTAATATGATATTTATTAAACGAGTTTACTGATTTATGCCGCGTGTCTTATGAAATCAATCAACGAGTTTAATAACTACCATATTAAATCATCACAAATGTTATTATTTATATATTTATTGCATAAGCATCATCATAATTTGAAGCTGTACTGATTACCTAACATGCTTATTTTTGTGGTGGCATCACTTGCATATTTATTACGCTAGTGTATTATGAGATTTATTACACTGTGTTATTACACTGCGAGTGCCCATTTTATGCAATAACACCATAATTATATGACTTTGACCCCAGGAGAAACGGGGCTTATGGAATGTGTTATTAGTGTAGCTCCTGATCATATAGCACACCCCTGTAGCCTGATCACGAAATTTATCCCGTCAACACAGTGCGTATGTGCCGTGAAACACGGTGCCGTGAAACATTTTTAAAGCCATTTGTAGGTGTTGACGAGATAAATAGAACAGTAGGTTAGTGCCGTGAATGGGAAAATATATCTGGCGCGGCACGGAAACGGGATGTGCTCGGCAGAGCCTCGCCCATCCCGTTTCCTGAGCCTTGCCAGATATTTTTTCGCATTCACGGCACTAACCTACTATTCTTTATATATGGTTTGTTGAAGCATGGCGGGTGTTTCATCGAACATGCGACCCCAGTGCTCGATGGCACGGTCAACTACCTTAGAAATAATGAGATTTACAATGTTTCACAGGTACAACCATGTGTACCTGATTGCTGGTATTGTATGACATCAGTTAACGAAACGAGTTGAATAAATATCACATTAACACTTCACACATGTTAGTTTCTATATATGTGTTGCATAACCAAAGAAACATGAATTGAAACAACTGATCGCCCATCATGTTTTCGGCAGCGATCATATTTGCATATTTAACATGCTTAACCCTTTCCCTGTTTTGCGATAGTTCGACTCTTCCAAATCCAAAACATCTGAATAAAAGAATCAAATGCTGGGTCAAATGATGGTTAAATTATCTGATAGAGTAGAAAACATTGTGGGAAAAGGAGAAATTGCTTGTTGCAAGCGATTTCTCATTTTCCCACAATGTTTTCAAAAGACATCTTCTGCAGAGGCGTGAAAGGTCGTTTCTATTAGGGAAAGGGTTAATACACTATATTATGGTTTACTACAATATGTTATTAAACTGCGAAAGTCCATTGTATGCACTACTTAATGCCAACATTACACATGAATAATGTTCAGTGTTCTAGGAATTGGTTCTATAGAACTCGTTGATAATATCTTTAATCCACTTTAAAACATGACTCGTGCTCATATCGCAAATATCATCGATAACAACATGGACATTGCGTTCATATACAGTGGAACCTCTCTAAACCGGACACCCTACCCTAGGGTGTCCGGTTTAGAGAGGTTCCACTGTAAAACAGACAGACAACGACTCAAAGACACGAGTGGTTGCTTTGCGATCACGAACAGACATAATTGTGCGGAGATAAATGGTAATGAACGCGATTACAAATAAGTAGAACTAACTTTTATTTGTGTCCGGTTTAGAGGGGTTCGGATATATGTATTGTTTATGTGTGTTTTTAAGTGAATTGATTAGCAATACATTCCTTGTTTTATGATAGCTAATCTAATATACGGGTACGAGTATGTTTAATTGAATATTCAATACATTATGAGACGGGATATGATACTATCTCACTTGAGCGTGTTGCCGTCAAACAAAATATCGCCATCCGGACTCGGTAATCTGAACTACATTCAAATGTGGCTGTGACTGGAGCAATGGGGCTCATGGTATTTGTGACCATCGTAGCTCCCGATCAAATATCACACCGTCCTGTAATCTGGCGACGATCTATATTGCTTATTAGTATCGTCGCGGGTGTTTCAATGATGCAATGGCGAACAGTGCAGACCCTGATTCTACACTGGTCGCGAAATCCATAAGCTCCATTAGTCCAGTCGCAGCCGCATATATCAACTAGTGTGCTTTGACCAATAGTGGTGAAACACGTACAAATTGAATAGATCTGGGGCCCGTTTCACTAAACTGTGTAGGACTAAAATCTTCGTAAGTGCAAAGTTAGGATCGTCTGGAAATTTCAATTTATGGATTTACATTTATTGAGCATAGGCTGCATATGCAGCCTATGCTCAATAAATGCAAATCCAATAATTGTTTACAAGAAAACATTGTTAATGTGCAAGTTACAGACTATCAGAATTATGCACTTACGAACATTTTAGTCGTACGAAGTTTAGTGAAACGGCCCCCTGGTTTCGGTTTATTCGTGTTTCCGTTGAACAATTATATACCGGTGTTCCAGATTGCTCGGTAGTATCTGTATTAGGTTGCATGCATCCACATGCACTTCCAATTCACGGCATGTCGCTTTCACACAAGTGTAATTTGTCAAACCTATGATTGTAATTATTAAACTAGAATGGTACTGTAGTGTGATGATTGCGTTCCGTGTCCTCATTAATTCCAGTACAACTAGGCCATGATTTGGATCCGAGTGGTGATTAAGTAATTAATTGTTGTATGTCTCGGATATATATGCATGGAAACTAATTAAACAGTGATTTAACTATATATTCCTACCGTTCTGACTCACCGACATGCACCGATGAATAGCATGGAACAAGCTGGATTTATTTAACACTTTGATCCCGAAAGCCCGCTATAGCGGTTTATGTAAACAGTGCAGATTCAGAGCCAGTGCACACGCAGCCTATGTTCAATAAATGTAAATCCAATACTTGTTTACAAGAAAATATTGTTAATGTGAAATTTACAGACTTCCATAATTTCGCACTTACAAACGTTTTAGTCGTACGAAGTTTAGTGAAACGGCCCCCAGAACGCATCGGGCTGAGACCGCAGCCACTACACCATCGTATCAACCCTTTCAGCCCTAAGTAACTGGAATGGATTTTGATACTAGTATGTCAATTTACTAGTATGTATGTTTTTATTCTCAAAAATATGAAAATTACTTGCAAACAGTGCATATCCAGATGAGTCGGCTCGTTGCAGATCCAGATGAGCCGGCTCGTAACGAGCCGTCTCATCAGGATCTGCATTTTTTGAAAGTATTTTTTATATTTTGAAGAACAAAAAAACAAAACCTTTTTTCATAAATGGACTAGTCTGAAAACCATTTTGTGACGGTTGGATTGTTTGCAAAATTAACAAAACAAAATCCATACCAGTTTCTTAGGGTGAAAGGGTTAAAGCGGGCAGCTGTGTATACATTCCGTTATTTGTACGTGTACACTAATCCATATTCGGCGAAGAACCAAAGTGTTCAATAATAGACTGCATCGTGTCATTTATAAGAATAGGCTTGAGTGACAGGCCATTAATGCATGCATATAAGTCTCGTATCGGGCGTAGACATAAGACCGGGTATTGATATTCAACACATTTCCCGGGATTGGATTACTATATAATTTGCTGCTGGTGAGAATTTGGTTAGCTGGGCGCAGTGCGGAGTAATTTCATATGTATGCATACATGTACGGAGCCCCGCAGGGGACGTAGACTTTTATTTTTATTAATTCGTTACCACGAAATAACAATTCGTTCCCACGAAGTAAAAATTCGTTCCCTCAATTTAACAATTCGTTCCCACGAATTAACAATTCGTTCCCTCAATTTAAGAATTCGTTCCCACGAAATAACGATTCGTTCCCACGGGAACGAATTATTAATTCGTGGGAATGAATTGTTAATTCGTGGGAATGAATTGTTAATTCGAAGGAACGAATTGTTAATTCGTGGGAACGAATTGTTAAATTGAGGGAAAGAATTGTCATTTCGTGGGAACGAATTGTTATATCGAGGGAACGAATCGTTATTTCGTGGGAACGAATTAATAAAAAGAATCCATGTCCCCTGCGGGGCTCAGTACACATGTACATGAAACTGTTGGGGTTAGTGAAGGACATTTCGTCTCTTCTTTCATTGAGGCGCAGAAAAAGAGGTAGCAAACTTTAACCCTTTGAACCCGAAATCCCGCTATAGCGGTTTATGCAAACAGTGCAGATCCATATGAGCCGGCTCGTAACGAGCCGTCTCATCAGGATCTGCACTTTTTGAAAGTAATTTTCATACTTTTGAGAACAAAATATACCCCTTTTCATAAATGGACTTGTCTGAAAACCATTTTGTGACGGTTGGATTGGTTGCAAAATTAACATATCAGTATCCATTCCAGTTAATTAGGGGTGAAAGGGTTAAATTTCGCTCAGACACGGCTTAGAGATGATCAATAATAACCTTGAATTTCGTTCCTTCGTTTGTATGCTGTAGAAAAGAGAATTAAGAACCTCACATTTCGATTCTACGTCGCTAATAGTAATAGATGAATATTAATGACCTCAAATTTCGTTGCTTCGTTTGTACGCTGTAGAAATGAAAAGTTCACTAAACTTCGTACGACTAAAATGTTCGTAATGCAAATTAGGATTGTTTGTAAATTTCAATTGACGGATTTACATGTATTGGCCTATGCTCAATAAATGTAAATCCAATAATTATTTACAAGAAAACATCGTTAATGTAACATGTGCAGACTATCCTAATGTTGCGCTTACGAACTTTTTATTCGTACGAAGTTTAGTGAAACGGGCCCCAGGTGCGCCCCTCTTGAGTTGTGAGCATGCTGGTTTGAGACGATATGGCATAAGTATGTGCAATCGGTAGCCACAATTTAATTGTATATGCAGTGGCCTTAGGACTACAGTCAACACTCGTTTATACTCGAAAATACTTAGCGTTAATGAGTTAATGAGTGTTATTATATATAGAGCTCCAGATAAGGAATTAGTAATTGAGTATTGTCACTCCATTTCTGAAGCAATTGGGTATTTAAAAAATTTAAGTCGGTAAAATAAATTTACACTACTGTTTACACATCAACAGACAGAAAGTATTGAATAGTTTGCTTCGAAATGAAAACATGTCTTGGCATTTCATTAGAATTGTCTCCTTGCATCACAATTCATTGATTATCATCTCAAAAAATAGATCCGCCGTGTAAGTGTAATAAATAGAATATTCCATCGTACATGTTTGACTAGCGGATACACTCGTGTCCGTCGGCGTCCGTGCAAGCAACTCGTTTGCTACGCTCACTCGTTGCTTACGCAGAAAACGACGCACACTCATGTATTATTTCCCGCTATTCAAAATGTACAATGGAATATCCTCTATATATCGTATATCTGAAGCCAATTGCGCCTATAAATGGATTGCGCTGGTTGTACAAGTCCACTTTCTTCAGATTCTGTCACATATCATTTTCTACCTCCATTAGTCCGTGCTCATTATATTCCATTTTCTCGAATACTTCTGTAAGGTTTCTACCATTATCTCCACCAAAATTACGCTTCGTTGCTAAATAACACCGGCTACATATGTGGATATGACTGGGGAAATAGGGCTTATGGGTTTTTGCGACCAGTGTAAATCCAGATCAGACTGTGCATCCGCACAGTCTGATCAGGATATGCACTGTTCGCCACTCCATTAATAAAACGCCCATAATGCTTGTAACAAGCAGTATAGATCGTTATCCGGCTACATGAGTGTGCTATGTAATCAGGGTTTACATTGGTCACAAATCCCATAAGCCCCATTTATCCATTCACAACAACGTATAGCTATATGCGGCAAAGCCGTAATGCTCCCAACGGACACTTAAACTGAAATGCTTCATTTAATGAGTGCTACTTTCTGCACGTGTTAATATAGCTTCTGTTTTACGTAAGTGTCAAACTCCTAATTTTCTGTATTCTCTTATCAACAATATATTCAATGGCTGTGCAAGACAATGTACACTTTCAGTCGTGTTTCCACAACTATATAACATCAGGGCTCCAGATAAGGAATTAGTAATTGAGTATTTTCACTCCATCATTTCTGAAGCATTTGGGTATTTCAAAATTTGCATTGGTTAAAATAAAATCACACTACTGTTTACACATCAACAGACAGCAATTATTGAATAGTTTGCTTCGAAATGAAGACATGTCTTGGCATTTCATCAGAATTGTCTCCTCCTTGGAGACAATTCTAATGAAATACCAAGATGTGTTTTCATGGAAAATAAGAAAAAGTATGCTATATTTATAGTCTGTTTATTGTTTTCTGCAGCATGATAAAGGTACCGCAAAATTGTTATTGCTTTTTGTTACTCGTTACTTCTGATTTCAATTGAGTTTTTGGCAATTTTAATAGGGTATTTAAGCAAATACGCAGCTTATCTGGAGCTCTGTAACATTACTACATTATGTAAACAAATATCTCTAAACCGGACACCGAAACACTCCCAGTTGCATTGCTTAGATGGGTTTCACTGTCATCTGTCTACAGTGATAATGTATGTTGATGGTTTGCAATGGCCATACGCATGTATTAAACCGCTTATATGCCGGATCTACAGTGGAATTTCTCTAAACCGGACACCCACGCACTCCCCATGTGATTGATTTGATTGGTTTTACTGTCATTTGTCTACATTGGTAATGCATGTTGCTGGTTGCAATGGACGTACACATGTAGTTGTGTGCTCATAAGCGTGGATTACAGTGGAACTTCTCTAAACCGGACACCCTGGGGACCAGGGTGTCCGGTTTATAGAGGTTCCGCTGTACAATGTACATGTATATTTATTGCCTAGAGCGGACATTTGCAGTGTAATAACACGGTGTGTTTATTGCATGTTTCCTAGTGTAATAATAGTGTGTATTAAAGATCATAATACGTTAGAGTAATAAATGCGTAAATCAGATGGCTATAGAAATCACGTTAGGTGATCAGGGGGCCGTTTCACTAAACTTCGTACGACTAAAATGTTCGTATATGCAAAATTATGACAGTTTGTACATTTCACATTAACAATGTGTTCTTGTAAACAATTATTTGATTTACATTTATTGAGCATATGGTCAATAAATGTAAATCCATCAATTGAAATTTACAGACTATTCTAAATCTGCACTTACGAACATTTTGGTCGTACGAATTTTAGTGAAACGGCCCCCAGTACATCTTCAATGTATGATGTCGTGCCCATGCAATTAATGTAAATAATATTGCCGTGTCTTATACAGCCAGATATGTTTCGTCACCATACTCTTGATTGAACTTTCCTTATTTATTTTCTGTTTCAGGTAAGAACTAAAACAGCAATATGGGTAAGTCGAATATCAGCTTACTGTCTTGTTTTGGTGCCGACGAACATTTGGCCATTAAAATCAGCAAAACGTGGAACAAGTCAATGTTCCACACGTATACAAATAAGTTAAGTGATATTTTTACTCCCTGTTATAACACAGTATATGTTATCGCAGGGAGTCACAATATTTTCACTGATTAATACGTTTAGGTGTATTTAATGTATTTATAGAACTTGGTCTGTGTCTTGTTGTAGTGTTTACGTTCTTTCTCGGTGTATGTTGTATGATAAATACGTGGATCTTTTGTGACACAGAAACGAGATCCATCAGCATTTATATTTGCGTGACTGCTGGCTATAGACCTAATTCCTGCGTTGCTGAATCCGATTTCCGTTGGAGTGTGGTTTCCGTCTGTGTGTACAATTTCAATTTGTCTCGTGTAACTTTGATGCTAGTAGACGTTGCCGCTAAATGAGGCGAATCATTACGAAATCGCCTTCGACGTAAGCTCGCGCGGGAGTGACAATATTCGCTGTAGCGTTCGTAAAACGTGTTGAAAGTTTCCGAAACTTTTAGAATGAATGCGTAACTCTCTGTTACGCATTCGTTCTGAAAGTTTCGCAAAATTGTAATGGCGTTTGAAAAAGATATCGTCATTTTTACGCGGTGGTTACGGAGGTAACTAGATTCATTCGAGTACCGGAATTTTCGTGTTCTCCCGCAAATGAAATAAACTGGTGTTAAATCTGGCGTGTTGCCGCATTTATTCCAATCGCCAACGACAAAAATGCAGACACCATTACTACATACGTCCATATACGGCAAAACTGTCCCTATACCATGTCCGATTTGTTTACACCAGAAATTAATTTCATATTTGTAGCAGTTTTTGCAACAGACGTGTGGTATGCATTTAGCGTGTATATTTATGGTTATGTAAATGAAATTGTCACATCTTTGATACATTTTAGTGTTTTGTTTCTGCATTTGCACATCACATGCATGGACAATGTGTCGCAATGATGATGTGATTATACAGCTAGATCACGTTCGTACGTATATCATAAAAAGATCATTTTGATTTGTATGTGGATATATGCCACTCGTTCCGCCGCGCAATGATATTGCGCTCATAAAGTCGCGAAATATCGCACGCTGTGGAACTCGTGCATATATCCACATATAAATCAAATTTATCCCGTCAACACAGTGCGTATATGCCGTGAAACACGGTGCCGTGAAACATTTTTGATATCCTGTCAATACGACCTAATCACTGCGTATGAATATGTGCGGTGGCTGTGGTTATTTGTATTGCATTTTACAGCTAAGTGTAGGTGTTGACGGGATAAATAGAATAGTAGGTTAGTGCCGTGAATGGGAAAAATATCTGGCGCGGCACGGAAACGGGATGTGCTCGGCAGAGCCTCGCCCATCCCGTTTCCTAAGCCTTGCCAGATATGTTTACCCATTCACGGCACTAACCTACTATTCTCTATAACCTATACATTTAAATTAGCAAATGTATCAAATACTGGATATTAACATCCAATATCGATGTATTTTGCATGCTATGTAAATTTATTTCGCTGATATTTTGACATCATAAAATCGTTGGACACGTCACAGACAAATAATGCACACGTATAGATGCTATTATGCGTTATGGTAATTGTGTGCGCATGATAGTCTTTGCCGATCGGTCAACTAAAAGCGTTTGCTGATGCGGACCAGATAGTAGACATTCCATCTGAATACGCGAACCGGATAGTAGACATTGCATTTGTTTAGATAATCTCGAATATACGGATGTCTTTTACTAGTTCATCAGTCTTTTATATTTTCTGTATTCATAAAATATAAAAGACAGATGAACTAGTCAAATGCATGTACATCCGTATTGCCGAGAATATATACGGTAATATGACAGTTGAAACGATTCATAATACGATGGTCATGGTCATTTCCAATGATCTAAGCTGTCATTACATAGCAATCCCATTATGACAAGTTACAACATATTGTCTAGACAAATATAAACTAAATCTGCAACACATATTTGGCAAACATCGCCCTTTTTTTGCGGAGAATTGTCGAATGAGTAGGCTCATGAGGAAACCGATACTAACATTTGGACTGGGCTCTGGAATTACCAATGTGTTTGCCAATATGTGTATGCAGTGTCAGTCATAGTTTCTGTAAATTATACCGTACATGTATGTTCTAACAAACGGCATTGCTCATTATCAGATAACCCGAATGTTGTGGCTGTCACGCAGGGCGACTTACGACTGTAAGTCTCCCTGCGTGACAGCCAGAAAATTCTGGTTAATTATCAGACAGCATTCGTATACAAGCAGATCAGAAGCAGATCAGGTCGCAAATGTCAGAAGCCCAATTTCTCCAGGTGCAACCACACATGGCCCGTTTGCATCCAGTCCATACCCACCGTGCTTCTACCAAACTGTATGGCTACACGAGTACTGACGTACATCAAAAGCTAGACTGGCCACAAATGGCATCTGCCCCATTTTCTCCATTCACATCCACATAACGCCATGTGATTTTGTACCTTCGGACATCTGCGTAATTTCATGAAATACGTTTACAAAATTTACAATATTTCCCGTAATTGGCGTCAAAAGTTGACAACATTTTCAGAGTACATGCGGAATCATACTTTTATCAACTTTTGACTTTATTTATGAAAAGTATTGTGAATTTTGTAAACGTATTTAATGAAATTACGCAGATGTCCGAAGGTACAAACTGGCATGAAATGTCTCATATGGTCCGTTTCGTCCAGTTCTATGCGGGGCTTGCATACCATATAACCGCAATGCGTCTCCCGAGCTGATGTTTATTGCAAGAAAATGAAATATTGACATTATTGCGTCATAGCACCGATCTATCGCAGACAGACATCAGATTTCCGTCTTGAGTGACATCCAATTCGTGGGACTATTGCTTTCTCTGGCTCGTATGCGCTCTTCAGTGGGAACTCTCTTAATGGGACACACTGGCAGGACCCGAGAGTGTCCGGTTTAGAGATGTTTCACCGTAACTAAGGGGTATGAGCAGAACAAGAGACCCAGTTAGTGTGGTTATTACAACTGCTTTCTGTGGCTCGTATGCATTCTACAATGGAACTCTCTTAACCATTAGACCGCTACTAACAACAATTGTCGTCTGCTGTTGCTTTTATATCTTGCCTTATTTCTCAATAAAAACATGTGTTGACAGCACTTCAGAATCATTTCCAAAGGAAATGATTCTGAAGTGCTGTCAAAGCATGTTGTAAATTATTCTAAAGTGTTGTCAACGCATGTTTTTGATGATAAAAATGGAAAATAGAAAATAAAGAGCAGACGACAAAAAAAAATAAGATAGCGGTCTAAGGGTTAATCAGACCGGTTTAGAGACGTTCAACTTTAAGGGATATAATCACCCCCAGATATCCAATTCGCGGAGGGCTCGCGGCTTTTTTGCAACACTTCTACGCACTACGAAGAAATGCATCGCAGGGTGTCTGTTTAAAAATGGTCTATGTGTAAAGCTTATACATTGTATATATATCCAGATATATGACCACTGCAGGACATACTTGTGTGCTTTTTAAGCATCTGCCTTCATTGTCATTAAAGGTACATGCCCACTGAGTAGGCACGAACTGTTCTTTATAGGAATTAAATAAGTGTATAATTGTGTCACTATTCCACCAGTTCTAAAAATTACGAGTGCCCGCTATGCAGATATAATCATTTAGTAACGTTTATTTTACTGATAGTGACGCGCGGTGGTATCAGGCTATTTTCATATGCAAATGAGGCATGATATATTTTAGTTATTTATGCTAATTAAATGCGTCTCCTGAAAAAATATTATTTTCGACAGAATATAAAGTATGATCATTGCACATCAAAAAATAAATACAGAGTACAGAGAATAAATAGTAATGTCCGTTAACATTTGAGGAAACACGATTATCGCCCCTGATATCAGTGTGAAAATGTATGCCTGATATAAAATGTATAATAATTCCAACTAGTACGTGGGGTAATGGTGAATGAATGTTTATTTTGCCAGAAAACGTCTCTGATATAAATAACATGTTGTGTCTACTGAGTGGGCATGTACCTTTAACGATAAATAACATTCACCTTAACCTTAGTCACACTACTGTTTTCCAAGTGTGCAGTTTAGAGAGATTCTACTTTCGATTATGATGCATACTGTTTGCCTGACAGTTTTATAAAAACAATTCGTCAATGCTGTCCGTCCGCCCGGCTACGTATTATACACATAATTAAACCGCAGTACGCATGGCTTCAACTTGACATATTGATTTCTTATGTTCCCGGAACGGACATAAAGGTCGTGTACGCCACGCGGTCTTATCTGCGATTACGACATCAAATCAATGACTTACCCTTCTGTTTTACTTTTAATATTTTCCATGAAAACACATCTTGGTATTTCATTAGAATTGTCTCCAAGGAGACAATTCTAATGAAATACCAAGATGTGTTTTCTTTCCCACGTCTTATTGGGTATACAATGTCTGACTTTGTATTTGATCGTGGCTCGTGTAGTACCACCACCCTCCCGCCTTATCACATAGCAGTTTTTCGACGATATTGATTTCGAACATATGCAATATTGTCTGAAAACAACGTCGAAAGTTGACACAAAATTCAGCGCTAATGCGGAATTAAATTCCGCATGAGCACTGAATTTTGTGTCAACTTTCGAAGTCATTTACGGAAAATATGGCTGATTTCCGAAATCAGTATCGGCGAAATAGGGACGATACAAGGGAGATAATTCAATAGTCAGGACCGTTGGTATCAAATGCTGCCGTGTCCTTTCCGCCAGCCACTGGTATTTAACATGACATATATGCTATAGTGTTTGTTTCGCGAGACCTGCCCAAATTGTACAGCCATATAAACAATGTAAAAACAATATTGTTTTCAATAATATTAAATTTTATCAACATTTAAGAATGAGACTTCTTTTTATTTCGTGACATTTGGCCAAATATCGATTTTTTTACGAAATATTGATTTGTCTGTCGGAATTTAACATGGGGGGGGGGGGGATGAGGTGAGGGAGCTGGGGGAGGAGCCGAAAAACGAAAGATTTTGGAAATTGACTCGGAAACCTGGCTACATGATAGCATGGAAATGATATAACTAAGAAAACAAAAGTTAATTTTTTAAAAATCGGTCCGCTATTTCTCGAATTAAAACAACATTCCCATATAGTAAAATCACCATACAGTGTAGGCATCTTCGCTCTGTGAATATGTCTATGGGGATTTAACATGGGGAAATTGCTTTTTCGTCATAACATCAATATTGATCCATATTTCATGAAGTAAAAAGAAGGCTCGAATTTAATAACGGATATATAAACAATGCAAAAACAATATATTTTTCGATAATATCGAAAGATATATTGTTTTTGCATTGTTTATATATCCGTGAAAACTGGACAGGTTTCGTGAAACAGACAGTAAATGAATGTATATTTCAGGTTGTATTTGTGATAGCACGTCGTGTACTTTACAGCGTATTTTTTTTGTATTTTTGACAAATTGCTTTTTTTTACTGAGCTTATTGCAACTCTACAACGTTGTCGTCTAGAGTTGTCTCGTGGAAATCAGCTTCTGCCAATTATTGGAACCATATGTCTTTATCAGGCAAAATACCATTAATGATGTCTAATAGACGTACTTTCCCTGCGCCACGTGATGTACTAGACATTTTGATTGACGTGTATAGCAAGAGACATCTATTTCAGAAGGCTCATTATGTTGCTGTAGTGGGCATTCGAGCTAGATACATTCTGAAACTTGGACTGTGTATGCAGCGTAGCATTTTGACACTACAGTGGGGTCAGCGTGTAAGTGCACACACGAACGAACACGATAGGTTGGAACCAACCTGTCGTGTTCGTTCGTGTGTGCACTTACACGCTGACCCCACACTGTATATATAGAGAATAGTAGGTTAGTGCCGTTAATGGGTAAACATATCTGGCAAGGCTCAGGAAACGGTATGGGCGAGGCTTAGCCGAGCACATCCCGTTTCCGTGCCGCGCCAGATATTGTTTCCTATTCACGACACTAACCTACTATTATATTTATCCCGTCAACACCTACAAATGGCTTTAAAATGCAAAAAGGAATAACCACAGCCACCGCATATTCATACGCAGTGATTAGGTATTATTGACAGGATATCAAAAATGTTTCACGGCACATACTGGACGGGATAAATACCGTGAGTAGAACGTCTCAAAACCGGACAAACAGAAAACTTACATGTTTGTGAGGTAATTTCAATCGGTCATCATTTACTTCCAATAATAAATCGAGGATCTTGCATGAGTGATGATTTAATATGATATTTATTGAACGAGTTTACTGATTTCATAAGAAACGAGGCTGTGCCTGCGGGGCTCCGTACATACTTCATATAAATGCATCATTGGTTTGAAATATAGTTGCTTCCTATTGGTGATGGGTCTACATACATTGACTATATCTCAACATTGTCTTCTTGATGTTTACTAAGATGCATGATCACGTGGTTACACCAACAACAGCAACAACAATGACTCAAAGCGTTGAAAGCGTGCCCACTCCAAAGTAAGTATTATTTGATAGTTTCCTTAATAGGCAACGGATTTTGATGAAATATGACGCGGCAAACGCGTCTTCATGAGTTGCATTTTGTGGTCCCGGGAGTTCGGCACATACTCATGTCGTTTTTGCGAAGAATCGATTCATAAGTTTGGGCCAAAGTACCGAGACCACCATATGCAGCTTAACAAGACGCGTTTGATGCGCCAAATGTCATCAAAATCGGTTGCATAATAAGAACAAAATAAAAGAAAACATACTTTGAATCGGAGGGCTTCCGGAAGTTTCAGTACTTGTTGTTGTTGTTGTAACCACGTGGTCATACACCTTGTATAAGATGCATTGTGTTGCCATATCAACCACCTTGGTAGTTCGGTGAAACTGGCCCATATATGTAGCTTGTCTATAGAAAGATGGCTCAGCTGGCAATTTAATGCTTATCACAATATGCACTAAGATCAGCATGGTCAGATATACTTTCAACAAATATTCAATTACTCTTACGAAGCTATTATCTTTGACACATATTATGATATTCTATAAAGTCATTATTTACACAAATAGTCAGTCACACTTACGAAGCTATTACCTTTGAAACAGTTGATAATTCTTTATAAAGCCAGTCCTTGGGCCCGTTTCACTAAACTTCGTACGAATAAAATGTTCGTAAGTGCAAATTTAGGATCCGTCTGGAAATTTCAATTGTTGGATTTACATTTATTGAGCATAGGCTGCGTATGCAGCCTGTGCTCAATAAATGTAAATCCAATAATTGTTTACAAGAACACATGCTTAATATCACAGTTACATAATTTTGCACTTACGAACATTTTAGTCGTCCGGAATTTAGTGAAACGGCCGCCAGAATCCAATGCCATCATGCACATCTTCCCATACGAATACGTTTTCATTCCTCGCTAGCCATTAAACTCGGTGTCATCAAGGGCTCGAAATCCCACTGCGAATCGTAAACAATTACATCACGTCGCAACGCTGTAAACACCCTTAATATACGCTGTAATTGGCGCAATTTGTCGCGTTTTAACCATTTGCCGCAACAAATCAGAACTGGCCGTAATTCACGTAAAGCGGTATTAGACATTTACGTTGGAAACTCTCAAAACCGGACACCCTGTGGATCTCGTCATGGTGTCCGATGTAGATAGTATCCACTGTATTGCAGGTACAGCGAGTGGAACCTCTCTTAACAGGACACCACGAAAATATATGTGATCTCGTTTTTTAGAGGTCTCTTGTAGCGCATCTCAAATAATAATCCATGTTCATGATGGCAAAGTACTTAAGTATGTTCCAGAATTGTCATATGCCTGATTTACAGTGGAACATCTCTAAAGTAGACACCAAGGTGTCCGGTTTAGCCACTGTATAGTAACAACCCGAGTGTTCTGGCTTTCACGTCGTGCGACTTACACGTTTGGGGGCCGTTTCACTAATCTTCGTACGACTAAGATGTTCGTAAGTGCAAAATTATGATAGTCTGTAAATTTCGCATTAGTAATGTTTTCTTGTACACAAGTATTGGATTTACATATATTGAGCATAGGCTGCATATGCAGCCTATGCTCAATAAATGTAAATCAATTAATTGAAATTTCTTGACGATCCTAAATTTGCACTTACGAACATTTTAGTCGTACGAAGTTTAGTGGAACGGCCCACAGAAGTTTTCGGGTTTGTATAGTATTACTCAGTATAGTCTCTCTCTCTCTCTCTCTCTCTCTCTCTCTCTCTTCATCGATTTGCGGCGACTTCTGTCTGTATCTCTGTATCTCTCTCATGTGCCATTTGCAATAATTAAATGACATGTACATGACAAATGATTACAGTGAAACTGGTCCAAATCAAGCCCACCGATACATCTATATCGATACTGCCTGGGTGATATATTAGAGTTCTAAATTGTATTGATTCAACCAACGTTGTCAGTTTTGAAAAGTTACAAATGTCTGCTCAATCACATACATACCGTATCAAGTAATGGTTCATAAAGTAAATTACATGTATTTTGTACATAACATGTTTCCAATGAAATAGTTTGTATGGATTCCTACGCATCCTACGTCAGATACTTCATGTGATTAGGAACTATAACCGATGCGGCTTATTTTGCTATGTCTGTTTTGGCATGGCGTGGCACGGTCGCGATGAATCTTGCCGCGATATTTCTATTAGAGTGAGATATATGGTTTTGTGTGTAATTCTTTTTACAAGAACCGTATTAATAAGTGTAATGCATTCTGCCACATTTAGAAGTGACATGAAGGCATTCTGGCTAATTTCTGTAATCAGATTGTTCAGTAACCGATTTCACAAACATTGCTAAGCATACTTATCTAGCAAAGTGTACTTTGAGGGAGTAATACTTTTTTTCCAGAAATGGATCATTTCATATAGAACTAACGACTGCATGTAGTTGATGATTAAAAGTATGCATAATTATTATACTGAATTTCTTACATTATCACAGCCAAATTGGCTGTGATAATGTAATAAATTCAGTATAATAATTATGCATACTTTTAATCATCAACTATATGCAGTCGTTAGTTCCATATGAAATACAAATATACAAATTAATAAATTTATCCTTCAATTTAAAATTTCTCTCTCAAAGTGAAAGTGTACTTAGCAATATACGTATGCTTAAGCCCCAGTCTCACTGTCACGATATTACTCACGACTATCCACGATCATTCCCGACCTATCCAACCACGACTGCTCCCGACGTTTTGCAAGATTTTGATAAAGATCGGCATGAATTGGCATCATTCCCGACCTTGCCACGAATGTCCTACGAGTTCCCAAGATTACTGACGACTATTGTACCAATGCTCTACGTTTTCCAAGCCGATGGTCCCCGAATAGCAACGACCTACCACGACTCCACTACGTTGCCAGTACGAATGCAGTACGACATATCAAGAATCTCCAGGATTTGGTACGACTGCGACACAACTGCGTCACGACTCGCCAAGATCAGCCCCGACTGCACCACGAACCACCACGACTGTACTACGACTATATTACGACTACTCCCGGTCTACCCCGACGTCCGGGCGAATCGGATAAAGACTCCCGATCAGTTACGAATTCATTCCGTTTTCGAACGTCACACAGTCTACATCGATTGGTTGGCTGCCCTTGTTGTAAAGTTGCCACCCCTATGTGGGCCATGTCATCCAGGTTGGCACCATCCCTCCAAGCTCCTGGAATAATACTGTGGTTCGCATCTTCCTGGTCTACGAGAGTTTTCTGAGTAGCAGGGTACCTCATTCTCATCAGGTTATGAAGGCAAACGCAGGCCAGTACAATGCTATTAACGGTCTATGGTTGTTGTCTAAGTGTGGTCATAAAAGCTCCAACTATGTTGGCCAGGATGCCAAAGGCATTCTCTACTATAGGCCTAGCCCTCGAGAGTCTGTAGTTGAAGATTCTCTCTTCATTTGTCAGGTTGCATCTCGAGAATGATTTCATGAGCCATGTCCTAAGAGCGAAGGCGTCGTCTGCAATGATGAAGTATGGCATGGGTCTGTCATCTGCAGGGAGTGGTGTTGCTTCTGGGAATCCATTGCTACCATCTTCAATGACCTCCTTCATCTCACACTGGTTCCAGATTTGAGCATCAGATGCAGAACCGTTGGCACCAACAATTTGAATTTCTTATATTTAAGGGTGGGAAATGGCTCGAAGACCTTCCATACCCGGTTTGGCACCAACATCCACCCATAAGAACTTATAGTCAGCAGCCACCAAGTAGAGAGAACCAGAACTATTTGGACACTGCATTGATATGTGCTTGCCATCCAATGCACCAATGGTGTGGTGCATCTGCCATCTGGCCCCAAACTGGTCAGCTATAAGTTTTCACTCTTCCTGTGTAGTTGGACAGGGGATCACTTCATCTGCATATTCCTCAACGATGGGTACATCACGCACAATGGAGGAGATGGTGTTGTGGGCCACTCTGAAACCATACATCAGGGAATAGTAACTATCTCCTGTTGCTAGGTGCCGGAGGGTAATCGCCAGCTTCAATCCAGGTGGAATTGCCTTCCTGTACCACGTGTCCTTCTTCTCTATTCTACCACTGACTATGTTAAGCAGTTATTGGAACATCAATAGCTCCAGCCTCATAAGGTTCTTGTAACCATGTACATCTTCCTGACTCAGCTCAACCATCAGCATTTCATACTGTCCTAGTGAAGGTCTTCGTGTCAGCCAGGCCCTGCACCAAAATCGTTTAGCTCTCCTTGCACCTCTTCTTCTCCTCTTCTCAACCTGATGGGCAATAGCAGGTCATTCTGTATATTATTTGCCTCCAGTGCCACGAGATCACGGAGAGGACAACATTGTTCCAGGAGTATCCATGGTAGAAGTTATTGGTATATCTTCTTGGTAGATGTTCTCTGGTTGGAAGTCACATAATGTATGATTTCTGGGATGCTGACAGCCTGTATTTAACTGTTTGGTGCCGAATCGTAGTGAAACCGTAGTGGCACTCTGAGTAGTCGTAGTAGTTCTTACTGCAGTCCTAGCGCTGTCGGCATAATTCGTAGTGCATTCGACAATATTCGTGGTGTTGTCGTGCTAGTTATTGATAATTCGGGACAAGTTCTTAGTACGTTCGTAGTGTAATCGGCATAAATCGTGGCATAGTCGTAGGACCATCGTACTAGTTATTGCCGGGTCTTGCAGAGTCGTACATGTGAAGTGCCACGAATAGCCACGATTATCACGAATACCTTTACGACGGCCTCAAGAATGCTGTACGAATGCTGCGAATGCTGTACGAATGCCGTACGACTTGAAAAACTAGCCGATCACTCCCGACTGTTTTGAACATGTTCAAAACAGTCGGGAGCCTATCCCGATGACCCACTAACACACAAGAACACTCAAGAATACTGGCGACACCACTACGATGGTACTACGACTGCTGACGATTTTTCAGATCGTGGCTAGTCGGGAGCAAAATCGTGACAGTGAGACTGGGGCTAGCGATTTTGGTAAAATCGGCTACTGATACTCGTGTAGGGTAACTGGCTAGATTATGTTCCGTGTGTTATATGGTTATTTACTGTAACATACAAAATCAGGTCAATGAGCCATCAGGAATAGGTACTTCCAAATACATTCATGTATCCACAAACCCCACCACACCACAACCATATACACTGCCATTTCAGTTCTGATTGCACGCTCCAGATAAGGAATTAGTAATTGAGTATTTTCACTCCATCATATCTGAAACAATTGGGTATTTCTATATTTTAATTGGGTAAAATAAAATCACACTACTGTTTACACATCAACAGACAGCAAATGTTGAATAGTTTGCTTCGAAATGAAAACATGTCTTGGCATTTCATTAGATAATTGTCTCCTTGGAGACAATTCTAATGAAATACCAAGATGTTTTTTCATGGAAAATAAGAAAAATATGCTATATTTGTGGTCTGTTCATTGTTTTCTGTAGCATGATAAAGGTACCACAAATTTGTTATTGCTTTTTGATACTCGCTACTTCTGATTTCAACTGGGTTTTTGGCAATATTAATTGGGTATTTACGCAAATACGCAGCTTATCTGGAGCAGGTCGACATTGTGTAACTGACATATATGAGTGTTTCGCTTGTAATATTTCCCAGATTATGTATTTGTGACTGGGTTAAGCAGTATTTTATAACCAAAGCACGTTTAAAGGTAGCAACATGTTTATATGAAACGGATTTTGATGACATATGGCGCAGCAAAAGCGTCTTCATGAGCTGCATTTGGTGGTCCAGGTAGTTTGGCACAGACTTATGTCGTTGTTGCGAAGAATTGGAGACACGGAAATCGATTCTTCGCAAAAACAAGACGCGTTTGATGCGCTATATTTCATCAAAATCCGTTACGTAATAAGGACACTATCAACGAATAGATGGATTTTGGAAATTTCAGTACTTGTTGTTGTTTGTACCACGTGATCATACACCTTGACGTATGAACATTTACATGCATCATTCGCCAATCATCATTGATACCATGTCAGCGTCCGTGGTTTATGTAAACATGGACATGTGGACAATTTCCCTTTGGAATTTATATTCCAAAGGGAAATTGTTCATAATGTCCGTGCCTACATGACATGTTATTACAATGGAACATACTTTAATTAAGGCACACTACACAGTCATCGGTAAATGTATCTACCGTGGCGTGACAGTTTCCAATAAGCGCGTAGTGAGTGATGTATTAATAATGTTTACGAGCCTTTTCCCGCCTTAAACCACATTAGTAATTGGAGGAATGGCATTTGTGTGACTGGGTATCGTTTTCTGTCACGGATACGACTCTTCAACCTCCCACGCGATTGGTTGATGCAATGAACGGTTTCCTCTGGAGTAAATACGAAACAAACGTCAACTCTTTGTTTGTTCGCACAGCGCATATGGTTTCTTTCTTTGTACATTAGTGTAAATTGCTTCTTCAAACTCTTTTATTGGTTCATACTACTATTCACCCTTCCACACGATGTTTTTTCTGGAGCAAATACAAAACAAGCGCTATTTTCTGTTTGTCAGCACAACGCATATGGTTTCGTTAGTTTGCATTAGTGTAAATTGCTTCTTCAAATTCCTTTATTGGTCCATACTGCCCTTCATCCTCATTCACAATTGGCTGATGCAATGAACGGCTTCATCTGGATGTTTTTTTGCCGAATAGCACAACACATGTGACTTCTGCCAGAACAGTTGAGAACATATCTTTATATGCGGTATTTGAGGACATATCGATATACATGATACAAGCATGGCAAACAGGCGACAGTGTGTCTGTTATAATTCAATAATGACATTACCAAACTGTAAACAATGACATGCGCCAGCTTGTTTTGATTTCTGCAAATTATTTAATTGGTTAATGCTGTTCAAAATCGCATGTTTTCGAATCGCACAACGAGTATGGTCATTATTTACCTATCTCATGCGGATAATAATCCATTTTGTCAAATGGTGGTCGAGCTATATACATTCATTGAGAAATAACAAACTTAAAGGTACATGTCCACTCAGTAGGCACAAAATGTTCTGTATAGGAATTAAATAAGTGTATAATTGTGTCACTATTCCACCACTTCTAAACATTACGAGTGACCGCTATACAGATATAGTCATTTAGTAATATGTATTTTACTGATAGTGGCGCTCGTTTGTATCAGGCTATTTTCATATGCAAATGAGGCAAGTTATTTTTGTCTCGCCCGCTAAAGCGGAAAGCGAGACTAAGGTTTTGCTTTTCCGGAGTCGTCGTCGTCGGCGGCGGCGGCGTCGTCATCATTCAATGTTAAGTGTTCGTGCTACGGTCATTACTTCAACACCTTATCAGCTACAGTCATCAGACTTTATACATACCTTTACTATGATATGTAGATGAATATAGGACTATTCTAGGGGCCCCAAGGTCAAGGTCAATGCCCCAGGGTCAATGTCAAGGCGGAACAAGGCGAGACATTTGATTCCGCGGAATTCTTGTTTAATTATTTATACTAATTAAATGCGTGAGATGAAAAAATAATATGTTCGACAGCTGATAAAGTATGATCATTGCACATCACAAAATAAATACAGGGAATAAATAGTAGTGTCCGTTAACATTTTAAGGAAACACGGTTATCGCCCCTGATATCCGTGTGAAAATTTACGTCTAATATAAAGTGTATAATAATGCAAATCAATACATGGGGTAATGGTGAATGAATGTTTATTTTGCCAGAAAATGTCTCAGATGATGTCTCTGATATATGAACATTTTTGGCCTACTGAGTGGGCATGTACCTTTAACAACAGAGCTGTTGTTTGTGCTGGTTACTACCTTTACTAAGGATACATTTGTAGCCAGATTGGGGATCAATTTCAGACCGGTGTTTCTTGTGTTCAGTAGCCTATTTCATCAACATTGCAAAGTATACTTATCTTGCAAAGTACACTTTGAGGGACAAATTTATTAATTTGTATTATACTGATTTTATTACATTATCACAGCCATTTTGGCTGTGATAATGTAATAAATTCAGAATAATAATTATGCATACTTTTAATCATCAAATACATGCAGTCGTTAGTTTTATATGAAATGATGCATTTCGGGAAAAATAAATGATTACTACCTCAAAGCTAGATAAGTATACTTTGCAATTTTGGTGAAATCGGCTACTGAGTGGATGACAATTCTGGCCGTAATCTGCGCTACGATTTAAGTCTTTACAGTCATGTATTATTTATTTCAGGCAGCATGTCCGTTTGATGTTTTATTGTTTTAATGGGCTTGTCCCGGTTGTGAGAATATCGATATCGGCATTGTCACAGTGCATACCGTCACACTTAATACAACGAGAGTTACTGGTAAAATGTGCGCGCCAGTCAAAATGGTATATGTACTCAACCGCCGCCATTGCTTGGATATATATCGCTGATAAACACTCATGCATTAAACTCGTTAATTAGAAACTCGGCACATCACTCATGTAAGATGCTCTATGTATTTACCATCTTAATCGTTGACTGTCTCATGTCTGCCTCAATAAAAGCTAAAGAAATCCACATGTTCACCAGATACATGCCGGTAAAACATCAAATTCCTCATTACCGCTGGTAATTGGTTGGTTGTCACATTTAATTTCTGAATATTCTGAAGTCTATTAGAAGGATGAACTGACTGATCCTACATGGGGAAACACACCATACCCATAGCCTGGTTATTCTGTATCAACGACTTTAGTTTTATTCAAGATCATGAGTGTAGTTTGGTGCAATGCTTATACAATGAAACCTCTCTAAACCGGACACCCTGTGGACCTCTTAGAGGGGTTTCACTGTAAATCAGGCATTTGATCATTCTGAGCCATATTTATGTGCTATGCGATCACGAACATACATTATCACCTGAGGTAAATGACCAGGGGGCCGTTTCACTAAACTTCGTACGACTAAAATGTTCGTAAGTGCAAAATTATGATAGTCTGTAAATGTTACATTAACAACGTTTTCCTGTAAACAATTAATGGATTTACATTTATTGAGCATAGGCTGCATATGCAGCCTATGCTCAATAAATGTAAATCCATCAATTGAAATTTCCAGACGATCCTAAATTTGCACTTACGAACATTTTAGTCTTACGAAGTTTAGTGAAACGGGCCCCAGGACACTCATAAAAATAAGATTCATGTGTTGTCTTGGTGTCCGGTTTAGAGAGGTTCCATTGTATCATAGTGTGGCTGTGTTTGTATATGGGCGATGTTCCGCCCTAGTGCATGTACATGTCAAATGTACAATTGAACGCCTCTCTAAACTTGACACTCTGGAAAATGAGTTTGCATTGGTTTACTGTTACATAGTACTGGTTAGTATGCATGTTCGTGATTGCAAAGCACTAATATGTGACGGGAAATGGTGACATACTTGATTTACAGTGGGACCTCTCAAAATTCTCCAAAAGAGGCTTTGAAGATATTCCACTGTACTTGGGGAACTTTAAGAAGATGTGCAACCACTTTGTATGACACGTTGGTATTTGGTTGTTGCGCAAGATCTGTCGCGATTGTCGACCTATATGTAGCACACGTGGTTTGCCATTTTACTTTTTGTTTAACCCTTACACGGCCATCTTAATTTTGTGTCGTCTGCTGTCTATTTTCTATGTTTCATTGTTATCTTCAAAAACATGCTTTGGCAGCACTTTAGAATACTGTACAACATTCTTTGACAGCACTCAATGGAAATGATTCTGAAGTGCTGTCAAGCATGTTTTTATTGAGAAATAAGGCATGATGTGTAGCGGTCTAATGGTTAATCATCATTTATTAATTTGTAGTAAGCATGCAACATGCAACACGTACATATAACTTGTAATAGGATTAGAAAACCAGCGTGGTACACCATTAAATGAATTCTTCTCACGAATGTCATCACTATCATTATCGCAGATTTACCGAGTAGCAATGACATGTCGATGCTATTGTGTATTGTGTCTGACATGTATGCATTGCGGGTTATACAATGTAACCGAGTGCATATGGAACCAACACCATTGTTAGACGAATATCATCACGATCAGTATTGCAGATTTACCGAGTAGCAATGACATGTCGATGCTATTGTTTATTGTGTCTGACATGTATGCATTGCGGGTTGTACAATGTAACCGAGTACATATGGAACCAACACCATTGTTAGATGTATATATTTTAGGTGTTGTCGTCTCATGCTTATCTATGTAGAGAGGGCATTTGTCTTCATTGTCTTAAAACAGAAAGGATATTACAGTGAAACCTCTCTAAACCGGACACCGATTTTCAAAATGTAACTTTTGTTTTCTTAGTTAGATCATTTCGTTTTTCGACTCCTCCTCCAGGTTCTCTACCTCTTTTTCCCCCATGTTAAATCCCCATAGACATCTTCACAGAGTGAAGATGTCTATGGGGATTTAACATGGAGAAATGCTGGGTCATACAAACTTAACCTTGGTCTTGGTTAATGAAATGATAAAACGTTAACAATGAACAGTCAATGACTATTTTGATTTGTGACTATGATTTGAGAACTGGAGCGTATGCAATTTGTGACCAGCGTAGCGCATGCTCATATACCACACACTTGTATCCTGAAAATATATGTTGCTTGTTCGAAGCTTGACGGCAGTTTCATTGATGACATTTCGAACGGTGTAGATCCTGATCAGACTGCTGATGCACATGCTGATCTGGATCTACACTGGTCGCAAAACCCATAAGCCCCATTCATCCAGTAACGGCCACATTTATGAATGAACATGTTAATGGTATGGCTTGTACATGTATGTTACTGTTACCGCATAGACATATGTACGTATGGGTGGCAGGTGCGAGCATGCGATGGATAATTTAACGATCGGGATTCATCCTTACCGGTATCCCGAACGGAGACCTGGTTTGGCCCTCATGTACGTATTTTGCTTTCTTGTATGTGAGCGTTGAATCTGGTTATACCCCTTGTATGAGTAAGACGATTATTCCTAATCATATTACTTTTAGGGGAAGGGGCCAAGTGACTTTGGTGTGGTATGGACCTGGCACCAGGTCAGGTTATTATAATATTCCGTTCTGATTTTGGGATTTTCTCCCAATGCAGCAGGTTACATGCGGGATCGAACCCGTTGGCCCGGCTTTAAATGACCTTCGCTGTTGATGGGCTATTAAACATCAATACATCAAATCAAATGACATATGTAGCTTACGTGTGCGCGTATTGGTTCACTAGTTCTGATCGGATTCATCGCCTTCGTCTTCGCTTCTTGTCTATCGACCGGATAATACACATTTGACGTATCACTATCGATATAAACAGTGTCAAGTGTCAAGCTCTGTTGTTGATTGTTATTGTTTTGTCGAGCTGAGTTCCATCCGGAAGTGATAGTCTATCCAATGTGTGTGGTTGTATCAATATAGACAGACCGTTTGTGTCGGGAGACTAAAGTAATGGCATATGGTAAACAAGAAACCCACACGTGCAATCAAATGTAGCCAGATCAGCCAGCTGATTGCCCGCTAAATGGTTGATCAGTACATTAACCGTTTTAAAACCATCTGCCCCGATCTCAATGTTTGCAAACGAGCCGTCTCATCAGGATCTGCACTATTTGTACACCCTAATTTCTTGATTTGTGTAAATTTTCGAAGTGTTTTTGAAATTCTCATTTTTCTAATTAATAGAATAGCCCCAACAAATGGAGGGATTTTCCATTCCAGTTACTTAGGCGTGAAATGGTGAAGAAGTGCGGTATTGCAAGTTGTCTCTTATGTTAAAATCGCTTAACCCTTTCAACCATAAGGAACTGGAATGGACTGTGATATGCTAATGTTCCGACCAATCCAATGGTCACAAAATGATTTTCAGATTCGTCCATTTATGAAAAGGGGGTGTTTTTGTTCTAAGAAATATTAAAATTACTTTCAAAAAGTGCAGATCCTGATGAGACGGCTCGTTACGAGCCGGCTCATCTGGATCTGCACTTTTTGCATAAACTGCTATAGCGGGATTTCGGGTTCAAAGGGTTAATATGTGTCTGAAAACGATGGCATTAAGAACTTTATCCACGTAATTCATCCAAGAATGCGTCGATAGATAGCTTTGAAGACGATTCTCACGGCTATTTGCCTTGACCTCAATGCTCAATTACTGTGAGTATCATTCATTATTGACCCGATTGTCACCCAATGATAAGTTTATCATTTACACGTAACCATTTCACGTAACAAATGGAAATCAGAAACAGCATGCGCACAACCTGCAAGAAATATGTATGTAAGCTATTTATGGGAATCGTATACAATGAGTACCAGAAACATATACGTATATTGCTTATAATCTTGCCTATTTTTCTAGATCAGTTTAGTGTAATTGGACAATATTATATCCAATGTACATGTATGGCAAACCCGGAACTGTGCATATATCTTGTCTGGTGTCTATTGAGATGATATCCCGAAGGAGTTTAATGAAATCATCGCCTCCCGAAACGCCATAATAAATAAAATCGGTTCAGACCATTAACAGGCAGACAGACTCGATAAACGGATATATTTAGAGTAATATGTTTGCACAATCACGTACAGTGAAACCTCTCTACACCGGACACCCTGGGAGGTCCCAGGGTGTCCGGTTTAGAGAGGTTTCACTGTAAATCGGGAATTTGATCATTATGAGCCATTATAGTTGTGTGCTACGCGATCATGAACAGACATTATCACCTGTAATATTATTCACATGTGTTTTATTGGTGTCCGGTTTAGAGAGGTTCCTGTGTATTAGCTGTGGTAACTTTCTTAGGGACCGTACACCGCTTGTCTCAGCGTACAACTCATACTGCATATCGAATAGAGTGGTGTAATTGATTATTTAAATTTCTGATCCCATACACGTAATATTTCGATATGTCTGATCGCTACATTTTAATGCTGCGTGTGATGTTGTCTTCTCTCCCCCATATGCCATAACCACTGCTATCGAGTCCGCTTGCGGAACTGGTGCCGTATGGATCAGATGTACCTTCATTTTTCTGTTCGTAAATATCGGATTGACTTGCAATTTCATGTGCTTATTTTTCATCGTCAACATTTCATTATATGGCCCACCCATACGATCCGTATGCCAACGTTCACGATCATAAGACGTAGAAATCTTCGTTAAAGAGTTTGTCATATAACTAATAAATGTCTCGGCGGGCTCGACATGTGTCATCTGATTGCTTCACATTTCGAAAAAGAGAATGCGTTAGTGAAACCGTCACAGTTAAACTGTGACGGTTTCACTAATGCATTCTCTTTTTCGATGACATCCTTTCAATAACTAGATAACATAAATTGAGGAACTAAAACACAAACCAACCTCAACTGATTGCATTCTTCGCTTAGTCCATTGTACGGAAGCCCATTAGGGCCATTTCACTTTCAATTTCCATTTATTCAAGATGTTTTCTTGAATGTTCAAGTTCTTTTCTTGAATTTTCAAGATCTTTTCTTGAATTTTCAAGAAAAGATCTTGAAAATTCACGAAAAGAACTTGAAAATTCAAGAAAAGATCTTGAAAATTCAAGAAAATATCTAGAAAATTCAAGAAAGTATCTTAAAAATTCAAGAAAAGATCTCGAAAATTCAAGAAAAGATAAAAAAAGAAGTGAAGTGGCCCTAATGGGCTTCCGTACCATTGCTCTGATCGCATTGATTGATAACATTAATGGTCGCTCGTTGCAGGAAACAAAAGACAAGAGGATAGCTCTTCCTTCCGGGTTAATATTTTACTATTGACGATTGACACACGGCACAATAACGGATGAGGGCCATTTACTAGCTCTTTGCTGTGAAGGTCGTTTACGTTGTGTGTGCCAATATGAATGTAGCTCATCCAACTGTTTACAAACAATCCGGTATTGCCGGTTGGGTTTGTCCGTTCCATCGGAGATTGTTGATGGAGGTATGTTGTACGGGGTGGGTAATGTACGTTTCGCACTAAATTGTCCTTTATATATCTCGGCAATTACGGAAGCAAGTGTGCTGCGATAATGAGCCTGCTAATTATAGTATTCGTCTTGTCGATGATGGCGTCATCATAGCCGTAACCGTTTTGACGTTATTGCGAGAACACTTACATGTATCTGCCACACAAAGCGCACACACCGCCCTCATAACCGTAGCTGGTTCGAAGTTTTTTCGAGAAAACTTACATTTATGTAAGTTTTCTCGAAATAACTACGGAACAGGTACGGCTATGAGATCCTCGTCATCGACATATGCTAATTTGTAATTGCTCGGTGTATTTGCCCTTAATCGCATCAAAATGTATTCAGTACATGGTAGTTACTGACATATTTCGGAAAATGTACGTTGAAACGGAGCAAAATAGCAAGTATTCTTGACATAACTTATCCAGCGTGTGGAAGGCGGCACATGTATAATATATCATTGGCGAACACCATTGTCAGATCTCCGGTGTGTTGAAAATTCCCCGGGAGATGTTCCAACTATTTATCTGATTCGCGGCGCATGCTCTTATTTCTTAATTCCATCGCATTCCTCGTGATTCAGGTCAATGTATTATTTACAAGTATTTTCTATAAATACACATAATTGCAATCTCGTACTTAGTGTATTAGATCGTACGACCTTGAATGATGACATATGTAACCAGACACTCTACAGAACATAAGAAGATTTCAGCAGAACAAATACGATAAAGCGGGTCATTGTGTACAAGGTTGTCCTGTAGCCAATTTCATCAAAATTGCAAAGTATACTTATCTAGCAAAGGATACTCATTTATCCCGTGAACACAGTGCGTATGTGCCGTGAAACACGGTGCCGTGAAATATTTTTGATATCCTGTCAATACGACATAATCACGGCGTATGAATATGTGCGGTGTCTGGGGTTATATTTTTGCATTTTACAGCCATTTGTAGGTGTCGACGGGATAAATAGAATAGTAGGTTAGTGCCGTGAATGGGAAAAAATATCTGGCGCGGCACGGAAACGGGATGTGCTCGGCAGAGCCTCTCCCATCCCGTTTCCTGAGCCTTGCTAGATATGTTTCCCCATTCACGGCACTAACCTACTATTCTCTATATTATTTTTCCCGAAATACATTATTTCATATAGAACTAACGACTTCATATATTTGATGATTAAAATTATGCAGAATTATTATACTGAATTTATTACAATATCACAGCCAAAATGGCTGTGATAATGTAATAAATTCAGAATAATAAAAATTAATAAATTTAACCTGAAATTGAACATTTCTTTCTCAAAGTATACTTTGCAATGTTGGTGAAATAGGCTACTGGTCCTGCTCGGTTATGGTGTCATTTGCGGCTAACTTTGTTTTTCTTTCTGCAGTGGAACATCTCTACGGACCGGACTCTTAAGACAACATCCATGATCTCAGTATTGATGGGTTTCTTGGTCATTCATCTCAGGCGATAATGTCTGTTCGTGATCGCATATCGTACAGCTATGGCTCAGAATGATCAAATGCCTGTACCACAGTGAAACCTCTCTAAGCCGGACACCCTGGGAGGTGAGGGTGTCCGGTTTAGGGAGGTTTCACTGTACGTAGTATGTAGGCATACACGCACTATGTGTAGTGTTGTGCACCGTTGTGCCGCGTCGAAGTCTCAAGCCATGCCATACACGTACAATTACATTCGACGGTCGTCAATGTGATAGTGGTCTTGTCGATTGTGTTAGGTTCGTTGAAGTACACGCCCCTCCATTGAGCTTGACAACGCAATTTAAATGATAAAAGTTACTAATATCTATGGATGTCTGGAATCGAAGGCACAGCGTAGCACCGCAGTGCATGTAGGTTACCATATTCATACTTTGAGCCGAATTAGACGCCGTCCCGTCAGTGCCAGCTAACATAATTCGAGTCGCCGCTGTGGCTGGTGGATCTGTTAATTGTGTCGGACGTATGTCTGGCTACCGTATAGATGGAGAAAAGTAGGTTAGTGCCGTGAATGGGAAAAAATATCCGGCAACGCTCATGAATTTTTTTATTTCTCATCAGAAGTATATGTTGTGACCACTCATTTGAACCGTCTCGCCGAGACGGTTCAAATGAGTGGTCACAACATATACTTTGGTTCAGAAATAAGGAAAATAGATAGAGAATAATAGGTTAGTGCCGTGAATGGGAAAAAATATCTGGCAAGGCTCAGGAAACGGGATGGGCGAGGCTCTTCTATTTATCCCGTCAACACCTACTAATGGCTTTACAATGCAAACAAATAATCCCAGCCACCGCACATATTCATACGCTGTGATTAGGTCGTATTGACAGGATATCAAAAATGTTTTACGGCACCGTGTTTAACGGCACATACGCACTGTTTTGACGGGATAATACATTTTATCCCGTCAAAAGAGTGCGTATGTGCCGTGAAACACGGTGCCGTGAAACATTTTTGATATCCAGTCAATACTATTTTTGCATTTTACAGCCATTTGTAGGTGTTGACGGGATAAATAGAATAGTAGGTTAGTGCCGTGAATGGGAAACAATATCTGGCGCGGCACGGAAACGGGATGTGCTCGGCAGAGCCTCGCCCATCCCGTTTCCTGAGCCTTGCCATATATGTTTTTCATTCACGCACTACCTTTACTATTCTCTTTCTATTTTCCTTATTTCTGAAACCAAAGTATATGTTGTGACAATCATTTGAACCGTCTCGGGCGAGACGGTTCAAATGAGTGGTCACAACATATACTTCTGATGAGAAATAAAAAAATTCATGAGCGTTGCCGGATATTTTTTCCCATTCACGCACTAACCTACTATTCTCTATGTACGTACCGTGAACATGTAAATGTACGCGCCACTGCTCTTCTGTCTGTAAACCCGTCCACCTTTTACTGCTATGTAATACAAACACTACGTTTGCTAATACTAATTACTTTTGCAAGATAAGGGCAACATATCCATGGTGATGGTTGAACACGAGTACACAAGGTGTATGATCACGTGGTTATGACAACAACAACACGTACTGAAGCTTCCAGAATCCATCCGATTCAAAGTACGTATTCTTTTATTTTGTCCTTATTATGTGGCAAACAGTGTTTGCTTTTTGCAGCTCACATACGTGAATGTTTAAATTTGATATATTTTTATATCATTTGTTCCCTATTTAGTAATGAAAAACAAAATAATCCATTTGTAAAAGTAAAATACGCAATAATTCAAGCACAACAATATTTACACAATTTCCTAACATTTGATTGGCCCGTAGCAAGTATCTGTCCAAAATTTATATCCCAGTAAACTCCCACGCCGAACTACTTTCCGTAACCGTGAGGCGCAGTTAAAATAATTCTTAAGAAAACGGAAAATAAACACATTTTCTTGATGAATTTATTTCAAATGCTGGAATTATAAGGAATGAATGGCCTTTTTGTGGAATTTATCGGGGATATAAACTTGGAAAAGTCGCAGGAATACTGGACGAGGCCTTAAAAAAATTACAATTTTCTAAAAAAAAAAATAAAAAATTTAATTTTTTTTCGAAAATTGTAATTTTTTATTCCTATATTGTAGAGAACTGTTAGTGCAACCACTAAACAAACCCGTCCTTTTAAAATGATAAATTCCACAAAAAGGCCATTCATTCCTATAATGATTTTGAAATCAATGGGTATAAGTACGCTTTAGACACAAAGCTTATCTGAAGCTCTATACAATACCGTGATATATCATCGTGCAACGCACCTGCAGGTGCGGATATAAATGCATAGCAGCGCAAAGGCAGCTCGCGTACACCCCATGAATGTACCATATACATGTACAGTAATCGCCGGCATGCTTTATCGGCGATTGCCACCAATTCAAATTCTACTCATTTTCTTCGCATAATTGCCAGTTGAAAGCATATTTCGATGATGAGATCGGTATTTTATTGGAATCGCATGTTCTATATTTATCCCGTCAACACAGTACGTATGTGCTGTGAAACACGGTGCCGTGAAACATTTTTGATAATCACTGCGTACATTTTAAAATTGTAATGCCATTTGTAGGTGTTAACGGGATAAATAGAATAGTAGGTTAGTACCGTGAATATGAAAAATATCTGGCGCGGCACGGAAACGGGATGTGCTCGGCAGAGCCTCGTCTATCTCCTTTCCTAAGCCTTGCCAGATATGTTTTCCCTTCCACGGCACTAACGTACTATTCTCTATATAAACGGTTCCGGCCCTGGAATTAACTCCCGGATCGCGTAGCCATGCTTTGCTTTGCTATAATTCGACAGATCAACCATTATCCACTCTATTGACATATACATCAAGGTGCATGATCATGTGGTACTAACAACAACAACAAGTACCGATTCAAAGTACGTATTATTGTATAGTGTCCTTATTACGTAACGGATTTTGATGTAATATGGCGATCAAACGCGTCTTGTTAAGCTGCATTTGGTGGTCTCTGTATTTTCGGCCAAACTTCTGTCGTTTTCGCGAAGAATCGATTTCCGTGTCTCTGACACGGAAATCGATTCTTCGCATTGTATAGTGTCCTTATTACGTAACGGATTTTGATGTAATATGGCGATCAAACGCGTCTTGTTAAGCTGCATTTGGTGGTCTCTGTATTTTGGCGGCCAAACTTCTGTCGTTTTCGCGAAGAATCGATTTCCGTGTCTCTGACACGGAAATCGATTCTTCGCAAAAACGACATAAGTCTGTGCCGAACTCCCTAGACCACCAAATGCAGCTCATGAAGACGCGTTTGCTGCGCCATATTTCATCAAAATCCGTTGCATATTAAGGAAAATATCAAATAATACTTACTTTGGAGTGGGCGACGTTGTTGTTGTTGTAACCACGTGATCATGCACCTTGTACATGTAATGTAGACGGAATGAGGGGGTTCTCTGAATACATGTATTTGTTTTCATTTCTAAGTATGTTCCCGGTCTCGGTATTTGGACGGTATGTCTGTGTGTCCAGTTAAGTAGTTTGTCCGAGTTTCTCAATTCTGTCATACCTCATATATCCCGTGAGCATTACTTTAATATTTCAATACACAATACGTGTGTGTGCACAAAATTCCACACACACATGCTTGACCTTAATATGATATTGACCATTTGACCTTCACAACTTTGCTTAAACACTTAGAACTCTTCAGTTAAAAGGTTTGCCTGAGTTTCTCCAATCTGCCACCTTGGGCATTCGTCTGCCGATAGGTCACATTTTCGTGTTTTCAATCTCATTTATGGAAAATATGAGTTATTTCGAACTCAATATAGTGAAAAACGATGTTATCACACAGAGATAATGCCGTAGACCAGCCAATTAATGTATCAATGTGAGATGTACTATACATTGTCTTATAAAAGTAATTAACACGCACGTGTGACTGGCTATTTCGGTACATCGGATCCAATTAAGATAAATAATCAAATCGTGTCCAATAATAAACGGTGATAACTAAAAGTAGTCTATGCAAAATGCATGTACAGTGCAACCTCTACATCAGCCACCGATGGGAAGACGCAAAACTGGATGTTGTAGAGAGGTGGCTGTTGTAGGGAGGTTAACGCTGAATTAAATTTTGTCGTCTGCTGTTTATATATTTTTTTCGATAATTCTCAATAAAAACATGTTTTGACATTATTTTAGAATCATTTCCGTTGGAATTGATTCTAAAATGCTGTCAAAACATGCTTTTATTGAGAAAGAAGGCAAAAGCAACAGCAGACGACAATTTTCGTGCTAGCAGTATGAGGGTTAGATATAGAGAAAACCATCCATTTGGGATATAAAATAGCGGCTGTTATAGAGAGGATGTTGTTGTAGAGAGGTGGCCGTTCGGGGAGGTTCGACTGTACATGTTTTACCATATACTGTGATTTCATTAATTTTCGTCATGGCCCAATTTTCGTCATTTTCGTCAATACCCCTCCCATATTTCGGTTGCTTCACATCCCCGGAAAGTTATTATTGGCTTGCAGAAGACAAATGTTGCATTCGGGTATGTTTGGACAACAACTAATGATTGGGCAAATAGTTTTTGTTCAATTTAAGAAGCGTTCTTCTGAAATTGGCAATTTGCAATGCGTTTGGCGTCGCTTGACTCTATTTTGTGAGTAGGGCATTTGAATAATACAATATCTGCTACAAGGGATTCATGCAAACTCATCGACTGGCAACGCCTTTGGTGTGACATTTCTTTCTACGTCCCTATACACGATGGCAAATTCTCTCTTGAAAATGAAATCTCTAGGCCGCTCATGAACCGTATCGATTATACTGGATTAGGGCATGTCTCATGGAGTAGTTAGTACCATTTTATTGCTAGAATTAGACAGTATTGAAATTGAGAAAACTACACAAATAAGGCGAGCATGTGAACATGGGCGGATTCAGAGGGGGCGGATTCAGAGGGGGCGGACCCGGCGCGCGCCTATAATATAGTAAAGTATTGCAAAATAGTTACGCCCCCCCCCACCCCCCCCCCCCCCCCCCCCCCCCTCCCCCCCCCCCCCCCCCCCCCCCTAACCCGAAATCCTGGATCCGCGCCTGTAACGTTCAAGATGCGAAAGCGCATGCTTTGCATAAGCCTGATGGATTCGAGTTGAATCGAAATATTACTACGACCGCCTACATACCAGGGGCCCGTTTCACCAAACTTCGTACGACTAAAATGTTAGTAAGTGCAAAATTATGATAGTCTGTAAATTTTACATTAACAATGTTTTCTTGTAAACAATTATTGGATTTACATTTATTGAGCATAGGCTGCATATGAAATTTACAGACGATCTTAAATTTTCACTTACGAACATTTTAGTCTTACGATTTTTAGTGAAACGGGCCACAGTAATGTGTACGTACACGTATAGTAGATATGTGTACGTGTACATTGTGTACTACTATATACCTTGATAATCGCGGAACACGATTACTATCAACAAACACCAGATCTACCAGCACGGTGAATTAGTTAGCTATCAGGGGGCCGTTTCACTAAGCTTCGTACGACTAAAATGTCCGTAATTGCAAAATTAGGATCGTCTGGAAATTGCAATTGATGGATTTACATGTATTGAGCATAGGCTGCATATGCAGCCTATGCTCAATAAATGTAAATCCATTAATTGCTTACAAGAAAACATTGTTAATGTGAAATTTACAGACTATCATTAGTTTGCACTTACGAACACTTTCGTGGTACTAAGATTAGTGAAACGGCCCCCTGAAATTTAAGGGTGGGAATTGGCTCAATGAACCATCCATACTCGGTATATACCATGGTTTGTACAGACATGAACATACGTATATGTGGCTGTGACTGGTGAAATGGAGCGTATGGCATTTATGAATATTCGAATTTCCGATATTCTATCACACTCCAGTAGCCTAGTTCACAAACATTGCAACGTATACTTATCTACATGTAGCAAAGTATACTTTGAGGGAGAAATTTTCAATTTTTATTATACTGAATGTATTACATTATCACAGCCATTCTGGCTGTGATAATGTAATAAATTCAGTATAATAATTCTGCATACTTTTAATCATTAAATATACCTTTACTATGCATGTAAATCGTATTAGAAATAGTGTTGAAAGTTACAAGACAATCTCAAGTGATCCTTGATAATCGCCGAAAACGAATATCAACTATCGGCGCTACTCAAATGTAAGTCGTTGTATTTACGCGACAACTTAAAATACATGTAATTAATATTTCCCTCGCCTCCATCGTCAAATGATGTATCGATATTTGTCAAGATGTTCATATTTTAGTACAATGAATAGAGGATATTCATATTTTTGCAACGAATATGACATATATGTTCATCGAGTGATGTGAAATGTCTATATTCGTTATATTCGTTACAAAAATATGAATATTCTATTTATTATATACCGCTCCATGGAAATTAGCAGTTTTGTAGACTGTATACGGTAATGAATGTGTATTTGCAGCCTATTTGCGCTGTTTTCTTTCAGGTGCGCGTTATGAATATAGATAGCGGAAGTAGTCGTATTTTCACCGGAAGTTGTTTATTTCATCGATGAGAACATACGACTTTTATTTACATCGTATAACTATGTATTTCATGGGTAGGTATATAATAAATACTCACAATCGGTGCTACTCAATTGAAATACGTTATATGTACGAAACTACTTCAACAAATTAATATATTCCCTCCCTTACGCTGCCAAGTGAAATCTCGCTTATATCATGAAATATATTCTCTTCAACATATTCATATGTTACTACAATATTACGCATGCGCGGTGCTACTCAAGTGAAATTCCGAATATACGAACTTGCGGAAGTATTGACATAAATGCAATGGCATTGCATTTATGTCAATACTTCCGCAAGTTCGTATATTCCATATCCCTTCCTCTGCCAAGTGATATAGCGCTTATAAACTATATTCTCTTTGCCATATTCATTTCTGATCGTACATTCTTACACATGATCGGCACTACTCAATTGAAAGTCGCTGTATTTACGCAACATCTTCAACAAATATTCTCTCGCCGACGTTACTAAACGATATATACACTCGCTTAACAAATTCATATGTTAGTACAATGCTACTCGCGATCGGCCCTACTCAATTGAAATGCGTTGTATTTACGCAACAACCTCAACAAATGCATACATTTGCTGACACACGCTCCAAATAATACAGGTATATCCATATGCTACACCACATTCATATTTAGTACAATGCTACTCGTGATCGGCCCTACTCAATTGAAATGCGTTGTATTTACGCAACAACCTCAACAAATGCATACATTTGCTGACACACGCTCCAAATAATACAGGTATATCCATATGCTACACCACATTCATATTTAGTACAATATTACTGTCGGTCGGCCATACTCAATTGACATTCGTTGTATTTACGCAACAACCTCCACACAAAATTCATATATTCCATCGCCTCCGCGTCCGATTACAAGTGATATATCCATACGCTATTCAGTACTATCTACTTAGTCACTGTACGGTCTGTTAAAGAATTCCACTCACACCGACCCGTGTCAATATGTTCTGGAAAGTTAATTTATTGTGTTACATTTTGGCGTCGCCGACAGGGCGGTTACGTGAGAGATGATATCGTTGGCCTTTGCACTAAAACCCCACACCTCGCCACATGTGAGTAACCAATTTCATGCTGGGGCTATGAGGAGACGCCAATTTTGCGTGAGGAAAATACTGAATATCTTTCTTCAGTCTCATTAAAGATATACGTGTATGATGCAGGCATGATAACCTTCAGCTGATCAGCTGATTTCAGATGATTTTGTCATAATACCATGCGTTTTCAAAATTATTCAGAATCAATCTGGTATGCTCAAATGTGATACTTTTTTAAGTGGGGTGAGGAGGTTTCAGTGGATTTTCAGAAGTTTTCAGCGACAGCTCTGCTCATGCCAGTAGCCTATTTCATCAACATTGCAAAGTATACTTTACTAGCAAAGTATACTTTGAGGGAGTAATCATTTATTTTTCCTGAAATGCATTATTTCATATAGAACTAACAAATGCATATATTTCATGATTAAAAGTATGCAGAATTATTATACTGAATTTATTACATTATCACAGCCAAATTGGCTGTGATAATGTAATAAATTCAGTATAATAAAAATTAATAAATTTATTATAAAATTGAAAATTTCTCCCTCAAAGTATACTTTGCTACTAAAGTATACTTTCCAATGTTGATGAAATAGGCTACTGATGATGTTACCACACATTGAGACGGTTCGAATGAGTGATAACAACGTATAAGTTTAGTGATAAATAGGAAAATTTGAAACGAAATCATATCTGAACAGCCAATAACGCTCGGGATATGCCAGGTTGCTTGTGAAACAATCATGAATATCTTGTTTATTTCTTATTTCTCAATAAAAGAAACCGTTGTTAGCATTCATTAATTCCGTCTCGTTGAGACGGTTCGAATGATTGGTAACAACGTATACTTCTAATGAAAAATAAAAAACGTGTTAAAAGAAAGTTCAATTATGCTGCGGATAGGCCAATTTTGCGTTAAAAAAACATGAATATCTTATTTCTCACCAAAAGTATATGTGGTTAATTATGTTTAGTTTAGTACCACTCCTCGATTCGTCTCATCGATGTCTTTCGAATGAATGGTGACAACATACATGTATATTTTAATTGAGAAATAAGAAAATTGTAAAACAAATATTTTGACATTTTGATACCTACGATCCTGCGTCTCCCGGGAATCGTGTTGAATGCGCGCCACCTATCGGGAGTTGAGCCATATGCCATGGTTCCCATAGCGGTCATGCTGGCTGAATGTAATTTCAAAATTTCATTATTTATGAATTATAATGTATTATGCTGTTACTACTAAATTGCTAGATATTACGTTCTGCAGGTTCAAAAAAGTTGGATGTGTTGAGTTAAATATGCTAAGCACGCGCCCATTTTATAGACCCGTGTGTTAGTAATATATCGCCCATGAGTGTGCCACAGGGCAAGAAAGATGCACATCGGCCCGGAATCGAACCCGGGACCTCTGGTTTATCTGACATCGCGAGTTAGCCTGACACAGATACACCCATCTTCCCCCATAGTGCGTTACGTACCGTGACAAGCGTAACAAGCAAATTCCTACCCAGTGCATTAACGCATTTCATGCTGAGGATACGCCATTTTGTTTTTGGAAAATCCTGAATATTTTCTTTATATGAGCTCAGAAATATATGTCGTGACCACCATTTGAACCGTCTCGTTGAGACGGTTCAAATGAGTGGTCACAACATTTATTTTCATTGAGAAATAAAACAAATCACGCTCGTAAAGGTGTATTGCGCATGTAATAGGTTAATATAAGCTTAAGTGAAACAGTTTTAAAGTAGCAGCAAAGTAAGAATCGTAGAATCGTAGATTGGAAGTCCGCTAAAAAGCGTGCATGTATGCAGCTTATAAACAACAGCGAGTTACATGTTTGATTTCCACCGCAGATTCGTTTGTTTATTTTTGTTGTACTTTCTGTGTTGCTGTGTCAATTTATATGTCCATTGCGACTTGCAATCGTTTGTTTCATTTATGAGTTCAAGTGCGCATGCTCTTTTATAGTGCACGTTGTCTACTGAACAATCTTAGCCCTGTCTCAATTAATCTCTCTGAGGAATAATAGTGGTTGTGACTGGAGAAATGGGGCTTATGAGATTTGTGACCAACGTAGTTCCTGATCAAGTAACACACTTATGTAGCCTGATAGCGATCAATATTACTTGTTAGAAGCATGACCTGTGTTTTATTGATGGAATGGCGAACAGTGCAGATCCTGATCAGCATGTGCGGATGCACATGCTGATCTGGATCTACACTGGTCGCAAAACACATAAGCCCCATGTATTGAGAATCAACCACCATTACGGAATGATATGGAAATCCGGCAGTGTTAACTGCATGTCGATCGCAGACTTTGTTACCCTTACAATGCTGAATTACATTTTATCGTCTGCTGTATATTTTTTTTATTTTCCATTTTTCTGATTACAAAACATGTTTTAGCAACACTTTAGAATCATTTCCATTGGACTCTAAAGTGTCCCGAGATGCAGGCCTTGTTAACCCTTATAATTCTGAATTATATTTGTCGTCTGCTGTTTTCTTTCTCCATGTTTTGCTCATTAAAACATCTTTGAAATCATTTCCATTGGAAATGATTCTGAAGTGTTGTCAAACCATGTTTGTTATTAAGAAAGAAGACAAAACATAAACCAACAGCAGACGTCAATTTACGCTTCACGCCTGTAGAGCCGGTTTTTGTAAACCCCCGGTTTTTGTAAACCCCGTTAACAAAAACCGGGGGTAACAAAAACCGTTGACGTACGCGCCGGTTTTTGTAAACCCCTGGTTTTTGTAACCCCAAATATTAATATTGCGATACATGAAATAAGATTGCTTCAAACTTTAAATAAGGTATGTTTGGGCCCGGTCCGAAGTTCCGAGTTCGATACTCAAGCCGTTGGGCGGTGGCAGAGTGCAAATTTAACTCTGTCCTTTTTTCCAATTGTTTATACATTATTGCCGAGTGACAGAAAATGTAATAGACTTTTCACAGCATAGGGTTAACAAAAACCGGGGGTAACAAAAACCGTTGACGTACGCGCCGGTTTTTGTAAACCCCCGGTTTTTGTAACCCCAAATATTAATATTGCGATACATGAACTATGATTGCTTCAAACCTTAAATAAAGTATGTTTTGACTCGAAGTTCCGAGTTCGATACTCAAGCCGTTGGGCGGTGGCCGAGCACAAATTTAACTCAGTCGTTTTTTCAACCTTTTCTACACTATGGCCGAGTGATAGAAAACATGAAACATGTATCGCAATATTAATATTTGGGGTTACAAAAACCGGGGGTTTACAAAAACCGGCGCGTACGTCAACGGTTTTTGTTACCCCCGGTTTTTGTTAACGGGGTTTACAAAAACCGGGGGTTTACAAAAACCGGGGGTTTACAAAAACCGGCTCTACACATGCCTTCTAAGGGCCGATGACACAACAAACAGCTATACCGAGTGAAACAATCCGTGGTAAATGTATTGGCCAAATGCAACATCTCATTCCAAAAATAGAATACAATCGGCCAATGAATGGGAGAAAGAACAGTACACCGAATCAGCAATCAACAGTTTAAAATATACATTAAAAATATGAGTGTACTCTTCGGTGTAATAACACAGTTTTTCACATGAAATCATTGTTATTCCGTGCTGTAGCCCATTTCATAAATGTGATATGACACACGTGTAATAACACCTAAAGCGAATTTGATTAGCTAGCCGCATCACCCTAATTATGTATTCGTATTTTGCGCCAACGTTATGTTAAATTAATAAAATAGAGACGTTCCAAATGACGTCCGTAATGGCCGACAAAGCAATAATGTTTAGACGTTGTGGTCATCATGTTTTAAACGTCATTAGGCGCGTCAGTGACTCGTTAAAATTACTGAAAGTGTTCGAATGCGCTCCAGTTAAGTAATGTGAAGTGTTTACAAAGAACATGAACCTATTATATGGCATATTTATCATATTTATTTGCAGGAATTAAAGCTATTTTTCTATGTGGAGATGTTTAACTTGATGCGAAAATAGTCAATGGCGTTTTCTCACTGAACGTATTGGATATCTCCACGTTGGCTGCTCTTTTGAGGGTGAAGTCATGTGATAAACAGAATCTTAACCTCGTTTCCATATGATATCAGATTTATGAAACGAGTCACGCACAGTTTATGCTCGTTTCATAAATCTCATATCAAATGGGAACTCGTTTGAGATCCGTGTTATGCCGTATTGTAATCAGAATCACAAAAGTGCTATGAATATAACCCCTGTAGCCTATTTCACCAACATTGCAAAGTATATTTTTCTAGCAAAGTATACTTTGAGGGAGAAATTTTCATTTTTATGATAAATTTATTAATTTGTATTATACTGAATTTATTACATTATCACAGCCATTTTGGCTGTGATAATGTAATACATTCAGTATAATAATTCTGCATACTTTTAATCATCAAATATATACAGTTGTTAGTTCTATATGAAATAATGCATTTCAGGAAAAATAAATGATTACTCCCTCAAAGTATACTTTGCTAGAAAAGTATACTTTGCAATGTTGGTGAAATCGGCTACTGGAGCCAATATGGGGATCGTCAAATCAAACATGCGAGTTTTCTCTGGATATTACGGTTTCGTAACACATTAAAGACCACCTTTACTCTGTGATAATGTATATTAGTAACGGCTGATCTGTATCTACGTGCATTACAAACTCATCAAACCCCATTTCGTCAGTCACAGTTCGCCTTTCACAATACCCCTAACCAGAATGTTCTGTCTGTAACGCAGGGCTCGTTTTACAAATACCGAATTTGCTATACCGGTTGCAAAGTTCATACTCCCCCAACACAGTCACAAAGCGCGATTTACAGTAACGAAAATGCCTATACTGTTCTCAAATATCATAATCCCCCATATCTCCAGTCACAGAGACGCGCGCTACTACGATGGTGAGTCTCAGATGGAGGCCTGCGGTAGAATGCAGACGATATATTGAATTTGTATTAGCGACGAGTGCTAAAATGACAGGAGATAATCTTGGTAAATGCAAGTGGCTTCGATGCAACAGGACAAACTGTTTCCCAGCTTTTCGGCTCACGTACCGTATCTCCTTGATTGGTTGGTGATGTGATATCGGTCGAGCAACATAATCTGCAAACCTATAAATATATCTAGTAATTTGCAATAACCTCCGAAGGGAAGCACATGTATACACATTGTTTTAAAGTCACTCTTTTTATTAAATTTCCTACCACATTGTCTTTAAGCCGAGATGTCACAGAATGTATGTAAGTCAACGCAACGATATATTTATACACATTGTTTTAAAGTCACTATTTTTATTAAATTTTCGACCACATGGTCTTTAAGACCATGTGGTTGAAAATTTAATAAAAATACACATTGTTTTAAAGTCACTCTTTTTATTAAATTTTCTACCACATGGTCTTTGGTCGAAAATTTAATAAAACTAGTGACTTTAAAACAATGTGTATGAATATATCGTTGTCTTGACTTACATACATTCTGTGACATCTCGGCTAGGAAACGCGTAGGAATTCTGAGGCTCGCTGAGGAATTCCTACTGTTTGCGAGCCGAGCTGATACATTGGATATAGCGTTGCAAATCTATAAATCAATCGTTGCATTGGCATTACAGTGGGGTCAGCGTGTAAGTGCACACACGAACGAACACGACAGGTTGGAACCAACCTGTCGTGTTCGTTTGTGTGTGCACTTACACGCTGACCCCACTGTATGTGACATCAATGCTATGAAACGCGTAGAGGAATTCATACCGTTTGCGAACCGATCTGATATATGTGATATCAACACACTAGCCTGGCATTATATTTACATTTATCAGGTAAGTTGCCGTAACGTTTAGGTAGCACAAGTGCAATTTTAACGTTGTTTTTTTTGCTGACAGAAACGCGAAGTTGTTTCATCATACGTTATTCGGTTACGTCAAATGAAGGTATTCAACCGATGATGTTGGTTTTCGGTTATCAATTGATACTGGTGCATTGTACTAACGTCAATTCCCGGTACAGCGTATTATCAGCCACCGTGTATAGGTTTTACTTCACTAAATCATCGATCCAAACTTGTTATGCCATAAACACTCTTTTCTTACAGAAACTAGTCAATTGAGCATGTTAATGTATCATTTACATCAGTTTCAAGCATTTGCTTTGGGATTAATTTGTAAGTCGAACATGTTTGTCATGTGAGGCGGTTTTGATTCCAGCCGCTGACTTTTTGCGCCTCCACCAAGGTGGTCACAGGATATTGAATTTATCTTTATTAACAATCATTAAACCTATATGTTATTTAGTGACTATCCAGAGCACAATGGGTACAGGTTATGGGAAAATATGTACCACAACATCCATACGAAAAATTAAAGTTGCATTGAATAGCAAAATGTGTGAGCATTGGTTTGTTTATATAGGGAAAATCAAAATGGTGGTGGTGGACCTGTAGGCCACCGCGGCAATGCGTTAATGTGTGTCCGATAAAAGCTGCATTGCACCATGTGTGTAGCCCTATTACCTTTCCGGTCCTTGGTAGCATATATAGTAGAAGATGGCGGTAAATTTAAAAGGTATGCACATTTCAATACCGTGTTCGCATATTGTTACATTATTTCAAAATGTACATGTTGACTTTCCCTTCAATGTATGGTTCCACATATATGTGCGTACATTGTTGGTGGTGCTTTACAAAGTTGTGTCACACTGAAGGCGTGCGTCACTGATCTTAATTTGCTGACATGTATTATGTTTCGTGTTCAGCATGTATCATGGATCCATCGGCTTTGTCTTGATATCTTATTCTTGTAGAAAGAGTTACTTGTAGTTTCTGTGTTGTTGTATGTTTGTGTTTATTTTTGCTCCATGTATTGGCCATTATTGGCATGTTGTATATTAATATATATTGTAAATGAATAGCAACATCATATGCATGTACATGCATGTATAAAGACAAGATATGTCACTATGTTGAACTTGATTAAATGTATTTTGTCACTGTCTCTCAAAGAAAATGGAGACGCAGATTAACAAAATGTACTGAAATTGAATAGTATATTTGTAGTGTAGTACTGACCCCATGGGGGAACTCGCTCCTGTATTTTGATCAGAAGATCGGAGCGATGTCTTTATTGGATTCGGAATATTTCTTTATAATTCCAGCACAAAAAATATTTACACAATTCCCTAACATTTGATTGGCCCGTAGCAAGTCTTTATCCAAAATTTATATTCCAGTAAACTCCCACGTCGAACTACTTTCCGTAACCGTGAGGCGCAGTTAAAATAATTCTTAAGAAAACGGAAAATAAACACATTTTCTTGATGAATTTATTTCAAATGCTGGAATTATAAGGAATGAATGGCCTTTTTGTTGAATTTATTGGGGATATAAACTTGGAAAAGTCGCGGGAATACTGGACGAGGCCTTCCGGCCTTCGTCCAGTATTCCCGCGACTTTTCCAAGTTTATACCCCGATAAATTCCAGAAAAAGACCATTCATTCCTATATTATCCATTTAATTTGAAGCTCTTTGACATGAACTGGGTTAATCGAAACGCCTTTTTTCACCGATATTGATTTTGAAAAGTGGCGACATTTTCTGTGAATTGTCGTGTAAGTTGACGAACATTTCACAGCACGTGCGGAATTTAATTCCGCACGCGCTGTGAGATTTTCATCAACTTGCGACGTCAGTTGTTGACAATATTGCCAAACTTTGAAATAAATATCGGCACAATACGGCCATGCAATAAGGGATCTAACATTTCATTGACTGGCTAATATGTACATGTATGTAAATGAAGTAAACATATACGAATTAACTTCCTTAGTGGGATGAATTTCCCGGTCCCTGGAGCTTCAATTTTTTGTCCGAGATTATATATTCTAAATGGAATAATTAAACCAAACCCATCATCATTCCCATGGTGATGCGTTTTGTGTAGCAAGCGGTATATATTTAATGCATCTACTACTATTTTCCGATGTAGCTCTTTGCAACACCCATTGCATTTCGTATCAGCCTGTCAATTTCCTCCCCCTGCCAATCAATGTCATATTTCAAATCTGGCAGGAGTGTTTGTTTACTTGAAAACGATAGCCGTGTTCGATGACTGGCCGTATGCTAATGACGGATAATATGTATTGGCATGTGTAGGTTTCTTTAATTTCCGTGTTCGATGACTGGCCGTATGCTAATGACGGATAATATTTATTGGCATGTGTAGGTTTCTTAAATTTCCGTTTTTACTTTGAAGAAACCAGAATGAATCCGTAGACTTGTCGCCATATATAGTCACTTAGTCAGAAGTTGGTGTCAAAGAACTGTATTGACTTCAGAGCTGCAGATAAGTTGGTGTATTTTACGCACTTATTTTGAGTACAAAATGCTCACACCAATGTGAAAATACGCATTGATTTTCAATTTGAGTAATGAAAATACTGTAATAAAGTTGAAATTTACTTAGTTAATAAGCTCAAATAAGTAATGTTTTAATATGTTTTTATTTTTGTTATCATTTGTTCACTATTTAATAAGGAAGACAATCAATAATGCATTTGTAAAAGTAAAATACGCATTGCATTTTTAATCTGGGGGTTTAATACTCTTTAGATACAAAACATATCTGGATCGCTGTGACTTTTTTCTATCAAGGTGTGGCATCGGGTGTGTGTATTTCTTTATTGCGTTTGCGACGATTGTATGTAGGCCTACTAATCACCATGGAAACGTGGGTTTTCTGTCACAGCACAGGCTGTTGACATGCACTCTAGATCTAGCATTGCGCATATAATTACTTGGGCCCGGCTCTGGAATTACCTCCCTTATCGCATCGCAGCTTTTCGCCGATATTGATTTCGAAAATCATCCATATCTCCCGCGGATGACGTCGAAAGTTGACATAAATTTCGGAGCTCATGCGGAATCATATTCCGCATGAGCTCTGAAATTTATGTCAACTTTCGACGTCATCTACGGAAAATATTGCACTTTTTCGGAGTAAGGTACGTTATTACTTAGGCGAGCCCGTTTTGCTTATTAATATTAAATAATAATAAGTAAACGAGAATGACTTCTATTGATCGCCGGTCAATGAACGATGAACCATGAATGTAATTCTTAGAATTAATCAATTCGTGCTGCATCATTAACTAGGCCACCGGATGAGAACATATACGGTGTGACTTGTATAAAACATTACACGTAGTATCTGTAGCTTATTTCACCAAAATTGCAAAGTATACTTATCTTGCTGAGTACACTTTGAGGGAGAAATTTTCCATTTAAGGATAGATTTCTTAATTTTTATTATACTGAATTTATTACATTATCACAGCCATTTTGGCTGTGATAATGTAATAAATTCAGTATAATAATTCTGCATACTTTCAATCATCAAATATATGCAGTCGTTAGTTCTATATGAAATAATGATTACTCCCTCAAAGTATACTTTGCTAGATACATGCAAGTATGCTTTGCAAATTTGGTTAAATATGCTACTGATCAGCTTGCACAGTCTGGTTATGGTCCATTACTGTTACATGTATATATATATGAAAGTAAAGCTGAATGGCGAGCGAACAACGTAGCCCCCGACCAGACTGCGATTTCAATTACAGCATAAATATTCATGTCGGTGACTTAACTGATTGTACGTGTATTGATCTTAACTGCATGCATAATGATATACAATCTACCATGTATGCATCGTATAACGTGTTATCTCGGCTGTTACAGAGAGCGTGCCGTTCGTGGCACAGGCATTCGGCGTGTTTCGGCTTTCATCGGTATAACTCTATATATCTGAACAAGGCTTCAATCTTTGGTCGGACACTGCCTCGTATCATAACAATATAACATGTTTAAAATTGTAATTTTCTATGCATTCTATGCATTTCTGGAGAATATCGATACTTTTCGATTGATAATTTTTAAACACATTATGTCTATTGCTATGATACGAGGTTATATCCGACCTAGGAAAAGGAGCTGTACTTCTATATTATTTGCATAAATATGTTCTAACTATGTTATTTTAGCAAGGTAACAATAATTCTCAAATGAACATGTGCACTTTCCGCCAAAATATTCACATTATCGTTCATAAAATGGCGGTATGTGTTATGATACGAGGTCGTGTCCGACCAAAGTTAGAAGCCGTGTTCATAGAAATATAGTTATACCGATGAAAGCCGAAACACGCCGTATGCCTGTGGTTCGTGGACTGTCGACTTTACGTCAGATATTGAATCGTCGACGACGTTAAGATATGCAATATTGAATCTTTCCTTGACGATAATCATCTTTTCGTCTTTTTTAAACGCTATTACCGTTAACATCTTTCGCATTCAATGACCTAATTGTTTTATTATTCATTTATGTACAAAGATTTACAAATATTGAGAAGTGTGAGAGGAAATATTAAATATCTCGGGAACGTTTCACTAAACTTCGTACGACTAAAATGTTCGTAAGTGCAAATTTAGTATCGTCTGGAAATTTCAATTGATGGATTTACATTTATTGAGCATAGGCTGCATATGCAGCCTATGCTCAATAAATGTCAATCCAATAAGAAATTTGCAGACTATCATAATTTTGCACTTACGAACATTTTAGTCGTACGAAGTTTAGTGAAACGGGCCCCGGGTCCCGCACATCAGGATGTATTGTGGGGCTTATCTTTTATTGTTTCAACCATTAGATATGTCATTAATATGCACAAATAGCAATTACTTTGTATTACCTGGTACACTTATTGGCATTATTTTGCCTTATTTAAATGACGAATTTTAATAATGTTGAGGTCAGGGGAGATAACCGCGTTTTCTCTTATTATTTTAGGTGTACATCCATTTATTTTATTATTAAATTACTTCCCGAATTAACTTTCGTTAATCATGTTGAGCATTTTCAAACATTCAAGCTCTCATTCAAATCGATTTATATACTGTTGGTTTCCGATAAATTGGTAAGGGCACGTGACGTCACGGGGTCAGCGGACTATGTCTATTATAGCTTTCTAGGGATATAGCCGTTTGCAGCCATTTTAACTGGCCGAATCGACGCCTTATCTAGAGCAATTTAGAGCTTGAAAATGCATGCTCCCGATACCTTAGGAGATACATTGTAATTGAAATTACCAACTGGTTGACTGGTGAAACAGGCCACTGAAAACCACAATAAGTGCCATATTTGTAAACGTAAACCGTTTCGATATTTGATTTATATTGATTGCCCAGTTATCCGCAAGCATAAGCAGTATTGTCCCCACAGCTCAGATGGTAGAGTGCTCGGTAAATGCATTCGACCTGCGTTCCTTTTGTGCGAGTTGTAGCCTCGGACAATTTGTTTTGTATTCATATTACAGATTCAACGTTTTCTCACTTGTACGAAAATGTCTTAGATAGAGTTTGACAAACGGGTCCTTGTGACGTCGTCACCGATCAGGATGCACATCACGCAGTCAGATTAGGGCATACGGTGTTAACAATTCATTTGTTGAATAAATATTTGACTATCAAACAATGTGAAACAAAATCGGGACGTATAGACTTTCTAAAATTGTCCCAGTAGGTAATTCATAGAAACGACAGTACGGGCGGGGGGACTCTTGGGAACATCCTCGGGGTTCTTGGCCTCCTAATTCCCGGCCCCTGAAAATGTTTGACTATAAATACACGCCATACATTGTATTTCCGCCGCCCCAGAGCGGGGAAAACATTGGTTGCGCTTATACATTTTGTCCAGACAGACATATGGATGTAACTAAAACGATTCAAATGACATTGCAAATACAACAGATGTTTCTGTAAGTTACATTAAATAATGTCAATAAAATAAACATATTAACGACGTCAGATATCGATCTGGGAGTATGAAGTGAGGGATATAATTCAATAAAAAAAAAGACAGCACAGTGTTGGTTTCGAACCCACAACCCTCAACGTTGATTAATTAAACAAATAAAATAACTTATCACTACGCTACATGCATCATATACGAAATGTAAGTATTGTTCATTCGATTAGTAAAAATATGGTTTGGCAGCATTTTAGAATCATTTCCATTGGAAATTATTCTAAAGTGCTGCCAAACCAAGTGTGTATTGACTTGCTCATGCTTGCATTACCAATGAGCACTTGACGTATGATGGTGTCATATATATACGATTCGAGTGTCTGTGCTCACTATTTTCTTTTTCAGCAAATACGTAACAACAAAAGTGACAACTTGATTCAGAATATGCCTGAACGTTGCTTGAATATATCTCGGGTCAACAATGGTGACATGCATGCTACATCGTCATGCTAATGCCAGTTTTGCATTTTTAGCACTCTTACTTTACCTATTATGGTTCAACATGGAATCTCCTGTGACCTTTGCCCTTGCCACTTTATCGGAAATCAACAATAAGACACCTGATATTGTGTTTGCGCAGCGAGAAACAAAACGTAAACAACTAGACTGTGTTTAAGTGTGGATTTACTGTGGAATAGGATTACATATGGCCTTGTTGCTATATACTTGTTGCCGTTGCTGATGTATATGGCTGTGACTGGAGAAATTGTGCTTTTGGGTTTTTGCGATCAGTGTAGATCCAGATAAGCATGTGCATCTTCACTGTTGGTATAAACATATTTTATTAAATAATAATTCACATCGTTTGTCAGAAGTGTAGTGTGCTATTTGATCAGAAGCTACACTGGTCACAAATCCCATAAGCGCAATTTCACCAGTCACGGCCACATATGAGACACGCCATGTAATTTTGTACCTTCGGACATCTGCGTAATTTCATTAAATACGTTTGCAAAATTTACAATTTTTGTTCATAAATAAAGTCAAAAGTTAACAAAATGTTCAGTACAATTCCGCATGTACTCTGCAAAGTATGTCAAATTTTGACGCCATTTACGGAAAATATTGTAAGGTTTGGAAACGTATTTCATGAAATTTACGCAGATGTCGGAAGGTACAAAATAGCATGGCGTGTCTCATATAAATTATATTGACGTCGCGGACATTCGATTGCCCTCGTCGTATCCTCTACTGCCGTCACTGCGTTTAACACTGTGAAAACCTGTCATAAACAGACATCGATCGATGTCTAACCGAACCGCCATAAAAAATGCCCTCCTATCAGTGCTTATCAGACACGCAAAGGCAAAACGAGGCGTCAGCTTTATATGAGGACTGTCTTCTGCACGATTGCATGTGCAAATTGGAATATGCCGTCTGCACTGGTTGACCGAATACGCTGGGTTTTGGGATCAGTAAATTAACCCGTGAACATATGCCGATGATAATTCATGAGGCCGTATTCAGCTATTTAGTTTTTGAACTTTGTTGTTGATGATCTCTAGATATTTTGATACTGCTTGATATACAATGAAATGCGCACAAGCTGTCGAAAGAGCCGGGTTAAACTATGGTACGAGATTTGAAACTGTGAGTTAGGGCACATTGTTCTTTAAATCAGGGACATCATCGGAGACATTTTCTGGTAAAATAAATAGAGAATAGTAGGTTAATGCCGTGAATGGGAAAAAATATCTGGCAAGGCTCAGGAAACGGGATGGGCGAGGCTCTGCCGAGCACATCCCGTTTCCGTGCCACGCCAGATATTTTTTTCCATTCACGGCACTAACCTACTATTCTATTTATCCCGTCAACACATACAAATGGCTTTAAAATGCAAATAAATAATCCCAACAACCGCACATATCCATACGCAGTGAGTAGGTCGTATTGACAGGATATCAAAAATGTTTCACGGCACCGTGTTTCACGGCACATACGCACTGTGTTGACGGGATAAACATTAATTCACCATTACCCCACGTATTGATTCGCATTATTATACATTTTATATCAGACGTAAATTTTCACACTAATATCATGGGCGATAACCGTGATAACGGGCATTACTATTTACTATCTGTATTTATATTTTGATGTGCAATGATCATACATTATAATCTGTCGAAAATATTATTTTTTCAGGTGACGCATTTAATTAATATAAATAATAAAAAATAGCATGCCTCATTTGCATATGAAAATAGCATGATACCACCGCGCGTCACTATCAGTAAAATATTTATTAAGCAATGATTATATCTGTATAGCGGGCACTTGTAATTTTTAGAACTGATGGAATGGTGACACAATTATACGCTTGTTTAATTTCTATACAGAACACGCTAGGCCTACTGAGTGGGCATGTACCTTTAAGAAAATGTGCGATTTTTATGAAAAGAGAAACTGTTCCAGAAGTTGACGAAATATCCGGAATATCCGTATTTGCTATGAAAATTACGTCAACTTTCGACTTCATTTAGTGAAAATATGGTCAATTTATTTTGTAAATGTTTTTCAGTAAATATCGCACAGCTTTTAAGAACAAAATCACATTGCTTTTTCATTTCAAGGCTAAGCATGTACATATTCTGCACTCAATCAACACACTCTACAGACCCATTTGATACATTTCAAATGTAAATGTAAATACTTGGATTTAACGACGGCACTGGCTCGATGACCTTGCATGTCGTCTCCCAAGAATGGGAGATAGGACGGAGGTGGATACAGTGGAAACCGGCCCCAGGGCCTAGCTCTTATTAGAATAGTCCCCTCTGGTTCTTTAACGTGCACAGACTCTCCTTTAAATCTGATACACGGGACCGCCCTTTAAAGTCCTCATCTGAAAGGACTAGTAGAGCAGGAAATACAAAGTATCTCAGAAATACTGACATTATTGGATTTACATTTATTGAGCATAGGCTGCGTATGCAGCCTATGCTCAATAAATGTAAATCCACGCCCGGGAACTGAACCCTGAATTGAACCCGGGTCGCCAGAGTGGTAGTCCGACGGTGTTACCCCTCGGTCACGGTCTGCTCTATAGATACATTTCAAATTATCAACATGCCTTTTATTGACACGTGTGTAAATGATGTATGCAGACTTGTTTGTACAGACTATATGTGTCTCCCAACTGTTACAATTGTGCAATCAACTGTCTGTTGTTGTGTCTAAATAGCCTGGAGCGTCGTTTACTTTGTGAACGGAAACATGTCGCCTTTTAGACTACGGGTGGTACAAGGCAATTCTGGGGCCCGTTTCACTAAACTTCGTACGACTAACATGTTCGTAAGTGCAAACTTATGATAGTCTGTAAATTTCACATTAACAACGCTTTCTTGTAAACAATTATTGGATTTGCGTTTATTGAGCTATGCTCACTACATGTAATTCCATTAATTTAAATTTCCAGATGATTCTGAATTTGCACTTACGAACATTTTAGTCGTACGAAGTTTAGTGAAACGGGCCCCAGCTGTGCTAGTGACATACTCAACCATATTATTGCGCAAAGGTCCACCACCACCAAATATGTTTCCTTTATAAACTATCCAATGACCACACATTTTGTTATTCTCTGCTACTTCATTTTTCGTATGTATGTTGTGGGGCCTATTTTCCCATAACCTGCAGCAATTCTGCTCTGGATATTCACTAATTAAAACATAGGCTTAATTAGTGTTAAGAAAGATAAATTCAATCTCCTGTGACCACCCTGGTGGTGGCGCAAAAAGTCAGCGGCTGGACTTGAAACCGCCTGACATGACAAACATGCTCCGACTTACAAAATAATCCAAAAACATATGCTTGAAACTGATGTAAATGATACAGTAACATGCCTGTGAAGTAGATTAGTGCATCAATTGACTGGTTTCTGCAAGCAAAGCGTGTCTATGGCATATCAAATCTGGCTTATATTTTTAACGTACTACTTTTACTTTGACAACACCGCACATGAATATCTGATGATTTAGTGCACACGTGTATTGATACGCATAATGCACTTGTAATAAATATGCAATTGAGATCACTACAGTGGGGTCAGCGTGTAAGTGCACACACGAACGAACACGACAGGTTGGAACCAAACAAAATATTAAAAAAAATGTAAATATTTTTCTGCATTTTTTCTCATTTCGCATCAAAAGTGTATGTTGTTACCACTCAGTTGAACTGTATGTTGTTACCACTCAGTTGAACCGTCTCGGCGAGACGGTTCAACTGAGTGGTAACAACATACACTTTCGGTGGGTAGCGAACCAACCTGTCGTGTTCGTTCGTGTGTGCACTTACACGCTGACCCCACTGTACATAAACAGTTAAGTGATCAGTAAAACGTCAATATAAGTCGATGTGCTATTGTAATAAAAACTATTTAATGTAATCTATATATGTGTGTTGATTTAACATGAGATTTCTATCGTGTAGCTGGAATTATCAACCATATTATTGCATAAACTACGCTTTCGCAGCGTAATAACACCGTGTATTTATTCTCATAATACACTAGTGTAATAAATATGTACATAGATTGCTACAAAAAACCGTTAAGTGATCAGTACATCTTCAAAATATGATGATGTGCTTATGCAATAAATATAATTTAATGTTTGTGTCGATTTAATGTCAGATGTATTAAACTTGTTGACTGACTTCATAAGAAACGTGGTATGCCTAGTTTCTTATGAATCGGTAAACTCGTTTAATAAATATCACATTATGCCATCACTCGTCAAATATTATCTATTACTGTGGCCCAGCGTGATATGTGTCAGGCAATTAGATTCTCGGGATGAACCGTGTGCAAAAACATAACTATTACTTCCTGATGGTATACCATTTTGCTGGATAAAAAATCAAAGCTGTCTCGGATGAGATAACATGTGTTACCTGTAGCGAGCGTATTATATCGTGATCGAACTTTGAATTATTAAGTGGCATTAATATACAGTGGAACCTCCCCAAACCGGACACCCTGGGAGGGTGTCCGGTTTGGAGATGTTCCACTGTAAAACAGACAGACAACTACTCCAATACACGCGCGGATAAATGGCAATGAACCCGATTACATTTAAGTAGAACTATTTGTGTCCGGTTAGAGAGGTTCGACTGTATGTAAATCTTGTTCACATTGAACCTCGTTAAGATTGTTTTCCCAAGAAGCCATTATTTTCTAAATCAGTCGTATGTGCATGTAACATCACTACATGTGAACACTACTCAATATACTCATTATCGATAAGTTATTGGAGAAACAAAATCATATCTCCGATATTTTGCCATCTATTTGGAGAAATTACCACACATTTTCGAAATCAACTTGCACAAAAATCGACACCAATGTCTTCATGCATATTATTCCATGGGCAGATCCAGCTATCAAACAGTGATATTAACGTGACTGACGATTGCTAGAACTGACACAATGACGCCGTGTATTGAGAGTTAGCTCTGCCACAATTGTAGAGCCTGATCCTGTAGCACATAACAACGATCTGTGTACGGTTTCCTTTCTGTCAGTTATTGACTGGTGAACAGCGTAAACCCTGATCATTTGTACGTATAAGTTATTATTCACATATTGTGTTATTAAATAATTCCAGCACAAACATATTTACACAATTCCCTAACATTTGATTGGCCCGTAGCAAGACTCTGTCCAAAATTTATATCCCAGTAAACTCCCACGCCGAACTACTTTCTAAAGGTGCGCTGTCAGTGCTGTCAATGTAAACAAATGGCTGCCGTCTGTCAAAATAAGCACATTTTCTTGATGAATTTATTTCAATTGCTGGAATTATAAGGAATGAATGGCCTTTTTGTGGAATTTATCGGGGATATAAACTTGGAAAAGTCGTGGGAATACTGGACGAGGCCTTAAAAAAATTACATTTTTCGAAAAAAAATCTTCTTTTTTTTTTTCTTTTTTTTTCGAAAATTGTAATTTTTTATCGCTTCGTCCAGTATTCCCGCGACTTTTGCAAGTCTATACCCCGATAAATTCCACAAAAAGGCCATTCATTCCTATAATAATTAAATGTGAGGGAGCGCCAGCGACCGTAGCATTTAATTCCTTAAAAATGCAATATGTGAACAATAACTGACTTATTGTTACGCCAATCCTATAATGCAATTTCCCATCTGAGTATTGATTTTCCATTTCCTGTTGAATTACATTTGGTAATATGCAACTTACTGGGGTTAAATCTTGCAATATGTGAAATAAGTGGAGCGTGATACTGGCTAGCGATTGACTGATAAATTAGGGCGGGCTATAAAGGCTGATCTAGGACTACATGTGTCACAGAGCAGACCGTGGACGAGGGGTAACACCGTTGGACTGCCACGCTGGCGAGCCAGGTTCGATTCATGGTTCAGTTCCAGGGCGTCAGTATTTCTGAGATACTTTCCTGCTCTACTAGTTCTTTACGATGGGGACTTTAAAAGGTCCCGTGAATCAGATTTGATGGAGAGTCTGGGCACGTTAAAGAACCAGAAGGGACTATTCTAATAAGAGCTAGGCCCCCTGTGGCCGGTTTCCTCTGTATCCACCACCTTCCTTTCTCCTCTTCTTGGGAGACGAGATGCAAGGTCATAGAGCCAGTGCCGTCGTTAAATCCAAGCATTTACATTTACAGGTATCACAATCGCCGCTACGTGCCTTTTCTCAGAGGTGTAGCACACATACAGACAATTCATAGATATGAGGCAATGATGCCGTGAATGGGAAAAAATATCCGGCAACGCTCATGAATTTCTTTATTTCTCATCAGAAGTATATGTTGTGACCACTCATTTGAACCGTCTCGCCGAGACGGTTTAAATGAGTGGTCACAACATATACTTTGGTTCAGAAATAAGGAAAATAGATAGAGAATAGTAGGTTAGTGCCGTGAATGGGAAAAAATATCTGGCAAGGCTCAGGAAACGGGATGGGTGAGGCTCTGCCGAGCACATCCCGTTTCCGTGCCGCGCCAGATATTTTTTCCCATTCACGGCACTAACCTACTATTCTATTTATCCCGTCAACACCTTCAGATGGCTGTAAAATGCAAAAATTGTATGGACTGGATATCAAAAATGTTTCACGGCACCGTGTTTCACGGCACATACGCACTGTGTTGACGGGATCAAATGCAATACTATTTATCAATGATGGAAGGAACCGTTTCTGACTGGGCCAATGCGTGCAGGGTTTCCGTTACTGTCAATCCACCCTGTGTGTGTGATGAATGTGAAATAAAAGATAAATATTAGCTTGTTGCGTTTCATAACATTCAAAGTTGAACTATATAATTTGAGAATAAATGAATTGTCAATCGATTGGCTCTGAATTTCCAGAATATCACTGAAACATAAGAGAGATGGTTGTTTGTTTACCTCTAGAATAAATATTGACTGTGTTGTTGGTTAACCTATCGCGCTCCACGGATACATCATATTAGCTTCTTTTGAGAATAAGTTCAATGCTGTTCATGTAATGTATTGCATTGTAAATATTTGTACACGGAGTCCGAGCTCCAAGCTGTATTTATGGTATGTCGTGGTATGTTATGGTGTGTGGTGTTGAAAAGGGTAACTATACATAGATCGACGGTACACGGTGGCGCCTCTCTAAACCAGTAGCCGATTTCATCAAAATTGCAAAGCATACTTATCTAGCAAAGTATACTTTGAGGGAGTAATCATTTATTTTTCCCGAAATGCATTATTTCATATAGAACAACCGACTGCATGTATTTGATGATTAAAAGTATGCAGAATTATTATACTGAATGTATTACATTAGCACAGCCAAAATGGCTGTGATCATGTAATAAATTCAGTATAATAAAAATAAGTAAAATTTATGCTTAAATTGAAAATTTCTCCCTCAAAGTATACTTTGCAATTTTGGTGAAATAGGCTACAGACACTCTCCAGGGTGTCCGGTTTAGAGAGGTACCACTGTAATTCAGGCGCATGAACTCGCGCATTCTAATATATTTATGTGTGTTTTGCAATCACGATTCATTTATTTCGAGCGGTTCCACTATAGAATACGTAAAGTGGACGAACAAATATCGTCAATGCGCTAAGTATGATGGCCTTCGCTGTTATCTATCACGTCGTGATAGATAACAGCGAAGGCCATCATACTTAGCGCATAGAGGATCGTGATTGATAACAGCGAAGGCCATCATACTTGATCACATCGTGATAGATAACAGCGAAGTCCATCATACTTGATCACATCGTGATAGATAACAGCGAAGGCCATCATACTTGATCACATCGTGATAGATAACAGCGAAGTCCATCATACTTGATCACATCGTGATAGATAACAGCGAAGGCCATCATACTTAGCGCATAGAGGATATTTGTTCGTCCACTTTGCGTATTTTATAGTGGAAACGCTCTAAATAGAACACCCTGTGAGATTCATAGGGTGTCCTTTTTAGATAGGTTCCAATGTAACTCCAGCATATGCCCACGCACGCTCGGACGTATATGTATGTGCTTTGTAATCACGAACAGACGGTGTGATCAATGATAACTAGTACATGGAGCTCATCAATGGTGGCCATGACTGCATCAAATGATGTAATGTTATAGCCGCCTATATTGCTTGTTAGAAGCATGTCTAGTGTTTCATTAATGGAATGGCGAACGGTGCAGATCCTGATCAGACTGTACGGATGCATATATTGATATGGATCTACAATGGTCGCCATCTACCCATTTCTCCAGTGACAGCCACACAGTAAACGCACCGACGTTCTCATTGTGTCCAACATAGACAGTGTCTACCATATATCACTTGTTCTGCACTCCGCACTAGCGTAATTTGTTTCACGTCGAGATAAGCGCCGGATTCCTGACGAATTTACACATTCAGAAGATACTCCAATAACACATTTTCATATAGTAACCAGCGCAAGAAATTCGCACCCGGTTACTAGACGAAAAATGCGCTTACGCGATAGCTTACGTAGAGCTTAGTGGCATTTCGTCAGAAAACCGGTGATTTTTCGACGTGAAACATTTTATACCGGCGCGGAGTGCAGCACCAGTGACATATGTGGTTGTGACTGGAGAAATGGGGCTTATTGGTTTTGCGACCAGTGTAGATCCAGATCAGCCTGTGCATCCGCACACTCTGATCAGGATCTGCACTGTTCGCCATTCCACAAATGAAACACCGGTCATGCTATTAACATGCAATGCAGATCGTTATCCGACTACAATTATGTGTTATTTGAGCTATACTAGTCACAAATCCCATGAGCCCCCATGTATCCAATCACATATACAGCTGTCCAGAGACGCGGAATTTTGTGTAGGACTGATATATACGAGGTGCATTATCACGTGGTTACAACAACAACGTCGGCCACTCCAAAGTAAGTATTCTTTGATATTTTCCTTAATATGCAACGGATTTTGATGAAATATGACGCAGCAAACGCGTCTTCATGAGCTGCATTTGGTGGTCCAGGGAGTTCGGCACATACTCCGACACGGAAATCGATTCTTCGCAAAAACGACAGACGTTTAGGCGAAAATACACCAAATGCAGCTTAACAATACGCGTTTGATGCGCCATATTACATCAAAATCCGTTACGTAATACGGACACTATAAAAGAATACGTACTTTGAATCGGTACTTGTTGTTGTTGTTAGTACCACGTAATCATACACCTTGATATAGCGTTTAGTTTGGGAATAAAGAAACGCGGTGTATCGGTGGTACGCTTGCATGGCCCTGTCCAGAAACATTTTGTATTTCCACTTTTTACACGATCTTATGAACAGACATGTCAAAGTTAATGACTCAGCGTCTTTTATGCTGTCAGTTAATAATAGCACTGGATCTCACACACTATTTGTCAGTTTGTGCCATTAATTATTAGCACGAGGTGTGCACTGCAGTGGCACATTTATGATGCCATGAAAGTATGGAAAGCCAAATCTACATAAATAGAGAAGTGAATAGTAAATAGGTTAGTGCCGTGAATGGGAAAACATATCTGACAAGGCTTAGGAAACGGGATGGGCGAGGCTCTGCCGAGCACATCCCGTTTCCGAGCCGTGCCAGATATTTTTCCCATTCACGGCACTGACCTACTATTCTATTTATCCCGTCAACATCTACTAATGGCTTTACAATGCAAAACAATAATCCCAGCCACCGCACATATTCATACGCAGTGATTAGGTCGTATTGACAGGATATCAAAAATGTTTCACGGCACCGTGTTTCACGGCACATACGCACTGTGTTGACGGGATAAACTCGATAATTAATGCTAGCTGTAAATAATTAGAGCTAGCATTAATATTTACAGATAGCTCCAAATGATTTAGAGAGCCCTTCAAATGATTTGGAGCTAGCTCTAAATATGTAATGCTAGCTCTAATTATCTAGAGCTGGCATTAATTAATTGAGTGTACGTAGAGCTGGCAGTAAATATTTAGAGCTAGCATTAAATATTTAGAGATAGCATTAATTATTTGAGTGTATGTGGATTTGGCGTTCCATATTAAGACGATATATTTTGGGGTCCAGACGTTACCGTTCAGACTGGCCAAGGACCCGAGCATTCGGCGTGTTTCGGCTTTCTTCGGTATTTCCATATATACAACAATACGGTCGGACACGACATCGTATGGTAACAAATACCGCGATTTTACTAACGATCCAATGTAACGGAACTACTTTGGCTGAACGTGCACATGTTCATTTGAGAAGCATTTTTATCTTGCTATAACAACATGTTTAGGAAATAGGTATGCAAAGAATGCTGATTTATAGCTGTTATACCCAGATCGGACACAATTTCGTGTTTAGGAAATAGGTATGCAAAGAATGCCGATTTATAGCTGTTATACCCAGATCGGACACAATTTCGTATCGTAACATTCGAAATACTTGGTTTAACGACCTATCGCCATGAATATTGTGGAGGCAACGTTACATTTTCATTGGAGAATTATCGTTATCCATTAGAAATATATAGAATGTATGTAAACTACCAATTTTTATAAAAGAAATTTACTGTGTTATGCTACTAGTTTGTGTTTTATCTGGCGCTACAAACCTTTCTATAAATAACGATGCAAATGGCGTTATGTTACTCTCAGGGGACGTAACTATTGTAATGTATTCAGTGTTTCCACGCCGAACAGTTTTGGTCATGAACTACATTGTTCGTCATACGTGTTTTACACTGGTGTGTCTGTCTTCACAAACCCATTGCCTTTATTTTTAACGGCGACGTAAATATTTTGGTGGAACTTATACATGCTAATTTGAGAATTGAAGGGTCAGTGAAATAAAGAGGCTTACCCCTCTTATTCCAATTGGTCCTGTTTCACTAAACTTCGTACGACTAAAATGTTCGTAAGTGCAGATTTAGAATAGTCTGTAAATTTCAATTGATGGATTTACATTTATTGAGCATAAGCATAGGCTGCATATGCTCAATAAAACAATAATTGTTTACAAGAACACATTGTTAATGTGAAACTTACAGACTATCATAATTTTGCACTTACGAACATTTTAGTCGTTAGTGAAACGGGCCCCTGATGTCTTCAAGTATCGTTTTCGTAGTGAAATACACAGTACATGCGATTTATTGTAATCCGACTTTGTGTCCTAAATAATACAGTATATAGAGAATAGTAGGTTAGTGCCGTGAATGGGAAAAAATATCTGGCAAGGCTCAGGAAACGAGATGGGCGAGGCTCTGTCGAGCACATCCCGTTTCCGTGCCGCGCCAGATATTTTTTCCATTCACGGCACTAACCTACTATTCTATTTATCCCGTCAACACCTACCTACAAATAGCTTTAAAGCTTTAAAATGCAAAAAGTAACCCCAGCCGCATCGTCAAAATCGGAGAATCGACTAGTATGACAACCGCACATATTCATACGCAGGATATCAAAAATGTTTCACGGCACCGTGTTTCACGGCACATACGCACTGTGTTGACGGGATAATTTGCATTATCAAACTTTAATAGGCAAGGTTGCAATATTATACGTTGTTGTTGATAATACAAATTCGTCTGTACCTGTAACTACTCATATACCATTGTGTGGTCTGATATTGCAATAAAGGCTTTGTTTGGTTCTGTTTTGTTGTAAGGTTATACCCACACACATTTCAAACATGTGGTTTATTCCTGTAACATCTGGCTGTGACTGGAGAAATAGGGCTTTTCGGTTTTGTGACCAGTTTATATCAGATTTGCACTGCTCGCCATTCCACCGACATGCTTCAAACAAGCAATATAGATATTTATCAGGCTACATGAGTGTGCTATTTGATCAGGAGCTACACTGGTCACAAATCCCAATTCTCCAAATAACAGCCACATACAGTATCATGCAAAGACCAGGGGGCCGTTTCACTAAACTTCGCACGACTAAAATGTTCGTAAGTGCAAAATTGTGGTAGTCTGTAAATGTCACATTAACACCGTTATCTTGTAACAATTATTGGAGTTACATTTATTGAACATAGGCTGCTTGTGCAGCCTATGTTCAATAAATGTAAATCCATCAATTTAAATTTTCAGCTGATCCTAAATTTGCGCTTACGAACATTTTAGTCGTACGAAGTTTATTGAAATGGCGCCTGCTGTTCCTAAGACGTGGTTGGTGCCATTTGCTCACGGTGTACCAACCAGATATTGTTCCCTATTGTAAGATTGGACAACTGTTTAAGATTGAGTCCGGTGAACTAAGTACTAATTAACTTACTATGTAAATACATACGCGACTAATTCAATTATGTACATTGTCTCTGCCACGATATATATGGTCTTAACCCGTTATACCCTAAATAACTGCAATGGACTGTGATATGTCGATATTCCAAGCAATGCAATTGTCAGAAAATGATTTTCAGACTAGTCCTTTTTTTAAAATGGGTTTTTTGTTATAAGTAAAAATATGAAAATTACTTGCAAAAGTGGAGATCGTTACGAGCCGGCTCATCAGGATCTACACTGTTTGCAAACACCGCTATATGAAGTATGTAGTGTTGAAATGGTTAATGGTTTCGCAACCAGTTTGGCGCCAGATCACGTAGTCTGACAAAGGTCTACACCGTCCATAGTGCGTATAGCACACCGTAGAACAAGCTGTCGACACAACATATGTTGTCTGAACAGCAGATGCTGTTTACGCGTGAGGCGGTGTACGGGCGTCGCCAGCGATTTTCTTGAAAATGGGGAGTAGTTAAAATAATTTACCATCATTATTAATTACTATCAGCTTAGCATCATTTCTCACAGAAATGTGTTACGGGCGTGGTGTTTGACACGGATTTCCGAGTATATGCGGACTGATTTCCGTGTGTGACCGAATATGTGTGTCAATGTCCGAAGTCATTTACGGCTACTATCGATTTCGTTTTAAATTAGCATTGGCTAAACGCATTTTACGTGGTTATTCCACAGTCTGCTATAAATCTATTGATATTAACCCTTTCACCCCTAACTATTTGGCATGAATTGTTCCATGCCCATTTCTGGACTATTTCATTATTCATGTTTGGGGTAGTTTTCAAATATCTGAAATTACTAACAAAAACTGCAGATACTGATGAGATAGCTTGTTACAAGCCGGCTTATCTGGATCTACAGTGTTCACAAATGTTCGCTTGCTGGTATATATCGTTGGAAAGGTTAATTGACATCGCAAACTAAATACAAACAACGCTATATGTTATATAATTATTGTTGAATGCATTTCCTACATGTAATATCCATTACAGTGGAACCTCTCTAAACTGGACACCAAGAAAACATCATTCTGTGATCTTATATTTGACGCGTTTCCTGGTCATTTATCTCTGATTATAATGTCTGTTCGTGATCGCATAGCACACAGCTATGGCTCAGAATGATCAAATTCCTGATTTACAGTGAAACATCTCTAAGCCGGACACCCTGGGGACCTCCCAGGGTGTTCGGTTGAGAGAGGTTTCACTGTAGTGTTAACCGTTCCAACACCACAGACCGGTATAGTGGTTTCACTGTATTTAAACGAAGATAAGCGAAGTTCAAATACCTGTTGCATTGTATGTTGATTTACCATCATATAACGTATATTTATTGCATATAATTGGCACTCACAGTGTAATAACACAGTGTAATAACACAGTGTAATACAAATCATAATACACTAGTGTAATAAATATCCAAATTAGCGTGTTGAAGAAAACAGGGTTGCGTTTCACTAAAACTTCTTACGACTAAAATGTTCGTAAGTGTAAATTTAGGATCGTCTGTAAATTTCAATTGATGGATTTACATGTATTGAGCATAGGCTGCATATGCAGCCTATGCTCAATAAATGTAAATCCAATAATTGTTTACAAGAAAACATTGTTAATGTGAAATTTACAGACTATCATAATTTTGCACTTACGAACATTTTAGTCGTAAGAAGTTTAGTGAAACGCAACCCTGGTTTGGTGACCAGTACAGCTTCAGCCCTGTTTCTTATGAAATCAGTAACTCTTTAATAAATATCCTTAAATCATCACTCATGTTAGATCCTCCATTTACTCTCATTGCACTTTATGTTAACTGCAAGGTACATGCCCACTCAGTAGGCACAAAATGTTATCTATAGGAATTAAATAAGTGTATAATTGTGTCACTATTTCACCAGTTCTAAAGAGTCCCCGCTATACAGGTATACTCATGTAATAATATTTATTTTACTGATAGTGACGCGCGTTGGTATCAGGCTATTTTCATATTATTTATACTAATTAAATGCGTCACCTGAAAAAATAATATTTTCGACAGTTTATAAAGTATGATAATTGTACATCAAAAAATAAATACACAGTATAAATAGTAATGTCCATTAACATTTTCAGGAAACACGGTTATCGCCCCTGATATTAGTGAGGAAAGTTACGTGTGATATAAACTGTATAATAATGTCAATCAATACGTGGGTTAATGGTGAATTAATATTTAGTTTACCAGAACATGTCTCGGATGATGTATGTCTCTGATATAAAGAACATGTTTGGCCTACTGAGTGGGCATGTACCTTTAATGTTATGCTTAAACATTATAGGTCTAATCTAAGCTAACAACAAATGTCTGTTACATGTACGTACATGTATTAACCGTTATTCGCATACGTCCGTTGTATTAGCTGTTAACTGTTAATATAGAAACATTAAACAATTAAATTAATATCTAAGCTAATATCCAAATACCCGATTTATATATACAGTCGAACCGCCCCGGCCACCTCTCTACAACAACACCCTCTCTGTAACAGCCGATATTTTATATCCCAAATTGGACGATGATTTCCTCTATATCTAACCCTTAGACTGCTGAGCACGAAAATTGTCTTCTGATGTTGATTTCGCATTCTTTCTCAATAAAAACATGTTTTGACAGCACTTTAGAATCATTTCCATTGGAAATGATTCTAAAATGCTGTCAAAGCATTTATTTGATGAGAATTATCGAAGAAATTAAATAACATCGGACGACAAAATTTAATTCAGCATTAACCTCCCTACAACAGCCACCTCTCTGCAACAGCCAGTTTTGCGCCTTCCCATAGGTGGGACAGAGGTTTTACTGTATTGTCATATATCCATTTACAGCCATCGCAATACATGTTAACTGCATGCTATTCTATATTAAACATTAATTAAACTGTTCTTATTAAAGTTAATTCGAAATAATTCCAGCACAAAAATATTTACATAATTCCCTAACATTTGATTGGCCCGTAGCAAGTCTCTGTCCAAAATGTATATCCCAGTAAACTCCCACGCCGAACGTTCCGTAACCGTGAGACGCAGTTAAAATAATTCTGAAGAAAACGGAAAATAAACACATTTGCTTGATGAATTTATTTCAAATGCTGGAATTATAAGGAATTAATGGCCTTTTTGTGGAATTTATCGGGGATATAAACTTGGAAAAATCGCGGGAATACTGGACGAGGCCTTCCGGCCTTCGTCCAGTATTCCCGCGACTTTTCCAAGTTTATACCCCGATAAATTCCACAAAAAGGCCGTTCATTCCTATAATAACTGTTATGCATTTGCCATCACATATGATATAAATTTACACACATTATATGTTAAATACAATTCTGATATAAATACATAATTTATAACCAAGATATCCATTGACGCTCATCGTAATACATAAATCCAAATATCTGTTACATTGTATGTATTTGTCATCAAATATACATTTACGCTCATGTCCGTATATATTAACTGAAATTCTGATAATAACTGAATATTAGACATATCCAAATACCAGTTGCCTGCACATTATGCTATATGAAACTGTTTAACCTAATCTAAGCTAATTTCAAATACCTGCTATGTAGTTTTCATCATATATCCATTTACGCTCCTCTCAGTAACTGCAATACTGATAATAAATATCATATGTAATTATATCCAAATACCAGTTATCTGCAGATTATGCTATATTAAACATTATTTAAACTAATCTAAACTAATTCCAAATACCTGTTATGTATTTGTCATCACATATCCATTTACGCTCATCTCGGTATCTGTTAACTGCCGTCGTTCGACGAAACTTACGATTAAATAACGTCCCCAAGTCCCAGCACTGCTGTGTACAAGTATCTCACCGGAGCTCACTTGCCAATATTGAACGCTGATGTACAGCGCGCGCGCCAAGCAGCTTAGTTTCGTTGCTGTTATCTCTACGCTTGTCTGAACGCTAGCGTTGTTGAATTTGTTGTGGAGTGGAACCCCTCCAAACCGGACACCCTGGGGATCCACAGCGTGTCCGGTTTGGAGGGGTTTCCATATATTTGAAGGTCAGTTGCCAATCGCGCGCCAAGCAGCTTAGTTTAGTTGCTGTCATCTCTACGCTTGTCTGATCGCTAACGTTGTTGATTTTGTTGTGCAGTGGAACACTGCCAAAGCGGATAAATCCCCAGGGTGTCCGGTTTGGAGGGGTTTCACTATATTTCAAGGTCACTTACAAATATTGGCTGTTGTATAGCGCGCGCCAAGCAGCTTAGTTTAGTTGCTGTTATCTCTACGCTTGTCTGATCGCTAGCGTTGTTGATTTTGTTGTGCAGTGGAACACCGCCAAAGCAGGGTGCCCGGTTTGGAGGGGTTTCACTATATTTCAAGGTCACTTACCAATATTCGCTGTTGTATAGCGCGGCGCGCCAAGCAGCTTAGTTTAGTTCCTGGTATCGCTACGCTTGTCTGATTTCTAGCGTTGTTGACTTTGTTGTGTAGTGGAACCCCGCCAAAACGGCCCAAGGTGTCCGGTTTGGAGGGGTTTCACTATATTTCAAAGTCACTTGCCAATCAATATTGAACGCTCATGTATAGCGCGCACCAAGCAGCTTAGTTTAGTTATGTTAGCTGTAGCTCAGCTCTACGCTTGTCTGGGCCCGGTTGTTCAAAACGGACACTTTTGATGTCCACAGGGTGTCCAATTTGAAGGCGTTTCAATATGTTTGGAGATCAGGGGCCCGTTTCACAAAACTTATTACGACTAAAATGTTCGTAAGTGCAAATTTAAGATCGTCTGTAAATTTCAATTTATGGATTTACATTTATTGAGCATAGGCTGCATATGCAGTTGTTTATAAGAAAATATTATTAATGTGAAATTTACAGGCTATCATAATTTTACACTTACGAACATTTTAGTCGTAGAAAGTTTAGTGAAACGGCCCCCATGTGACAGTGTTAAACGCTGATGTACGGGGGTGTCAATACGGTTTGAGCCCTGCCTACTTAATGTGCCATACATATTTAAATGTCCATATTAAGGTTCAACATAATCCCCTTGGAGTTCAATGTACTTATTCCACCATTTATGTAGGTCGTCTATCCCACGTTTGTAGAAGGTTGCATCTTAGTACCCAAACCACACCTCCACAGCACCCTGCTGATAGCCAGGTCAAATTATTACGGGGGTGGGGAAGAAGTTCGTAGCCACATTCATGTAATAAACACCATGAACGTTGGGTGTAACTAATGTAAACATTCATTGATATCTGTCTCGTGCAAGCCTTCTCTGACTTACGTGTTTGACAGACAGAAACGAAAAACAAACAACAAACAACTGATTACTATCTTATAAATCCTACAAATGTTGGCTTCATGAATTTGCCCTAGTCGTATCTTACGAATATTGATTTCAAAAAGCAGTCATACTTGCCGAAAACGACCTCGAATATTGAAGCAAAATTCAGAGTTCATGCGTAATTAAAATTGCGCATGAGCTCTGAACTTTGTGTCAGGTTTCGCCGTTTTCTCGTTTCTTGTTTGCATTGCATACGTTTAATTGGGTACAATTCAAGAAAACGCATGGGTCAAGCACGGATACTCGTGACGGACATTTCACATTGACTACACATACAATGTAGTACTCATTGAAGCCTGCTCAACAATGAGAATACCCGAAATACGTATATTGATGTTGAAATACTGAATTATTCAATAAAATGACACGATAACTTACAATTGAGTATGCAAACGAACGACTGGAAGTATAATGTGTTTGTGTATGATGGCTTGTCCAACCGCAGTATTATGATATACTTGCTTCCTTTGCGGACGATCTAGTACATGCGCCAATACAGTTTGGTGAATTTGATTCTGCATAAACTAAACGGGGTGGAGCTAATGTTTGAATATGTTCGACAATGACTAGCTGATGGAGGTGGTCGAGCGTTTGAATATTGTCGTCAAAGTGTTAAATAGCTAGCGGATGGATTCTACACTATATTCGTACAGATGTTCCCAGTAATTGACAGATATGAGACACGCCATGTGATTTTGTACCGTCGGACATCAGCGTAATTTCATGAAATACGTTTACAAAATTTACAATATCTTCCGTAAATGGCTTCAGACGTAGACAAAACTTTCAGAGTACATGCGGAATATAATTCCGCATGTACTCTGAAAATGTTATCAACTTTTGACTTTATTTATGAAATATATTGTAAATTTTGTAAACGTATTTAATGAAATGTCCGTTGGTACAAAATCACATGGCGTGTTCCATATCTGTGTTCAGTCACTGTCCTTTGCAATGTCACTAAAGTACATCGGATCGAAGTATACAATTTCAATGATAGCACCAACATTAAGCCGCATTTGACAGCATGCACATCTGTTTTTATGTCGGGTTTTATATCCGACGTGTTGATCTGACAGGCAATGACGTTTTGATCTGCCTCCATTGTTGCAATAAATGTGAATGTGACTGGAGACATGGGGCTTATGGGATTTGTGACTAGTGTCCCTCCGGATCAGATAGCGCACTCATGTAGACTGGTAACGATCTGTATTGCTTGTTAGAAGAATGGTGGATGTTTCATTGATGGGATGGCGAACAGTGTACATCCTGATCAGCATGTGCGGACGCACATGCTGGTCTGGATCTGCACTGTTCGCATAACATATAAGCCACATTTCTCCACAGATATGATGGACACCCAATGCCAACATGGAAACCAAATATATGTACAGCTTTTGAACATTTAAATCCGACCCAGTATCTCCCGTACTGAGATAAAATATAAACATAATACCAGTTGACCTGGCCAAGTGGATAAGGCAGTCGCCTCGCAACTTGGAGTTCTAAGGTCCGATCCTCCACTCGGGCTGATATGGCCGGTTGTTGAGCCGCCAGCTAGTTAAATGAATGGTTCAATTTGCCTTCCTGCAACATGTCTGGCATATCTGATAGGAATTGGTAAATGTAAGTACTGATGTACGCAGATAATCGTGTCTCATAAGTAAAACATGGCTGGCGCTTTCAGTTCAATATGTGTGGCACTATAATACACAACACATTATCTGTTACTTTACAGTTTCTTGTGTTACCTCAACAACATGTGTTGTGCTTTGTAATCGTGAACATATATTACCATCAGTGAACCTCACCCAATGAAAGACAGTCAAGTCGTCAGTGTCCGGTTTAGATATGTTCTCTACTACAGTGGAACCTCTCCAAACCGGACACCCTGGGAGAACCCCAGGGTGTCCAGTTTAGAGAGGTTCCACTGTAAGTATGGTATACGAGTGCTGCAATACATGTGTGTTTGCATTGCGATCACGAACAGACATTACCACTATATGTACAGTACAGTTAAAGCTGCCAAACGGATGCGGTCTCGCTGTCCGGTTTAGAGAGGTTTTACTGTTTAATATAGTTATGTTTCATACAATGTATTGCTCGTTTCCAGATTTTCAGATGTCTCGTTTTTCGGTTTTCATGAGTTCATGTTTTTCTCCGCTCAGCTGTTAGTGGTCTGTGGAGATATAGTACTCGCTACGGAGCCCCGCTTGGGATTTTTGTTATTAATTCGTTCCCACGAAATAACAATTCGTTCCCTTAATTTAACAATTCGTTCCCTCGAATTAACAATTCGTTCCCACGATATAATAATTCGTTCCCTCGAATTAACAAATCGTTCCCACGAAATGACAATTCGTTCCCTCAATTTAACAATTCGTTCCCTCGAATTAACAATTCGTTCCCACGATACAACAATTCGTTCCCACCAATTAACAATTCGTTCCCACGATATATCAATTTTCTCCCACGAATTAACAATTCGTTCCCGTGGGAACGAATTGTTATTTCGTGGGAGAAAATTGTTAAATTGAGGGAACAAATTGTTAATTCGTGGGAACGAATTGTTAAATTGAGGGAACGACTTGTTATTTCGTTGGAACGATCACCTGCGGGGCTCCGTAACTCGCAGTTTCAGCATATTGATATTTTCAACGTTTCAGAGCAATACAGGTTTACTGAGACATGCTAATTAACCGTGGGTAATAAAATATCCGAACACGCCATCTCTCAATAATTCCGATAAATAACCATTAGCGCAGGTATTAATTGACATACATGTGTACTTCGTATCACGGTATCGCAGAGTTAGCAATGGCTGTTTTACTAGCAGTCGACAGTAACAACATTTGAATTACTGTCTGTTCCACGTTTTGCTGCCAACGAACTTTTGGCGATTAAACATAATAAATCTAAAAGATATTTAAATGTAATTACGTTTTCATCAATAACAAAAGAGTCACCCTCCTCATGGTGTTTAGCTCACCTGAGCGAAGCTGCATGATCACGTAGTTAGAACAGCAACAATACAATGGCTGAAAGTGTTGAAAGCGCACCCACTCCACAGTAAGTATTATTTGATAGTTTCCTTAATATGCAACGGATTTTGATGAACTATGGCACAGCAAACGCGTCTTCGTGAGCTGCATTGGGTGGTAATGTCGTTTTTGCGAAGAATCGATGTCCGGGTCAGTAGACACGGACATCGTTTCTACGCCAAAACGACAGCAGTTTGGGCCACAGTAACAATAAGCGTATGATGCGCCATATTTCATCAAAATCCGTTACATAATAAGGACAATATAAATACGTACCTTGAACCGGAGGCTCTTCTAGAAGTTTAAAAAATTGGTGTTGTTGTTGTAACCACGTGATCATGCACCTTGTGTATCTTGATTAATTACTGCTTTATATGTAACGTTCGAACAAGGGCGGCCATTGGCGTTACCGAACGACACCAGTGTAATGACGCAACTTACACACCCGTGTTTAAAACATATGTATATTCTGTTTATATTCTAATATTATTTCATTTAATGATATTGATGATATTGAAAAAAAGCTAACCGATGTCTGAATGTCCAAAACATGATTGCCTTTTTAAATAATAATAATAATTATAGAGTATTTATATTATTGAGCCGTGATACACACCATGTGCCTTCAGTCCTCTGCTACTGCAGACGAACGGCATAGACCTGCGTGGTTGCGTGCAGGCTGGTCTGGGCCTATGCTGGTCATTGAGCACTGAATGTACATTTACTCGTGTGGTGGCTCATAACATTGTATGATATAAAATACATGTAGTTATAGAATTAAGTCGTATGCGAATTTTAAACACTCGTACATATTCAAGGTGTATGATCACGTGGTTACAACAACAAGTACTGAAATTTCCAGAAGCCCTCCGAAATGAATAGAGGATATTCATATTTTTGCAACGAATATGACATATATGTTCATCGAGTGGTGTGGAATGTCCATATTTCACGAGTGTCGTTAGGCACGAGTGAAATATGGACATTTCACACCACGAGATGAACATATATGTCATATTCGTTACAAAATATGAATATTCTATTTATTAAATACTTTTCCATGGAAATTAGCAGTTTTTTAGACTGTATACGGTAATTAATGTGTATTTGCAACCTATTTGCAGTCCGGCACTGCAGGTGCGCGTTATGAATATAGATAGCGGAAATAGTCGTGTTTATTTCATCGATGAGAACATATGACTTTTATTTACATCGTATAACTATGTATTTCATTGGTAGGTATATAATAAAAATACGTAGATTTTTATTTTGTCATTATGTAACGGATTTTGATTAAATATTGCGCATCAAACGCGTCTTGTGAAGCTGAATTTTGTGGTCTATTCTTCGCAAAACGACATAAGTCTGTACCGAACTCCCGGGACAACCAACTGCAGCTCATGAAGACGCGTTTGCTGCGCCATAGTTCATCAAAATCCGCTGCCTATTATGACTCTCTGTATACGGTATGACCATGTATTTTCGTCGCATACATATACATGTAGTGTGCTATATGTGGCGTGCGCTATAAACGGCGTCGCCATTGTGGGCTTACAGACAGGTCAAAAAGAAATGATGGCACATTTATATTAATTGCCTTACTCTAACTGGCCGCTCACCTCCATACGTAGGAAGAAGTCGATCTCTCATTATACGTGGCTGTGTCTGGAGAAATGGGGCTTATGTGATTTGTGACTAGTGTCTTTCCTGATCAAATAGCACACTCCTATAGCCTGGGGGCCGTTTCACTAAACTTCGCACGACTAAAACATTAACGATGTGTTCTTGTAAACAATTATTGGATTTACATTTATTGAGGTAGGTATTGAACTCAATAAATGTAAATCCATCAATTTCAATTTCCAGACGATCCTAAATTTGCACTTACGAACATTTTACTCGTACGAAGTTTAGTAAACGGGCCCCAGATGACTATTTGTATTGCTTTTTAAAGGCATGACGGGGTTTCGATAATGGAATATGGATGGGCCGTGACCTAGGACATATAGCATTGGACTTCAATACCGGAGGTCCGGAGGTTGTGAGTTCAATCCTCACCATAAGTGTGAAGAATACTTGCATAGCATGTCCATCTCACTGGTCAGTCGGATAAGACTTTAAACTGTGGCCCCGTTTCTATATGATTTTAGCTGTTGTTGGGATGTTAAACCCTGTCACTTTCACGTTTCATTGATTGAATGACGAATACTACAGATCCTGATCAGACTGCGGATGCATATGCTGATCTGGAATTCCACTTGTGACATCATTCGGTTGGGATGTCAGTATTTATTTGTAATAAATTTTGGAATTACGCAAACGCATATTCAAGTTTAAAACTAGCGCGAACGTTATGAGACCCGCGGGCATATTCCACAGATACTAAATTCTGTTGTAAATTGGCCTTCTGTCGCGAAAGGCCTCGACAGGAGAACGTCCAACTATGTGTGGTGTACAGTATAGCATAGCTCGTGCATAATGTATCGTAGCTTGTATATCGTAGCTGATGTAGCGTAGCTGCTGTTGCATAGCCTGGTATAGCGTTAGTTGCGGGCAGTAACTCTGTAAAACTCCCGTACCGTCCGTAGCATGCTACGGACGGTACGGGAGTTTTATAGAGTTACTGCCCGCAACTGGTATAGCATAGCCACATGTTGAAGTAACGGACATAGGTCTATAAATACATAAAATATACATAAAAGTATCAAAAAGTGAAAAGAAAATAAGTTAAATATTGTTTTTACTCCATGTTATAACACATTATACGAAATATGTGGTAATGTGTTATAACAGGGAGTAAACACATTATTTAACTTATTTTGTTTCACTCATCGATACTTTTAGGTATATTTACTAAAATGTTCGTAAGTGCAAACTTATGATAGTCTGTAAATTTCACATTAACAATGTTTTCTTGTAAACAATTATTGGATTTACATTTATTGAGCATAGGCTGCATAAGCAGCCTATGCTCAATACATGTAAATCCATCAATTGAACTTCCCAGACGATTCCAAATTTGCACTTACGAACATTTTAGTCGTAAGAAGTTTAGTGAAACTGGCCTCTGGAATGCAATGTAGTATGGCAGGTATAGCACAGCATGTGTAGCATAGCTGGTGTGCAATGTAGTATGGCAGGTATAGTACAGCATGTGTAGCATTGCTAGTGTGCAATGTAGTATGGCAGGTATAGCACAGCAGTGTACATTGCGGAAGTGCAATGTAGTAATGGCAGGTATAGCACAGCAATGAGATCATTGCTTGGTGTGCAAAGTAGTAAGGCAGGTATAGCACAGCAGGTGTAGCATACTGGTGTGCAATGTAGTATGGCAGGTATAGCACAGCATGTGTAGCATTGCTGGTGTGCAATGTAGTATGGCAGGTATAGCACAGCATGTGTAGCATAGCTGGTGTGCAATGTAGTATGGCAGGTATAGCACAGCATGTGTAGCATTGCTGGTGTGCAATGTATATGCAGGTATAAGCACAGCATGTTGTAGCATAGCTTGTGTGCAATGTAGTAGGGCAGGTATCGCACCAGCAATGTGTACATAGCTGGTGTGCAATGAGTATGGCAGGTATAGCACAGCATGTGTAAGGCATTGCTGGTGTGCAATTTTTGTTATATATGGCAGGTATAGCACAGCATGTGGGAGCCATATCAGGTGTGCAATGTATTATGGCGGATAGCACAGCAAGTGTGTAGCATAGGTGTGTGCTAGGTGCATGTAGTAGTATGCAGGTATAGCACAGCATGTGTAGCATAGCTTGTGTTGCATAGTTGGTTATTGTAGCTGTTGCGGCATAGATGGTATATACTTATGGTGTGTTATGAGTGGCGTATGTTACATGTACACGTAGCTGGTGCAGTTTAGCTGGGTCAGTATAGCTGGAATGACATAAATGGGGTACCTGTGCTGTAGTAGTATTGCTGAAATAGCGAACAGTGGATGTTGTAGCGTAGTTGGTGTAGCATATCCGGTTAATGTAGCATAGCTGTTCTAGAGTAACATTGCTGATGTGGCCAACAGTAGCTGGTGCAGCATAGCTCGTGTACAATGTAGCATGGCTGGTTTAGCTGTTATAGAGTAAAATACTGTTGATGTAGCCAACATTTGGTGGTGCAGTATAGCTGGTGTACAATGTAACATGGCTGGTTTAGCTGTTATATAGTAATATTGTTGATGTAGCCAACAGTGGGTGGTTCAGCATAGCTGGTGTACAATGTAACATGGCTGGTTTAGCTGTTATAGAGTAATATTTCTGATGTAGCTAACAGTAGGTGGTGCAGCATAGCTGGTGTACAATGTAACATGGCTGGTTTAGCTGTTATATAGTAATATTGTTGATGTAGCCAACAGTGGGTGGTTCAGCATAGCTCGTGTACAATGTAACATGGCTGGTTTAGCTGTTATAGAGTAATATTTCTGATGTAGCCAACAGTAGGTGGTGCAGCATAGCTGGTGTACAATGTAACATGGCTGGTTTAGCTGTTATAGAGTAATATTTCTGATGTAGCCAACAGTGGGTGGTTCAGCATAGCTCGTGTACAATGTAACATGGCTGGTTTAGCTGTTATAGAGTAATATTTCTGATGTAGCCAACAGTAGGTGGTGCAGCATAGCTGGTGTACAATGTAACATGGCTGGTTTAGCTGTTATAGAGTAATATTTCTGATGTAGCCAACAGTGGGTGGTTCAGCATAGCTCGTGTACAATGTAACATGGCTGGTTTAGCTGTTATATAGTAATATTGTTGATGTAGCCGACAGTAGGTGGTGCAGCATAGCTGGTGTACAATGTAACATGGCTGGTTTAGCTGTTATATAGTAATATTGTTGATGTAGCCAACAGTAGTTGGTACAACATAGCTGGTGTGCAATGTAACATGGCTGGTTTAGCTGTTATATAGTAATATTGTTGATGTAGCCAACAGTAGGTGGTGCAGCATAGCTCGTGTACAATGTAACATGGCTGGTGGTAGCTGTTATAGTAATATTGTTGATGTAGCCAACAGTAGGTGGTGCAGCATAGCTCGTGTACAATGTAACATGGCTGGTTTAGCTGTTATATAGTAATATTGTTGATGTAGCCAACAGTAGGTGGTGCAGCATAGCTGGTGTACAATGTAACATGGCTGGTTTAGCTGTTATATAGTAATATTGTTGATGTAGCCGACAGTAGGTGGTGCAGCATAGCTGGTGTACAATGTAACATGGCTGGTTTAGCTGTTATATAGTAATATTGTTGATGTAGCCGACAGTAGGTGGTGCAGCATAGCTGGTTTACAATGTAACATGGCTGTTTAGCTGTTATATAGTAATATTGTTGATGTAGCCAACAGTAGGTGGTGCAGCATAGCTGGTGTACAATGTAACATGGCTGGTTTAGCTGTTATATAGTAATATTGTTGATGTAGCCGACAGTAGGTGGTGCAGCATAGCTGGTGTACAATGTAACATTGCTGGTTTAGCTGTTATATAGTAATATTGTTGATGTAGCCAACAGTAGGTGGTGCAGCATAGCTGGTGTGCAATGTAACATGGCTGGTTTAGCTGTTATATAGTAATATTGTTGATGTAGCCAACAGTAGGTGGTGTAGCATAGCTGGTGTGCAATGTAACACGACTGATTTAGCTGTTCTACAGTAATATTGTTCACAGCCAACAGTAGCTGCTGTAGCATCGCTGGTCTAGCATTGCCATATCCCAACATGCCCATTATACCACACTATGTGGCAATGACTTGCGTATTACTTTATGCATACATTTTAAAAGCAATTATTATGTTATATAACATGTCTACTTGGCTTAATAGTAATGCGTGTTTGTCGTAATAGATTCACAAGTGGTTAGCATCATCGCGAACTTGGAAACCACATAGCCGTGGGGCTTATAATTTGCTACAAAGACATTCTTGTATGACAGCGGTTGTGGCTGAATACCAAGGCAACTATTAATTTCAAAAGCAAAAAACTTCTTCTGAGAAACGACATTAGAATATTATTTGAGCACTATCCTACTATTCTATTTATCCCGTCAACACATACAAATGGTTTTGAAATGCAAAAAGAATAACCACAGCTACAGTACATATTCATACACAGTGATTATGTCGTATTGACAGGATATCAAAAATGTTTCACTGAACCGTGTTTCACGGCACATACGCACTGTATTGACGGGATAAAAGCTACATATGGCCTACCGGTTGGTAAAAGGAACCATGCGACATTTGTGGCCAGTATAGCTTCTGATTATCATGCATGTGGTAATACATGTAGCTGTTTCTTAGATGGAAATACAATCTTCATTTGACGGAGTAGCGACCGGTGTAAACCGTGATCAGACTGCGCGTATGCGCAGGCTGGTCTCGGTTTACACTGGTCGCAACATTCGTCTCGGATAAAGTATAGGCTATTCAATCTCTGTCTTTTATTCGCTTTATCAGGGACTTAGGGTGTGCACTATGTCTCTGGATGTATGTACTGTAAATCAGTTTTTAAATACCTTATATATCTGCAGTCCTAAGTCACATTGACTTAAAACTTCATATGCTTATTAGTCATCATCCATATATTCATGCTGTATACCACTCATGCGGCCCCTATGCCCAAGGTCAAGGTCAAATGACTTAGATGTTTGCGTTAATATTTTGTCAAAACTTGCGTTAAAGTTTTCATATACCGACTATCTCTATAACCGTAAGTCAGATTTGCTTGACAGTTCGTATGTTTATTGGTCATCATCCATATATTCATTCCGGCCCATGTGTCACAAGGTGAAGGTCAAATGACTTGGAAGTTTGCGTTAAAGTTTTTGTCCAAATTTGCGTTAAACTTTTCAAATACCTACTATCAAATTACTTGCGTTATTATAAAATCTGCGTTAAAGTTTTTACACACCTCATATCTCCACAATCGTTACTCCAATTTACTTCAAACTTCCAATACTTCCTTGTCATCATCCATATTTTCATTATATAGCCTGCACATGTGATCAAATGACTTTAAAATATAAGGTTTGATCATGTCCAGCCGTGTGCAAACGTTTGCTGTGGCCCGAGGGAACTGTTTGAAACCCAAGGCCGCAGGCCGCGGGTTCAAACAGTTCCCGAGGGCCACAGCAAACGTTTGCACACGGCTGGACATGATCAAACGTTATTGTTACATTTCCAATGTCAATGTCAAATGACTTTAAAATATGCTTTAAAGCTTTTACATATCTTATATATTCGCAACCCGTAATTCAAACTTCAAATAAATACACACTGAGACCATAAAATGCCTCGGCGGGCTCAACATGCGGGTAGCGGCCATCTGGTCTTCATATTCTTGCTTAAATAAAATTAGTTTTATTGCGCTGTTCTGCTGTTAGATGTCATTGTCACTTTACTCATACTAATACAACAGGAAACGTGCGCTTTGCCATGTGAGGAAATGTGCAAGACTAAAACTGTCCATTGTGCGACATGTCCGTCGCGCCATTGTCTCGTGTGTACGCCACAAATGAAAGTAATTGAGAATTAACGTACGCTTGTCTCCTGCCTCGTATGCAATGATCACGACAGCTTAACGTCATTTGTTAATAGTTCTGTAGTGGCGTCGGATTACATGGTTAAATGGACCCGTAGTTGATAATAAGCCCAGTAGCCGATTTCACCAACATTGCAAAAAATACTTTTCTAGCAGAGTATACTTTCAGGGAGTAATAATTTATTTTTCCTGAAATGCATTATTTCATACATAACTAACGACTGCATATATGTGATGATTAAAAGTATGCAGAATTATTATACTGAATGTATTACATTATCACAGCCATTTTAGCCAAAATGGCTATGATAATGTAATCAATTCAGTATAATAAAAATTAATAAATTTATCCTAAAATTTAAAATTTCTAACTCAAAGTATACTTTGCTAGAAAAATATACTTTGCAATGTTGGTGAAATCGGCTACTGGTGGCCGTATTAGCTCAGTCGTAGTAGACCGCCGGGTTGCGGATCTGGAGACCTCGGGTTCGTATCGCACCTCGACCACTGCGAATCGCCGATTCGGCGTGTCCCTTGGTCAAGACAACTTCGTGCTAACTTAAATAGTCGATCCCGACTGACATGCAAGGTCATCGAGCCAGTGCCGTCGTTAAATCAAAGTATTTATAATAAGTCCTTATGACATTGTAAATGCTGACCATTATTATGAGGGGAGCAGATCAATGGTCAAAACGGCCCCTAGTCAAAACGGCCCCTAATTGGTCAAAACAGTCCCCAAGTTTTGGGAATTTTTTCTACACACATATAGAGAATAGTAGGTTAGTGCCGTGCATGGGAAAAAATATCCGGCAAGGTTCAAGAATTTCTTTATTTCTCATCAGAAGTATATGTTGTGACCACTCATTTGGTCACAACATATACTTTGGTTCAGAAATAAGGAAAATAGATAGAGAATAGTAGGTTAGTGCCGTGAATGGGAAAACATATCTGGCAAGGCTCAGGAAACGGGATGGGCGAGGCTCTGCCGAGCGCATCCCGTTTCCGTGCCGCGCCAGATATTCTACTATATACCCATTATTCTATTTATCCCGTCAACACCTAAAAATGGCTGTACAATGCAAAAATTGTATTGACTGGATATCAAAAATGTTTCACGGCACATACGCACTGACGGGATAAATATTGCTTCTTAATATTCATCTAAAATAACAATAATAATCTCGCAGATTTTAATTTCGAAAATAAGTTACATTTTTCGTAAACGACGTTGGAAGTTGACACAAATTTGTTTTGTCAACTTTCGAGTTAATTTACGGAAACTATCACATTTTTTCGAAATAGATATCGGTAAAAAAACGAAGTGATATGTACCAGAAGCCTGTCACATGTGTTCTCAAAGAGTCAGTAATCTGGTCAAACTCGCTTTTCATGGAAATATTGAAACGAAACCGGCACATGCCTTACATGTACACGACACTGTGACTGGAGAAATAGAGAATAGTAGGTTAGTGCCGTGAATGGGAAAATATATATGGCAAGGCTTAGGAAACGGGATGGGCGAGGTTCTGCCGAGCCCATCCCGTGTCCGTGCTGCGCCAGATATTATTAGGTTTGAGGCGGCTTTCAGCTGCGCCGAAAACCTATTGTATTCGTTGTTTTTTTTTTGTTTTTTTTGGGGTTTTTTTGTTGTTTTTTTTTATTCAGCCGTTCAGTCTACAACCCAAACCGCTGGTCGGATCGACTTCAAATTTTGCATGCCGATTCGGATCAAGTGTGAGCAGAGACTCAGAAATTTTCAGAAATCTCTTAATGCCACTTTCCACGAAACCGGAAGTGACGTCATACTTTCTATAACTTCCTTATTTTCCAACCGATTTCAAATTTTTTTGCATTGGAAAGCTGATAAAATTCTCTATCTCGAACTCGCTGACAGTTCTCGGCTATCTGGTGAAATAAGAGAGCTATAGGCATTTGAAGTTGAAAAATGTACATACTTTTCAACGATTTTGCCGATTTTTTACCGAATTTCGGCTGATAACGGGTGGTCTTTACAAACGTTTTCCAATTTGTACAGTAATGTCAGCAACATAATTACTTGCCAGTGTGATAGGGGAGTGTCAGGCGCATAAAAGATGATAATTTTCAGAGCTCTATCTTGACTACTTCCGGTTCTATTGGATGTCAAAGATGAACGTCTTTTTTTCAAGTTTTCAAAATAGAGCAAACGGATGTGACGTCAGCTTCGTTATCAATATATTTCAAAATTTCTTGCAGCGGTCGATATTTCAGTCCTTTAGCTAAAACTTTCCCGCTTTGTGCCAGGCCTATGGTGAAAAACAAACGAAAACTTCACTGGCGGAATATTGCACATATTTAATTTTATTAGGTGTATTTACAAATGGCGTAAACTGCAATTTAAGGGCGATAACTATCGAAAAATAATCATCCGCTGATTTACGGGCTCCCTCCATCTACACCAAACCGCTGGTCGGATCGACTTCAAATTTTGCATGCCGATTCGGATCAAGTGTGAGCAGAGACTCAGAGATTTTCAGATATCTGTTAATGCTACTTTCCACGAAAACGGAAGTGACGTCATACTTCCTATAACTTCCTTATTTTCCAACCGATTTCAAGAATTCATTTTGTATTGGAAAGCTGACAAAATTCTCTATCTCAGACTCGTTGACAGTTTTCGGCTATCTGCTCAAATAAAAGAGCTATATGCATTTGAAGTTGAAAAATGTACATACTTTTCAACGATTTTGCCGAATTTCGGCTGATAACGGGTGGTCTTTACAAACGTTGTCCAATTTGTACAGTACTGTCAGCAACATAATTTCTTGCCAGGTTGATAGGGGAGTGTCAGCCGCAAGAAAGATGATAATTTTCTGAGCTATAATTTGAGCTATAAAGATGAACGTATTTTTTCAAGTTTTCAAAATAGAGCAAACGGATGTGACGTCAGCTTCGTTATTTATCATTCGATTTCAATTGTTTTTGTTGTAGTCGATATTTCAGTCCTTTAGCTAAAACTTTGGCTGAGGATCGAACCCGGTATCCCTCGCTCCGAGTCCATCGCTCTACCTCTAAGCTAACCGGCCCCACATCGGTGTGATGATACGAACACTATAACGTTGGACTGTTCATTCTAAAACTTCAGAAATTCTTTTTGCAACCGATAGTTTACACCTTGGGCTAAGGCTTAGTTACACATGAAATCAATGTTTGAGGCTCAAACCGTTGATGCAGCTCAAGCTGCTCTAGTTCACTATTCTATTTATCCCGTCAACACTACAAATAGCTTTAAAATGCAAAAAATAACCCGAGCCACATCCTCAAAATGGAAGAATCGCACATATTCATACGCAGTGATTAGGTCGTATTGACAGGATATCGAAAATGTATCACGTCACCGTGTTTCACGGCACATACGCACTGCGTTGACGGGATAAATGGGGCTTATTTGTTTTGCGACCAGTGTAGCTCCAGATCAGCCTGTGCATCCGCACAGTCTGATCTGGAGCTACACTGTTCGCCATTCCGTCAAATAAACTCCAGAGATGTGCTATTCGGTGACCAGTACAAATCCCATAAGCCCCATTTCTCCAATATATTATAGGAATGAATGGCCTTTTTGTGGAATTTATCGGGGTATAAACTTGGAAAAGTCGAGGGAATACTGGACGAAGCGATAAAAATTTACAATTTTCGAAAAAAAAAAAAAAACCTCATCCAGTATTCCCGCGACTTTGGCAAGTTTATATCCCCGATAAATTCAACAAAAAGGCCGTTATTTCCTTATAATTCCAGCATTTGAAATAAATTCATCAAGCAAATGTGTTTATTTTCCGTTTTCTTAAGAATTATTTTAACTGCGCCTCACGGTTACGGAAAGTAGTTCGGCGTGAGAGTTTACTGGGATATACATTTTGGACAGAGACTTGCTACGGGCCAAACAAATGTTAGGGAATGGTGTAAATATGTTTGTGCTGGAATTATTAGTATGTGGCTATGCTGGTTGCATAAATCCTAAGCTCCATCATCTCAGCCGCGGCCACAAATACCCTACCAGACGTGTTTGACCAAGCTTGTGGAAAAATACGTTGTTTTGTCATTTTGTCGGCCTACTCCTTATTGCAATTGCACATGCGTATGCATGTTTTTCTTTTCTGTCAAACAATGGATCGAAAACCCTTGTCAGTATAAAATTATTTTTTTTAAAAGTCCGCAGACGATAATTTGCTACTTGTTTACATACAAACCGGTCATAAACAACACACAGAATAGGTGAGACAGGTAATATACCCGTGCCAGTATTCCTTTTCAATATTGATTTTGAGATTTGTCATCAAGTCTTATGTATTCGAGGGGTTAGAGTGACGGATATCAATGCCGTAGGTAGTGAGTTCGAATCTTAGATTTGCATACATACATGTATATACACATATATTTTGATTTGTTTATGTTTTATTACATATTTCTTTTGTATGTGTGTTGCTCTTACAAATTACATTAATTAAGCATGAGATAGATTACATGTAGAACGTTAGTCTCACTTTGAAGAAAAATAATAACTAAATGCACATTTCATATGTGTGTACATGAAGAATCTGGAGTATGTTCTCGCCGATCATGTCACATTGAGGTCATATAACAATCGTGATAATCCTCGCCGTTTCACGTATTCCCTTATCCAGCAAGCAATCATAAAAATAACAGAACGATATCGACCAAAAGTAATGCGTTTTGTGAGGTTAGAACTCTCGACCAGATAAAATGAACAAAAGTTCTGCTAACGTATGGATATTCTCCCGCTTCGATACCACTGAGACACTACATGTCTATTTTGCGCACCAAGATACTCTATTATATTGACATGCATGCACGAAAACAGGCTATGATATGATAATACACCTGGTCTAACTATATTTGGACTCATCGATTGACCTCCAGCAACTTATTATCGTCTGTCATGTATACACCTGCAATGGTTTTGCAGTCTGTTTTTAGCTCGCCTGTACGAAGTGCAGAAGAGCTTATGGCATACCCCCGGCGTCGTCGTCGGCGTCGGCGTCGTCCACAAACTTAACGTTGGGTAAATGTCTTATAACTTCTGTTTCCTTTCATGGAACACCTTGTTATTTCATACATGCATTCCTCAGATGACCCTCTATCATGCTGTAGCAAATCCATGACCCACCACACAGTCCTTACCCCAAGGTCAAGGTCACAAACTTGGCACATTCATAAACTTAACGTTGGGTAAATGTCTTATAACTTCTGTTTCCTTTCATGGAACACCTTGTTATTTCATACATGCATTCCTCAGATGACCCTCTATCATGCTGTAGCAAATCCATAACCCACCACCCAGCCCTTACCCCAAGGTCAAGGTCACAAACTTGGCACATTCATAAACTTAACGTTGGGTAAATGTCTTATAACTTCTGTTTCCTTTCATGGAGCACCTTGTTATTTCATACATGCATTCCTCAGATGACCCTCTATCATGCTGTGGCAAATCCATGACCCACCACACAGCCCTTACCCCAAGGTCAAGGTCACAAACTTGGCACATTCATAAACTTAACGTTGGGTAAATGTCTTATAACTTCTGTTTCCTTTCATGGAACACCTTGTTATTTCATACATGCATTCCTCAGATGACCCTCTATCATGCTGTAGCAAATCCATGACCCACCTGATGATACTCTATCGTGCTATAGCAAATACATGACACAGCGGCCATCCCTTACCCCAAGGTCAAGGTCACAAACTTAGCACATTCATAAACTTAACGTTGGGTAAATGTCTTATAACTTCTGTTTCCTTTCATGGAACGCCTTGTTATTTCATAAATGCATTCCTCAGAGATGACCCTCTATCATGCCGTAGCAAATCCATGACCCACCGCCTAGCCCTTACTCCGAGGTCAAGGTCACAAACTTAGTACATTCATAAACTTAACTTTGGGGTAAATGTCTTATAACATCTGTTTTCTTTCATGGAACGCCTTGATATTTCATACATGCATTCATCTGATGATACTCGGTATCATGCTATAGCAAATCCATGACCCACCGCCCACCCAATCGTTATCCCAATGTCAAGGTCACAAACTTAGCATGTTCATAAACTTGTTGGGGTAAATGTTGTGTAACTTCTGTTTATTTACAGGGAACGCCTTGATATTTCATGCATGCATTCATCTGATGATACTCTATCGTGCTATATCAAATTCATGATCCACCGCCCACCCCTTTCCCCAAGGTCAAGGTCACAATCTTAGCACATTCATAAACTTAATGTTGGTGTAAATGTATTATAACATCTGTATCCTTTCATGGAACGCCTTGATATTTCAAATATGCATTCATCTGATGATAATCTATCATGCTATAGCAAATCCATGACCCACCGCCCATCCCTTACCCAAAGGTCAAGGTCACAAACTTAGTACATTCATAAACTTAACGTTGGAGTAAATGTCTGTTTCCTTTCATGGAACGCCTTGCTATTTCATACATACCTCAGATGACCCTCTATCATGCTGTAGCAAATCCACAACCCACCACCCAACCCTTACCCAAAAGTCAAGGTCACAAACTTAGCATGTTCATAAACTTAACGTTGGGGTAAATGTTGTGTAACTTATGTTTCTTTACACTTTGAACACCTTAATATTTCATGCATGCATTCATCTGATGATCCTCTATTGTGCTACAGCAAATACATGACCCACCCCACCCTTTTCCCCAAGATCAACATCATAAACTTAACGTTGGAGTAAATGTTTTTTTATAACTTCTGTTTCTTTACAGGGAACACCTTCATATTTCATACATGCATTCATCTGATGATACTCTATTGTGCTACAGCAAATCCATGACCCACCCCCCCACCCCTTTTGCCAATGCCAAGGTCACAAACTTAGCATATTTATACATGCATTCCTCATGTGAATAGCTATCATGCTGTAGAAAATCACCAACTTAGTGTGTTCATAAACTTAACGCTGGGTTAAATTTTGTTTTCCTTCTCTTTTCAGGGAGCGCATTAATATTTCATACATGCATTCATCTTAATATGTTATATCATGCTATATCAAATCAACGACCAACGTTCCACCACTGACCTCAATGTCAAGGTCCACCGCACACCCCTTATCCCAAGGTCAAGTTATATAATATTCATGTTTTTTTATATAACTGTGACAAGTTTGAATGAAGGTTGCCAACAGGCGAGCTTCGTTGTCTTCTGACAACTCTCGTTTGTTTTGCAATGTACATGTTCACCGTTTGCGCATACACATGAGTGTTCGGCATATATTTCTTAACACGTTAACCCTTAGACCGTGTTTTTGTTCTAAAAATAAAATATGAAAAGTACTTGCAAAAAGTGCAGATCCTGATGAGACGGCTCGTTACGAGCCGGCTCATCTGGGTCTACACTTTTTGCCAATATAGTAGGGTCAACGTGGGAACAATTTTCCGCTAACCCCAAAAAAATTGCAAGAAAAAAAACGTTTTATAGTGTTTTTCTGTACTACTAGGTCTGGAGAAGAACATATCAAAAGTTGGCCGAAATCTAACCACCAGAAAGGGTCTAAATGTGACGTCAAAAAAGATGGCCGCCATTGATAAAAAATGACTAAAATCTCTCGTATCTGTTAAATAATACACTTTCTTGCCAAATAACTTGTGAACATTATTGCTGATGTTCATTGTTTTATTAAAGGTATACTTTCTTGTTATGATACAATGTATCAGTGGTTCATGTGACATCATGCCGTCGAAAATGACGTCATGACATATTTCTGTAGGGCTATAACATTTACATTCGTAACACGGTAAACAGTATATATGATGCATAAATGAATAAAAATTTACAAAACTGGGCCCGTAAATTGTCAGTTTAATTAATAAAAGAGCCAGTGTATGAGAAAGCCGACCTTATCGCACTTGAGATTTTCGCCATAGACATTGTGTTTTTGTAAATAAAGTCGAAAGTTGAGGAAAATTCCAGAGCAAATGCGGAATTACTTCAACATGCCGAATAAGGAAGATGAGGAAGGTCACAAGAAAGCGATAATAGAAACTGCCGCCAAATTCATCAAAATTGATATCAAAACCATTATTACACCTTTAACGGACGAGTATCCGAAAGCTACAGACCTTGAACTTGAATCTGCTTTAGGATACATTGCGCCTAGTTTGCGCTGTCTGCTTCAAAATATTCTCGTCGGAAAGGACACCCGTCAGAAAGAAGCAAGTATTGGACAAGCACTTGTTCAAGCAGTTCGTCCAAGGGCTTTAATTACGCCGTTACAAATCGGGCTCGCTGTTCAAATGCATCATCACTTCCGATCAAAGTTTTTGATAGACATCCTGTCCACCATGGGGTATTGCTCCTCATACTCAGAAGTTCAAAGGTTTGAGGAAAACGCTGCTTCCGCAGTTGCCCCTGATATTTTAGGTAATGTCAATATGGCCGATACGATGTTGTTGTTTGCAGCAGATAATGTCGACCACAACATTGTGTCACTAGATGGAAAAGGTACATTTCATGGCATGGGGATGATAGCAGCCATAACCCCAAGCCAACAAATTACTCAAACTCTCCGAATTACATGTTATTGACGAAACAAAAGTGGACATTGTGGAGTACGGTTTTGCAAAGCAATTACGTTGTAGTATACAATTCCAACCACTGGCAGGTCTAATCGATGTGGGTCATACTATTGACATATTGTGGGAGGTATCCTTTCGGTTTTGTCAACCAGTACCAAATCGGCAAGGCATGATGCACGTACTGCACAAGCAATTAGACCATCCTGGACAGTCATCGATAGTCTTCCTTCCAATGATCGACATGTACCCGGGCGACAAGACATGTATCTTCTCTACTCTCGAGTATATTTGCAAGCTTTCGTCTAAGTATAACGCCCCACCGGTTGTTACATTTGACCAGCCACTCTTCTGGAAAGCTTCCGAGATAATACACGAGGTTCCTAACAATAGTCCAATACGAGATGTTGTGCTGTTATTAGGAAGCTTCCACACATTTATGAATTTGCTGGGAACATTAATGGTTTGAAGTGGACTCAAAGACATCTTAGAGACGATATACGGCGAAAATGCAGTCGTACATGATGAGCGGAAAAGCTGTGCAGCGCTCATTTCGTGGACATCTCTTTGTCAGTCAGTGTTTTTACGGAACAGATCGCAGCCAAAGCCATTGAAAGTGTACCGGACCTTGATAATCACATACATATACATGAACCCGAGAGTGTGTACACATTACAGGAAGCCGGTGAAATTGACTTAGACACATTATTGAAATCGGATTGCATATAAAGAATTGTGAAACGTATTGGCTTATAAAAAGTGTGAATTATCCAATGTTTCAGAGACGAGCAAACTGTGGCTGAACTATCAACACAAGTTGGGAGTTGCTCGTGAGCTAATCAAAGCTGATCGCGCAGGGTCATGGAAAATGCACCTCCACGCTATATCTGAGTGCCTACCAATCATTGCTGCTGCTGGGCACGCCAATTATCTGAAATCTGCGTATCTCTACCTGCAGACAGTTGAGGCAATAGCAATTGAAAAGCCTGCAGTGTTCCAGAAATTCCTGAAAGGATTCCATGTAATGAGGGGCACCAATCAGTACTGGGCTGGCATTGGCTTGATGGAAGGAAGGAGACTGCAATGATCTTTTCTTTAGGTCCGACAAAGACAAAGAAAAGTCAAATGTGTATAACATCAAAGTTATGAAACAGTCGCTTGGTGATGATGTCTGCTCTGGCATGTTGTTTGTCCATGCGTTCTCTGGCTGCGACACTACTTCAAGAGTGGGTGGAAGGTGGGTGCAAGCGATGGGTAATTTTAACGATCGGGGTTCATCCTTACCGGAATTCCGACTGGAGACCTGGTTTGACCCTCACATACGTTTTTGGCATTTTGTATGTGACAGTTGAATCTGGTTATACCCCTTATGTGAGTATTACGATTATTCGTAATCCTATTTTAGAGGAAGGGGCCAAGTGACTTTGGTGTGGTATGGACCTGCCACCAGGTCAGGTTATTCTAATTTCAGGGCTGAATATATTGTTTCTCGATGTAAATATTCAGGTGTGATTTTGGAATTTTCCCCCCAATGCAGCAGGTTAAAACGGGATCGAACCCGTTTGCCCGGCCTTACATGACCTTAGCTGTTGATAGGCCGTTAAACACCAATAAACAAACAAGCAAACAAACTACTTCAAGAATATTTGGGGTCGGCAAGAAGTCTGTTTTCCAAAGATTTGTCAAGGGCGATTCTGTCTTGCGCGCATGTTCAAAGATCTTCTGTACACCAAATACAGACCAAGCTACTGTAGAAAGTACTGGCTGCAAAGCAATGGTCTCCCTGTTCAATGGAACCCAATCTGCGTCTCTAGTGTCATTGCGCTATGGTTACCTTTGCAAGAAAGTGTCCGCAGCAAAGACTTTTGTGAAACCAGAAAGACTGCCCCCAACAACCTCGGCCACAAATCTTCACTCTCGACGGACATACTTACAAGTCCTGCAGTGGATGGGCAATAATGAAGGCATGGATCCCACTAAATGGGGCTGGGATGTACAAGAGCGTAAACTTGTTCCACTCATGATGGACAATAGTCCCGCACCAGATCAACTGCTTAAAATGATCAGATGCAGTTGTTCCTCGGGATGCAGCACACTGAAATGTAGCTGAAAAAAGCATGGACTTGAATGCACCACGGCTTGTGGACATTGCCAAAATGGCAACTGTGACAATGTGTCCCAAGATTCCGTTTCAGATGACGATGAAATTAAAGACAGAAGTGACTGATATTTAAATTAGAATTAAACCACGTCATGACGTCATTCTTCATGATATGACGCTATTCTCGACGTCATGACGTCACATGTAACACTTTTATCACGTTCCGGAATTATTCATTTGGTAAAATAATGAATATTATAGGTAATATTCACACTTGCATGTGTGAGAACTTGTTGAATTTAACAGGTAGGACTAACGTTTAGCCATTTTTAAACATTGACGGCCATCTTTTATGGCGTCATATTTCGACACTTTCTGGTGGTCCGATTTTGGCAAACTTTTGATATGTTCTTCACCAGACCTTATACTACAAAAAAACACTATAAAACGTTTTCTTGCAATTTTTTTGTGGTCATGTAGCAGTTTGACCCTACTAATACCACTATACTGGTCTATGGTGTTGAAAGGGTTAAATCACATTTTCTCTCGATACGTCGGTATTCTAAATATAGAAACTGTCCAAACAAGCCAATAAAGCCGGATATAAGACACGTTCGGAATGCCCGCTTAATATTGACACAGTTTGCGCTAAAGAAAGACATTATTATGTTGACTTGCCGTCGTAACTTGGTTTTTAACAGACCGAACTCACCCGCCCGTAAATCCAACACCAAGCGTTCATGGCACATTGCTGATACGTGATTGCCATTAAGGAAACTGGGCTGATTGCACTGGTGGTCAGTCTAGCTCCAGATCTGTCACTGGAGGTGCGGTGATTAGTTTATGTTTGGTCAGTCTAGCTTCAGTTTGTGACTATAATTGTGACTTATTTCATGTGTGGTCAGTGTAGCTCCATATATGCCACATACGGAGCCCCGCAAGGGACATGGATTTGTTTTATTAATTTGTTCCCTCGAATTAACACTTCCTTCCCACGATATAACAATTCATTCCCTCGAATTAACAATTCGTTCCCACGAAATTACAATTCGTTCCCTCAATTTAACTATTCGTTCCCTCGAATTAACAATCCGTTCCCACGATATAACAATTCGTTCCCACGAAATAACAATTCGTTCCCGTGGGAACGAATTGTTATTTCGTGGGAACGGATTGCTAAATTGCGGGAACGAATTGTTATTTCGTGTTTTTAAAAAAAAGAATTATACGCCCCCTGCAGGGCTCCATAGCGACCGGAGACTTGGGGTTTGTCTCATTTGTGGTCAGTCTAGCATCAGCTCTGTGACTAGAGAATTAAGGCTTAGCTCAGTTGTAGTCAGTCTAGCTACAGATATGCTTGTACATTCCAGTTGTACATGTAGCTCGCTTGCGCATGGTGTTACATGGCCGTCCCCGGCCTTAAATGACCTTAGCTGTTGATAGGCCGTTAAGCCCCAATAAACAAACAAACAAACATGGGCGTCAGTTTCTGGAATTATCATATACATGAACATGCATGCTGTTCTGACCTTATTTCTTTTATGGCGTAGCCGTTTTTGATTTATTGCTGATATTGATTAATTCATCATGGGTGTCACCAGCATTTTTGAAAAGGGGGTTCGACTTTCAGCTGTGAAGCAACCGTAATAGGTAAGGGGTCCAGGGGTTGCCCCAGGGGTTGCTTCTAAACCCCTTACATATTTAGATTGCGTCACCGCCGCGGAACGGTCTGGATTTCCAGAAGCCAACTGGTGCGTTCATGTATGTTATTACCTCCTCGGTAAAGAGTTTTAGGTAAATTAAGAAGTGAAAAGTGGCATATTCTAATTCGATTGGTGTCACTTGACTGTGTTTTGTTAGTAGGGCATTTGAATAATATAATGTCTGTCCATTCATGCACTGAAACCGGCTATCGCGGATCTCATTTATATAAAAAATAAATCCTGCTGGCTACAAAAAAAGTGGGTTCGTGGGAAACCATCGAACCTCCCCTGACGATGCCCTTGTGTGTATCATGTCGGATATTTCACTGACATATGTGTATTCTGATCTGGGAATACACTACTGGCAAGCAACTATTATAACCCAGTCACATCCACAAATTATTGGTTATGTTCCAGGCCAAATATATATGGTGGTACACGCGACAGGCCGTTCTTGATCCTTTCCTTGTTTTGCGATATTTCGAATCATCCAAATCCAAAACATCTGAATAAAAGAATGAAATGCTGGGTCAAATGATGGTTAAATTATCTGATAGTTTAGAAAACATTGTGGGAAAAGGAGAAATTGCTTGTTACAAGCAATTTCTCCTTTTCCCCACAATGTTTTCAAAAGACATCTTCTGCAGAGGCGTGAAAAGTCGTCTCTATCAGGGAATTAATTAATTAATTAATTATCTTAATTAACCCTTTTCATACTGAGGATACGCCATTATGTTTGCAGAAAATCCTAAATATTTTCCTTCTATGCGCTCAGAAGTATATGTCGCGACCACCATTGGAACCGTCTCGTCGAGTGGATTACAATGCACCCCCTTTATTGCATTGTCGATGTTCGCCGATATTGATTTCGAAAATATTTACCATCACTGACGACGAAAGGTGTCACAAAATTCAGAGCTCATGTGGATTCCACATGAGCTCTGAATTTTGATGTCAATTTTCCACGTCATTTGCGGAAAACATGCAAAAAATTGTTTTAATCAATATCAGCGACAAACGGCGATTCTATGAGGTTTGTATATTCCATGGCCGTGCACATATACCGTTGGTTTGACAATACACCTTTAAAACGTTTGAATCACGGTTAAATCAGTATCCTATTTTATCCCGTCAAACATTTTTGATATCCTGTCAATACGACCTAATCACTGCATATGACTATATACGGTGACTGGGTTATTTTTTTCATTTTAAAGCTATTTGTATGTGTTGACGGGATAAATAGAATAGTAGGTTAGTGCCGTGAATGGGAAACATATCTGGCGCGGCACGGAAACGGGATGTGCTCGGCAGAGCCTCGCCCATCCCGCTTCCTAAGCCTTACCAGATATGTTCCCCATTCACGGCACTAGCCTACTATTCTCTATGTGTGCACACTTACTGGTTATATTATGCGCCGGGCCCATATATCGTCGCAATGTCCTTTTTTGTCATACTGATCAATGCGTATTTTACCAGACTCATAAAGTGCGGGAACTATCTTCGGAGGCGATGTTACCAGTCCAGATTGTCTCATTGTGTGAAATTCCGTCATAATTAACGCCAATTGATTGGCACCGCGTCCTCAATCACTGTCGGGGACAACTACTGGCAATATGTATATAGGACCCGCCCGCCCTGCGAAAACTGGGTCATTGGACTAACGAAGAGCGTAATCCCATACTTGGGCCGTTTATTTCCATGGCGGGGAGAGTACGTCAGGAACATCTGTAGCCTATGTCACCAACATTGCAAAGTATACTTTTCTAGCAAATTATACTTTGAGGGAGAAATTTATTAATTTGTATTATACTGGGTTTATTACATTATCACAGCCATTTTGGCTGTGATAATGTAATACATCCAATGTAATACTTCTGCATACTTTTAATCATCAACTACATGCAATCGTTAGTTCTATATGAAATAATGCATTTCAGGAAAAATAAATGATTACTCTCTCAAAGTATACTTTACTAGATAAGTATACTTTGCAATGTTGGTGAAATCTGCGACTGGTGCCCGTTTCATTAAACTGAGTACTGCGTACTGCGTTCGTAAGTGCTAAATTGTATCCACAATAACACTTATTCTAACAGTCGATTTTTGAAAATGTGTGCGATATATTTAATGACATACAATGTAAACTCGTTGATACAGATTGGTAGCATTAGAGAAACACGTTGATATGAGAAGCAAATGCATACAAATCTTCGTACGAACATTGTTATCGTACGAAGTTTAGTGAAACGGGCCCCTGGGGGCCGTTTCACTAAACTTCGTACGACTAAAATGTTCGTAAGTGAAAATTTAGGATCGTCTGTAAATTTCAAGTGATGGGTTTACATTTATTGAGCATATGCTGCATATACAGCCTATGCTCAATAAATGTAAATCCAAAAATTGTTTACTGGAAAATAATGTTAATGTGAAATTTACAGACTATCATAAGTTTGCACTTACGAATATTTTAGTCGTACGACGTTTAGTGAAACGGCACACTGGTGTTTAGTTACACATACCCGCCTGTGTTGTATGGGGCGTATTATGCGGGCGGACAGACCTCGTCCACGCAAAATCTCCATGGAGTTATTGCCCGCCCGGATCCAGTTCTACTGGACGGATCGTAACCAAATGTGATATACATGTTGATTATGGAAAGCTGACGAAGCATACGTTATTGTCAATGCTTTCATAAGAGCTATCTAACCTTGTTTACGGACTATGCCTTGACGGCCATAGGCCCACTTGTTCTAAATTTGTCAATTGTGATGCGATAAAGCAGAGGGGCTTCACTTCGTACGAATATAATGTTCGTAAAATGTGCAAAATTATGATAAATTTCAAAAAAATGATAAATTTCACATTAACACTATTCTTGTAAACAATTATTGGATTTACATTTATTGAGCATAGGCTGCATACGCAGCCTATGCTCAATAAATGTAAATCCATTAATTGAAATTTCCAAACGATCCTAAATTTGCATTTACGAACATTTTAGTCGTACGAAGTTAAGTGAAACGGTCCCCTGATATATGCCCCCGAGAAAATGTATGGTATCATATAAGGCATATGTCACTAACCTTATAACGTTTGCCATTCAATGGCTATTTCTAGAAAACTTACATTCATGTAAGTTTTCTGGAAATAGCTGCTGAATGACTAACGCTATTAGAATGTCGTCATCAGCAGGTGATGTTACTTCCTCGCGAACTTTCACTTTCGATCTTTACCGCAAGGAAGCCAACCAGTTGGCAATTACAAATAATACGAAACGCCAGTCCCTGTCGCCATGTCAATGAAAATCGAGAACATTTGGGGTCTTCCTGTTTCAGATATTTAGTTTACCAATAGTTCATGCATCACTATCTATCACACTGGGTCATGCAATTCAACCCCTGCTCCTAAATAAATTAAGTCATATTACAATGAAAACTCGAAATGCGCAAATCAGTAAAACAGAGACGGTCAAACCCTTTCCATCCTACTGTTCACAACGGAAATATGCAAACGCAGCAGATCCAGATGAGCCGGCCTACAGCAAGCCGTCCAATCGAGACCTTGCGTGTTTGTAAATAAGTGTTCACATATTGCTTTTCTAACAATTCCCTATCAGAACAACGAAACGTTTCATAAAATATTACAAACGCAAGGTGTATGATCACGTGGTAATTACAACAACAACAAGTACCGATTCAAAGTACTTATTCTTTTATAGTGTCCTTATTACGTAACGGATTTTGATGAAATATGGCGCATCAAACGCGTCTTGTTAAGCTGCATTTGGTGGTCTCTGTATTTTCGCCCAAACTTCTGTCGTTTTTGCGAAGAATCGATTTCCGTGTCAGAGACACGGAAATCAATTCTTCGCAAAAATGACATAAGTCTGTGCCAAACTCCATATACCACTAAATGCAGCTCATGAAGACGCGTTTGCTGCGCCAAATTTCATCAAAATCCGTTGCATATTAAGGAATATATCAAATAATATTTATTTTGGAGTGGGCGGCGTTGTTGTTGTTGTAATCACGTCATCATGCACCTTGAAACGTATCCATGTCTAATATTTAGGGGTGAAAGGGTCAATTTATATACCTGACGTTATTGTTAACACCTCAGTACCTTGTACAGTGGGGTCAGCGTGTAAGTGCACACACGAACGAACACGACAGGTTGGTTCCATGGGGTCAGCGTGTAAGTGCACACACGAAGAAACACGACAGGTTGGTTCCATGGGGTCAGCGTGTAAGTGCAAACACGAACAAACACGACAGGTTGGTTCCATGGGGTCAGCGTGTAAGTGCACACACGAACAAACACGACAGGTTGGTTCCATGTGGTCAGCGTGTAAGTGCACACACGAACGAACACGACAGGTTGGTTCCATGGGGTCAGTGTGTAAGTGCACACACGAACGAACACGACAGGTTGGTCCCAACCTGTCGTGTTCGTTCGTATGTGCACTTACACGCTGACCCCACTGTATGCTGTAATATATAGACATGAACGTTGTAGTATTCTTACGGAAGCCCATTAGGGCCACTTCACTTTTTTTGAATTTCCATTCATTCAAGATGTTTTCTTGAATTTTCAAGTTCTTTTCTTGAATTTTCAAGATCTTTTCTTGAATTTTCAAGAAAAGATCTTGAAAATTCAAGAAAAGAACTTGAAAATTCAAGAAAACATCTAAATTCAAGAAAAGATCTTGAAAATTCAAGAAAAGAACTTGAAAATTCAAGAAAACATCTTGAAATTTCAAGAAAAGATCTCGAAAATTCAAGAAAAGATAAAAAAAAAAATTAAGTGGCCCTAATGGGCTTCCGTATATTCTTGATTTCCTCGTGTCAATCGATTTATATTAACGTCGACCTCAAGATGCCATTTTGTATTGACTGAGTGAATAAAGAGTTTTGTACTTGTACTTTATACGTACATTACCCACATTACTACATTGTACCACGTGCGTTTTCAAATGTGACTAATGTCTGTTGCACGTGTTTAAAGATTAAATCTAAATTATATTTAAATTCAAGTACTTTTTCATTGGCTATTAAACAGATTAAATCTAAATTATATTTAAATTTAAGTACTTTTTCATCAATTACAAAAAAAGAGTCGCCCTCCCGAAATTAGTTTATTTGAAATTCCATCAAATATTGATTTAATTGCGTAAAAAAATCGTATGGGAATTTAACATGGTGCAAAAAGAAGCTGAGGAGCCGCCTGAAGGGTCGAGTCGAAACACGAACACTTTTGGCAGAATGGCACCGAACATGTAGATTGCTTGGACATTATGTAACTTAGAAGACAAAAGTTAGATTTTGAAAATCGGTCTTAAAGTCCCATAGGGAAAATGTATTTTTTTGGCAATAAAATCAATATTTTATGAAATTTCATCAACTAAGCTTTCTTGCGAATGGTGACTTTTTTGTTAGTTTGTTATTGATGAAAAAGTACTTACATTTAAATATTCTTTAGATTTAATGTGTTTAATAGCCATAAGTTCGTCGGCAGCTAAACGTGGAGCAGACAGTAGTAAATATACAGTGGGGTCAGCGTGTAAGCGCACACACGAACGAACACGACAGGTTGGTTCCAACCTGTCGTGTTCGTTCGTGTGTGCACTTACACGCTGACCCCACTGTAAATATATTCGGCACAGCCTCGGGTTAATATTAAATCTACCGGAAATCGCATCAAACCATGCATAATGGTACAATATTGCATTGTTTATTGGGCGATTGTCCAACGAAGCGTCTCATTAAGGATCGACTATTAGGTAAAAAGTTGCCATTTTTGGATAGAATTGGATATTTGTGCCACAAGCTGTATGAACTGTTCTATGAGAGATTTGTCCTTATCTTAATGATGGTATGGTTTTGGAATTGCCTGCCGTGTTAAATAGCTACATTTCGTCGATATGAATTTCTAAAATTGGTCAATGTATCCGTCGGAAATATGAGAACAAAATGCAACCATGCTGAAATGTGGCTGTGACTGGAGAAATGGGGCTTATGGGTTTTGCGACCAGTGCAGATCCAGATCAGACTGTGCATTCGCACAGTCTGATCAGGATCTGCACTGTTCGCCGTTTCATCAATGAAACACCCGCCATGATTCTAAAAAGCAATACATACTATTGGCAGGCTATAAGAGTATGCTATTGGATCAGGAGCTACACTGGTCACAAATCACATAAGCCCCATTTCTCGAATCACAGTCACAAATGAATGCGGTATTGAATTCCACTTGAGCTCTGACTGTTGAGTGAGCCTAACGTTCGACATGCTTTACGGAAATAGAATGACCAGACATTTATTTTATATATAAATGGTCCGTGATAGACTCTTTCAGTGCATGGAGGAGCAGACATTGCAATATTGAAATGATCTACTAACAAAACACAGTCAAGGGACGCCAACTATATTGCGATATGCCAATTTTCAGAAATACGCTTCTTAAATTACCCAAAACTAGTTATCGTGCAAACATACCCGAATGCAGCATTTGGCTTCTATCAAACTATTTCCATGTCTGTGAAGCGACCGAAATATGTAAGGGGTCCAGGGGCAACACATGGACCCCTTGCATAGTTGGGTTGTTTCACCGCTGAAAGTCGAACCCCCTTTTCAAAAATGCTGGTGACGCCCATGATGAATTAATCAATATCAGCGATAAATCAAAAACGGCTACGCCATAAAATAAATAAGGTCAGAGCAGCATGCATGTTCATGTATATGATAATTCCAGAAACTGACTTCTAAAATGTGCAATATACTATGTATATGGTGTCCTACGATGGCAAAACCGTCAGCGCATGCGAAATTAAATTGTGCATGTGCAGTGATGGTTTTGCCAACTCGCCAACTTTTCAGACGTTATCTTTCGTAATCTATATCGGCGGAAACACACGATGATGCAGTAAATATAGCAAAAGAGCAGGATATGCACTGGTTAAAATCTTCACAAGCGCCTTTTATCATGACGCGTTACATATTATTGTGTCCTCTAGTTTTACAGAGGATAAACTCTGCAGTATATCGGTACTAATATACACATAAAGCGTCGCTGTTTTGATATAAATCAGTTGGACGTGTCCCGTTTAATTGCAATTGTCAATTTACTGCTTCTCCGCTCGGAAAGCGAAAGTTAGAACTGGCAAAAAAATCTATAACATGACGGGTAATGTGCGTGACGCGTACATTCTATTTTGGACCTCTTTGAAATACAGTGAAACCTCTCTAAACCGGACACCCATGGGAGGTCCCCATGGTGTCCGGCTTAGAGAGGTTTCACTGTAAATCAGACATTTGATCGTTCTGAGCCATAGTTGTGCGCTATGCGATCACGAACAGACATTTGCATCTGAGATAAATGACCAAGAAATCCATCAAAAATAAGATCACAGATGTTTTCTATAATTCCGGTTTAGAGCGGTTCCGCTGCATATTATGTTAACTGGAGGTATATCCCTGCGAAAAGCGCAAAAATAACGGGTAACTATATCATCACACATGCCAATGTCACTTTCCTCATAGCTGGATCAGTTTCGCAGTTATTTCAAGAAAACTTACAATTAAAGTAGAACCTCTCTATACCGGACACGCAAGAAGTATGTATATCCTTCATTTTATGGTTTCAGTGGTATATATTTATGATGATAGTGCCTATTCAAGTTTGCTAACCACAGCCGCATACATTGGCATAGTCATATGTCTTATTTACAGTGGAACATCTCTAAACCGGACACCCTGGGGACCTCCCAGGGTGTCCGGTTTAGAGAGGTTCCACTGTATGTCAGTTTTCTCGAAATAACTTCGGAACTGTTGTGTGTATAGTACGCATCATTGGATTATATCCCGTCAGCACAGTGCGTATGTGCCGTGAAACACGGTGCCGTGAAAGATTTTTGATATCCAGCCAATACAATTTTTGCATTTTACTGCCATTTGAAGGTGTTGACGGGATAAATAGAATAGTAGATTAGTGCCGTGAATGGGAAAAAATATCTGGCGCGGCACGGAAACGGGATGTGCTCGGCAGAGCCTCGCCCATCCCGTTTCCTGAGCCTTGCCAGATATGTTTTCCCATTCACGGCACTAACCTACTATTCTCTATATACCGTGTAATTTTGCACCGTATATGAACATGTGCTGTATCATGTCGACATTGCTGCAGTAGTTACTGAGACACTTTGAAAAATGTACATCGAAATTATCCAAAACGGCAGATACTTGTGACATCGATTACCCATCGCCGCCGTGTTGTAATTACTGCTGCACTAGGCACCCATTTTATATATAATTACAATGCATATGTATATACAGTAGAACCTCATTAGACCGAACACCATGGCAACATACGTGATCTTATTTTTGATGGGTTTCTGGGCCATTTATCTCAGATGTTAATGTATGTAAGTCATATGCCTATTTATAGAGATACGTCTTTAAACCGGACACCCTGGGGACCTCCCAGGGTGTCCGGTTTAGAGATGTTTCACTGTAATCGTCTGTAGTAATTTTTCATAGAATGGCATATGTGCAACATTTGTATTATAGACTGTATGCTGTTGTCGATTTACAGTTTGTCTTATTTAAAGGTACATGCCCAGTAGGCACATGTTCTTTATAGGAATGAAATAAGTGTATAATTGTGTCACTATTCCACCTGTTCTAAAGATTTCGAGTGCCCGCTATACAGATATACTCATTTAGTAATATGTATTTTACTGATAGTGACGCGCGTTGGTATCAGGCTATTTTCATATGCAAATGAGGCATGGTATTTTTTAATTATTTATACTAATTAAATGCGTCACCTGAAAAAATTATATTTTCGACAGATTATAAAGTATGATAATTACACATCAAAAAAATAAATACAGAGTATAAATAGTAATGTCCGTTAACATTTTACGGAAACACGGTTATCGCCCCTGATATCAGTGTGGAAAGTTACGTCTGATATAAAATGTATAATAATGCCAATCAATATGTGCGGTTATGGTGAATGAATGTTTATCCCGTCAACACAGTACGTATGTGCCGTGAAACACGGTGCCGTGAAACATTTTTCATATCCAGTCAATACTATTTTTGCATTTTACAGCCATTTGTAGGTGTTGACGGGATAAATAGAATAGTAGGTTAGTGCCATCCCGTTTCCTGAGCCTTGCCAGATATTTTTTCCCATTCACGGCACTAACCTACTATTCTCTATGTGTGCCTACTGAGTGGACATGTACCTTTAACAAAGGAACTTTACCCAAGTTGTTACATTTGTGTTGATGAAATGTGTATGCCAGATATATGTGGCGACAATTCCTCTTTTAGAAGAATAATTTGAAAACGCTTGTGAGCTGATTTTCTGATCATTTATGAATTCTATTATAATGGGAAATTCCATTTTAAACACAGTTCAGTGCATGCAGTACTTTGATTCATAATGTCATTGCATACATATGTGATTGTTCTTCAAACAGCGCACACAGTTGGTAATCAAATAAAAACAGGTATATTACTTTTAATAAAACATAATGTGCGTATTGCAAAGTAATTAGCAATCTTAAAATATAGAGGTGCTCACGGTTTTATAATCAAATATAATTTAGTACCATGGGTGATACACAGTACCACACGACAGTTGCGACCAGTGTAGCCCCTGATCACGCTGATCAGGGGCTAAACTGGTCGCCATAAATTATCTCAAGTATGCTTGTTTTCCAACCTATATATAACAAATCGGGAAATGTGTTCAGTACTCAGGATATAGACTGGTTTAAAGTTACCTTGAGTCCTATTTTATCATCTGGATACCCTGGCGTGCTCATCTTAACCACAGGTGGAAGACTCGGACCTATGACACCAAAAAAATGCCTATTAAAAAAAATCCCATTAACCCACCCACTTGGTCTCGTACAGTACATAACGTTAAGTCAAGGTGAGCATAAATAGCGCTATTATAGAAAGAGCCCTCTTTTTTCCGGCTCGCACAAACACAATAAACATCGATTAAATGTATGAAATATGTCCTCTGCAATCGATTAAAAGGTATTAGGTGTGTGAATATACTCACTTCAAATCGCTGTTTCAAGTATTTATTGAGTTATTCGCGTTTTGATTACCCCATCCAAAGCGAAAGTTGCGTGTACGAAAGAATCTCACACAGAATCGGAGGCCGTCCGGCTGGATTATCGGTCATATTTGGCCGATAGCTGATCGCCAGCTCAAACTAAAGTCGTGCACCATGATCATATACATTAGAGACTCCAACCATACAAAGTTCGTCCAATTGTGATCGTTCGCCGATCTAAAAAACACTTTTTTCTAATTTTATTGACTTTCTTTCATGATTCGCGTACTATCAGATTATGTCTTCTGGAAACCCTGAAAAGGGAAAGTCCTCGCGTCTATTTTTAGGTTTAACCAATCAGAGATGTTCTTACATAGACGCTTCGGTGGTTGTATTATGGAAGATAGTGCATTGACCCAGTTCCAGATAATGAACGAAATTATATAAAAAAGTGTTTTTTAGATCGCGAACGATCACAATTGGACGAACTTTGTATGGTTGGAGTCTCTAATGTATATGATCATGGTGCACGACTTTAGTTTGAGCTGGCGATCAGCTATCGGCCAAATATGACCGATAATCCATCCGGACGGCCTCCGATTCTGTGTGAGATTCTTTCGTACACGCAACTTTCGCTTTGGATGGGGTAATCAAAACGCGAATAACTCAATAAATACTTGAAACAGCGATTTGAAGTGAGTATATTCACACACCTAATACCTTTATCGATTGCCAGAGACATATTTCATACATTTAATCGATGTTTATTGTGTTTGTGCGAGCCGGAAAAAAGAGGGCTCTTTCTATAATAGCGCTATTTATGCTCACCTTGACTTAACGTTATGTACTGTACGAGACCAAGTGGGTGGGGTAATGGGATTTTTTTTAATAGGCATTTTTTTGGTGTCATAGGTCCGAGTCTTCCACCTGTGATCTTAACCACATCAAAGATAAATGCAATATTATGATATTGTTTTTGGGACAAATTACTTTGTTGCTCATTATTTGCGGACATATTAAAAGGGCTAGAAACCGGGTGTGCAAATTCTGAAATTAACGTAGAGTGCTCACATACCATTATTCGTTATGGAGGAATTTATTTTCCCGTCACTCACCACCACGTCCCTCTCTCTCTCTCTCTCCCTCCCTATCTCGCTCCCACATTGCCTCCCAGCTACCCTCTCTCCCTCTCCCTGCCTTTCACACTCCTTCTCTCTCGTCTCTGCCCTCTCTCTTTCTTTGTCGTTCTATCTCTGTCTCTCTGACTCGCTCCTCTATGACTCTCTCTCCTCTCTGACTCGCTTCTCTCTGACTTTCTCTCTCTCTCTCTCCTCTCTGACTCGTTCCTCTCTGACTCTCTCTCTCGCTCCTCTCTGACTCTCTCCTCTCTGACTCTCTCTCGCTCCTCTCTGACTGTCTCTCTCTCTCCTCTCTGACTGGCTCCTCTCTGACTCTCTCTCTGGCTCCTCTCTGGCTCGCTCCTCTACGACTCTCTCTCTCCTCTCTGACTCGCTCCTCTCTGACTCTCTCTCCTCTCTGACTCGCTCCTCTCTGACTCTCTCTCTCGCTCTCTCTGACTCTCTCTCATCTCTCTCTCTCTCTCGACTCTCTCTCTGACTCTCTCTCTCTCTGACTCTCTCTCTCTCTCTCTCTCATCTCTCTCTCTGTCTCTCTCTCCTCTCTCTCTACTCTCACTCTCTCTCTCTCACTCTCTCTCTCTCTCTCTCTCTCTCTCTCTCTCTCTCTCTCTTCTCTCTCTCTCTCTCTCTCTCTCTCTCTCTCTCTCTCAAATCTCATGTTCCATCAATAACGTCAAACACGGACAAACTCATCAATTCTGCGTGCGGTGTCTGAACAATCCGATGTCAATTGTAGAAAATATTGCATTGTTTTTAACACCAAAGCGGGCCCTATTGTAACATACATTCATGTATGTCATGACATGGACAGCGTTAGCCTGTCTGCAGCTGGACCAGTGTAGCCCCAGATCAGACTGCGCGGATGCATACGCATACGAATCCGATATTCTGGAATGATATTGGTAGGTTTTTGCTATGACAACATATGTCAAGTGCAATCGTTTTTTAGTCTCTGCGCGCAGAAATATTAATGAAATAGCATGTTTTTGGACGTATACTTTCTGGTAATTGTTTTCCAAAAGATGTTTCTGGAATGATATTGCTAGGTTTTTGCTATGACAACATATGTCAAGTTTAATCGTCTCTGCGCGCAGAAATTTTAATGAAATAGCATGTTTTTGGACGTATACTTTCCAAAACATGTGTTAACAGTATATCGGTGTACAATTATAGATATCAGTATAAACAATACAACGGTAAATATTTAGGGATGTGTGAAGTTGGCTAGAAGATCGTAGATCGTACATCAACATGCAATAACGACCTAGGAGGTTGAATGTACAGCTCTGACATCGATATTCGGAATCCAATATCGACCTAGGAAGTTGAATAACGAGCTCTGAGATCGTTATTCGTATTTGTAATCTATGCAATTTGAATATCTAGCCAGGAACTTGAATTTCCAGCTCTGAGATCGTTATTCGATTGTGTAAGGTATGTATTTTGAATTTCTAGCCAGGAAGTTGAATTTCCAGCTCTGAGATCGTTATTCGATTGTGTAAAGTATGTATTTTGAATATCTAGCCAGGAAGTTGAATTTCCAGCTCTGAGATCGTTATTCGATTGTGTAAGGTATGTATATTGAATATCTAGCCAGGAAGTTGAATTTCCAGCTCTGAGATCGTTATTCGATTGTGTAAGGTATGTATTTTGAATATCTAGCCAGGAAGTTGAATTTCCAGCTATGAGATCGTTATTCGATTGTGTAAGGTATGTATTTTGAATTTCTAGCCAGGAAGTTGAATTTCCAGCTCTGAGATCGTTATTCGATTGTGTACGGTATGTATTTTGAATATCTAGCCAGGAAGTTGAATTTCCAGCTATGAGATCGTTATTCGATTGTGTAATGTATGTATTTTGAATTTCTAGCCAGGACGTTGAATTTCCAGCTCAGATTGAATCGTTATTCGACTTGTGTAAGGTATGTATTTTGAATTTCTAGCCAGGAAGTTGAATTTCCAGCTATGAGATCGTTATTCGATTGTGTAAGGTAGTATTTTGAATATGATTTCAGGAGCCTTGATTTAAGTGAATTTCAGCTCTGAGATCGAATTATTCGTATTGTGTAAGGTATGTATTTTGAATATCTAGCCAGGAAGTTGAATTTCCAGCTATGAGATCGTTATTCGATTGTGTAATGTATGTATTTTGAATTTCTAGCCAGGACGTTGAATTTCCAGCTCTGAGATCGTTATTCGATTGTGTAAGGTATGTATTTTGAATATCTAGCCAGGAAGTTGAATTTCCAGCTATGAGATCGTTATTCGATTGTGTAAGGTATGTATTCTGAATTTCTAGCCAGGAAGTTGAATTTCCAGCTCTGAGATCGTTATTCGATTGTGAAGGCGTTGCTGCTAGATCGTTATTCAAATATATCACATTTTTCCCAGAACCGTAGTCCGACGGTATGTCTACTGGGATATTACGGTGGATTTTAGTTCGGACATAGTTTTCCAAACAAGAAAGGCAGTCCGAAGGTCATACCCAATGATAAAACCAACTTTACGCCACTTGTAGAATTCGAACAGGATTGGTCAGATCCCAAGTCCTATACTCTACAATACGTTATACAGTTTCAATTAAAATCTGCCTATTTGGTATGAAATAATTAATTTAGGCTAGGTTATGCATATCTTTAAAGTTTTTTAGATCATATTAAATCGGAAATTCAATATCATGTCAAGTAATTATAGTAATCTATTTGAGCCATTCATTTTTCACTAAATTTCAATGTTTTATATATTTTACGTTTCTATGGCAGCGTAAATAATTGGATTCGTTTCACTGATTTGTACAGTACCAAGGGAAATAAGTCCTTGATCGTCCAGAATAATTCTTAATAGTGTGCGAAAAGATGTTCCCCTTTTGGAGGAAAGCATGACACTTTGTATACGGGGGGTTCGAGGTATGCTGAATTCAGATAAGACGGGAACCATTTGATCCGCCGAGGGACGCAAAATGTCCGAAATTCAAGATGGCCGCCATAAATAACGATTTGGCTTCAACTTGAGATATGATCGAGATATACCGATTATTTTGTTGTCCATACCCATCTTATCATATATGGCACATGTGCTGACAATGTGCAAATGTAGCTCTGATATAGATGACCACTATAATCCAAAATGGCCGCCATAAATAAAGAAACGGATAGGACGTAGCAACAACTCGGTGACAACTCCGTCCGTGTCTACTGCTCGACCACTGCACCTATTAAGTTCCAACGGTTTGGCCCTCATGTATCTGTGGATTTCACGATACGTGAGATCTGAATCATATTATGCACGAATTAATTCCTTTTTGAGTTGTTCCTATTACTTCTGACATTATAGGTAAGTGCTTTTGGTGTGGCGTGAACCTGGTATCAGGTCAGGATATTCTAATTTCAGAGCTGAATAAATTGTTTTCATAAATATTGAGCTCTAACTTTGGCAGTTTCCCTCATTATGGACAAAATGAATAAGGGATATTCAACTTCGCGGCCCTTTGGTCCGGACCTTAAGACTCTGGCACTGTTGATAGGCTGTTAAACACCAATTACTGTTAAACACCAATTACTTCAGATATTGTTTGTTTGGCTTTCTTGTATCTGGAAGTTAAGTTCGGTTATATCCCATAAAAAAGTAAAAAACAGCGCTAATCCTATTACTTTTAGGTGATGCTGATAAATGATGCTGGTGTGATGAGACGACAGGCTTAACATGCATTGCGTTATGTGTGTGTGGAGGAAACTGATTAAGATTATTAACAACTTAAAGTCTGACTATGCGTAACTCTCCATCTTCTCAGGCACATTCCAGGGTTTGTAAAATTAATTAGTATATAAACATGTACTACACACAAATGAAACACGAATTCTCGAAATTTGTATATAAATTGCAGTCTGGAAACCAAAGAAAGTTGTTGGGATATCCACCCCTTCTGTTTACATTATGCGTGTATATTACTGTCCAGCTATTATTGATTGGTCAATTTGAAACATCACAATAAAATTATCCAATACCAGTCGACACACAATACACAAGCCACAATTATAACACTATGTGAGCGCTATATAAAAGGTTGTATCTAAGACATTGTTTTCATTTTTTGAATGCATGTGCCTGCTTTGTTTGTTTATATTGGATATACATTTATTTATTGAATTGAATCATGTAGCCTGATTTACGGATAGTTACGCATAGTCAGACTTTAATGTACTTGGTGTCCACGTTTTAGACTTAACATCTATATTGTTATAAATTGGAGCTATAATTAATTTGATAAATTAAGCTGATATAATGTATCATATATGTGTGAAAATTGTAATATACAGTTGGATAGAGCCAATATTAAAATGTTGTAGGTTTTTCCCTCCCGCTACCTACTCACTAAAATTATAAAAGACAAATACTGTTTGGGCTGCTGGGTAGGAAGTATATTTATTTCTGCAGAAACAAATATAATGCATTCATTGCAAAGGCAGTGCACTAAAACAGTGCATAGTATTACGAAAATCAAAAGTAGTTACCTTCACAAATTTTTAAAATATAAATATTAGAAATAAAAAAATAAATATTTACCCTACCTACCGACCCACACCTTGAAAGTCTGGGTCATGGGAGGAGAAACAAGAAATAATTTTTGGTTGGCCTAGTGGTATATGGGAGCCATCTTGGATTTACCAACGCAACAAAATTATTTGTTTGGTGATTAAAATGATCTGAATGCCTGATAGTGTCCAAACACTACTTGAGGTATTATTGAAATACATGATTACATCGTCTATATGTGAATACTTGCATATACATAACAAACACTTGCTAGTTGGCGGCCATTTCGGATTATTCAAATGAACAAATAATCCAATTTGATAGTTGGAGTTGTTCAAATACCTTATCGTGGCTTTACACTCAATTCTGGATTTTTAAATCATTTTAATTAATATTTGATGAAAAATACTGATAAAAAATTTAAAATGCTTATATTTGGCGGCCATCTTGGTTTTATGCAAATGATGCAATTACAAAATTAGCTTTGTTAAATGATTATAGTATACATCTGCGTCCATGTACTACATTCCATATTTATAAATTTATAAATGTGGCTTACATGGGCAAAAACTCTGATATGGTGAAATATTGTCCAAAATTGGCGGCCATCTTGGATTTATAGCCAACCTGGGCCAAATATGAGATGGCTCCACTTCTAAAAAATTGAAGTTTGTTGTTCTCTACAATTCCACCAAATTTCATGCCTGTATCCGAAAGTGATCAATTTCTCTATACTATTGAGCTAAAATGGTAAGAAATGGCGGCCATCTTGGATTTTTAGCCAACCTGGGCCAAATTTGAGATGGCTTTCCATCGAAAAAAAATTAGTTTGTTGTTCTCTACAACTCCACCAAATTTCATGCTTGTATCCGGAAGTGATCAATCCCTCTATAATATTGAGCTATGACCCCACACTAATATATTACAAAGTCGAATAACGATCTCAGAGCTAGACATTCAACTTCCTGGCTAGAAATTCAAATTACATACCTTACACAATCGAATAACGATCTCAGAGCTGGAAATTCAACTTCCTGGCTAGATATTCAAATACATACCTTACACAATCGAATAACGATCTCAGAGCTGGAAATTCAACTTTCTGGCTAGAAATTCAAATACATACCTTAAACAGTGGAATAACGATCTTCTAGCTAGAAATTCAACTTCCGGCTGGCAAGAAATTCAAGACGCATACATGATAAGGTCGAATAACGATCCTCTAGCTAGAAATTCAAGTTAAAAACGTTATATATTGTCAATGGTATGTTGTTGTTTTTTATGCTTTTTTTAATTAGGCGGGACCGCCGGCATATGCAATGCATATGCAAAACATATGAATTACACATGCAAATGTTGCATATGAATTGCATATGCAAATCATATGAATTGCATATGCAGTGCATATGAAAACGATGAGAAAAGAGCACATGCATTGTATAGGTGTTGCTTGACTTGAATGGGTTTAACATATTTACAACACCATATTGATGCCTGTGATAAACGTATTAAGGGTTACAATTATAATATGCTGATTCGTTGTAATATATATGTGATGGATCGAATGATTGATAATTGGTGTTTAACCGCCTATCAACAGTGCCAGAGTCTTAAGGTCCGGACCAAAGGGCCGCGAAGTTGAATATCCCTTATTCATTTTGTCCATAATGAGGGAAAACTAAACCAATGCCAAGTTAGAGCTCAATATTTATGAAAACAATTTATTCAGCTCTGAAATTAGAATATCCTGACCTGATACCAGGTTCACGCCACACCAAAAGCACTTACCTATAATGTCAGAAGTAATAGGAACAACTCAAAAAGGAATTAATTCGTGCATAATATGATTCAGATCTCACGTATCGTGAATCCACAGATACATGAGGGCCAAACCGTTGGAACTTGATAGGTGCAGTGGTCGAGCAGTAGACACGGACGGAGTTGTCACCGAGTTGTTGCTACGTCCTATCCGTTTCTTTATTTATGGCGGCCATTTTGGATTATAGTGGTCATCTATATCAGAGCTACATTTGCACATTGTCAGCACATGTGCCATATGATAAGATGGGTATGGACAACAAAATAATCGGTATATCTCGATCATATCTCAAGTTGAAGCCAAATCGTTATTTATGGCGGCCATCTTGAATTTCGGACATTTTGCGTCCCTCGGCGGATCAAATGGTTCCCGTCTTATCTGAATTCAGCATACCCCGAACCCCCCGTATACAAAGTGTCATGCTTTCCTCCAAAAGGGGAACATCTTTTCGCACACTATTAAGAATTATTCTGGACGATCAAGGACTTATTTTCCTTGGTACTGTACAAATCAGTGAAACGAATCCAATTATTTACGCTGCCATAGAAACGTAAAATATAATAAAACATTGAAATTTAGTGAAAAATGAATGGCTCAAATAGATTACTATAATTACTTGACATGATATTGAATTTCCGATTTAATATGATCTAAAAAACTTTAAAGATATGCATAACCTAGCCTAATTAATTATTTCATACCAAATAGGCAGATTTTAATTGAAACTGTATAACCTATTGTAGAGTATAGGACTTGGGATCTGACCAATCCTGTTCGAATTCTACAAGTGGCGTAAAGTTGGTTTTATCATTGGGTATGACCTTCGGACTGCCGTTCTTGTTTGGAAAACTATGTCCGAACTACAATCCACCGTAATATCCCAGTAGACATACCGTCGGACTACGGTTCTGGGAAAAATGTGATATATTTGAATAACGATCTAGCAGCCACGCCTTCACAATCGAATAACGATCTCAGAGCTGGAAATTCAACTTCCTGGCTAGATATTCAATATACATACCTTACACAATCGAATAACGATCTCAGAGCTGAAATTCACGTCCTAAGCTAGAAATCAAAATACAATACCTTACAACAATCGAATAACGATCTCATAGCTGTGGAAATTCACTCCTGGCTAGAATAAAATTCAAAATACATACATACACAATCGAATAACTATCTCATACTGGAAATTCAACTTCCTGGCTAGATATCAAAATACATACCTTACACAATCGAATAACGATCTCAGAGCTGGAAAAATTCAACTTCCTGGCTAGAAATCAAATACAATATTCCTTACACAATCGAATAACGATTCTCATAGCTGGAAATTCTACTTCCTGGCTAGAAATTCAAAATACATACCTTACACATCGAATAAACGATCTCAGAGCTGGAAATTCAACTTCCTGGCTAGAAAATTCAAAATACATACCTTACACAATCGAATAACGATCTCAAGAGGCTATCAACTTTCCTGCTAGAAATTCAGAATCCATCCTTACACAATTCGAATAACGATCTCCAAGCGGAAATTCCAACTTCCGGCTAGAAATTCAAAATACATACCTTACACAATCGAATAACGATCTCAGAGCTGGAAATTCAACGTTTCCTGGCTAGAAATCAAAAATACATACCTTACACAATCGAATAACGATCTCATAGCTGGAATTCAACTTCCTGGCTCGAAATTCAGAATGCATACCTTACACAATCCGAATAACGATCTCAAGCTTGGAAATTCCAACTTCCTGGCTAAATACAAAATACATACCTTACACAATCGAATAACGATCTCACAGCTGGAAATTCAACTTCCTGGCTAGATATTCAAAATACATACCTTAACACAATCGAATAACGATCTCAGAGCTGAAATTCCAACTTCCCTGGCTAGAAATTCAAAATACATACCTTACAAACAATCGATAACGATCTCAATAGCTGGAAATTCAACTTCCTGGCTAGAAATTCAAATACATACCTTACACAATCGAATAACGATCTCAGAGCTGGAAATTCAACGTCCTGGCTAGGAAATTCAAAATACATACATTAACACAATCGAATACGATCATAGCTGGAAATTCAAACTTCCTGGCTAGATATTCAAAATACATACCTTACACAATCGAATAACGATTCTCAGAAGCTGGAAATTCAACGTCCTGGCTAGAAATTCAAATACATACCTTACACAGTCGAATAACGATCTCAGAGCTGGAAATTCAACTTCCTGGCTAGAATATTCAATAACAACTACCACACAATCGAAATAAACGATCTCAGAGCTGGAAATTCAACTTCCCTGGCTAGAAATTCAAAATACAACCTTACACAATCGAATAACGATCTCATAGCTGGAAATTCAACTTCCTTCCTGGCTAGATATTCAAAATACATACCTTACACAATCGAATAACGATCTCCAAGCGGAAATCAACTTCCAGGCGAATATCTCAAAATACCTTTACAACAATCGAATAACGATCTCAGAGCTAAATTCAACTTCCCTGCTAAAATATTCATTATACATACCTTACACCAATCGAATAACGATCACAGAGCTGGAAATTCAACTTCCTGGCTATATTCAAAATACATACCTTACACAATCGAATAAACGATCTCCACAGCTGGAAATTCAACTTCCTGCTAGAAATTCAAAATACATACTTACACAATCGAATAACGATATCAGAGCTGGAAATTCAACTTCCGGTGCTAGGTAATTGCTAGATTCAAAATAATACCTTACACGATTAACGACTCAGAGCTGGAAATTCAACTCGTTAAATTATACATACCTCACAATCGATACTGATCTTCCTGCTGGAAATCCTTCACTTCTGGCTAGAAATCAGAAAATACAACCTACACTCGATTAATCGATCTCATAGCTGAATTCACTTCTTCTCCGGCTAGATTCAAGTATACAAATTAACAATAAACTCAATAGAAATTAACATCCTCTGATAAATTCAACGAAAAATCATTAACAATACATACAAACAATCGTATAACGAATATAAGCTTGGTTCAAACTTCCTGCTTAGATATTCAAATAACATACCTTACACAATCGAATAACGATTCTCTGAGCTGGAAATTCAACGTCCTGCTAGAAATATTCAATATACAATACCTTACACAATCGAATAAAACGTAAATCTTCCTGGTAGCTGGAAATTCAATTCCTGGCTAGGAAAACAAATTCATACATTACTATTCACAATCGTAATAACGATCTCAGGAGCTGGTCAAAATCCAAAATACTTACAACAAATCGAAATAACGATCTTCAAGAGCTGATCAAGGTTCTGCAAGTATATCAAATTGCATAGAAAAATTATACACTATCGAATAACGATCTCAGAGCTCGTTATTCAACTTCCTAGGTCGATATTGGATTCCGAATATCGATGTCATAGCTGTACATTCAACCTCCTAGGTCGTTATTGCATGTTGATGTACGATCTACGATCTTCTAGCCAACTTCACACATCTGCGCAATTGTTAGCGCAATTGTTAGCGCAAATAAGCGATAAGAGTTGAAACAAGAATTCCGCGTACGACGCACAATTCTTAAACGATAAGTGTTAATTGTATATCACATTTTAGATTTGGTGTGCTAATAATCGATAAGTATTCAGACAAAAATTCCGAAAACTTTTGTGTTTCGCCCATGATGGTTCTGAGATACATGGATATACTACTATATGTAATAGTTATATTTCATACATGTATATTGAATGTTTAATAAATTAATTTCGTAGCGAGCGAGAAAATATTTTTTTAAAAATTAAATATTAAATTAATTATAACGTAGTTATCGTTTGCCCAGCCCAGTCACGAAGCTCCGCCCCTAACAGTTATTTTGAATCGCTATACTAGTATGTGATTGGCGGTGTGACACGAAATGAGCGCGTGTGTGGGCGGTAATGTGTTTTGCGTCTCGTTAACTGATGAAAACAAGGCATACAATCAGTTATATCTATAGCGCTGAACATTTAATTATTAATTTAGTACATATTGGCGAAAGCGTCGCAATATGCGATTAATTGAGACGAAATGCCGTTCTTCATTGGTCGAGAAACTAGGGTAAACGATAAGTTGGGTAACATGCATGTGACGGACATCGTGCAGGTATGCCAAAGTGATCTTTAAAAAACAACTGATAATTGGGTACTGTTTTAAATGTAAATGCTTGAATTGAACGACGGCCCTGGCTCGATGACCTTGCATTTCGTCTCCCAAGAAGCTGACAAAGGAAGGAGGTGGATATAGAAGAAACTGGCCCCAGGAGGCCTAGCTCTTATTAGAATAATCCCCTCTGTTTCCTTAACCCTTTGAACCCGTAAGCCCGCTATATCGGTTTATGCAAACAGTGCAGATCCAGATGAGCCGGCTCGTAACTAGCCGTCTCATCAGGATCTGCACTGTTTGAAAGTAATTTTCATAGTTTTGAGAACAACAAATAGGCTACCCCCTTTTCATAAATGGACGAATCTGAAAATCATTTTGTGACCATTGGATTGGTCGGAACATTAGCATATCACAGTCCATTCCAGTTCCTTAGTGTTGAAAGGGTTAACGTGCCCAGACTCGCCTCATATCTGATACACGTTACCGCCTTTTAAAGTCCTCACCCGAAATGACTAGTAGAGCAGGAAGTACAAAGTACTTGGGTACTGTTAATGGTCGACAAGTATATATAGAGAATTAGTGCCGTGAATGGGAAAAATATCTGGCAAGGCTTAGGAAACGGGATGGGCGAGGCTCTGCCGAGCACATCCCGTTTCCGTGCCGCGCCAGATATTTTTCGCATTCACGTCACTAACCTACTATTCTATTTATCCCGTCACATACAAATGGCAGTAAAATGCAAAAAGAAATAACCCCAGCCACCTCACATATGCATACGCAGTGATTAGGTCGTATTGACAGGATATCAAAAATGTTTCACGGCACCGTGTTTCACGGCACATACGCATTGTGTTGACGGGATAACTACAAGTTTCGCCGGTATTGGAAGCCAATTCCCACAACGATGAATGTCATTACGGACGTTAAAGAGACCCTTGAACGTACGTCCTCAATGACATTGATCCTGTGGGCATTTTGGACTTCGGGCACAGACGAAACACAGCACCATAGCTACGTACATACAGTGGAACCTCTCTAAACCGAACACCAATATAGCTGTTGTGATCTTATTCTTGGTCACTTATCTCAGATGTTAATGTATGTTCCTGATTGTAAAGCATACAAATACCATAATGGTCAAATGCATAATTTACAGTGGAACATGTCTAAACCGGACACCCTGGGGACCTCCCAGGGTGTCCGGTTTAGAGAGGTTTCGCTGTAGTATCTTTCAAATATTACAAACATAACTAAGATAGAAAGAAAGAAGACATACATGTTAATAGCAATCAATGTTATTAGCTGAACGGTTGGAATTCTCTGGCGAGCCGCGGATCCCCATCCCGTTTAAATTCCCTGGCCTCGCCCACTTCAATAGTATTTACATACATATGTTCTAACTGTGTTATTTTAGCAAGATAACAATAATTATCAAGTGAACTTTCCGCCAAAATATTCACATTAGCGTTAATAAAATCGCTGAATTTGTTATGATACGAGGTCGTGTCCGACCAAAGTTAGAAGCCTTGTTCCTATATATAGAGTTATACAGATGAAAGCCGAAACACGCCGAATGTCTGTGGCCTCGCCTGATACTCTTGATATGAAAAGGCACCGACCATGTGTGCTATATACATGCATATTGCTATGAGTGGAGAGAGTGGGTGTGTGGGGTTAGCGTGTGTACGTACATGTATGTAGCACGTGGGACAGCGACCAATGTGTCTACTGTCTGTTCCACGTTTTGCTGCCGACGAACTTTTCGCTATTAAACACATTAAATCTAAAACATATTTAAAAGTAAGTACTTTTTCATCAATAACAAATAAGTCACCCTCCCCAAAAAAAAATATTTGATGAAATTCCATCAAATATTGGAATTTAACATCGGGAGTCAATTTCCAATTTTTTTCGTTTTTTGATCCTAAAGGCTATCCCTCCCAACTCTGTATCCACTCAACATCTGTTACCTGTCCACCATCAATGTCATGTGCAGGGGCGGATCTGGAGGGGGGGGGGTCCGGGGTTGCAACACCCCCGTTCAGCCACGGAGTTTACATAGATCACAGTTTACCACTAGTTGGAGTCTGAATTTAAATGCCGTAAAACACAGGAAAGTGCATTTACGGATAACATACTCGCTACACTCGAAAATAGGACAGCCTGCCGTTCCTCAAATGCTAGATCCGCCCCTGATGTGGTGCCCTGTCACAACACTGGCTACTGAAGTGGACTTCCACAATCACCAGCAAAGGGTGCAAAATCACGTCCTTGTACCGCCTACGACCCCAACATCCATCGCCATATAATTTCCAAAATTCACTGTGAATATACACAACCATAACTTTGACAATCATTAAGTGATCCACTTATAAAACTGTAAAATGTCGAGCTCGACAAGCAAGCATCAGCGATGTCGGCCATTTTTTCTAACTTTGAATGGGAATTCCCAGCAATGTAGGTCATTGGACAATTATTCTAATATTCAAGGTAGTGTTGAACCATATATAAAATAATCATTGGTGGATGAATTCTTCATTAGTTTACGTATTTGTTTTGCACTATTTGTGTTCGTGTATTATGTTTATGGCAGTTGTCACGGTTGCAGACAAGGTGTAAATCGGCCAATATTGTGAGGGTTGTAATGGGTATGCCCATATTGGTTGGTATTTGGTTCAGAAATCGGGAAAATGAGTCAGAAATGATGGTCGTACATTAGAATAGAGATAACCGTATTGAAATTTGTAATTTGGGGAGATACTCAATTACAAATTTCAATACCGTTATCTCCTCATTTGATGGAATTCTTTTGGGGAGGGTGACTTTTTTGTTATTGATAAAAAAGTACTTACTTTTAAATATTGTTTAGATTTAATGTGTTTAATAGCCAAACGTTCGTCGGCAGCAAAACATGGAACAGACAGTAGTACTTACACTCTGAGTATGGCCATATATTTTGTAACATATTTAAAAAAATGTCTACCCGCCATAATTCCCGCGACTTGTATTGTAGTTTTCTTGCATATAAACTGTTATTCGCAAATACATCACGTTTTATTTGCTCGTGTTCGTAATCATATAGTAGTTTCCGGGTTATCTACAAAACATTCGTATATTGCTGTGAGCGGAGAGATTGTGTGTATGACGCTATGCGACCAGTGTAGACCCATATGAGCCTGTCACTCTGCAAAGTCTGATCAGGGTATATACTGTTCTCCTTCGCGTCAATAATACGAAGCACCCATCGTGATTCTAACAAACAGAATATAAGTAATGGCTGTGGCAGGACGCATGAGGATGGTGTCATTGTGGCCAGTTATTTGTGGCTGTTACTAGAGGAAAAGGGGCTTAAAGGTTTTGCGATCAGTGTACAGGCCACATGCGTGTGTTATTTCATCAGGAGCTACACTGGTCGCAAAACCCATAAGCCCCATATATCTAATGCAGACACATATACATTATTATGTAGCATTTACATTGGCACATGCTTTGCGATCAGTGTAGATCCATATCAGACTGTGCATCCGCACAGTCTGATCAGGATCTGCACTGTTCGCCATTCCATCAATGAAACACAAGTTATGATGCTAAGCAAGCAATGCAGGCTGTTATCAAGGGTGTGTTATTTCATGAGGAGCCGGTCGCAAAACTCATTTGTCCAGTCACAGCCATATTTGATCATTGCTCATTGTCACAATTTGTATTTATCTCTCGTTTCAGGTAAGTGTGTATGCTGTAACTGACGTACAAGTGATATACGGCACTAGAACATATTGTATGCGCAGGGTGTAGCTTGTTTCAGCTAAACTTCGTACGACAAAGAAGTTCGTAAGTGCAAAATTGATAGCCACAATAGCATTTTCTCTAACAGCCGATTTTGGAAAATATTTCGTCCATGTGCTACTTAGGCGGCTGTGCGTTGCGAACTTGAACAGGTATTATCATCATAAATATACACCAATTAAACCCATACAATTAATGATAAACAGACTGTCTGCGTGTGCGGTTTAGAGAGGTTTTACTGTAATATGTAGTTCGAATTTGAAATTTGAATCGATAGACAATGTCATCTATTCTGCTGTTTCTGCATGTATGGACTATTGCCATGTTCTCAGAAGTGGATACCCCAGGCCAATGAAAATGCTGAAAACTTTGAAATATTTTGGAACTGAAATCAGGGTATCTTGATTATCATAGCGGGTCTAAAATGCAGGTGCATAGACCAGACGCAAAGCGGGTCGATTTAACCCTTTGAACCCGAAAACCCGCTATAGCGGGGTTTGCAAACAGTGCAGATCCAGATGAGCCGGCTCGTAACGAGCCGTCTCATCAGGATCTGCACTTTTTGCAAGTAATTTTCATATTTTTTAGAACAAAGACACCAACTTTTCATAAATGGACTAATCTGAAAGTCATTTTGTGACGATTGGATTGGTCGGAAAATTAGCATATCACAGTCTATTCATGTTACTTAGTGTGGAAAGGGTTAAACATGCACGAGTCTGTGTACTCGTAGTAGAAAGTTTGTATGATGTAAATGGTCACATATGCTATAGAACGTATACAGTAAAGCCTCTCTAAACCGGACACCAAGATGAGTGTTTTTGGTCATTTATCTCAGGTGATAATGTATGTTCATGATCGTATAGCACACATGTATGGCTCGGAATGATTAATTGCCTGATTTACAGTGTAACCTCTCTAAACCGGACACCCTGGGGACCTCCCAGGGTGTCCGGTTTAGAGAGGTTTCACTGTGTTAGAATCCATGCAAACTATCATGTCAGTAGTTATTTCCTACGCTATCATTCATAATGTGTTTATAATACAATGACATAATAATAGTTTTCCGCGGTGCGCTCAAGCATAGCTGAAAACTGTTTTCTTCAATACACGGAAGTACAGCACGTGCAGCGAGTAGGACCGGTTGTTAGCACGCGATGTGCGGGCTGTAAGGCGTGTATCGTCATTCTTGCGATAGCAGTCACTGCATAAACAGGCAATTTTATCATATGAGTGATATGATTAGATTTGTAATGTATGTTATTGTGCATGTACAGATTTGTGGGTCCCGTGCTTTCTAGAGTGGATTTGTCCCTAGAGGTTTGTCTCTAGTTTTACCGCAGGGACCACTGTGGGTTGTGTACTGTCCATCTCGACTCGTGCAGTAAAGATCGCAACCAGCAGATATAAGTATGTGTTTGTGTTTCATTTAGGGCCAACTGGAGTATAGTTAAGACAACTATATACCTTCTACCTTCTACTGACCTACTTTATTACTCCGTCGAGAACGTTTATCGTATTGCCAATTGCTTTCTGGGGGAATGTTACAAAACGCATATATTCTAGTTAGCGGTTTGGGACTACATGCCCGCACGCAATCACATTTTCTGCCGCGTGATTCGGTTGAAATTTACATTGCTTTACTATTCCCAGAGTGGCAATTTGAAACAAACGTCCATTTGTCTCTGACAACGGAAGTTCGCGTCAATAAATGTCTTTCACCAGATGCATGCAATTGACATGCACACACACTCACTCCGCATATTGCATGTGCTTTTTGTCCGGAAAAATATTAACAGAAATTGTGATATATTTTTGTAAATAACGTCGAACGTCAGAAATTGTGATATCTTTTTGTAAATAACGTCGAACGTCGAACGCTTAGTCAACTTTTGGATTGTATCATAATTTGATTGTTCGCAATTTTTGGTGCTGAGATACTTCCCAATAGCTTGCATATTTGAAAACATTTCATACACGTGCTAATTCCGCATGAATATTATATAACTACACTGTTACTTTCTGGTAGCTATATTTGTGTAACTAAATACAAATGTGAACTATGCAGAGCTCAAGATAAGGTGCGTATTTGCGTAAATACCAAAAACCCAATTGAAATCAGAAGTGAGTATCAAAAAGCAATGAAAAATTTGTGGTATCTTTATCATGCTACAGAAAACAATAAACAGACCACAAATATAGCATATTTTCTTATTTTTCCATGAAAACACATCTTGGTATTTCATTAGAATTGTCTCCAAGGAGACAATTATAATGAAATACCAAGATGTGTTTTCATTTAGAAACAAACTATTAAATGAGTGCGGTCTGCTGATGTGTAAGCAGTTGTGTGATTCTATTTTACACAATTAAAATTTTGAAATACCCAATTGCTTCAGAAATGATGGAGTGACAATACTCAATTACTAACTCCTTATCTGGAGACCTGGAACTATGCACTTTGTCAAATACTCTGGAACTGTTGCCACGACAGTAACTGTTGTCATGTCAACCAATTGCACGGGGTGCTATGCTCGGCTTTTGTTTTTGGAACACTTTACTCTGGCACCACGAGGGCAGTTTACCATTGTGTTAAATATGCCAGACCATCTGGGAGCACAGGTTGAAGTAACGGACCGAGGTCTATAAATACATTAAATATGCCTAAAAGCATCAATAAATGAAAGAAAAATTGTTTAGCTTCTTTTTTTTTCATTTATTCATGCTTTAATTTTTATTTCATTTTTTTTCTCGTTTATTGATGCTTTTAGGCATATTTAATGTATTTATATTTATCCCGTCAACACAGTGTGTATGTGCCGTGAAACACGGTGCCGTGAAACATTTTTGATATCCAGTCAATACAATTTTTGCATTTTAATGCCATTTGTAGGTGTTGACGGGATAAATAGAATAGTAGGTTAGTGCCGTGAATGGGAAAAAATATCTGGCGCGGCACGGAAACGGGATGTGCTCGGCAGAGCCTCGCCCATCCCGTTTCCTGAGCCTTGCCAGATATTTTTCCCATTCACGGCACTAACCTACTATTCTCTATACCTCGGTCCGTTACTTGAACCTGTGTGTGGGAGTTGATGTAAACAAATTAATGTACATGTCGGCACATGAGACACGTCATACGAGTTTGTACTTCGGACATCGGCGTAACTTCATCAAGTATGTGTTTCATAAATGCACTCAAAAGTTGACAAAATTTTCAGAGTACATGCGGAATATAATTAATGTGCTCTGAGAATTGTGTCAACTTTTGACGCCATTTACGGAAAATATTGTAAATTTCGTAAACGTATTTCATGAAGTCAGTTACGCAGATGTCCGAATGTACAAAATCACATGGCGTGTCTCATATATGTTCAATCAGTGAACACCATGTTTACAAGATTAGAACTGGCCTTATTGCATGAATCACTGGGCGATACACGGTGAAAATAAAATGGTTATTTTGCGATGTTTTCCGTAAATGAGGGCGAAAGTTGGCAAAAAATGTTTACCAACATGCGATGACATTTACGGGAAATATCAGCAATTTTCCAAATATTATTTGTCAAAAAACGGCCATATTGTTATAAAGCATTCTATTGCACGAGGAGTCTATTCTGTTTGAGTGGCATCGTCGTCTACTTGCGAGCGCCTGTCGTTGACAACGTGGATCGTGGGCTGAAATGAGGATCCTTCACGTCAGTCACCGAGGCGCTTGCCCACCGTATACGCCTTAAAGGCGCTGTGTCTCGGATGGTGTCTAAAATATTCAGTTGTGGGCTTTTATGTGGTTCAAATACCTGATTTAACCATAGACACTATTTCATTTGATCATATATCAAGACGATTGAGTATTATTGCTCCGTAGTATCATACACTAGGGGAGTTAATTTGCATTTTAGCCAATACTGTTTCAGGAAACACGATTTCTGAAACCAGGGTATGGGATCACGTGGTCTATTGTTTTGTCTGGAGTAATGGCGGCTCGGGTAAATCTTATTTTTCATTAATACGACTGCGGTTTCTCCCTTTTAATGATGGCCATGTTCCAGCCGTACCACTACGAGACCGCCAATACCAAGTTTAGCAGTATGACTTGTATAGTTAGTGTGAACATTCTGCAGAGAAGTTTGAATCGGACGGAATAGAACATTGTTTACACTTGGTCCGATTCTAACTACACAAGTAATACTTCTAAACTTGGTATTGGCAGACACGTAGTGTTAACGGCTGGAATATGCTCATCATTAAGAGGAAGAAACCACTGTCGTATTAATGAAAATTGTACCTATTGTTTTTTGTCTGGAGTAATGGCGGGGCCCATGATGGGCGCCGCCATTACTCCAGACAAAACAATAGACCACTTGATCACATACCCTGGAAACATAATGTGTTCTATGCCCACAGTCTCGGTAGAGCCGGAAAGCATATACTATTTGGACAGTGTGTCCGTATGCCTGTCCGTGTGACAGTCTGTGGGTCTATTTAAGAAGTCTGCCACGGGGGACATGTGTATGTCGACAGGTCACGTTTTCTTGTTATTTGCAGAACTACAGATAAGCTGCGTATTTGTTTAAGTACCCAATTAAAATTGCCAAAAACCCAATTGAAATCAGAAGTAGCAATGTTGTAGTACCTTTATCATGCTGCAGAAAACAATTAACAGGCCACAAATATAGCATATTTTTTTCTTATTTTCAATGAAAACACATCTTGGTATTTCATTAGAAAGGAGACAATTCTAATGAAATGCCAAGACATGTTTTCATTTCGAAGCCAACTATTCAATAATTTCTGTCTGTTGATGTGTAAACAGTAGTGTGATTTTATTATTTACCCAATTACAATTTTGAAATACCCAATTGCTTCAGAAATGATGGAGTGAAAATACTCAATTACTAATTCCTTATCTGGAGCACTGTATTTGTGAACGGAATAGTAAGCATTCACATCACATACATATAGCGTAGACATACAACTCTAGTATTTATTTTTCAGTACATGTACTATGGACAGTTTTACCAAATGCCCTTTTCAATGCGGCCATGTTAAATTTAGCATGGACATTTCCTATGCTTAATGTTTACGACATCAAAAGCTGACATATAAAATGCGATAATTAGTCGACAGGCCATGTTTATTACCAAGGAAAAGTTGCAACTGTATTCATACTATATTCATTGATATTTATAATGCACTCTATCAATATCACGCAATCTGATTGGCTGATGGTCATACATTACAGGTATATCATTGTTGATGAACGGTCGCAAATTATTTCAATATGTATTACTACGCCAGTAGTAAAGGAGTGCATAAGAAATAGGTTAACCGCATTGTAATTTTGAAATTTGCGGCGTATATCAGAAAATGATAGGTCGGACAATCTGTTTAATGGCGACGCGCTAGCGGAGCCATTAAACATGTTGTCCGACCTATCATTTTCTGATATACGCCGCAAATTTCAAAATTACAATACAGTTAACCCTATAATCTCAACCGTTACTGTTTTTTTTGTGTGAAATGCATCGCCAGAGGTACCATCTAAGTCACAGTAGCGCATAATGTGTTTACTTCCAAAAATTCACGAAATACACTCGCCTTCTATTGATTATCTATTACAATTAAATTAAATTTTGTCGTTTGCTGTTTATGTTTTGATTTTCAGTTTTGTCAACAAAAACATGATTTGGCAGCAATTTAGAATCGATTCCAATGGAAACGATTCTAAAGTGCTGTCAAACCATGTTTTTCTCGAGAAAAAAGAAAATATGACACAACAGTAGACGACAAAAATTTCGGTTCCCGCCTTTTAATAGTTTATACACAGTATCTTGTAATGTCATAAGCAAATCTCACATTTTTCTTCATAAAACATTTTAACGCAATTACTTTAGCATTTTCATTAGCGTTGATTATCGTTAACATCTCGTCTGGGACGAGATTACTTCACCGATGGGCGAGTAAATGTGTATTTCGTATGAATGCGCATGCGCTCATTGAGTTCTCAACGTTTCTGAACATTTATCGGCAATCTCAACTCGCGAAACAAACAGTTTGATTGACCGAACCTGAGCTGTAACATAGCTCAGGCTCGGCCAATGAAGCTGCTTTATTCCAAGCACAATATTCCAGTATTTAGATATAATGTTTTGTTTGAAAATATTGGTAAGATTGTACTTTCAGGGAGAAATTTTAAATTTAAGGATAAATTTATTAAGTTTTATTACACTGAATTTATTACATTATCACAGCCAAAATGGCTGTGATAATGTAATAAATTCCGTATAATAATTCTGCAAACTTTTAATCATCAAATATATGCAGTCGTTAGTTCTATATGAAATCATGCATTTCGAGAAAGATAAATAATTACTCCCTCAACGTATACGTTGCCCGATAAGTATACTTTGCAATTTTTATGAAATCGGCTGCTGATCGTAATCCAAGATGGCTGCCGTCTAAAAATAGCACAATTTCTTCAAAAATCTTCTTCCCAAGAACAGCCAACCGGATTTCGACAAAACTTGGTAGGAATGATCGATGTACAGTGCTCTTTCAAAGTTGTTAAAATGGTGACCCCGGGGTCAAAACTGGGCGTGGCCCTTGGGGTCAAATTTTATTTTTGCCGAATATGGTCATGTCATATATCAAATCGAAAGTAGCAACGAGGCGATCACTCTGGTGCATTTTTTGTTGAAATCGGATAGTTATGTCATCCAAGATGGCCGCCGAAAAGTCAAAAGGTCGTTCTTTTATTAGAGATTACAAAATTCTTCTTCACACGAACCGCTTGGCCCATGGTGGCCAAACTTCACAGTTATGGTCCATGGGTGAAGCCTTTTCAGATTTGTTCAAACGGAGGTCGTCGCTAATCCAAGATGGCCGCCGTCTAAAAATAGCACAAATTCTTAAAAAATCTTCTTCTCATGAACCGCTAACTGGATTTCGACGAAACTTGGTAGGAATGATCGATGTACAATGCTCTTTCAAAGTTGTTAAAATGGTGACCCCGGGGTCAAAAATGGGCGTGGCCCGTGGGGTAAAATTAGGGTCAAATTTTATTTTTGACCGAATATGGTCATGTCATATATCAAATCGAAGGTATCAACGAGGCGATCATTCTGGTGCATTTTGTGTCGAAATCGGATGGTTATGTCATCCAAGATGGCCACCGAAATGTCAAAAGGTCGTTCTTTTATTAGAGATTTCAAAATTCCTCTTCACATGAACCGCTTGGCCCATGGTAGCCAAACTTAAAGGTGATGGTCCATGGGTGAAGCCTTTTCAGATTTGTTAAAATGGAGGTCATCGCTAATCCAAGATGGCCGCCGTCTATAACTAGCACAAATTCTTAAAAAATATTCTTGTCATGAACCGCCAGCCGGATTTCGACGAAACATGGTAGGAATGATCGATGTAGAATGCTCTTTCAAAGGTGTTAAAGTGGTGACCCCGGGGTCAAAAATGGGCGTGGCCCGTGTGGTCAAATTGAGGTCAAATTTTATTTTTGACCAAATATGCTCATGTCATATATCAAATTGAAGGTATCGATGAGACGATTGCTCTGGTGCAATATTTGTTGGAATCGGATGATTATGTCATCCAAGATGGCAGACGAAAGGTCAAATGGTCGTTCTTTTATTAGAGATTTTAAACATCGTCGTCTCATGAACCGATTGGCCAATTGTCAGCAAACTCTACCCCTGTTTGTTCCTTAGGTGAAGCCTTTCCAAAGTTGTTGAAATTAAGTTGGCCTGAAATTCAACATGTTATGGTCCATGGGTGAAGCCTTTTCAGATTTGTTCAAACGGAGGTCGTCGCTAATCCAAGATGGCCGCCGTCTAAAATTAGCACAAATTCTTTACAAATCTTTTTCTCATGAACCGCCAGCAGGATTTCGACGAAACTTGGTAAGAATGATCGATGCACAATGCTCTTTCAAAGTTGTTAAAATGGTGACCCCGGGATCAAAAATGGGCGTGGCCCGTAGGGTCAATTTGGGGTCAAATTTGTGTTCATGGAGTCAGGTGAGCGAATTAGGGTCATCGTGGCCGTCTTGTTTAAGTTCAGTTATTTTGACAAAATATTTTCTTTCACACAGATTACAGATAACTGTCCACGTTAACTGTTATCGACTACCATTGATTATGAACATTTTAGTCGTACGAAGTTTAGTGAAATTTTAAATTTAAGGATAAATTTATTAATTTTTATTATACTGAATTTATTACATTATCACAGCCAATTTGGCTGTGATAATGTAATAAATTCAGTATAATAATTCTGCATACTTGTAATCATCAAATATATGCAGTCGTTAGTTCTATATGAAATAATGCATTTCAGGAAAATAAATGATTACTCCCTCAAAGTATACTTTGCTAGATAAGTATACTTTGCAATGTTGGTGAAATAGGCTACAGATCAGTCTCATCTGTGAATATGCGCCGTTTGATCAGAGCATACAATGTTCGCTATTCAGTCACATGGGATCCTTTCTCGATTGCCGACAGGATATGTGTCGCCGATCGTACATTTGTTGCAGATATTGTAAGGTCCAGTTTTTTTCCAGCAGGCTGTCCAAGTAATGCTGTAAGCGGGACGATGTCGTGAACATTCGACGTTTATGTAGTCTGAATATGAAAAGGTTCAATCTGAATGCACGCTTACATGTGTGTCGTGGTAATATAATAACTAGATACGGTGGGATGATATTTCAAGGCAACACCTTGGGGACATTAGTGTCATGGACTGTTGAGTGAAAATAGTTTCAAGTCGTGATACAAATACAATAATACAATAACTAGATACAGTAACTGTGTGATTATATTTCAAGGCAACATCTTGGGGACATTAGTGTCATGAACTGTGAGTGAAAATATTGTCAAGTCGTGGCACTCATACACTACGACTGTGCGCACTAGCAATTAATATGGTTCTTCTATTACGAAAGCATGAAATAGAAGAAGATTTATTTGTTTATCTTAAATTATTCGTACTACTATACGCAGATGATACTGTAATATTAAGCGAATCAGCAGAAGATTTGCGTCCGTCCGAAATCTGTGTTAAAGTTTTTAAATACCTTATATCTCTGCAGTCCTAAGTCACATTGGCTTGGTACTTATTAGTCATCATCAATATATGCATGTTGTTTCGCACTCATGCGGCCCCTGTGCCCCAATGTCAAGGTTAAATTACTTAGAAGTTTGCGTTAAAGTTTTCACATACCTACGATCTCTGTAACCGGAAGTCAGATTTGCTTGAAACTTTGTATGCTTATTGGGCATCATCCATATATTCATTCTGTGTCCCACTCATGCGGCCCCTGTGCCCCAAGGTCAAGGTTAAATGACTTAGAAGTTTGCGTTATTATACAATCTGCGTTAAAGTTTGTACATACCTTATATCTCAACAATTGTTACTCCAATTTACTTCCAACTTCCAATACTTCCTTTCCATCATCAATATTTTCATTCCATTGCCTGCCAATATGGTCCATATGCCCAAGGTCAAGGTCAAATGACTTTTAAATGTGTGTTAAAGTATATCGCCACAACTCCTACTCCGATTTACTTCCAACATCCAATACTTCTTATTCATCGTCCATATTTTCATTATATAGCCTGCTCATTTGGTCCACATGCGTAAGGTCAAGGACAAATGACTTTGAAATTTGTGTTAATGTTTGTACATACCTTATATCGCCACAACACTTACTCCGATTTACTTCAAACTTCAAATAATTCTTTATTATCATCCATATTTTCATTCTATAGCCCACGCATGCACCCCACATGCCCAAGAGCAATGTCAAATGACTTTACAATTTGCGTGAAAGCTTTTACCTTATATATCCACAACCTTTAATTCAAACTTCAAATAAATACACTCTCAGACCATCAAACGCCTCGGCGGGCTGGACATGCGGGCCGCGGCCATCTGGTATAATAACCGGAGAAACAATAATTACGATTTTTTCTACCAAAATAGTTTCCTTGACATATTCACCGAATATAATATAGGAATGAATGGCCTTTTTGTGGAATTTATCGGGGTATAAACTTGGAAAACTTTTCCAAGTTTATATCCCCGATAACAAAAAGGCCATTCATTCCTTATAATTCCAGCATTTGAAATAAATTCATCAAGAAAATGTGTTTATTTTGACAGACGGCAGCCATTTGTTTACATTGACAGTACTGACAGCGCACCTGTAGAAAGTAGTTCGGCGTGGGAGTTTACTGGGATATAAATTTTGGACAGAGACTTGCTACTGGCCAATCAAATGTTAGGGAATTGTGTAAATATTTTTGTGCTGGAATTATATATCTTAGACTTTTCATCAATAAAAACGGTTCATTTACATCAACGAAAACACATATAGCACAACAAGGTACTAGAGCAATGTACAGTCTAATAAAAAAGTCATTAAATTTATCTATATATATGCAGAGAGAACTATTTGACAAACTCGTCAAACCAATACTAACATATGGAAGTGAGCTTTGGGGATTTGGAAACATAGATGTAATAGAAAGGGTCCAGCTAAAATACCGAAAGATAATATTAAATATGAAAAAGCACACCAAATGTTATGGTATATGGCGAAACTGGTGTAGTTCCAATATATCTAGATATTAAACAAAAATGGTTTCTTTAATGTTATTATCAGGTAACGTTGTATGCTACTTAATGAGAAAATCCGACGCGTCTTATGTTGAAAAGAACGCGGACCTGTCAGTACACAGATTGTACTCGTTAATGTCACGTGGCGTCGCCCGACCAATGAGACGTCAATTTTGAGATCGGCGTGACCCCAGTGTGTGTACCTTGTCAATGCACGATGTGACACTTTATAGTTTGCCCTACTTTCTAAGCCAATCGCTGGGCAACATTGTGCTCCACTTAGTTCATATATTGCAACGTATAACATCAATACGTTTCATATTACCATATTTAATGATTAACTGTTCAACAGGAAATGGAAATTGATCGTGGGATGGGACATTACATTCTACACTTGGCTGAAGTATAAGTATGTTATTGATTTTTTTTTTAAATTTTCAGGAACTAAATGCTGCGGTCGCTGGCGCTCCCTCGCATTTAATTCCTTAAAAATTCAATATGTTAACAATAACTTAATTGTTTTCAGTCACCGTGCATTATGTCAAAGGCGGGTTACCAGGGTCCCGTTGCTCAAAAGCTATGTTAGCTTAACAGACTGTTATATCCTTAACAGTCTGTTAAGCTAACAAAGGTTTTGAGCAACCGGGCCCTGATAAATAAGTCCAGCCAACTTAGTGCGAAGCTGCGGGTTTTCGTCCTTAGAGTTAAGTGTATGCCGATAGACAGCCATTAAGGAAGATTAGCTCTTTAACAATTGCGTCCTGATGGCCCGAATGCACGCATGTTAATGCGATCTTTGTCCTATGACGTCAAACATTCACCGAATTTCTTATGTCGCTCTGTTGACGACAAATGGCAGCGTGAAATCAATCAACGTTTATGGAATGTCCCTGACAATTTAACTACGTTTTGATACGGAGCCCCGCTGGGGACGTAGAATTATTTTGATTTATTAATTCGTTCCTACGAAATAACAATTCGTTCCCACGAAATAACAATTCTTTCCAAACAAATTAATATAAAAGAAATCCATGTCCCCTGCGGGGCTCCGTAGTTTGACAATGCAATGCTGTCGATAAATAAATGGACATTTGGGCAGGTTCGATTCTATAAGCGTGTTCAAATAGTGAAGATCTTAAATCATCGTACTCAGGGCACGTAAATATCACATGAATATCACGTGATCTGTACTTGTCCTGAGTACGATGGGAGTAATTTCCTGTGCTTACCTTTTTTCAGCCATTCCTTGTTCCACTGTCGTGATAGTTTTGTCATCACGTAACACGATGTCTGATTCTGAAGCAGTTCACTTATTATTATATTAACGTATTACATATATGTGCCGGCTGTGACTGATAACACGCTCCTGTAGCCTGATAACGATATAAAGTGCTTGTTAGAACAATGTGTATGATCACGTGGTTATAACAACAACAACAGGTACTGAAACTTCCAGAAGCTTTCCGATTCAAAGAACATATTATTTTATTTTGTCCTTATTATGTAACGGATTTTGATGGGATCTGGCGCATCGAACGCGTCTTGTTAAGCTGCATTTGGTGGTCTCTGTACTTTGTCCCAAACATCTGTCGGTTTTGCGAAGAATCGATTTCCGTGTCTACAGATTCTTCGCAAAAACGACATAAGTATGTGCTGGACGACCAAATGCAAGTCATGAAGACGCGTTTGCTGCGCCATATTTCATAAAAATCCGTTGCATATTAAGGAAAGTATCAAATAATACTTACTTTGGAGTGGGCAAGATTTCAGCCATTGGTGTTGTTGTTGTTGTTGTTGTTGTTGTTGTTGTTGTTGTTGTAACCACGTGGTGCACCTTGTAGAAGCATTTCATGAATGGAATGGTGAACAGTGCAGATATGGATCTACACTGGTCACAAAAATGCATACGTACCTTTTCTCCAGTCACATCCATTTTATCATTGTACATCACTTACAACATTGCAATCAGTCCCGGTGAATTATTTTCATATTTTCTGTGGGTAATATTCTAACTACATGTATTTAAATAACAACCCGTAAACGAACAGTTGCGGTATATTTGAGCATGTTTTGAAACTTGTACCCGAGTCAAGCAGTTTGGTAGGTCGATTTCGAGCACATGCCAGTCTCAAATGACGTATCGAACTACGGTACCTACTTGATTTCGATCATCGGCACGAGGTACATAGTATATCAATTATATAATATGTGGGTCTGGCCGTTTTCCTTGCGGAATGCCAGCCAATTATGCATAATTAAGTCCTTTCACAATGTATTATATTTTTACAATAACTCCATCATTCCACTGCACACATCATTAATAATTCAATAGTAATCACTTTTTATCCCGTCAACACAGTGCGTATGTGCCGTGAAACACGGTGCCGTGAAACATTTTGTATATCCAGTCAATACTATTTTTGCATTTTACAGCCATTTGTAGGTATTGACTGGATAAATAGAATAGTAGGTTAGTGCCGTTAATGGGAAACAATATCTGGCGCGGCACGGAAACGGGATGTGCTCGGCAGAGCCTCGCCCATCCCGTTTCCTGAGCCTTGCCAGATATTTTTTTCCCATTCACGGCATTAACCTACTATTCTCTATATAGTTATTGTTGAAAACAATGTTGATGACAGGCAGTGGTAATATTCATAAGAGACATTGAAAACATGGTTTGACATCACTTCAGAATCATTTCCAATGGAAATGATTCTGAAGTGCTGTCAAACCATTGAACCTACCCAACTTGAAAATGTAGGACCAGGAGATGGGAAACACACATCATGTTAATGGTGGCCTAAAGATGGGGACTATGTGCTAAGCTTCTCCCTAGCTTCAGTGCAATATACATTTGAGAAAACACAAACTGAAGGTTCGTGAGGTTTATTTCTGTACTGGGTCCCGTTTATTGCCAAGTCATGTATCATAATTGAACTCCCAATTGAAACATGTTGTATTGCCGCTCTGTGCTAAATATTAAAATGTATTCCGTTCAGTCAGATTTATAGACATTGTGAGCGGTACATCATTTCATCCCGGCTTCTGAGTTCACATACCTTATCCGCTTCCGTATTTTCTCGATATATATTTTGAAAACATCGATACATCATAGTTTATGTAAATCACTTCAAAAGTTGACAACACCTTCGCAGCACATGCATAGTTAAATTCCACATGTGCCCTGCAAATGATTCCAACTTTCAACGTCATTTACGTTAAATATTACGATTTTCAAAATCTATAACGGCGGACTACGGAGATTCACGGAGATGGATTTTCCCGAAGCCGGGTCCAGCATGTTTCCCGCTTCATTGGTCCCCCGGAAGTCGTAAACTCTGTTATGGTTACATTTTTTCCACTAATGATACGGGCACATTCACGGTATAAAACACCTTAATGTACATTGTAGTATATCTGTTTTATTGTCGACCATTGCAATGATGTCATGCATGATGTCACAATTTGGAAATAAACATCAGAGCAAACGCGGAATCCGCGTTTGCTCCGATATTTTTACCAAATTTTGTCGTATTTTTCTGACAAAATAATATTAATGTTTTACTCAGTTTTAGAACATTATTTTCAAGATATTATTTCATATATGGTTGGATGTTGTCATGCTGTGTGTTTCTTGATGAATGTATTTCGTGTTTCAGGCTCATTTCATTTCTCGTTTGTTTCGTGTTTTTATCAACATCCATTATGCAATGTACTTCTGAATATCAATGGCCCTAAATGGCGCTATTCTCTTTGTGCTGGATAGTTAATAAATTATATTCCTTTCCATACGAAATAGTTGTCTCGCCTTATAAAACTGCGACTGCGCTTTTAGTCCCGCCTACATCCGAAAACTCATTTAAAACGGTAACATCATATGAGAAAAAACGGGTATTGCGACTATCATGTTGCGGTGCATCTAGATCTTCATAAAATAAATGTAGCATATATTTGTAACAAGCTTACTACTGTCTGTTCCACATTTTGCTGACGACGAACATTTGGCCATTAAACACATTAAATCTAAAAAAAAGTATTTAAAAGTAAGTACTTTTTCATCAATAACAAAAAAGTCACCATCCCCAAGAAAATTTATTTGATGAAATTCCATCAAATAATGACTTTATTGCGAAAAAACGATTTTCCTCTGGGAATTTAACATGGGGAATCAATTTCCAATTTTTTCCGAAACCTGGCGAGATAGCTTGAAAATGATGAAACTAAGAAAACAAAAGTTAGATTTTGAAAATCGGTCCACAATTAAAAAAAATATTTTTTAAAAAAATCTATTTTTAGCCCCCATTTTAAATTCCCATAGGAAAATCGTTTTTTCGCAATAAAATCAATATTTGATGGAATTTTATCAAATAATGTTTTTGGGGGATGGTGACTTTTTTGTTATTGATGAAAAAGTACTTACTTTTAAATATTTTTTAGATGTAATGTGTTTAATAGCCAAAAGTTCGTCGGCAGCAAAACGTGGAACAGACAGTAGATTGGTTTCGTGATTAGTTATTGCTTCGTAACTTGGCAATTACTGTTGGTTTCCGATAAAGTGACAAGGGCAAAGGTGACAGGAGATTGCATATTGAATCATAATAGGTAAAGTAGGTGTGTATAAAGTGCACTGACATTAGCACGACCATGTAGCAAGTGACCAATATTGGCCCGAAATATATTCAAACAACATTCAGGCATATTCTGAATCAATTATTGACTTTTGTTTTTACATATTTGTTAAAAAAAAAAATATATTGAGCACAGGCACCCGAATCGTATGCGAATCACACCAACATTCGTCAAACACTCCATGGGAAGTTCATGCATGATCAAGTCCATATTAATCGATAACAATGAACCTGTGATTTAATTTTAGAACATACATGCATTGTTATACATACGTGCACCTATATCGACCTGTGACAAAGCCATACATTTCGTATGTGATGCATGTAGCGTAGTGGTTACGGCTATTTTTGTCTTTACTTAATCAACGTTGAGGGTTCGAAACCTTATTTTCGTTTATTTTATTTATTAACATTATTTAATGTAACTTACAGAAACATTTTTTGTTTGTATTGGTTCAAAAGCTGATAAAGACGTATATTGCATAATGTCATTTGAATCGTCTTTGTTACATCCATATGTCTGGCTGGATAAAATGTATAAGCGCAACCAATGTTTTCCCCGCTCTGGGGCGGCGGACATACAATGTGTGGGGTATATTTACAGTGAAGCCGGGAATTAGGAGTCCAAGAACCCCGAGGATGTGTATATTTCACGTCCCCGAGAGTCCCCACACTCCGCTGCCGTTCCTATGAAATACATACAGGCGACAATTTTAGAATGTGTCTACATCCCGATTTTGTTTCACGTTGTTTGATAGTGAAATATGTATTCAGTAAATGAATTGTGAACACCATAAGCCCTGATCTGACTGCGAGATGTGCATCCTGATCTGTGACGCTGTAAACCCAGTGCACACGTCACAAGTACCCGTCAAACTTTATCTAAGACGTTTTAGTACATGTGAGAAAATGTTGAATCTGTTACTATATGAATAAATATTATAATAATAATAATAATAATGTGTCCGAAGCTCGAACTCGCACAAAAGGAACGCAGGTCGAATGCATTTACCGAGCGCTCTACCATCTGAGCTGTGGGGACAATAACACTTATGCTTGCGGAAGACTGGGCAATCAGAATGAATCAACTATCGAAACATTTTACGTTTACAAATATGGCATTTATTGTGGTTTTCAATCGCCTGTTTCACCAGTCAACCAGTTGGTAATTTCAATTACTCTAAATTGCTCTAGATAAGGCGTCGATTCGGCCACCGAAAATGGCTGCATACGGCTATATCCATAGAAATATATAATAGACATAATCCGCTGACCTCGTGCCTTTATCATGATTACACGCACGCACGCACGCACGCACGCACGCACGCACGCACGCAGCACGCACGCACGCACGCACGCACGCACGCACGCACGCACACTCACACAATCAATTACTCCAAATTGCTCTTAATAAGGCGTCGATTCGGCCAGCGAAAATGGCTACAAACGGCTATATCCATAGAAATATATAATAGACATAATCCGCTGACCTCGTGCCCTTATCAGGATCACACACACGCGCGCGCACGCACGCGCGCACGCACGCACGCACGCACAATTGCCAATCTCATATAAAAATAACGCAATACATACTATTTCATTATATTCTATTTTTGGAGAATCTATCGGAGTATAAACGTTTTAACATCCAGGGGCCCGTTTCACTAAGCGTCGTACGACTAAGATTTACATTTATTGAGCATAGGCTGTGCTCAATAAAGGTAATGTTTAGTGAAACGGGCCCCAAAGGTATACATGTATTTGGTAAAAGCCGGAAGGCTTTCGGTCGGTATTGGTGGAATTTTAAATAAATGTCGTTTATTCCTTGCAATACCAACCAGGTATTATTTTAAAGTTAAAGTAATTAATATTTTTTAAGTCCTATTTTTCAAAATGTGATTTGTTGGTGTTTTTAATGTCAAAATAAGTGACGGAACAGAAAAACGACAATTTGGTGGAAAATATTGAACGCAGTCAGTAATAAATTAACTGCAATGTTTCTCGCATTTGACGTTTCAAATCGACACAATACTTCAAATGTCTGAAGTTTAGTTACGTAAAAACTCTTGCCACGTGCTTGCCCGGATGTGGTTACTTTTGGCAAATAAATATGCACAGACGTACAAATCATTCGAGTTATGAGAAGATCAAGGTGCATGATCACGTGGTTACAACAACAACAACGTCGCCCACTCCAAAGTAAGTATTATTTGATAGTTTCCTTAGTATGCAACGGATTTTTCTGAAATATGGCGCAGCAAACACGTCTTCATGAGATGCATTTGATGGTCCAGTGAGTTTGGCACAGACTTATGTCGTTTTTGCAAAGAATCGATTTCCGTGTCGGAGACACGGAAATCGATTCTTCGCAAAAACGACAGAGGTTTGGGCGAAACTACAGAGACCACCAAATGCAGCTTAACAATACGCGTTTGATGTACCATATTTCATCAAAATCCGTTACGTAATAAGGACAATATAAAATAATACGTACTTTGAATCAGATGGATTCTGGAAGTTTCAGTACTTGTTGTTGGTGTTAGTACCACGTGATCATACACCTTGAAGATAATAGCATCTCCTCTATTCGGCATTTTGTCCTGCAACCTGTCATGATACAGTAACACACATCTAAACCGGACACCCTGTGAGGTCTCCTGGGTGTCCGGTTTCAAGAGGTTTTTTGCTGTAATTCAGGTATTTTATCATTCTGAGCCATAGCTGGCTGTGTGCTATGCGATCGTGAACAGACATTATAACTGGAGATAATGACCAAAAATAAGAGCACATATGTTTTATTGGTATCCGGTTTAGAGAGGTTCCACTTTACACGTTATTGCTGTCTGTGACATAGACAACTTTTTTTGACTGATTAAGCACATATTCAATTTATTTATTTATTCATTCATGTAACTGTGATTGATGTGAAATTCGGCCTAATTTTAGGATGGCAAATTGTGTTTTATTAGCCTTTATCGTTCATAGAAACACCATACAAATACTTTGAAAGTACTTTAACCCTTAGACCGCTACTCACAACAATTGTCGTCTGCTGTTGCTTTTATATCTTGCCTTATTTCTCAATAACAACATGGTTTGACAGCACTTCAGAATCATTTCCAATGGAAATGATTCTGAAGTGCTGTCAAAGCATGTTGTAAATGATTATAAAGTTCTGTCAAAGCATGTTTTTGATGATAAAAATGGAAAATAGAAAATAAACAGCAGACGATAAAAAAGATAGAGGTATAAGGGTTAAACATTCTGAAGAGTTTATTGTGCCCTCTAATGTAATTGTAATTGATTTCCTCCAGTAGGGAAGCATGATGTTAAAGGTACATGTTCACTCAGGAGCTTATAACATAGGGGGGCACATAGTTTTGTATATTCTGTAGATATGACATTTCTGGCAAATTAAACATTCATTCACCATTACCTCACGTATTTATTGGCATTATTATACATTTATATCAGACGTAAGTATCAGGGGCGATAACCGTGTTTCCTTAAATGTTAACAGACATTACTATTTGTTCTCTGCATTTATTTGTTGGTGTGCATTGGTCATACTTTATAATCTGTCGAAAATATTACTTTTTGAGGTGAGGCATTTAATTAGTATAAATAATTAAAAAATAGCATGCCTCATTTGTTTATGAAATTCGCCTGATACCACCGCCACTCACTATCAGTAAAATAAATATTACTTAATGAGTATATCGTATAGCGGGCACTCGTAATAGCTCAGTGGTAGAGCATCGGACTACGGATCGAAAGGTCCTGAGTTCCAATCCCGACACTGGCCGATTCGGTGTGTGCTTGGGCAATACACCTTCGTGATAGCCTAACCCCATCGGATGGGGACTTAAATAGTCAGTCCCGACATGCAAGGTCATCGAACCAGTGCCGTCGTTAAATCATAGCATTTATATTTACATTTTCACTCGTAATGTTTAGAACTGGTCGAATAGTGACACAATTATAGTTATACACTTATTTAATTCCTATAAATAACAGTTTGTACCTACTGAGTGGGCATGTACCCAACACAAACATTATTTTCAACACAAACATTATTTTAAGTTACCGTTTTTACATAGGGTAGCCTATGTATTGGAATCGCGTCGGACAGTTAGCCACGCCCCAGATCCCCCTCGATGGGCTAGTCCGTAGTGATATCTTGGAATAACCATAACAACAAAATGCATTGTGTTACTCAACGTTTAACTGTCATACGCAACCGCTAATTGAAAATAACATTATGAAAAACTACTTGCACTGAACAATATCAACAACGGATGTTCTACGTACAAAAATACATCGGATTATTTTGTTACGCGTTCAAGTTGTTATTTGGCCCCATTTGCGTCACAAATCGTGCGGTCATCTCTAAATTTAGTAACAGGCTATAGTTTTCGGCAGAGTTAACTCCCCTCCGAATACTCTCCACCGGATAAACACGTGTAAACACGCGACGTGTTCAACACGCAAACGATATCAAGGGGTTACAGCTACCTGTTGACCCATATTTTTTAATGATCGCGATTGTGTCACAACAAAACTCGTCATGTGGGTCTAACTGATGTTAATCCTCATTCTATCGATGATTTACAGCGGATTTCAGTGACATTCCCGAATTCTGCCTGATTGACATGTGTCTATGGTGGCCAATACACGCCAACATGAGTGTCAATTCTACGTTCATGGAAGGGGGTCAATAAGTCAGTAAGTGATCAATTAGTCAGGGAACAAATTAATGACTGTATAACACATCCAGCGTAGATTAATACCCATATTAATGCAAGTACTGAAAATACGACAAAAACAAAATTCTAACAAGTATGGGCTTCCATACATTGAAAATGTTGTCAGCGGTTTCCCCAATGACGTCATTTGTATGTTTTAATATACTCGATCCGGGGCCAACTATTTCATTCACAAAACAGAAGTAAACATGGCAATGTCAAAGTAATGCAGAAACTTTAACAAAAATCCTGCTACAACATTGTTTTGTACCGACAAGGCATTTTCAGGCGCGACACCGCTTCCGTGGCGGAATTCTTGTAGTACCCTATGTTCAGTACTTTCAGTACTTTGATTTATATTAAATTTGATCTGTGTGGTCATGGATTATCAATATACTAGTATATTTCTTGCACTCGGAGTAGGGCTATGATATTTTTGTTAACAAATTAAAATAAAATGTACCCTCCATAATTCCCGCGACTTTTCGTTTAGTTATAATTGTATATTATTCTACAACTGTTATTCGCAAAGTCAATGTGTATGATCACATGGTTACAACAACAACAACACGTACTGAAACTTCCAGAAGCGCCTCAGATTCAAAGTACAAATTCTATGTTATATTGTTATATTGGCAACGTCGTTTTTATGAAATATGGCGCATCAAACGCGTCTTGTTCAGCTGCATTTGGTGGTCTCGGTACATTGGCCCAAACTTTTGTCGTTTTTGCGAAGAATCGATTTCCGTGTCTACAGACACGGAAATTGATTCTTCGCAAGAACGACATCAGTATGTGCCAAACTCCCGGGACCACCAAATGCAGCTCATGAAGACTCGTTTCCTGCGCCATATTTCATAATCTGTTGCCAAATTAACATACTATTTACGTTAGAGTGGGCGAGCTTTCAACACTTTCAGCCATTGTAGTTGTTGTAACCACGTGATAATGCATCTTGAAATACGTTTTATTTGAATCTCGTGTTTGTATTCATGTAGTTTCCGGGTTCATGTAACGTCTTCGTACTTTACAGCATGGCGTGATATTGGTTGATGAATGCGGTGAATATGATATTCTGTATAATCCTGCATACCATTTAGACCAGCCGTCGTTATTACTTCGCTTTGACGTAGTACGCCTTGTTCTAGATATTACAGCCTGTATAATATTTCTAACATCCGCCGTTATGAGTTCGCAGTGACGTATTACGCCTGTGACTTGAGAAACTGGGTGTATGTCCTATGCGATAAGTTTGGACCCGGATCAGCCTGCGCATTCGCGCAGTCTGATCCGTGTCCAAACTGATCCGCAATGAGTCAGCGAAAACCCTCATGTTACTAACAAACCGTATAGATTCGTAGCACGTTGTAATAGTATCCTGGCAAAATAATAGGTAGACGAACCACAAATAATAGGTCCCGATTACGCAGTCGCCGTCATATTTAGATGACTGTTATAAGCTGTTCGTTGGCGCCAGATACGATCAGTGAGTCCCGGGAGGACAGTTAACTATTCAAGAGCAATGACCTAATAAATAGGGCAAACTGGGGCAATCTCGAGGGCGCTGGGAGTCTTACATGCTGCCTCCGTGTCGACGATCACGTGCATGTTTATAGTGGGATTCTGGGACGCAATTAATTCGTATTTATAGTCTCAGAGCGAGGATATGAAAGGCATAGGACGTTCCGGGTCCGGACTAAGAATCCGAACCGAACATTGTAAACTTGATACGAATTCGAAATGATGTGCTGTATCGTTATCACTATGTACATACGATATTATACTATTATTTTCTCGTATTCCTAAAACGAATGCGGACCACCCGTTTAAAGTGGTCGTTACTGATTGCATTCTATTCGATCATGTGGTAATACTCAACAAATGAGACGCCGATGTTGAATCTGGATTGACTATGATTCATATGTCTCGTATAGTTGCCCATTTCAAATAAATATTGAGCAATATTGTATTGGTCACCATGCATCCACCAATTCGCAGCCACATGTTGAAGTGACGGACCATGGTCTATAAATACATCAAATATACAAAAACAAATACAAAAAAATAAACTAACATTTTGTTTACTCCATCTTATAACACATTACAGTATTAATGTGTATACTATTGGTGGGAGTAAAGACATTGTTTAGCTTATTCTTTTTCAATTATTGATGTTTTTTATATTTAATGTATTTATATTTGACAATTTCTTTATTTCAAATTACTTGAAGATTGTGCTTGAAATGAAGCAGCTTGATTGGCTGAGCCTGAGCTGTGCTACAGCTCAGGCTCAGACAATCAAATTGCTTGACTGCGTGTTGGCATTGTCAGTGGATGTTCAGAAACGTTGATACTATTGACAAGACTAGTCGTTGTCTATATAGAGAATAGGCCACCATTAATACAATGTTTGTTGCCCATCTCCCAATCCTAAATGTTCAAGTTGGGTAGGTTCAATGGTTTGACAGCACTTCAGAATCATTTCCATTGGAAATGATTCTGAAGTGCTGTCAAACCATGTTTTCAATATATCTTATGAATATTACCACTGCCTGTCATCAACATTGTTTTCAACAATAACTATAAGAGAATAGTAGGTTAGTGTCGTGAATGGGAAAACATATCTGGCAAGGCTTAGGAAACGGGATGGGCGAGGCTCTGCCGAGCACATCCCGTTTCCGAGCCGCGCCAGATAGTTTTCCCATTCACGGCACTAACCTACTATTCTATTTATCCCGTCAACACCTACACGTGGCTTTAAAATGCCAAACAAAATAACCCCAGCCACCGCACATATGCATACGCAGTGATTAGGTCTTATTGACAGGATATCAAAAATGTTTCATGACACCGTGTTTCATGTCACATACGCACTGTGTTGACGGGATAAATCGTGTTTTCCCGCATTTGAAATACCTAATCGACTCCAAATGTCAACGGTTCTGTAGTTCATTGATGTATGAACTATTTGCCTCGTTCCGTTTGTCCGGATGTGAGTATCACGACCAATGCAAATGCTCAGTATCTTGGAACCCCGTTAGCGTTGGAATCCGTATTGTTTCTCACAACTGTGTTCCTGTGCAGCATATAGCCCATTACTCATTATTTCAGTGAAACCCGTATGGCATTCATTTAGTATGGTGTACATGGCCAATGTGTATTATCACGTGGTTACAACAAGAACAACAAGTATTGAAGCTTCTAGAAGCCCTCCGATTCAAAGTACATATTCTTTTAAGAAATATGGCGCATCAAACGCGTCTTGTTAAGCTGCATTTAAATTGTGTTGGTGGTCTCTCTTCTTTGACTCAAACTTATGTCGTTTTTGCGAAGAATCGATTCTTCGCAAACACGACATAAGTCTGTGACACACTTCCGGGACAACCAACTGTAGGTCATGAAGACGCGTTTGCTACGCCATGTTTCATCAAAATCCGTTGCATATTAAGGAAAATATCAAATAATACTTACTTTGGAGTGGGCGAGATTTCAGCACTTTCAGCCATTGTTGTTGTTATTGTAAGCACGTTATCATGCACCGTGATGGCGTACATGGATCTGTTTTCTTCCGTCTGTTGGAAGAGATAATCCACGAGCTTTAACGATTAAATAATCATCGTATATGAGACAAGCCATGTGATTGTGTACATAAGAATAATTCCAGCACAAAAATATTTCCACAATTCCCTAGCATTTGATTGGTCCATAGCAAGTCTCTGTCCAAAATTTATATCCCAGTAAACTCCAACGCCGAACCACTTTCTACAGGTGCGCTGTCAGTGCTGCCAATGTAAACAAATGGCTGCCGTCTGTCAAAATAAACACATTTTCTTGATGAATGTATTTCAAATGCTGGAATTATAAGGAAGGAATGGCCTTTTTGTGGAATTTATCGGGGATATAAACTTGGAAAAGTCGAGGGAATACTGGACGAGGCCTTAAAAAATTACAATTTTCGAAACAAACTAAAAAAAAAAAAATCTTTTCTTTTCTTTTTTTTCGAAAATTGTAATTTTGTATCGCTTCGTCCAGTATTCCCGCGCCAAGTTTATATCCCGATAAATTCCACAAAAAGGCCATTCATTCCTATAATATTACAAACCGGGATGTGATTTTGTACATAAGAATATGTGTGATATCTCATGAAAATATATACAAATTTATTATATTTTCCGTAAATGACGTCGAAAGTTAACGAAATGTTCAGAGTAAAACTCCGCATTTGATTTGAAAATTTCGTCAACTTTCAACGTCATTTGCAGAAAATATCAGTTTCTGTAAATGTTTTTCGTGAAAAATAGTACTTAAGAAAAGCATCATATGGCTCGTCGCATATACGGAAGGTAGATGTCTAACTGTCTTTTCACATATGTATGTCTCCATATTCCAGGCACCAACGTGTTGTATAATTAATTACAGAAACAAAGTCCAGAAATATGTAAAAATAAAAAATGGAATACAGGGCTCCAGATAAGGAATTTGTAATTGAGTATTGTCACTCCATCATTTCTGAAGCAATTGGGTATTTCAATATTTTAATTGGGTAAAATAAAATCACACTACTGCTTACACATCAACAGACAGCAATTATTGAATGGTTTGCTTCGGAATGAAAACATGTCTTGGCATTTCATTAGAATTGTCTCCTTGGAGACAATTCTAATGAAATACCAAGATGTGTTTTCATGGAAAATAAGAAAAACATGCTATATCTGTGGTCTGTTTATTGTTTTCCGCAGCATGATAAAGGTACCACAAAATTTGTATTGCTTTTTGATACTCTACTTGATAATTTCAATTGGATATTTAAGCAAATACGCAGCTTCTCTTGGGCTCTGGGAATAAGTACGTATGTTATTATAATTCGTTATTTCACTAAACTTGTTGGGTAACGCACACTGACCATTCTAAGTAGGTCAAGTAATGGAACGTCATGTAAGACATAATGCATATTGACAACTAGGTAATACTTTTGCCGGCTAACCTTATTAACTAGATGAATTGTTTCATAAATAAAACATTATTGGTATGACAGTAAATATTCTCGTAATACGCAATCTCCGCCAGTGTTTATATAACGAAAATAATAGAAGTCTTACTATATTATATAAACGATGGTTGACGGCCAAGACTCGCCATGTGTGTTTGAGTGTTAGGTCGTACAAAGTTATTTCTCTGTTAAGAGTCAGCGTGCTGGTATGTTTGAGAGTGGTGAAGAAAGAAACACAAAAAAAATATGTATGTTATTGACACTATTTGCTGGTGAAGTAATATGAACTGATTGGGGACGTGTGCACGTTTTATATCCGTTCATAAATTTACACTTAAAAAGTTTAATTATAATATTTTCTTGCTATTTTTTGCTAACGTTTGCTGGCGGAAATATAAATTTATGCTAAAAACTTCCTCAACCCTTTGCAGACTACGTAGGTAGGTTTTGGCCATCTGTGTGGACGCTTATCAGAGAACAATAATGACATGGCCTTAAGCGTCCATCATTGGATAATACTGGTATGTGGCTGTTACTGGAGAAATTGTTTTTTTTTATTTTTAGCCCCCATGTTACATTCCCATAGCAATAAAATCAATATTTTGATGGAATTTCATCAAATAAACTTTTGTGGGGAGGGTGTGGGGAGGGTGACTTTTTTGTTATTGATAAAAAAGTACTTATTTTTAAATATCTTTTAGATTTAATGTGTTTAATAGCCAAAAGTTCGTCGGCAGCAAAACGTGGAACAGACAGTAGTGTAGCTTCTAATCAAACAGCACACTATTCTGCCCTCCCAAGTCAAACTGCAGTATCTGTTAAACTGCAGTATCTGCACTATGATGCTATGCTGACCCTGTGCAATCATCCCAAGTCAAACTGCAGTATCTGTTAAACTGCAGTATCTGCACTATGATGCTATGCTGACCCTGTGCAATCATCCCAAGTCAAACTGCAGTATCTGTTAAACTGCAGTATATGCACTATGATGCTATGCTGACCCTGTGCAATCATCCCAAGTCAAACTGCAGTATCGTTAAACTGCAGTATCTGCACTATGATGCTATGCTGACCCTGTGCAAGTATCCCAAGTCAAACTGCAGTATCTGTTAAACTGCAGTATCTGCACTATGATGCTATGCTGACCCTGTGCAATCATCCCAAGTCAAACTGCAGTATATGTTAAACTGCAGTATCTGCACCATGATGCTATGCTGACCCTGTGCAATCATCCCCACCTGTGGATGATTGCACATGGTCATCATAGCATAGCATAGCATCATAGTGCAGATACTGCAGTTTAACAGATACTGCAGTTTGACTTGGGAGGGCAGTATTGTTGCCTGATAACGATACATATTGCGTGTTAGAAGCATGACGGGTGTTTCATTGATGGAATGGAGACAGTACATATCCTGATCAGACTGTGCGGATGCACATGCAGATCTGGATATACTGGTCGCAAAATCAATAGGCCTCATTTCTCCAGCCGCAGCCACTTATCTGGCCGCATATTGAAAAAAACTGTACCGTCGTCATTTTTGACGAGCCATGTGATTTTTTACCTAAGAACATGAGTGAATTTTGCACAAAAACTGTGATTTATTTTTCATAAATGGCGCTGATAGTTGAAGAAATGTTCAAAGCTTATTCACTTACACCAGCATTGACTATCATTTCGTCAACTTTCGACGTCATGCTTGGTCTCGTTTGCGGCTTGAGTAGCCAGCCATACAGCGGACATTTAGCTTTACGCAATCTCGACTAATCCAGCTGCCCGATTTCCCGTACAAACTTTAACTTTCTATGTTTTTATAAGGTCGGGCCAAGACCCATGCTCCAAATTATTAAGATTTGGTTGCTCCATGTGGAGCTATACCACGGTGTATGATCACGTGGTACTAACAACAATAACACACATTGAAACTTCCAGAATCCATCCGATCCAAAGTACGTATTCTTGTATATTGTCCTTATTATGTAACGGATTTTGATGAAATATGGCGCATCAAACGCGTCTTGTTAATAAGCTGTATTTGGTGGTATCGGTAAATGCAGCTCATGAAGACGCGTTTGCTGCGCCATATTTCATCAAAATCCGTTTCATATTAAGGAAAATATCAAATAATACTTACTTTGGAGTGGGCAAGATTTCAATATTTTCAGTCACTGTTGTTGTTTTAACCATGTGATCATGCACCTTGTATACTATTGATGTATACCCGGTATGGGTCTATATTGGAATTCGGATATTTTGAGAACTTTCATAGCAAGATCTTTAGTTTGACCATAAGTATATGAGTATCCCTCGCAAAAGAATCAAACTTGTTTGGACATTTGGGGGAAAGGCAAACTATTGTTTGAAGTAACGAGACTCGGTCTATATTCTGACACATTCTCTAAGAAACTACGTTTAACCGATCATACTAACAGTATATGTGTACATTTTATGTCAAACTAAGCACTGGAATATATTCATATTAAAGGTACATGTCCACTCAGTAGGCACAAAATGTTCTGTATAGGAATTAAATAAGTGTATAATTGTTTCACTATTCCACCAGTTCTAAAAATTACGAGTGCCCGCTATACAGATATAATCATTTAGGAATATTTATTTTACTGTTAGTGACGCGCGATGGTATCATTTGTCAATGAAATATGGCGACTACATATTCTGACATTACACATTCGCGTGATCTTACTTAATTAATATCCTGTTCGCGGACACGTACATGCATAATTACAACAATATTATGCCGTGGCTTTGTAATAACTGCCCGTCTTTCTTAGCCGACCTGTCGATGCTACCGTTATCGTGCCAATATCCTCATTCCTGTCAAGTCTAAAACGATAGGCGGATTTAGTGATGGAACTATATAGCAATCTAGGTCGACGGATGTAGACACAAATATGACCCTTTCCATCCCTGGTTACGGCCTCTGACGATGATTGAAAACTGTGCCCTATTATTGAATGTAACCCATTTCGTTTCATGTTCCTTTCAATGTGATTATATATGACGTAACAGGAGAAAACGTACCAATTGAATTCAGGACCAGTGTAGACTATGAAAGAAATACCACGTGCATTTGTTACCAGAGTAGACCATGATCAGACTGTGCATTCGCACAGTCTGATCATGGTCTACACTGTTCGGAAATGTTCTTAACAATTGGGAAAACAATGACAACATAAATCCAAGATGGCCCCCGAATTCAGCACAAAAACGTCAGAATCCATCGTGATAAATATTTACACCTGTATAATCATAAATGATGACAGTGGGACATTTTAATTTAGACCATGCCCTAACGTTTCAAGAAGTAACTATGAAGTTAATTTGACAGAAACCGTGATGCAGTGAATTGTTGTATACATGTAAATGCCTGCGGAAACGAACCCCTTAGAAGTGCTAGAAACTGCAAAGAAAAGTATAAGCGAAATAAACATTCATTCACGATTGTATAAGTTATCTCAACTTATATGACGATGTTACCAGACCGTAGTATATGAATGTGGCAATGCGTATTATTATAGGAATGAATGGTATTGTTGTGGAATTTATCGGGGATATAAACTTGGAAAAGTCGCGGGAATACTGGACGAAGCGATAAAAAAATTACAATTTTCGAAAAAAAAAACAAAAAAAAAAACAACAATTTTTTTTCGAAAATTGTAATTTTGTTAAGGCCTCGTCCAGTATTCCCGCGACTTTTCCAAGTGTATATCCCCGATAAATTCCACAAAAATGCCATTCATTCCTTATAATTCCAGCATTTGAAATAAGTTCATCAAGAAAATGTGTTTATTTTCCGTTTTCTTAAGAATTATTTTAACTGCGCCTCACGGTTACGGAAAGTAGTTCGGCGTGGGAGTTTACTGGGATATAAATGTTGGACAGAGACTTGGTACGGGCCAATCAAATGTTAGGGAATTGTGTAAATATTTTTGTGCTGAAATTATTCCATTATAAATGGGCATATATCATATCCGACAGGTCCAGTGCCAGTTAGCGTGACCAGTATATCGACCGACATTGCATTTTAGCCAGGACACGGGGCTTATTTCATGTTTGACCAGTGAAAATATATAAGCGCTAATTTCAATATATAACGTTCTAAGCCTGCATGACAGTCAGAAACTCCGGGTGACCTGAGTGCTAACTCAGCCGAATATAGATGTGATCTCAGCTCCCTTATTTTCTCCATTAGTGCATCGCTAGTTTCACTAAATGGCGCACGACTGAGAAGTTCGTACGTAAGTGCAAACCTAAAGCGTTCAACAAAATTCGCATTAACAGCCGATTTTGTGAAATATTTAGTGGATGTGTTCATAAATTATTTATTTTTTTTCGAAAAATGTAATTTTTATTTAATGACTCTTACATGTAAATAGTGAATAGTAGAACAATTAAAATTTTCGAAAAAATTGTGATTTTTTAGTGAACAAAATGAATGTGCTATGTAGCAATATAAACATCATCGTATGAACATTCATTTCTATCGTACGAAGTTTAGTGAAACGGGCTCCTGGACTCATAATAGATGCATTGGTTGTTTGGCGGCGAACAGTGTAGATTGTGATCAAACTGATCTGGATCTACATGTATTCCCGTTCGCATTGGCAATTGTCCCAGTATTGTTAAATCGCCAATATTGTATAACCAACATCAATAAATATGTAATTCCGTTGGACAAAGGAATATGTGCATCTGTAAACAGTTTAGCCGCATTCGCGCAGTCTGATCAGGGGCTACATTTCTCGCTGTTAAGTCAGTATCATATTAATGCGCTTATAATGCTCAATCCGTAATTAGGTTTATTTTGTTCTGCTGTTGTTCAGGGACTACGTTGGTCATAAAGTAGTATCGTTATTTTGTCACGTCTCATGAAATAAGTATCCATGTATGGCCCTGGAAATGAATGTGTTTCTACAATATTTCGCCGTGTGACATATATTCGATGTAAAATTGAGTTATCATTGCTGTCCAGTTGAATGGGGGCCACAAAACTGTTTACATCTGTGTGCGTGCGTGCGTGCGTGCGTGCGTGTGTGCGTGTGTGTGAATTGTTACAGACGTGTATATCATGACAAAATGGTGCTCAACAATATAAAGTCACTGCATCTCGGACATGCGCAGCACGGGATGAAACAGAATACTAAGTCATAGTTTAGTTATAGATCTGAGGCCAGTTTCATTAAACGTCGTAATATAATATATATAATGTTGCAAACGCTAGTTTCTGTGCAATTGATGAAACTAATTTATGTTTATAGTCTGTTTCACGAAAGCTGCCCAAATTTTACGGCTATATAGACTATTCAAAAACAATATTATTTTGATAATATTAAATTAAAGGAAAATTTAAGAATGAGCCTTCTTTTTATTTCGTGAAATTCGGTCAAATATTGATTTTATTACGAACAATTGATTTGTCTATGGGAATTTAACATGGGGGGGAAAAGTGGTAAGGAAGTGTGGGAGGAGTCAAAAAAAGAAAAAAATTGGAAATTGACTCCGATACCTGACTAGATAGCTTGGATATGATCTAACTAAGAAAACAAAAGTTAAATTTTAAAAATCGGTCCAGTATTTCTAAAATTCAAAAATATTTCCCCATGTTAAATCCCCATAGACATCTTCACTCCGTGTGAAGATGTATGTCTATGGGGATTTAACGTGGGGAAATTGTGTTTTCGCAATGAAATCAATATTTGACCAAATTTCACGAAATAAAAAGAAGGCTCATTCTGAATTTTTCCTTTAATTTAATATTATCGAAAATAATATTGTTTTTGAATTGTCTATATAGCCGTAAAATGTGGGCAGCTTTCGTGAAACAGACTATAGGTTACTTAACTTGTGATGTATAAAAAAAACAACCCAAATGTCGAAATCTCAAAAGGTGTTAATGAGTCGTTTTTATTGAACCGATTGATAGACATGTTGACCTGCATGTACCCATTGGTCGTCTAGCAGCTGCAACTAACTGATGACCATTTGTTTATTGGCACTGACCCATGGCTTCCAATTTGTCAGACACATTCTGCATATGTTGGCTTACCCATAATCTTTTGTAAAGCTTGACCATTATTTCCTGGCTTACGAATTCCTCTCTGCATACAAGCTTGGTCCAACGGTTGACGAAAAGGGACCATAGATATTTGAAACGGTGTACATAAATACATGTGCCATCCTTCGTACGCACAAGGTGGCCGGGTTAGCTCAGTAGGTGGCGCTACCGGGAGACCCCAGGGGCCCGTTTCACTAACTTCTTACGACTAAAATGTTCGTAAGTTCAAATTTAAGATCGTCTGTAAATTTCAATTTATGGATTTACATTTACTGAGCATAGGCTGCATATGCAGCCTATGCTCAATAAATGTAAATCCAATAATTATTTACAAGAAAACATTGTTAATGTGAAATTTACAGACTATCATAATTTTGCACTTACGAACATTTTAGTCGTACGAAGTTTAGTGAAACGGCCCCCAGGTTCGATTCCCACCTCGATCCGCTGCGAATGACCGATTGGGAATGTCCTTGGGAAAGACAACTTCGTGCTAGTCTAGTCCTATCGGATGGGAACATAAATAGTCGGTTCCGACATGCAAGGTTATCGAGCCAGTGCCGTCGTTAAATCAAAGCATTTATATTTGTTTCGTACGCACACACTCTGTTTAATAGCTCTGAGTTGGTACGTTATTACTTCCCTTAGATGTATTACCTAACTTGTGGAGCTCTTCAACGGCTGAGTTAAAAATGGTACAGATATTCACTTCCCGTAATAATAATATTAATATCCATGATTAGGGAAACAAAACTTTCTAACATTTCAGCAGTGTTACCATATTTCCGTTGTGGATATCGGTGAAGGGACTTCGGAAGTTAAATTGCGACCTGCGAATGGCAAGATCGGATTGCCATACGCTGGTCACAATCGTTATTATCTCATTTATCCTCACGGCGCGTTGTTGCAGCGACTATAATGCCATGTTTAATATAATTAATTGTGTGCTATAAATAGTCGTTCCGGTGGTCAACGTCTAGAAATAGTGGCGCTCCGGGAAATAAACTATTTGATGTGATTATAGTTGACCGTCTGTGTCACCAGAAAGATGACGTAATACGCATATTGAAGGAATACAAATGAGGTGACGATTCCCATCGTGAAAGGCGGCACGGTAAAACATTGCAAGACAATTTCAATACATCCATTATAAATGCTAATAAATTGAATTGTAGTTGTAGTCTAGTTGATAATAGACGAACACGACTACCAAAGGAATATGCATTCAGGGCTCCAGATAAGGAATTAGTAATTGAGTGTTGTCACTCCATCATTTCTGAAGCAATTGGGTATTTCAATTTTTGTATTGTGTAAAATAGAATCACACTACTGTTTACACATCAGCAGAGCGCACTTATTGAATAGTTTGCTTAAATGAAAACACATCTTGGTATTTCATTAGAATTGTCTAATGAAATACCAAGATGTGTTTTCATGGAAAAATAAGAAAATATGCTATATTTGTGGTCTGTTTATTGTTTTCTGTAACATGATAAAGATACCACAAATTTTGCATTGCTTTTTTATACTCAATACTTCTGATTTCAATTGGGTTTTTGGCAATTTGAATTGGGTATTTACGCAAATACGCACCTTATCTGGAGCGCTGTACATTGTACGTGCGGTTTTATTGCACCTGTTCATTTTTATCGGGTAGTCTGTCCATATTGCAATAGCTCACAACACCCACGATGAGCCCAGAAATTCCTACACGTTTCCTAGCCTTGCCTGATAGACGTAATGTCAAAAGTCAACAGCGCGATATAGTCGGCACATTGGCGTCCGTCCGTCCGTCCGTCCGTCCGCACACACGAATGGGTACTTGTTGGGTACAAAAGTACCCAACAAATGCTCATCTGCGTGTTGGGCAAGCGTACGGGGATCTTCTTGGGTAGGGTTAGGGTAGTGTTTGGTACTTTTGTTGGGTACTTTTATATTAGTAAAAACCCAACAAGTATCCATTCGTAGGAACGTCCGTCCGTCCGTTCGCGTCCGTGGTTAAGGTTGTTGGTTAAAGTTTTTCGATATACTATCAAAGCCTCGGCGAGCACGACATGCGGTCATCTAGTCCTTATTATCATATAATCAGCTGCATATTGTCCAGATCGCACTGATCGCTACCAACATGACACACAAGGAATCTCGGATATATAGCACTGGCAAACATGATGATCTCTAAAGGCACAGTCTGGTAGTAACCCTTCCATCCCTAAATATCTGACATTCGATTTACTAGTTTCATGTTCAGTTCTGGACTATTCCATTAATCAGATAATATATAGTTTAATGTATTTATAAGCACTGTAGATCTTGATTAGACGGCTTGTTACAAGCCGGCTCATCTGGATATACACTGTTTCCAAATGTTGGCTTATGGTACATTTTGTGTGTAGGGTTGAATGGGTATCACTATATTGTTTGACAGTCAATTTGCAAATTGTTACTGTACGCTATGGTTTGTCCAGCAATGCAATATGTTTCTAAAGCATGCCCTACAAACCGCTATCAATTCTCAATTCAGTCGAGCTGCTCAATATATTAGATTGCCATGACGCAATTATGTAATGAGAGGTCACCGCGATAGGTCACCTCAGTTCCATTAGCTAGATGATTAATGGATTTACATTTATTGAGCATAGGCTGCATATGCAGCCTATGCTCAATAAATGTAAATCCATCAATGTATTTCGCGATCAATCCGTGTATAGCATGCTTATATGCAGTGCAATTCGCGAACTAATATGTGGCTGTGACTGATGAAATGAGGCTTACGGGATTTATGACCAGTGTAGCTCCGGATCAAATACCACACCTGTAGCCCGATGACGACCCATATTGCTTGTTAGAAGCATGACGGGTGTTTCATTGATGGAATAGCGAACAGTGTAGATCCTGATCAGACTGTGTGGATGCATACGCTGATCTAGATATACACTGGTCGCAAAACCCGCCCCAGTTATGTGTTTTATCAACCATGCCTACACACCTACATAGCTCACTGATTTCTAACATGTTGTTACCTTGTAACTAGTTCTGAGTAAAGTTTAGACTTATTTATTTTACAACGATTACAAACAAGCGCGAGAGCACTTATACAAATGCTTTCGTTGGTGCAGATGAAGGAGTAAGGGCGGTCATTAATGTGGGAGGAAACTGGAGAACCCGGAGGAAACCCACTTGTCCGATATGGCGACCACCATACCATCTCACAAATACTGCCCCGGCCGAGCATCGAACCCGGTGCCGCATTGGTGAGAAGCGCGCTCGTTACCGATTGCGCTAACCGGACAACCAATTTTCCTTAATATGCAACGGATTTTGATGAAATTTGGCGCAGCAAACGCGTCTTCACGAGCTGCATTTGGTGGACACAGAAGTTTGGGCGCAAATACAGAGACCAACAAATGCAGCTTAACAAGACGCGTTTGATGCGCTACACATGTATTTCATCAAAGTCCGTTACGTAATAAGGACAATATAACAGAATACGTACTTTCAATAGGATGGATTTTGGAAGTTTCAGTACTTGTTGTTGTTGTTGTTGTTGTTGTTGGTGGTGGTGGTGGTTGGTGGTGTTGTAGTTGGTGTGGTGTGGTGGTGGTGTGGAGGTGTTGAGTGTTGTTGTTGTTGTTAGTACCACGTGAGCATACACCTTGAATACTGTACACACTAATGTATAAATATGTATCAATGTTAGCCACTAGTTGAACTAATTTACCTAAAATTAAAGTATTAACCAGTCATTAAAATCATACCAACGTTCGCAATGCGAAATCACGAGTTTTTCAAACTACACATTGGGTGCATGAGACTCGGAACTACGGTAAAAATATAAAATGCAATTACTGTTTTTGCTGTTTCATCACGTTTTGCGCATATGTCATTGTGACAGACAGTGCACCAACCACTCAGTTTGTCAACGCGGACCTATCAGAAACCTCGGCGGTTTCTACGTTCGCGAACCATGTTAATATCGTCCACTTTGCGTCTCCGGTTATTGACTGGCAGCTCGTTATATGTGGCTCGGACTGGAGAAATGGGGCTTTTGTTGTTTTTACGACCAGCGTAGACCCAGACCAGCCTGTGCATCCGCTGATCAGGATATACACTGATCGCCATACCATCAATGAAACACCCGTCATGCTTCTAACAAGCAAAATAGACCGTTACCAGGCTACATGAGTTTGTCAGTTGACCATGAGATAGACTGGTGACAAGTTCCATAAGCCCGTTTTCTCAAGTCACAGCGTGTTATATTTGTATGATGGGTAATTCCATTGTCGGGATGCATTATACCATATTTATCCCGTCAACACAGTGCGTATGTGCCGTGAAACACGGTGCCGTGAAGCATTTTTGATATCCAGTCAATACTATTTTTGCATTTTACAGCCATTTGTAGGTGTTGTCGGGATAAATAGAATAGTAGGTTAGTGCCGTGAATGGGAAAACATATCTGGCGCGGCACGGAAACGGGATGTGCTCGGCAGATTTTCCTTATTTCTGAACCAAAGTATATGTTGTGACCACTCATTTGAACCGTCTCGACTAGACGGTTCAAATGAGTGGTCACAACATATACTTCTGATGAGAAATAAAGAAATTCATGAGCGTTGCCGGATATTTGTTCCCATTCACGGCACTAACCTACTATTCTCTATATATACCACATTAGACGGCGACGTTACACATGAATAGCATGATCCTGCAAATTGTCGGCACCGCAATCTGTGACCCGCTGTGACCATAAAGGGGTTCGTTGAGTTTTTATCCTGTGTATCCACAGGTGTTTAAACAGGTGATAATTGTTTTGATGTAATGTGGGTATTTGTGTGGATTTGGGTGGATTTCGTTGTTTGGGTAATTTACGTAGTTTTGTGCAACTACTAATGCTCAGACATTACACACGACAGAAATTGTCAAGTATGTATAGATGCACAACAATCGGCGAGGTGTGACCGAATGTGTAATGTTGGACAGTTCCGAAAAAGAGGGGTGCGGATAGAAAATAAAACCGTTATTTATTGACTTTTTACCTACAAAAAGATTAAACTTATTAAAAGAAAACTAATAAAGAAACACAATTGTAATGAATATTATATAAAAAGAACATTTCTGTCAGATGGGAGGCCACTTCCGGTTAACGCCACGCGTGTCATCGTATGGTATCTCCCCCTGAACTTGGACTGGCCTGTCCCCTGGCGATCTTTGAACATTCAGGATTTGTTGTTCATTTATACATATTTACCGTTCCGAACTTTCGGATCCCTTTTATCATGTTCATGCTGTCAATATATATGTACAAGTCGTTATACGTGTAATTCGCGGGAGGTGACGTTCATTGTATGTTGGTAACAATGCACCCAAACCACCAGAGATACCGAAATAATCCATAAAACACCGACATATGAACCGTTCTTCAAGAGCTTGTGGTGTATCCACACTGTGTGCAATCCGATACTTGAAACACGAATATTCGTGTTTCTAGTATCAATATATTCTAGTACAATAATATATGGGATTTAGTACTAAACCCATTGACACGGCCTTAAATGACCTTAGCTGTTGATAGGCCGTTAAATCCCAACTAACAAAAATCAAATAAATACACTCTTTGACCATCAAATGCCTCAGCGGGCTCGCATGCGGGCCGCGGCCATCTGGGCCCAGTTGCTCAAAACCTCTGTTAGCTTAACAGCAATGCTAAGGATTTAACTGTCTGTTAAGCTAACAGAAGCTTTGAGCAACCGGGCCCTGGTAGTAAACATAGGTTCTGGAATTTTCCGTTCAGATTTTTCTCTTTCCATGTGACAACGTGCTGGGATTTGGACAGTAACCTCATTTCGTACTTTGCTTTATCGATCTGACACACAGTTTTTTTCGCACATGGCAAGAATTGTGAATCAAACAAGTATTTCCAAGGACACTATATCACGTTCAACAGCAATTCATCAGTATGCTGCCCCATTTATCAAATGCTGATTCCGCACACTTGAGAAAGCTTCCATTCATTTGGATCTCTCGTGATATTTAAAAAAGTTAATCCGGATCTGCTGAGACGCTCGCATGACGACTAGCTCCATGCGCGAACGTCATATGTGAATATGAATGGATAAACTGGACTTATAACATTTCGTTCGTTGTTTGTTTGTTTGTTTGTTTGTTTGGGATTTAACTGCCTATCAACAGCTAAGGTCATTTAATGCCGGGTCAATGGATTTATTACAAAATACCATATATTACCTGTACGAGTACATGTTCAAGTACATGTACAAATGGGGAGAAAATCCCAAAATCAGAACTCAATATTTACAATACAAAAAGCTATATATTCAGCCCTGAAATCGGAATAATCCTGATCTGATGCCAGATCCTCGCCACACCAGAATCACTTAGCCTCCTCAGTAATAATCAGGATCAGTAATAATCATACTACGTTTATAATGGGCAATAACCCAATTCAACTTCCAGGTAACAAAAGAGACAAAGATAAAAACGTACATGAGAGCCAAACCAGGCAAATCGTGATTCCTATAAGGAGGAACCCCAATCGTTAATTTACGCCAAACCACCCACTATACCATTCGTGGCGAGTGTAGCTCGTGAACTGTAGCTGAAAAACATGATGGGTTTATACAGTGGAACCCCTCTAAACCGGACACCAAGAAAACATATGTGATCATACTTTTGACTGGTTTCTTGGTCATTTATCTCACGTGATAATGCCTGTTCGCAATCACATAGCACACAACTATGTCTCGGAATGATCAAATGTCTGATTTACAGTGACACCTCTCTAAATTGAAATTGACAGACGATCTTAAATTTGCACTTACGAACATTTTAGTCGTAAGAAGTTTAGTAAAACGGGCCCCTGGAGCCATGTACAGGGGCCTATCCAGCATTTGGGGAACGGGGGCGGTGTTATCTAGTTGCGAAGGTAACTCTTGCAATCTACTCCCGTACCGTTGTCCTATTTTCGAGCTCTTCGAAATGTACTTTCCTCTGTTTTACGGCATTTAAACTGGTGGTAAACTGTGATATATGTAAACTCCGTGGTCTGTGATATATGCAACCCCGGATATATGCAACCCCGGAAACCCCCACCCCCTCTAGATCCGCCCTTGATTTCCCACCCTGAAATATAATAGAAATACATAAAGTAAATCTCTGTCGGAAAGTGAGCCATTTTCTTGTAGCGCGTCATATCAGATAGTGCTTCTGTAACACTGTAACCTGCTAATATCAAAATTAATCGCCACAGACAGGCACGTGACCTTAGGTAACCTTGGCGGACAAATGGCACAGTGAATACATTAATTAGCGCATGTTTGTGTCTGCGAATCTACCAAAGCGTATGTCATAACAGAAAATCGATACCAACGGTAATGAACCTGAAAATGAACGTCTTGCTGTGTCTAACCAGCGCTGAAATCTACATGTCTCGCCCCAGTCATTGTCGATGAGTAAATACACGGTCTGCTTGTATGTTTTAGACTTTCTTCCGGATCAAAACGCATGTTTGTGGGACAGTGTCACTACAGATCACACCCCATCATCCATCCAAATTATGCCAATATTATGTAAGTGGTCGTTCGCGTGAAGTGGTCACTTCACGCGAACGACCACTTACATATATTTGCATAATGACATAGCTTAACCAAGTGTCTTCAGTCGTCTTGATTGGGGTTAATTCTGTCATTATACGCTCATTGCGCAGGGTGATGCGCAAACTATTTGTACTGGCGTACAATTTGTTTAAGCGATCCATTAAGCTGGGATCACAGAAACTGTGGTGTCATTGCCCGCCATGCCCAGAATATGAGTAAGTGTTAGTACGGTGTCGGAAAACGATGCCACCAAATGCAGTGGCAGATTTACGGGGGGTGAGGGGGGGCTTTCATGATTCCAGATTTTGTTGTTGTTTTTGGAGGGGGAATTTAGAAGCTATCTGATTATGTAGAAAACATAGCAAGCACTATCAAATAAGGGTAATTTTATCAGACCAAGGTCCAAATAGTATAGAGAGCCAATTCAGAGGATATTACCACACTGTGCTTTATCACATGAGCATTATGTACTTTAAATTAGTCGTTCGAATTTTCGGCTGCTCCTTCTGTGAAAACCTGGATCCGCCACTGAAATGTGCTAGGCAGTCATTTACAAATGTTGAATCCTTCCTCATTCATTAGTTGGATCATTACCAAACTTATCTATTGCTTCCTGACAGTGTGACATTGACCTTGGTGATATTGACCTTCATTGGTGAGAGACTCGGCGGCGATCGCCTTGTTGTACAGTGAAACCTCTCTAAACTGGACACAAAGAACACACATGTGATCTTATTTTTGATGAGTTTCTTGGTCATTTATCTCGGCTGATAATGTCTGCTCGTCATCGCATAGCATACAGCTATGGCTCAAAATGATCGAATGCCTGATTTATAGTGAAACCTCTCTATGCCGGACACCCTGGGGACCTCCCACATTTACGTCGAAAAGTTTAAAGGTTTGTAAAAGTTTATCCATGATGTATTTAAGTTGAGCCTCCGTTTTTCGATGGACCAAAAAACATAAACATCGCTGTAGGTTATATGTGCATAATGTGCCAGGAATTTACAGTTTGTGTAAACAAATTTATATTTTATTATTTTTGCTTTATTACCATGTAGCAGTATCTTGTTATGGTTGCAATAAGGCATCGGTTGGGTGGGTGCTATGGGAGGGGGGGAGGGGGTACAACAGTGAACATGCCTGGACAATTTTGGCGGCAAAACGCGGTCAGCAAATTTCGTATTTCTGATTAAAACCGACATTCGATGAATAAAACTGCATTTTCTGATTGGGTTCGTGCACTATTTTCTGCCTAGTGATTCCGTCAATTATGCATGGGGGTGCAGCTATGTATCCATTATGCTGTTTTTGATTGGTGTCTAGCTTGTTACCAAAGGCGGGATATTGTAGCGCCGCCAACATATTGCGCACCACGAAATTAGGGAACAGTCGATTATCCGACCAGCATCTATTCCCGCTTCTCTGATCGGAGAACACAGCATAAATAAAATAAATATTTCATAGCATTTCAATCAATGGCAAACAGTGTAGACCGTGTCAACTGCACATGCTATTCTTGGCATTCGCTGATCACAACCATTGCAGGGTACATTGTCCAGCCAGCAACAGCAATATAGCTGATTAAGCATTGTCTGGTATGATATGACCATCAACGCCCGAAAAGGAACTTCGTACATGCTACCATTGTCCACCAGTGTAAACCCAAACCATGCTGTATAGAATCCCCTTGTGTTACACTCCCCTATTGTTACCGGGGTAACAAATTGTTACCGGGGTAACAATAGGGGAGGGTGAACAATAGGGGGTTCTACAATTATGTCCGTTTACATTAGGTGTCTTCGTGTTTTTTAGGTTTAACTAGTAGAATACAGGGAATGTAAAATGTCGCCTGCTGTTGTTTCACATTGTGTCGTCTCTCTCAATATAAACGTCGTTTGGCAGTAAAGAAATGTTGACATACGTGAATGAATATGTAACGTTGCACTTGATATCGAGACTGGTCGTCGTCTAAAGCACAGAAAATGTCATGGTATAAGACGCATCTCCACTCGAGTCTGTTGCTGTTGTTTCACTCAATTTTAACGTGATTTGGCAGCAAAGAAATGTTGAAATACGTAAAGGAATATGTAACGTTGCACTTGATATCGAGACTGGTCGTCGTCTAAAGCACAGAAAATGTCATGGTATAAGACGCATCTCCATTCGAGTATGTTGCTGTTATTTCACTCAATTTTAACGTGGTTTGGCAAAGAAATGTTGAAATATGTAAAGGAATATGTGACGTTGCACTTGATATCGAGACTGGGCGTCGTCTAAAGCACAGACAATGTAATGGTATAAGACGCATCTCCACTCGAGTCTGTTGCTGTTGTTTCACTCAATATTAACGTGGTTTGGCAGCAAAGAAATGTTGAAATATGTAAAGGAGTATGTAACGTTGCACTTGATATTAAAGCCCCAATACGGCTCAAGTTGCCGAATTTGACCTCCTATTGGCTTTTCCCACACATAAATCCAACAGGTTTCTATTTACACACACTTTCAAACTGTTTGCATTCATTTTGGTACACAAATGAGTTTGTAGTCGATGAAAATATCAATATTTGTTGATAAACAAACAGCAGGTGCGTGTTCAAAGTCCGATCGATTTTCCGATAGACGCTCGGGTCAACTGCTCAACTCCCTGATTCGCGGCCGATGAATTCCGATAGCCGGAGTTTATCGACTCGCTTCCGAGCCGAAGCCGTTGGGTTACGGAAATTAATTTGTCAATATTGACATTTTGCACTGAGTGGTACACAAAACAAGTTTTTGTTGTCTTCACATTGCGATTAAGATGTAAATCTCAAGACTTGAGATGTATCTATTAGGCAGTATATGTTAGTTTTGTGTACTATATCAGTTGTAATACTGAGCCGTTCAGGGCCTTTAAGACTGGTCGTCGTCTAAAGGTCAGAAAATGTTATGGTATAATACTCATCTCCAGTCGAGTATGTTGCTGTTGTTTCACAGTATGTCGTCTCTTTCAATATAAACTTGGTTTGGCAGCAAAGAAATGTTGAAATACGTGAAGGAATAATTCCAATTTGCGTGTTTGACCACATTTCGACCCCAAAACTGCTGAAACGTGGAAATCGGTTGTGTCCAGACAGTAAAAAAGTGAGCGAAAAAGGGATTTATTTGGGAAAATCCGTTTTTATTTGGGATTCTGTTATATGTAATTTATACTTGTTATTGTGACTGGTCGTCGTCTAAAGCACAGAACATATCATGGTATAAGACTCATTCTGACTCGACAAAGGCACTTTATGTGACATCTGACCCTTCTGTAATAGGGCGTGGTATGTCAGTATTATTACTGTCTGATTACACTACAGATGAAGAGAAGGAGGAATCAACTAGTAATTGGAAAAGTCCGCTGGTTAATTACATCGATTTATTCTAGTTAACGAGACAGTGATTAGTCAGCATTGTGATGGGAAATGGCAATGAGAATAGCTATTTGTAATAAGTGAAAGGAACTTATAATACAATGCAATACAAACAATGTAGCCCAGTAGCCTAAATCACCAACATTGCAAAGTTTACTTAATATCTAGCAAAGTACACTTTGATGGAGACATTTTCAATTGAAGGATACATTTATTGATTTTTATTATACTGAATTTATTACATTATCACTGTGATAATGTAATAAATTCAGTATAATAATTCTGCATACTTTTAATCATCAAATATATGCAGTGGTTAGTTCTATATGAAATAATGCATTTCAGGAAAAATAAATGATTACTCCCTCAAAGTATACTTTGCTAGATAAGTATACTTTGCAATTTTGATGAAATCTGCTACAGACAAGCCTTCCCGCCCCCATAACTGACTGTTGTGTTCTAAATATAGCCCGGATTTGTTCCTGGTTCCACTAACGAACTATTGTCTATCGTTTACACATCGTTTCTACTTCATTCATTCCGTATTGTTACATGACTGTCGTTGTTCGACACCGCTCACAGCCGTGTTCAAACACGTGTTGTACGTTTGGTCATGGCTGTAGACAATACTCATTTCCGGGCCAAGCCAACACCTGCGTAATGCATGTGTCTCATGACGTTACTAGAACGCGCCATTACGTCAACAGACCAGTTCACAGAGGTCGCACTGATTTTTTTTTTAATTGATACGGCTGCATCACGCGACGTGTACTGCGGCCCCGGAACATGTATTGCTAAATCATCTGTTTGAATGGAGCAGATTATCAAAGTACCGAAAGTACTGCATATTTCACGGAAATGTAACAATAACGTTCAACCATGTCCAGCCGTGGGTAAACGTTTGCCGTGGCACTTGGGAACTGTTTGAACCCGCGGCCTACGGCGTTGGGACTCGAACAGTTCCGTCGTGCCACGGTATTCGTTTACCCACGGCTGTACATGATCGAACCTTATATTACATTATACCATAGAAGGTCCTAGCGTTTCCTAGCCGCAAGAAAAAACAACTCTCGGGTGCCTACTATCCACTCCAGGGAATCCATCCGTATGAAAAGCCAAATCAACTTAGACTCAAATAAGTATTGCTAGCTCTAAATTAGAGCTAGTATTAAATATTTAGAGATAGCATTAATATTTAGAGCTATCATATAATTAAATATTTAGAGCTAGTATTAATTATTTGAATTTATGTAGATTTGGCGTTCCTGGAACTCAAATAAGTCTAGCTAGCTCTAAATAACTAGAGCTAGCAATAAATAGTTAGAGCTAGCTCCAAATGATTTAGAGAGCTCTACAAATGATTTGAAACAACTAATTTATATGGCTGTGACGACCAGTGTAGAGCCTGATGAGCATGTGCATCCGCACAGTCTGATCAGGATCTGCACTGTTCGCCATTCCATCAATAAAACACCCATCATGCCCCTTATTAGCAAATAAGATCCATATCATGTTACATGAGTGTTCTATTGGATCAGTATATACACTAGTCATAAATTCCAAAAAGCCATATTTCTCCAGTCACATCCACATATTTTCTAAACAAACAGTTTCTTCAATCAGGCCATCGTTGATTGCTTATAGTATTTGTGGCGCTGTAGAAATGGTGTGTGTGTCAATACGGCCAATGAAGTCGAGACCAGCCTGTGCGTGATCAGGATATGCACTGTTTGCCATTCAGTCAGTTCCTCAAACAATCACTATACTATTGAGTCGTATCAGGCATCAGAAATGTAATGGCATATTACAATCGACATACAGGAACTAGACTGGCCAACAATTGCATAGGCCCCGTTTCTCCAAGACAAAGACACGTTTATTATGATCAAAGAATCGTACGTGAAGGCCGAACTTGAATACATGCTAATACGCGGATAAGCCATCCCCCGGGGAATCTCAGAAACTTAATTGTTCCATATTTAGCAACATGAATTCATCCAATTTCACGTTAAAGACGGCGCACAAATTGACAGAAGAATAATCGCCTCTTCTGGTGGGTAACGTACGCCAATTGCACCTGCAATATAGACAATACCAGGCTAGTGTCGTTTGAAATCAAGTTTATCAGGCAAGGCTAGGAAACGCTTAGGAATTCCGAGGCTTGCCGAGGAATTCCTACCGTTTCCGAGCCGAGCCTGATAAACTTGATAGCAAAAGTCACTAGCCTGCTGGTTTATTTATCAGGTAACGTTTTATGCTCGAAAATACTACAGATGATGTCGTTATATATGGACAGAAACGCGGACTTGTTTACGTTTCGTCATTACACTAACGTCATTCGGTAACGACGGTAACGTCATTCGTTACAATATACAGTGAAACCTCTCTAAACCGGACACCCTGGGAGGCTTAGAGATAGATTTAGCTGTAAATCAGACATTTGATTATTCTGAGTCATAGTTGTGTGCTATACGATCACGAACAGACATTATCACGTGAGATAAATGACCCAGAAACTCATCGTAAATAATATCACAGGTGTTTTCGTGGGGTCGGGTTTAGACAGGTTCCATTGCACCTGTTTATTGATATTATATTTACGGGCGGGAAATGGCCAGTATGGACTGTACTAGATGAGATATTGAGATAATTGTATTTCAAAACGGGACTAAATAGCAGGTGCCTGTGACGCGTATTGCCCAACACGGATAGCTAATCAGCATTGGGGCCACACACACTTTGTGGTGACAGTACGGGAGTTCATTCAACATACCGCACATGGGATCGTCTACTACGTCTGTGGGCGCCGTAAACAATTCTTGTAAACAATTATTGGATTTACATTTATTGAGCATATGCTCAATAAATGTAAATCCAATAATTGTTTACAAGAAAACACTGCTAATGTAACATTTACAGACATTTTGTAAATGTTCAGACATTTACAAATGTTGAGCTTATATTACGAACATTTTAGTCTTTCTAAGTTTAGTCGGAAACTGCCCCCTGATATTCCCACTCAGTAGGCACAAACTTTACTTTACATGTATAGCAGACATCATCTGGGACATGTTTTGGCAAATATACGTTCATTCACCATTATCCAACGTATTGGTTGGCATTATTATACATTTTTATATCAGACTTAACTTTCCACACTGATATCAGGGGCGATAACCGTGTTTCCTTAAACTGTTAAAGGACATTACTATTTATTTTCTGTATTTAGTTTTTGATGTGCAATTATTATAACTAATTAAAAAATATCTCATTTGCATATGAATATAGCCTGATACCACCGCGAGTCACTATCAGTAAAATAGAACTGGTGGCACAGTGACACAATTAACACTTATTTAATTCCTACAAAGAACACTTTATATCAGAGACATCATCTGAGACATTTTCTGCCAAAATAAACATTCATTCACCATTACCCCACGTATTGATTGACATTATGATACATTTTATATCACAGGTAAATTTCCACACTGTTATCAGGGGCGATAACCGTGTTTCCTTAAAATGTTAACGTGCATCACTATGTATGCTCTATTTATATGTTGGTGTACTTTATAATCTGTCGAAAATGTTATTTTTTCACGTGACGCATTTAATTAGTATACATAATTAAAAATACCATGCCTCATTTACATATGAAGATAGCCTGATAGCACCACGAGTCACTATCAGTGAACAAATATTACTAAATGATTATATCTGTATAGCGGGGACTTGTAATTTTTCGAACTGGTGGAATAGTACCACAGTTTTACACTTATTTAATTCCTATAAAGTACAGTGTGTGCCTACTGAGTGGGCATGTACCTTTAACCCGTTGAACCCGAAATCCCGCTATATCGGTTTATGCAAAAAGTGCAGATCCAGATGAGCCGGCTCGTAACGAGCCGTCTCATCAGGATCTGCACTTTTTGAAAGTAATTTTTAATATTTAACTGAAGACTACTCGTTGCCAAACCTACGGAAGCCCATTAGGGCCACTTCACTTTTTTTTATTTTATTTATTCCAGAGATGTTTTCTTGAATTTTCAAGTTATTTTCTTGAATTTTCAAGATCTTTTCCTCAATTTTCAAGAAGAGATCTTGAAAATTCCAGAAAAGAACTTGAAAATTCAAGAAAACATCTTGAAAATTCACGAAAACATCTCGAAAATTCAAGAAAGTATCTTGAAAATTGGCCCTAATGGGCTTCCGTACAAACCTGTGCGGAACCGACGTAGAAACGTCAGAACGTGACAGTGCATCTAAAATTAATTACGCGTCCATTTCCATCCAGGGATTTTTCGTACGCCGGCTGAGAAAATGGACCTTATGACATGTGTGACCAGTGTAGATCCTGATCAATATGTGTAGAACTCTTACCGTCAGATATTGATCTACATTGTTATTCACGCAGTTGTTCGCCTGACGAAATGGCGACACGTGTATGCCCTGATCGGACTGTGCGAGTCTGAGCTGGACCGAGTCTGAGTTGGACCTACGCTGCTCACACACGTCGTAAGGCACGTTTTCTCAGCCGTATCCCGTTTACTTTCATAATCGATTTTGATTGAAGAAACAAAACGAAAACTGTCAAGATTTAAATTGGCTTTTTATTTTTTCTGTCGGCTTACGCAACAGAAAGGAGACCGGCATTTAGTGATTTAGAGACACTTGTCACAATATATAGTATATCTGTAAGGCTCAAAGGTACGGAGCCTCGCAGGGGACGTATAATTATTTATTTTTAATTAATTCGTTCCCACGAGATAACAATTCGTTCCTTCTAAATAACAATTCGTTCCCACGAATTAATCATTCGTTCCCACGAATTAACAATTCGTTCCCTCAATTTAACAATTCGTTCCCACGACATAATACGGAATCCCACGGGAACGAATTGTCAATTCGTGCGAACGAATTGTTATATCGTGTGAACGAATTGTTAATTCGAGGGAATGTATTGTTAAATTGAGGGAACGAAATTTTATTTCGTGGGAACAAATTAATAAAAAAAAATCCATGTCCCTTGCGGGGCTCCGTAGAAAGGCAATTGAAAGGTGAAATAATTGGTCACGCGACGTTTCTACATGGTACAATGGGGTCAGCGTGTAAGTGCACACACGAACGAACACGACAGGTTGGTTCCAACCTGTCGTGTTCGTTCGTGTGTGCACTTACACGCTGACCCCATGGTACATGCATTTGTTTTGTTTCTCGTTAGTGATCCACAATACAAATACATTTATGATATGCACACCATGAAATTCATATCTATGCGATTTAAGTAAACGTCACATGTTCTCATCGATGAAATTAACAACTTCCTGTGAAATATCATTACTTCCGGTATTTATACTCAGATGCATGCGCACCTGCTGAAACTGACGTAGGCTGCAACTGTCGTACCGTATACACAGGGGCGGATCCAGCATTTGGGGAATGGGGGGCTGTCTAGTTGCGAATCTACTCCCGTACTGTCCATAGCTAGCTACGGACGGTTCGGGAGTAATTGCAAGAGTTACCGTTCGCAACTAGGGGGTTGTCCTATTTTTGAGCTCTTCGAAATGCACTTTCCTGTGTTATACGGCATTTAAATTCAGACTCCGTCGTTGAACGGGGGGGGGGGGTGCAACCCCGGACCCCCCCCCCCCACCCCCCCCCCCCCCCTCTCCAGATCCGCCCCTGATACAGGCAGACTAATCTGCCTGGTGGGGGGGAAATAATAGAATATGCACATTTTTGCCACGAATATGACATATATTTTCATCTCGTGGTAACAAACACACATAAAATATGGACATTTCACACCACTCCATAAACTTAGATGTCATATGCGTTGCAAAAATATGAATATCTTTAAAATTTTAAAATTGTATATTGACAATCAAGTGGTGACATTAAACTTTCGAAACAACACAGTAATACTGATATTACTCTTGTATCATGTTTGGATTTGTTTTTGTACACTTATTTGTGTTGATTTAGAGTTGCCTCATCAGTAGATTGTTTGTTCGTTCTGATTCGTTTGTTTTGCATTTGTTATGCCACCGGGTTTCGAAGAAACGGGTGGCATATAGTGTTTGGACCGTCCGTCCGTCCGTCCGGGCACACATTAGGGTACTTATGTGGCTAGCCCCACAGGGTTATGGACTTGGTAAAGGATAGGGTTGGTTACAATTGGTGGCTAAGTGTGGCTAAAAATCGTTGTATGTGGCTAATATTTAACATGTGATAAGCCACATAAGTATAGTAATGTAACAACGTCCGTCCGTCTGTCCGTCTGTCCGTCCGTCACAATTTTCGGTTAACCAATTTGTCACAGTTTCTCAAATATGCTGCAGGTGGCATCCGCGTTCGACAGACGCATTTCTTGTTTTATTTGTTATGCCCCCTCCACCCCCCCCCCCCCCCCCACCCTACCCACCCCCTCGGTCTCGGTAGAATCTGGATGCATATATTGTTTGGAATGTGTGTCCGTGTGTCCAACTGTGTGTTCATCCGTGTGTCCGTGTGTCCGGTTAAGACGTTTACCGGAGTTTCTCAAACAGTTCACCGGGGCATTTGTGTGCCGACACGCCATATTTTCTTGTTGTATGTTATATGTACTGCTTCAGTTTTGGACCGTACACTGCTTGTCTTCAATAAATAATTGTCGTATATGTGGCCGCGACTGGAGAAATGGGGCTTACAGGTTTTGCGACCAGTGTAGATCCAGATCAGACTGTGCATCCGGATCCGCACAGTCTGATCAGGATCTTCACTGTTCGCCATCCTCATATAAACACCTGTTATGCTTCTACCAAGCAATATAGATCATTATCAAGAGACAGGAGTATACTATTTGACCAGGAGCTACTCTGGTCACAAATCCCATAGTCCCCATTTCTCCAGTTACAGCCACATTTCATCCCTACATATGTGGCCGTTACTGGAGAAATGGGGCTTGCTGGTTTTTGCGACCAGTGTAGATCCAGATCAGACTGTGCATCGCAGGATCTTCACTGTTCGCCATCCCATCAATGAAATACCCGTTATGCTTCTACCAAGCACCATATATCGTGATTAAGCCACAGGAGTGTGCTATTTGATCAGGTGCTACACTGGTCACAAATCCCAAAGCCCCATTTCTCCAGTTACAGCCACATTTCACCCGTATATATGTGGCCGTGACTGGAGAAATGGGGCTTACTGGTTTTGCGAGCAGTGTAGATCCAGATCAGACTGTGCCTCCGCACAGTCTGATCTGGATCTACACTGTTCGCCATCCCATCAATGAATCACATGTTATGCTTCTACCAAACAATATAGATCATTATCAAGTTCATGAGCTACACTGGTCATAAATCCCATAAGCCCCATTTCTCCAGTCACAGCCACATATACATTCGTATGTAACATTTACATTGGCATACCATTCAGGAGGAACCATCTCAAAATCCGGCGGTATTACCCCAATTGCTTACATGACCATAGACGAACAATTCTGAATGTCACAGTATATTAGCTTAAGGAGTGATTGTAAGCTCTTTCTGAAGTGTATATTGAAACGCTGCGCCACAATTAGCTTATGTAGCATATATAATACAGTTACAACTGTCGGCAACATGGCAGTGAATCGGGGCACGCACTCCAATGCCATAACGGCACGTGATTAGAACAGTAATCCGAAAAGAGGATTCGTTTATAATACCGTAATGTCGTTTACTGTGTATAAACGAGCTTAAAGATATGGAAATTGCGAATATCAGATGATTGGGTGTGTTGCAGCAAAACCGAACTTGCAATTTCGGGGGAGTATTCCCGCGACTTTTCCAAGTTTATATCCCCGATAAATTCCACAAAAAAGGCCATTCATTCCTTATAATTCCAGCATTTGAAATAAATTCATCAAGAAAATGTGTTTATTTTCCGTTTTCTTAAGAATTATTTTAGCTGCGCCTCACGGTTACGGAAAGTAGTTCGGCGTGGGATTTTACTGGGATATACATTTTGGACAGAGACTTCCTACGAGCCAATCAAATGTTAGGGAATTGTGTAAATATTGGTGTGCTGGAATTATAGTTTGAATGATTGTGTTGAAACAAAAACTAAGGTTTCATTGAGACAGCATGTTGTTTACGATTTAGTCAACGGCTGAAACTGTAATTACGTGACGTGTCAAATGTAGAATATTTTTAAACGGCAAACATATATTCTTGAAGATGACGTCCAATACAGTTTCGTGAAACAGACAGTAGATAATTGTTATCAGAATTGTCTGATTGACAGTGGAACATCTCCAAACCGGACACCCTGGAGACCTCCCAGGGTGTCCGGTTGGGAGATGTTCCACTGCACACGAAAAAAACGAGGATGAAACTGATGTGTATGAAGTTAGCACGATAAGGTGCATGCATACTATAAATAAATAAAACAAACGTAGCAAATGTCACGCATGAAGTAATAATTCCAGCACAAAAATATTTACACAATTCCCTAACATTTGATTGGCCCGTAGCAAGTCTTTGTCCAAAAATTATATCCCAGTAAACTCCCATGCCGAACTACTTTCCGTAACCGTGAGGCGCAGTTAAAATAATTCTTAAGAAAACGGAAAATAAACACATTTTTTCTTGATGAATTTATTTCAAATGCTGGAATTATAAGGAATGAATGGCCTTTTTGTGTAATTTATCGGGGATATAAACTTGGAAAAGTCGCGGGAATACTGGACGAGGCCTTCCGGCCTTCGTCCAGTATTCCCGCGACTTTTCCAAGTGTATACCCCGATAAATTCCACAAAAAGGCCATTCATTCCTATAATTAATCCCCAAAGCATATTAAAGACAATAGTAATAGTTGAACACACCAGTCACAGCCAAGTACTGTTCAATCAGACATGACAGCAGAAGTGCCGCATTGGAACGGTCAGTGAATACAATGACTAATACAGTTCACTATAGTTCACAGCAACTCGCAGGCCCATGAAACACACAAGGCCACACGTCTGTCACGCCACCAATACATATAAGCTATTGCGTTTAGTACTGAACGTAATTTGGCTTATTGGTGTCGTGGATGAAGATTTACTTACGTTCTGTATACAGACAGGTCAGCGTGTAAGTAAACGTTATTCTACTAGAAATGTGCCTGTCGGCACACGAATGCCCCCGCTGGCAGCCAAAGAAAACGAGGCACGTTTGTAAATACAAAAGGCTGTAGGGGGCCGTTTCACTAAACTTCGTACGACTAAAATGTTTGTAAGTGCAAATCTAGGATCGCCTGGAAATTTCAATTGATGGATTTACATTTATTGAGCATAGGCTGCATATGCAGCCTATGCTCAATAAATGTAAATCCAATAATCGTCTACAAGAAAACAATGTTAATGTGAAATTTACAAACTATCATAATTTTGCACTTACGAACATTTTAGTCGTACGAAGTTTATTGAAGCGGCCCACAGGATCGTGGATAGCATGATAGAGCTGATCAGTGGAATGTGTGTACAGTGCAACCTCTCTACAACAGCCACCCATGGGAAGACGCAAAACTGGCTGTTGTAGAGAGGTGGCTGTTGTAGGGTGGTTAATGCTAAATTAATTTTTGTCATCCGCTGTTTATTTAGTTTCTTCGATAATTACCATCAAAACATGCTTTGGCAACATTTTAGAATCATTTCCAATGGAAATGATTCTAAAATGCTGTCAAAATATGTTTTTATTGAGAAAGAAGGCAAAAACAACAGCAGACGACAAGTTTCGTGCTCAGCAGTCTAAGGGTTAGATACAGAGGAAATCATCCATTTGGGATATGAAATAGCGGCTGTTATAGAGAGGGTGTTGTTGTAGAGAGGGTGGCCGTTCGGGCAGGTTCGACTGTATGTGAAATATTGAGCTGTTATGTGAAAGGAAACATAACTTATTAGACATTTACCCGTGCGTTAAGTTTTTGACCAACGGGACGGACGTAAAGACGCCGCTACACTATATGTCCCCTCACCATTCGGTCGCGGGGTCATAAACATACATTTTGCACTTACGAACTTCTTAGTTCTGACTCGAACTCGTCCGGTTTGACAAGAAAACGTTTTGTCCCCTCGGGACTGGGTGATTGTGTACATAAACACAGACAACGTAATGTGTAACAAACACAATATACATTACTATATACAGGTTTATCCAAGTTGAGCACGAGTAGTCATATATGTATGGCCAAACTTCTCACGCTACTCTCCAGCACAGTAACAGAAACATACATTTTGTATCTGTAAAAGATATAAGAAAACTTCGGAAGCCCATTAGGGCCACTTCACTTTTTTGTTATCTTTTCTTGAATTTTCGAGATCTTTTCTTGAATTTTCAAGATACTTTCTTGAATTTTCAAGATGCTCTTGAATTTTCAAGATGCTCTTGAATGTTCAAGTTCTTTTCTTGAAAATTCAAGAACAGATCTTGAAAATTCAAGAAAAGAACTTGAACATTCAAGAAAACATCTGGAATAAATGGAAATTAAAAAGAAGTGAAGTGGCCCTAATGGGCTTCCGTAGAAAACTATGATATAGAGTCATGGCATGCTATTATATGGTCTGAGTTGACTTACAGGTATTTGGCGTGTTTCGGCTTTCATCGGTATAACTCTATACATATATATATGTATATATATATATATATATATATACAAGGCTTCTAACTTTGGTCGGACACGACCTCGTATCATAACAAAATAACATGTTTAAAGTTTTAATTTTCTATGCATTCTATATATTTCTGCAAGATAACGATAATTCTCTAATGATCATAATAACTTGCCACTACAATATTGACTTTAGAGCCTTAAACACATTTCTTCGTTTGTTTTGATACGAGGTGTCAAACCTAGGAAAAACAGCTGTAATTCGATATTATTTGCATAATTGTGTTCTAACTATGCTATTTTAGCAAGATAACAATAATTCGCAAATGAACATGTGCACTTTCTGACAAAATATTCACATTAGCGTTAATAAAATCGCGGAATTTGTTACGATACGAGATCGTGTCCGACCAAAGTTAGAAGCCTTGTTCATATAATTATAGAGTTATACCGATGGAAGCCGAAACACGCCGAATGCCTGTGAGTTGAGTATGAAAACCGTGAACCATAACCGTATTAAAAATATCACAGTAGACTTTCATGTATACGGAAGCGCATTAGGGCCACAGAAAAGATCTTGAAAATTCAAGAATTTTCAAGTTCTTTTCTTGAATTTTCAAGATATTTTCTTGAATTTTCAAGATATTTTCTTGAATGTTCAAGAAAACAACTTGAAAATTCAAGAAAATATCTCGAAAATTCAAGAAAAGATGAAAAAAAAAGTGAAGTGGCCCTAATGGGCTTCCGTACATTTATGATTAAACCCATTGCTGTACGTAATAAATGATTACTTCTTTCATCGTGTTCTTTGAGAAACGAGTTTCACCAAGCGGAGGCTGTAAGTAAACATTTGACTCTATTTCCGCAGTCTGAAAGAAATATTCATTTACACTAGAATACAGCCTAATCGTGCAGATAGACACTTCTATTGATGTAATTTCCGGTGATTAGGCGATTCGCGTCTTTCCCATTACGTCGTCATTCTAAGGCCACATGTCAAAACACGGGAAACCAGCCAATCACCAAGCTGGCAACCAGCGTTGACATGTGTCAGTCCTGCACGAATGTATGTGTCAGTGTCAATACTTGTTGCTATATGAAATGTACGCAAAGCCGAAACACGCACCTAGCAACGAGTGTCTATCCGCACTTTACCGCAGCGAGACTAAACGGGCGAATTCGGTTCGGAGAAGCATCCAGCCGAAATTCGAGAGAACCAAATACATGTAAATGCATTTACCGCTCAAAAGAAAGCTAGTTACTATTTATGCCGAAATAAACGACATTTAGCCGACGGATATGTGAATACGTGCAAACGGAATGCAAAATCATGGGAGTGAACGACAGGATGTTGAAATCGGATTCATGAAACGAGTTACAGAACCCATCTAGTAATGCTGTACAAAATGTAATCAACGAAAAATATTGATGTGTTATTTTAGTTATTCGCATATCGGTGTTGGGAATGTCATTTCGGTATGTTCCGATGAAACTTGTCCATGTTTTGTGTGATTTGATTTGTGTGGTTGTCTTACCATTGTGCTTCTGTACCATGTTCCTACTAATTATAAACGCAATGATATTTGCCAGATAGCGGTCCTAACGTATCATGGACGCTGGCGTTTGTTTGGAGCAATGACAACATAAACATACATATATGACAAAGTCTAATACGGATTGACTCTTATACAGTGTGCAAGCGCCAATGTCTGATACATGATTGCTCTAGTTGCGAACAGTAACTCTTGAGATCATCTTCCTTATCGTCCGGTATGGGAGTACATTGCAAGAGTTACTGTTCGCAACTAGGAGTGACCCTTATACATAGTGTCAGCGCCAACGCCTGGTACCTGATTGTTCTAGTTGAGAACAGTAACTCTTGAAATATACTCCCGTATTAAATTGTAAGAGTTACTTTTCACAACTAGGATTGATCCTTATATATATTGTGTCATCGGCAATACTTGATACAGGACTGTGCTATCAGTCAGTGTGTATTTGGCCAGTGCCCATCTAGGTACCAGGGGCCCGTTTCACTAAACTTCGTGCGACTAAAATGTTCGTAAGTGCAAATTTAGGATTGTCTGAAAATTTCAATTGACGGATTTACATTTATTGATCATAGGCTGCATATCAATAAATGTAAATCCAATAATTGTTTACAAGAAAACATTGTTACTGCGAAAGTAATAGTCTATCATAATTTTGCACTTACGAACATTTTAATCGTACGAAGTTTAGTGAAACGGCCCCCTGATACCTGATAAATTGTTCGTGCTGTGTTCAAATGTCCTCGGGAAATTCAGAATTCAATTCTACCACCCATGGCGGGTGGCCGGTTTGAAGCATGCGAAGGGTAATTTAACGATGTGGTTCCACCACAATCCCAATCTTCCTTGTGTGGTCCTCATGTACATGTTTGACTTTCTTTAGACTTTGCATCTGGTTGTACTCATTATAAGTACCTGTAGTAGTTTTAGGCCGTTGGGCTAAGTGACTCTGGTGTTGTGACGACCTGCCACCAGATCAGGATACTCTAATTTCAGGGCTGGATGTACATGTATAATTCAAGGAAATAGTCAGTATATCTTTAGCATCGTTACAAGTACGTGTACGTTATCGTATCGCGATTATTGGATCTCAATCGACGCTTCCAAGGACAAACTAATAACAAAACGAATATAAGCTGATACAGCCAAGGATGTTTGTTAATGAATTTGATGTCCAAGATCCCGTTTGACAAAATAGACTTTACGACCAACATAGTCTCAGATATGCGCAGGCTGATCTGTATGGTGTACGAACGGGGTCAAAACTAAACTTACATGTGCAGCTATACAAATATACATGTGCACCTGCATTTGTAGAGCTGGACCTGTAAATGTATAACTACACCTGTCAAATGTATAGCTGCACCTGTAAATGTATAGCTACACCTGTCAAATGTATAGCTGCACCTGTAAATGTATAGCTACACCTGTCAAATGTATAGCTGCAGCTGTGAATGTATAGCTACACCTGTCAAATGTATAGCTGCACCTGTAAATGTATAGCTGCACCTGTCAAATGTATAGCTGCAGCTGTAAATGTATAGGTGCACCTGTAAACAATACAAAAGGTGCACCTATGCATTTACAGCTGCAGCTGAACATTTTATAGGTGCAGCTATACATTTACAGGTGCAGCTGTAAAAAATGCAGGTGCACCTGTAAGTTTAGTTTTGACCCCGTTCGTACACCATAGATGTGGGAGTATGTCGATCGTCAGTCAGTCACATAAATAGTCTTAATGCTATACACAAATACATTTCCCAAAATACTGGTGTTGCGAAAGCTCCTAAGTATCAATAATTGCAATTGTCACAACATAAACATACATGCAATGCCTCCTTTTCCATACTGTGACCCAGTAGTCCATCATTGCGTAAAGACAATTGAGCCGAGGGCAACATTCCAGAAAACGTAATCCAATAAAATCACATTTGTTTTTTTAATAAGTAGTATAAGTAGTATTTTTGTCTGGTTGACATACATATAATTGCCGGCATTTTTAACGTAACACCAATATTTTCACTGTAGGTAATATACGATATACGCATTTGCTGTTTATACTCGCTTCGATCTAATGCTATTAACCCGTTCAACCCTTAACCCTTTGAACCCGAAATCCCGCTATAGCGGTTTATGCAAAAAGTGCAGATCCAGATGAGCCGGCTCGTAACGAGCCGTCTCATCAGGATCTGCACTTTTTGAAAGTAATTTTCATATTTCTTAGAACAAAAACACCCCCTTTTCATAAATGGACGAATCTGAAAATCATTTTGTGACCATTGGATTGGTCGGAACATTAGCATATCACAGTCCATTCCAGTTCCTTAGGGTTCAAAGGGTTAATTTAAGGTTGTTGTACCCTCAAAATCGGTATATTATTTGCATATTACAGGTGTATGTGCATTTTTATTGGTATGAGTATCTGCATGTAGACTTACAGATCATGTTGTTTAATTGTGTAAGTTGCTATTGTTTTATTAGTAGGGTTTTTTATTAGATTTACAAAAAGTGCAGATCCTGATGAGGCGGTCGTTACGAGCCGGCTCATCGGGATCTACACTTTTTCACACACCGCTAAAGAGGTATATAGTGTTTAACCCTTTGAAGCCGAAAGCCCGCTATATCGGTTTATGCAAACAGTGCAGATCCAGATGAGCCAGCTCGTAACGAGCCGTCTCATCAGGATATGCACTGTTTGAAAGTAATTTTCATATTTTTGAGAAAAACAAATACCCCCTTTTTATAAATGGAATAATCTGAAAATCATTTTGCGATGATTGGATTGGTTGCAAAATTTACATATCGCAGCCCATTCAGTTACTTAGGGGTGAAAGGGTTAACGGGTTAAAGATCCTGGGCCGTTGCACTAAACATGGCGTGATGTCATAGCAGGGAGAGTAGTGATACTGTACAGGTAGGCACGAAACAAACGATGTGATGTTGTGTCTGAAGAGAAGTTGCTATAATGTCCTTATTTGACGTCGAACGTTGACGAAACTGTTAGCAAATGCTGAATTCTCTGAATATTGCATCAACTATCGACGTCATTTTCGCATTTGCCCTGGGACATTCGTGAACGTTTCACGTTATTACAGTCTTATCACAGTTTTTGTAAATATTTTTCATGAAAAATCTCACATCTCCTTAAGTACACACACAATCACATATTATATCGCTTGTCTCATATAGAATTCTCGCGGATGCATCATTTCCAGTGCGTAGGTAATGGGCGATCCACGTCGTATGTGTCGTTTGGAGCCTAAACCATATATGGGGCGGTGAAATACAATTTGTGGTGGTAACACGCCATTTGTGGGCGTTCTAACGTAATTTAGGGATACAAACCGTAATATCGGGGTGACAACACGCCATTTGGAGGTGGGAGGTTACACCATTTTAGTGACTTGTAGAGGACTTTTACGCTTTGTCGCTGCAATTCGGGAACAGAAGGGCGTTGTGATGGCATATTAGCGATAGATCGGATATATAAACTGGATTACTTTCTATATTTCATCAATATACATTTACATGGAGACTACATGCAGTAAGAAACACATGGTGTTCATGTTGGTGCCGCGTTACAGATTGGTTGAACACCGATGCGCGTGGCATGTGTTTATCATCAAGTATAACCTTAGTTTCTTCTTTACCTGGGTCCATGTGTTTCCTTTGGGTATCTTGTTCTCTATTTTGCTATTTTAGTACACCCATACAGTGGGGTCAGCGTGTAAGTGCACACACGAACGAAAACGACAGGTTGGTTCTGTATGTACATTGTATTTTATTCTCGAACGAATCAAAGTATAAACCTGCAGCCACATGTCTATGTCCAGTAAGAGAAGTATCAAGGTGTATGCTCACGTGGTACTAACAACAACAACAAGTACCGATTCAAAGTACGTATTCTTTTATAGTGTCCTTATTACGTAACGGATTTCGATAAAATATGGCGCATCAAACGCGTCTTGTTAAGCTGCATTTGGTGGTCTCTGTATTGTCGCCCAAACTTCTGTTGCTTTTGCGAAGAATCGATTTCCGTGTCGGAGACACGGAAATCGATTCTTCGCATAAACTACATATTCTGTGCCAAACGCAGCTCATGAAGACGCGTTTGCTGCGCCATATTTCATCAAAATCCATTGCATATTAAGGAAAATATCAAATAATACTTACTTTGGAGTGGGCGACGTTGTTGTTGTTGTAACCACGTGATCTTGCACCTTGAGTATTGAGGAATGTGCATGGATATTGGCAATACCCATGCACACTACTCAATACTTCTCTTACTGTCATACAACTATACCTGTAGTTGTATTCAAATGTGTGTGTATAATTTCAGGGTGATTTGTTATGAATAAAGTAGCAAATGTCCAGTACATATTTCATCGTACTAAAATGCAAATTAATTAAGTCATGTGCAGAAATAAAATGCCAAAATGTTATTGGAATACAGTGGGGTCAGCGTGTAAGTGCACACACGAACGAACACGACAGGTAGAATTTGCCCATTGCATACTTAAACCATCGCAAAAAAAACATGTATGTAGGCATATATCAATGCGTACTTTTAAAAATACAAATACTATTCATAAAGCTAAAACTGACTCCACGTATTCCTAATATGTTACAATGTATACGCACGTATATAATAAGCTTTGCGTATAGACTGAAATACCGTTTTCTTCCTAATAAGCTTTGCGTATAGACTGAAATACCGTTTTCTTCCTAATAAGCTTTGCGTATAGACTGAAATACCGTTTTCTTCCTAATAAGCTTTGCGTATAGACTGAAATACCGTTTTCTTCCTAATAAGCTTTGCGTATAGACTGAAATACCGTTTTCTTCCTAATAAGCTATGCGTGTAAACTGACGCAACTGTTCCTAATATTAAAGCTATGTGCGTAGAACAGACACGTTGACACCCGTCAATAATATTTACATGAATGGGAAAAAATATCCGGCAAGGCTCAAGAATTTCTTTATTTCTCATCAGAAGTATATGTTGTGACCACTCATTTGAACCGTCTCGCCGAGACGGTTCAAATGAGTGGTCACAACATATACTTTGGTTCAGAAATAAGGAAAATAGATAGAGAACAGTAGGTTAGTGCCGTGAATGGGAAAAAATATTTGGCAAGGCTCAGGAAACGGGATGGGCGAGGCTCTGCCGAGCACATCCCGGTTCCGTGCCGCGCCAGATATTTTTTCCCATTCACGGCACTAACCTACTATTCTATTTATCCCGTCAACACCTACAAATGGCTGTAAAATGCAAAAATAGTATTGACTGGATATCAAAAATGTTTCACGGCACCGTGTTTCACGGCACATACGCACTGTGTTGCCGGGATAAAATATTTACATGTCACGTAAGCGTATATGCCTGGCGGTAATGTTATGTTCTTGGAGGTATTGCTCTTGACACGCTAATGTCGGGATATTAGCCTGCTAACTAGCTTTGTGTGAGCTCTAAGTAGGACCAGATTGAAGTAATTGCTGGGTGCGCCGAGACACCGTCTCGGGGTACGACTGGTAATGACTGTTGACAGGTGTATTTCTATTCGTGTAATAGGTCATGGAACTGGATTTGCCCGACATGGTCTGTCTTCTTGACAGACCATGTCGGGCAAATCCAGTTCCATGACTTTATTTAAAGTATAACTAGGGTAACGGTTGATGTGGTAGCACATACATTGTTTTGTTTTAAATCCAAAATGATGCATTGACTCAACAGAACCCGCTCATAATGCGAGCTTCGGAAACCCTACCGCTTCAAAGCAGAACCTATAATAGTGACATTAAAAGACACAAACGTGGTATGTTATGTGCTGGGTAACGTTTTATGACAGAATAAGCAAATTAGGTCGTGGTTTTCGTTGGAAAACAAGTGAAAGGGAAGGGGTTAAACATCCCACCAACAGCTAAGGTCGAGGCTGGACCACAGTTTACAGTTTGATTCGATAGACCAGTGGGATTGAAATACTATGAAAGTATGTTGATGCCCTAGGCGATGTTTGAACCCACACTCTCCGGATTGGATGTCAGGTGTTGTATGTAACTAGACCACAACCCATCCATAGGTTGTGTATGGAAAGAGCACGGACTTGATTACACTGCGTCATTATAGTGACGTCATTCGGTGACGTAATGTGACCCCGTTCCACCAATGAAATGTTGATACATTGTATGAGAGTCAATACCTGATACAGCATGTTTATCATTGAGCGTAAACGTAGTTATAATTGTAAAGTATAGTCCTCTTGGGCGAGAGCAGATGTTTCAGTTTCAGCTAAACATTTACCAATGATGGAATGAATGTACTTTGCCTTAGGTTTGCTGTTTTTCTCAATTTTAAGTTTTTATTTTCATACATAGTCATAAATATAATTGTTTCACCATTCAAATAATGATGTTAAAGATCAATGACGAGCAGTGAGGATGCTGGCTGCCCGTGTATGTTCACGGGCCTGCCCGTATTGACACTGCCCATCATTGTGGTAAAATAGTCAAAGTTCGATGTATCAGTCAGTATACAGTGTCACTCATTTTATGACCTCATTTCATACCACATGCAGACCTTATTGTCTTGTTCATGTGGTGAACGTTCAGTGAACCGTCCAATCGGGATGGTTCACATGGGCGGTCAGGACACGCGCACTTATATTGAGATGGGAAAGGGTCGTTATACTATGCATGTGATATGAAATGGGTTCATTAACCTAATACAACCGGTTGTCATTACTTATTATATTCAAAGAAGTGACTCGTCAGTCAACATATGGCTGGGTGCTGAACAGCATATCGTATACATGTATGCCTTCAGATAACATCTGTTATGTAAATGAATAGATATGTATGCTTGTTCACATGTGTCACTATAATAAACTACGGAGGCCCGCAGGAGTGTAGAATTCTTTTTTTTACTTATTCGTTCCCACGAAATAACAATTCGTTCCCTCAATTTAACAATTCGTTACCTCGTGGGAACGAATTGTTAATTCGAGGGAACGCATTGTTAAATTGAGGGAACGAATTGTTATTTCGTGGGAACGAATTAATAAAATAAAAAAATCCATGTCCCCTGCGGGGCTCCGTAATAATATACAAACAATACATGAGTTACAAGCAGTTTAACAACATGTATTTATATGTTACAAACCCTGTTTACAATCGACTACGACTATTGTAAATAATTATAGAATATAACGTATTGTTCATACATGGTTAGGTTGGATTTATTTAACCCTTTGAACCCGAAATCCCGCTATATAGAGAATAGTAGGTTAGTGCCGTGAATGGGAAAAAATATCTGGCAAGGCTCAGGAAACGGGATGGGCGAGGCTCTGCCGAGCACATCCCGTTTCCGTGCCGCGCCAGATATTTTTTCCCATTCACGGCACTAACCTACTATTCTATTTATCCCGTCAACACCTAAACATGGCTTTAAAATGCAAAAATAGTATTGACTGGATATCAAAAATGTTTCACGGCACTGTGTTTCACGGCACATACGCACTGTGTTGACGGGATAAAGCGGTTTATGCAGCAAAAGTGCAGATCCAGATGAGCCGGCTCGTAACGAGCCGTCTCATCAGGATCTGCACTTTTTGCAATTAATTTTCATATTTCTTAGAACAAAAACACCCCCTTTTCATAAATGGACGAATCTGAAAATCATTTTGTGACCATTGGATTGGTCAGAACATTAGCATATCACAGTCCATAGTTCCTTAGGGTTGAAAGGGTTAAGAATGTCATTGCATCTCAAGCTGGTACAATGTTCATTGGCATATCATTTACGGCGGACAAATTAGAAGTTTGTCGCTTGCATTTAATACCATTTCGATCACAGACCCGTATCTATTATTATTATTCGTATATATGGGTTATAAGGTGACGAGAAATCCCAACGGACATCTATGTTACATTACCATTATATCATTATTCCGTTGTATCACATGCATACGTCTAGACGATAGAATGGAGACAATCCGTGCGCATAAATGAGAATATTTTGTAACCAGTATCAGTCAGCGTGGCATAAATGGACCAGCACACGAGAAAACTTGTAACGTCACACAGTGCGTGTGTACATCCGTAGCCTATTTCATCAACATTGCAAAGTATACATTCCTAGCAAAGTATACTTTGAGGGAGAAATTTTCAATTTTAGAATAAATTTATTAATTTTTATTATACTGAACGTATTACATTATCACAGCCAATTTGGCTGTGATAATGTAATATATTCAGTATAATAATTCTGCATACATTTAATCATGAAATATATGCATTTGTTAGTTCTATATGAAATAATGCATTTCAGGAAAAATAAATGATTGCTCCCTCAAAGTATACTTTGCTAGGAAAGTATACTTTGCAATGTTGATGAAATAGGCTACATAAGTAGAAACAAGCAATGTTGGTGAAATAGGCTACATAAGTAGAAACAAGCAATGTTGGTGAAATAGGCTACATAAGTAGAAACAAGCAATGTTGGTGAAATAGGCTACATAAGTAGAAACAAGCAATGTTGGTGAAATAGGCTACATAAGTAGAAACAAGCAATGTTGGTGAAATAGGCTACATAAGTAGAAAAAAGCAATGTTGGTGTGGAATCAAGGCTACATAAAGTAGAAACAAGCAATGTTGATGAATAAATAGGCTACATAAGTGAACAGCAAATCGGGGTTGTGAAGCAATAGGCTACATAAGTAGAAGCAGGCAATGTTGGTGAAATAGGACTACATAATGTAGGTACAAGCAAGTGTTGGTGAAATAGGCTACTCCAATAAGTATCGAAGACAAGCAATGTTGGTGAAATAGGCTACATAAGTAGACAAGCAACTGGTGTGAAAGGTGAAATGGCTACTAAGTGAAGCAAGTTGGTGACTCAGAGGCTACATAAGTAGAAACAAGCAATGTTGGTGAAATAGCAATTGTGAAATGGAAATAGGCTACAGTAAGAAATAGACAAGCAATGTGGTTGAAGCAAGTTGGTGAAATAGGCTACATAAGTAGAAACAAGCAATGTTGGTGAAATAGGCTACATAAGTAGAAACAAGCAATCGGTGTGATAAATCGTAGGCTACATAAGTAGAAACAAGCAATGTTGTGAATAAATGGCTACATAAGTAGAAACAAGCAATGTTGGTGAAATAGGACAATAGCAATTGGTGTGGAATAAGTCTACAAATAATAGAAACAAGCAAATAATGTGGTGAAATAGGCTACAATAAGTAGAAGTAAACAAGCAATGTTGGTGAAATAGGCTACACTAAGTAAGACAAAGCACTAGAAAAGAAGCATGTTGGTGAAATAGGCTCGAGCATAAGTAGAAATAGGAAGAAACAAGCAATGTTGGTGAAATAGGCTAGGATAAGTAGAAACAAAGCAATGTTGGTGAAAAGGCTACGTGTGCGGTGAGGAAGTAGAAACAAGCAATGTTGGTGAAATAGGTACATAAGTAAGAAACAAGCAATGTTGGTGAATGGTGTGAAGGCTACATAAGTAGAAACAAGCAATGTGTGTTGGAAATAGGTCTACTAAGAGAGGACAGCAATGTTGGTGAGGCTACATAAGTAGAAACAAGCAATGTTGAGTGAAATAGGCTACATAAGTAGAAAGAAGCAATGTGGTGAAATATAGGCTACATATGTAGAAAGAAGCATGTTGTGAATGAAAATAGGCTACATAAGTAGAAAACAGCAATTTGTTGGTGATGCAATTGTAGGCTTACATAAGTAGAAAGAAGCAATTGGGTTGGTGAAAAAATAGGCTACATAAGTAGAAAAGAAGCAATGTTTGGTTGAAATAGGTAATTACAGTAGAAAGAAAAAGCATTGGGTGAAATAGGCTACATAAGTAGAAAGAAGCAATGTTGGTGAAATAGGCTACTCATATAGATAGAGCAAGCAATGGTTGGTGAAAATAGGCTACATAAGTAGAAAGAAGCAAATTGTTGGTGAAATAGGCTACATTAAGTAAGAAAGAAGCAATGTTGGTGAAAATAGGAGCTACATAAGTAGAAAACAAGCAATGTTGGTGAAATAGGCTACATAAAGTAGAAAGAAGCAATGTTGGATGAAATAGGGCTCACATAAGTAGAAACAAGCATATGTTGGTGAAAAGGCTAATAAGTAGAAAGAAGCCAATGTTGGTGAAATAGGCTACCATAGGTAGAAAGAACAATGTTGGTGAAAAATAGGTACAATAAGTAGGAAACGCCAATGTTGGTGAAATAGGCTACATAAGTAGAAACAAGCAATGTTGGTTGAAATAGGTACATAAGTAAGAAAGAAGCAATGATTGGTGAAATAGGCTACATAAGTAGAAAGAAGCAATGTTGGTGAAATAGGCTACATAAGTAGAAAGAAGCAATGTTGGTGAAATAGGCTACATAAGTGAAAGAAATGCCAAGGTTAATGTTGGTGACAAATAGGCTACATAAGTAGAGCAAAAGAAGCAATGTTGGTGAAAATAGGCTACATAAGTAGAAAGCAAGCAATGTTGGTGAAATAGGCTACATAAGTAAGAATGAAGGCATGTTGGTGAAATTAGCAAATACAATAAGTAAGAAAGAAGCAATGTTGGTGAAATAGGTACATAAGTAAGAAAGAAGCAATGTTTGGCGTAAATAGGCTATAAGTAGAAAGAAGCAATGTGTGAAAATAGTGGCTACATAAGTAGAAAGAAAGCGCAAATGTTGGTGAAATAGGCTATCATAGTAGAAAGAAGCAATGTTGTGTGAAATAGGGCCTACATAAGTAGAAAGAAGCAATGTTGGTGAAATAGGCTAATAAAGTAAGAAAGAAGCAATTGTTGGTGAAATAGGCTACATAAGTAGAAAGAGCAATGTTGGTGAAAATAGGCTACATAAGTAGAAACGAAGCAATGTTGGTGAAAAAAAAAAAAAAAAATAGGCTACATAAGTAGAAACAAGCAATATGTGAATGAAATAGGTACTAATAGTAGAGAAACAAACAGCATGTTGGTGAAATAGGCTACATAAGTAGAAAGAAGCAATGTTGGTGAAATAGGCTACATAAGTAGAAAGAAGCAATGTTGGTGAAATAGGCTACATAAGTAGAAAGAAGCAATGTTGGTGAAATAGGCTACATATTGTAGAAAACTAAGCAAATGTTGGTGAAATAGGCTTAATAAGTAGAAACAAGCAATGTTGGTGAAATAGGCTACATAATAAGTAGAAACAAGCAATGTTGGTGAAATAGGCTACATAATAAGTAGAAAAGCAAATGTTGGTGTGAAATAGGGCTACATAAGTAGAAACAAGCAATGTTGGTGAAATAGGCTACATAAGTAGAAACAAGCAATGTTGGTGAAATAGGCTACATAAGTAGAAACAAGCAATGTTGGTGAAATAGGCTACATAAGTAGAAACAAGCAATGTTGGTGAAATAGGCTACATAAGTAGAAACAAGCAATGTTGGTGAAATAGGCTACATAAGTAGAAACAAGCAATGTTGGTGAAATAGGCTACTAAGTAGGAAAGAAGCAATTGGTTGGTGAAATAGGCTACATAAGTAGAAACAAGCAATTGTTGGGCTTGGAAATAGGGAACTACATAAGTAGAAAGAAGCAATGTTGGTGAAATAGGCTACATAAGTAGAAAGAAGCAATGTTGGTGAAATAGGCTACATAAGTAGAAAGAAGCAATGTTGGTGAAATAGGCTACATAAGTAGAAACAAGCCATGTTGGTGAAATAGGCTATCATAAGTAGAAAGAAGCAATGTTGGTGAAATAGAGGCTTAAATAAGTAAAGAAACCAGCTGTTGGTTGAAATAGGGCTAAATAGTTGAAGAAGCAATGTTGGTGAAATAGCTACATAAGTAGAAAGAAGCCAATGGTTTGTGAAATGAAATAGGGAAACTACATAAGTAAGAAAGAGCAAGCAATGTTGGTGAAATAGGCTAAAATAAGTAGAAAGAAGCAATGTTGGTGAAATGTAGGCTACATAAGTAGAAAAAGAAGCAATGTTGGTTTGAAAATAGGCTACATAAGTAGAAAGTTAGAAGCAATGTTGGTGAAATAGGCTACATAAGTAGAAAGAAGCAAATGTTGGTGAAATAGGCTACATAAGTAAGAAAGAAGCAATGTTGGGTGTAATTTGGCTAAATAAGTAGAAAGAAGGCAATGTTGGTGAAATAGGCTTACTCATAAGTAGAAAGAAGCAATGTTGGTGAAATAGGCTACATAAGTAGAAAGAAGCAATGTTGGTGAAATAGGCTACATAAGTAGAAAGAAGCAATGTTGGTGAAATAGGCTACATAAGTAGAAAGAAGCAATTTTTGTTGGTGAAATAGGCTACATAAGTAGAAACAAGCAATGTGGTGAAATAGGCTACATAAGTAGAAACAAGCAATGTTGATGAAATGGCTACAAGTAAGTAGAATAAACAAGCATCGTTGGTGTGAAATAGGCTACAGAAGTAGAAACAAGCAATGTGGTGAAATGGCTACAAGATGTAGAAAACAAGCAATGGTGGTGAATATGGCTATAAGTAGAAACAAGCAATGTGTGAATAGGCTACATAAGTAAGAGGCAAGCAATGTTGGTGAAATAGGCTAAGCAGAGTGAAACAAGCAAATGGTGTGAATAATAGCTACATAAGAGAACAGCAATGTGAAGAAATAGGCTAATAGAAAAACAAGCAATGGTGGTATCGCACATAATAGAACAGCTAATGTTGGTGAAATAGGCTACATAAGTAGAAACAAGCAATGTTGGTGAAATAGGCTACATAAGTAGAAACAAGCAAGAAAGGTACGGAGCCCCGCAGGGGACATGGACTTCTTTATTAATTCGTTCCCCACGATTTAACAATTCGATTCCTCGAATTAACGGCAATTCGTTCCCTCAATTTAACAATTCGTTCCCACGAAATAACAATTATTAATTCGTGGGAACGAATTGTTAAATTGAGGGAACGAATTGCCGTTAATTCGAGGGAACGAATTGTTAAATCGTGGGAACGAATTAATAAAAATAAAAGAATTATACGTCCCCTGCGAGGCTCAGTAAAGGAGACACATGAACCCACTCAAAGAAAACATTAACGCAATATGCAATGGAACCTCTCTAAACTGGACGCCATGATAACATCTGTGATCTTATTTATGAGTTTCTTGGTCAATTAACCCAGGTGATAATGTCTGTTCGCGATCGCATAGCACACAACTATGGCTCAGAATGATCAAATGCTTGATTTACAGTGAAACCTCTATAAGCCGGACACCCTGTGGACCTCCCAGGGTGTTTGGTTTAGAGAGGTTTCAAATGAGTATGGCAGTAGATTTGTGTCTATGTTCAAACAGCATATTTCAGTTGACTATTGCATAGTTGCATTCGATTATTAAATACATATTGACGTGTTGCTGCGCCTTATATAGTATAGTCAAACATATAGAACGTAAATACTGATAAATACTGGTATATACTGATCGGTTTTATAGTCCATTATTGTAATACAATTATTTTAACTATGCACACGTTGTACGCTGAATGTACGGTTATCTCCCTTACATGTGCATTCCAGCCTGTAGGAGACTTTGTATATGAGACACGTCATGCGATTGTGTGTACCTTCGGACATCTGCGTCATTTCATTAAATACGTTTACAAAATTTACAATATTTTTGATAAATAAAGTCGAAAGTTGACAAAATTATCAGAGTACATGCGGACATGTACTCTGAAAATGTTGTCAACTTTGGGCGCCATTTACGGAAAATATTATAAATTTTGTAAATGTATTTCATGAAATTACGCAGATGTCAGAAGGTACAAAATCGCATGACGTTGCTATTGTACTGACATATAACCCCAATCAGTGACTAGAACAAACAGTAGGCATCCATACATGTATTACAGTAACAGAGAGCTCGTTCTTGGTGTGTCCATACATAGACCACTGACAATTACAATAGATTTGTGTACGTCTCCGTCGCATGTCGATGTACTGTTTCAAAATTATGGCAACGAGCCCTTTCGAACTGACAACAATTCTGAAATTTGGATATGGCTAGAGAATTTGGGATTATTGGATTTGTGACCAATGATTCTCCTAATCAAATAGATACAACTGTAACCTGATAATTTTTTATATATATATATATTCCTTACTATAAAAATGACGGGTGTTCATTGATGGAATGCAGATCCTGATTAGATTGTCGTAACACTCATAAGCCTCATTTATCCAGTCACAGCCACAAATAAGTGCCCTCTACTTTCACTTTCGAAATCTCAGCACTGCAAACACATTCTAAGTCGGACAAATTAAATTGCATGTGAAATACATACAAATGTTATAAAATGTTTTTTTCAAAGACATACCTTTCACATAGCATATTATCCCGTCAACACAGTGCGTATGTGCCGTGAAACACGGTGCCGTGAAACATTTTTGATATTCTGTCAATACGACCTAATCACTGCGTATGAATATGTGCGGTGGCTGGGTTATTTTTTTGCATTTTAAAGCCATGTGTATATGTTGAAGTGATAAATAGAATTATTTAAACTATTTAAACGTGTGTCGTTTCTGCCAACGCATCGTGTTGACATCGTTTTCGTTGTGTTTAATTAGAAAAATAATGTTTTCGATGGTTTAAACGAAAACGATGTGGAAACGATGTGTAAACGATATGCAATCGTTTGTTTGTGGAACATGGAACAAATCCAGACTATACGCCGTAGCTGTTACTACGTAAGCTGTACGTGTACCAGAAAAGGTCTGGTTTTCAAACCAATTATTCATAACCTGACTGGTTCCTACGTGAGTGTCCGTTTCCCTCGACAGTTCAGAAGGAATCAGACAGTAGGTACATCCGGCGTCCGATTCAATTAGCGATTAGCGAGTCCGGCCTCAGACGCTACTCGGCAGTCCGACGCTAACTAGCTAATTTCCGTGATCACTTTCGGTGCCGATTTCTCCCGGAAATGGTCAAGCGATTAGGGCATCTGAGCCAGCGCTCCAGATAAGGTGCGTATTGGCGTATTTTGCGCATTTATTTTAGCTGCATACGGATTGATTATCGACTGTGGGAGTACAAAGTACTCACATCAGTGTGAAAATACGCATTGAATTTTAAATTGAGTAGCGGAAATACTGTAATAAATTGGAAAATTTACTTAGTTGAGCTGCAAAAAGCAAACAATTTCTTTTTGCAGCTCAACTAAGTAAATTTTCAACTGTATTACAGTATACATAAGTGAATAAGGAATAATACACTGAAATAAGTGAATTGTTAAATTTGTTTTATGTTTTGATCAGTTGTTCCCTATGTAATAATGAAGAAGATCAATAATCCAGTTGTAAAAATAAAATGCGCATTTAATTTGAAATCAGGGGGTACAATACTCTTTAGACACAAAGCTTATCTGGAGCCCTGTTCTTGCCACGAAACCAATTTGGAACAGCCAACCCGATTTGCAAAGGCGATGTCTGATGATTGAGCCGCAAGTTGATAAACAGTACGTTGGTAGGTTTTATACCAGTGTTGCTCCTGCGCTTTCCGAAAGGCTTTATTTAACCCTTTGAACCCGAAATCCCGCTATAGCGGTTTATGCAAACAGTGCATATCCGGATGAGCCGGCTCGTAATGCTATTAACCCGTTCAACCCTTAACCCTTTGAACCCGAAATCCCGCTATAGCGGTTTATGCAAAAAGTGCAGATCCAGATGAGCCTGCTCGTAACGAGCCGTCTCATCAGGATCTGCACTTTTTGCAAGTAATTTTCATATTTCTTAGAACAAAAACACCCCCTTTTCATAAATGGACGAATCTGAAAATCATTTTGTGACCATTGGATTGGTCGGAACATTAGCATATCACAGTCCATTCCAGTTCCTTAGGGTTGAAAGGGTTAAATGTACATGCCCACTCAGTAGGCACAACATGTTCTTTATATCAGATGATCATCTGAGACATTTTCTTGCAAAATAAATATTCATATACCATTACCCCACGTATTGATTGTCATTATTTATATCCGACGTAACTTTCCACACTAATATCAGGGGCGATAAGCGTGTTTCCTTAAACTGTTAACGGACATTACTATTGCTACTTTGTATTTATTTGTTGATGTGCAATTATCATACTTTATCATCTGTCGAAAATATTATTTTTTCAGGTGACGCATTTAATTAGTATAGATAATTCAAAAATACAATGACTCACACATTTAACGGTACATGCCCACTCGGTAGGCACAATATGTTCTTTATAGGAATTAAATAAGTGTAGAATTGTGTCACTATTTCACCAGTTCTAAAAATTGCAAGTGTCATCTATACACATATAATCATTTAGTAATATTTATTTTATTGATAGTGACGCGCGGTGGTATCAGGCCATTTTCATATGCAAATGAGGCATGCTATTTTTTAATTATTATACTAATTAAATGCGTCGCCTGAAAATGGAATATTTTCGACAGATAATAAAGTATGATCATTGCACATCAAAAAATACAGAGAATAAATAGTAATGTCCGTTAACATTTTAAGGAAACACGGTTATCGCCTCTGATATTAGTGCGGAAATTTACGTCTGATATAACATGTATAATAATGCCAATCAATATGTGGGGTAATGGTGAATGAATGTTTATTTTGCCAGAAAATGTCTCCGATGATGTCTCTGATATAACAAACAGTTTGTGCCTACTGAGTGGGCATGTACCTTTAAAGACACCGACAATCAGGGGCCGTTTCACTAAACTTCGTACGACTAAAATGTTCGTAAACTCAAAATTAGTATAGTCACATTAGGAGTGTTTTCTTGTAAAAATTATTGAATTTACATTTATTGAGCATAGGCTGCAGCCTATGCTCAATAAATGTAAATCCATCAATTGAATTTTACAGACGTTCATAATTTTGCGCTTACGAACATCATAGTCGTACGAAGTTTAGTTAAACGGGCCCCAGGTTATGTCAATGCTTGTTTTTTTTCACCCCTTTGAATTATTAGGCTACAAAAAACATCTTAGGTAATCGACTCATTCGCGCAATCTGATCAGGGACGATGGTGTTCGCCATTCAGTCATAGATATACAGTCACTAGCAGAACTATAGCTCCCATTTCTAACTGCATCAGTAACTGCAGCGCTGCAGATAAGCTGCGTATTTGCGTAAATACCCAATTAAAATTGTCAAAAGCCCAATTGAAATCAGAAGTAGTGAGTATCAAAAAGCAACGAAAAATTTGTGGTATCTTTATCATGCTACAGAAAACAATAAACAGACCACAACTATAGCATATGTTCTTATTTTTTCATGAAAACACATCTTGGTATTTCATTAGAATTGTCTCCAAGGAGACAATTATAATGAAATACCAAGATGTGTTTTCATTTAGAAACAAACTATCTAACGAGTACGGTCTGCTGATGTGTAAACAGTTGTGTGATTCTGTTTTATACAATTACAATTTTGAAATACCCAATTGCTTCAGAAATGATGGAGTGATAATACTCAATTACTAATTCCTTATCTGGAGCCGCATAGTAACAGTATCTATAATTGTGGCAGTGACTGGAGAAATGGGGCTTATGAGTTTTGCGACCAGTGTTGATCCAGATCAGCATGTGCATCCGTACAGTCTGATCAGGATCTGCACTGTTCGCCATTCCATCAATGAAACTCCCGGAATGCTTCTAAAACACAATATAGATTGTTATCAGGCTACAGAAGTGTGCTATTTGATCAGGAGCTACATTGGTCACAAATCCCATAAGCCCCATTTCTCCAGTCACAGCCACCTATAACCGTGCATTTCTGTCTGTGGAATTCTGTGGAATTCTGTTTAATTCTTTACATGACTGTGTAATGGATGAAAAACCACATTCGATCAATTTAGCTTGATACATGTAAATGTGACTGCCACTGGAGAAATGGGGCTTATGCTTTTGTGTGACCAGTGCAGATCTAGATCAGCCTTATGGATCGTGTGGCTCTGACTGGAGAAATGGGGCTTATAGGTTTTGCGACCTGTGTAGATCCAGTAGCCGATTTCATCAAAATTGCAATGTATGCTTTTCTAGCAAAGTATACTTTGAGGGAGAAATCATTTATTTTTCCTGAAATACATTATTTCATATCGAACTAACGACTGCATATATTTGATGATTAAAACTATGCAGAATTATTATACTGAATTTATTACATTATCACAGCCAAAATGGCTGTGATAATGTAATAAATTCAGTATAATACAAATTAATAAATTTATCATAAAATTGAAAATTTCTCCCTCAAAGTATACTTTGCTAGAAAAGTATACTTTGCATTGTTGGTGAAATAGGCTACAGATCAGCCTGTGGCTGTGACTGTCTGTATGCACAGTCTGATCAGGATCTGTACTGTTCGATATTCCATCAATGAAACACTCGCCATGCAGCTAACAAGCAATACAGGTCGCTATCTGGCTACAGGAGTCTGCTATATGATCAGGAGCTATACTGGTCACAAATCCCATGAACCACATTTCTGCAGCCACAATTGACGTACATTGTATACAAAACCACCTGCGCTAATCTTGCCAATAGTTCTGATTTGTTTTCTTTCAGAATACATGAATATTGTGCTTTAAATCAAGCAGATTTATTTGGTGAGCCTGAGCTGTGCTACAGCTCAGGCTCAGCCAATGAAACTGCTTGATTGCGAGATGGCATTGCCAATATACAATGTATGCTAAAACACGTTGACATCTGTAGCCTATTTCACCCAAATTGCAAAGTATACTTATCTTGCTAAGTACACTTTGAGGGAGAAATTTTCATTTTAAGGATAAATTTATGAATTTTCATTATACATTTTGGCTGTGGTAATGTAATAAATTCAGTATAATAATTCTGCATACGTTTAATCATCAAAATATGCAGTCGTTAGTTCTGTATGAAGTAATGCATTTCGGGAAAAATAAATGATTACTCCCTCAAAGTACACATTGCTAGATAAGTATACTTTGCAATTTTGATGAAATCCGCTACAGGGCAAGTTTAACGGAGGCAGTTGTGTATGTTGTACATGTCTAAGTAGCCCATTTGTTATCTCAGCGTGTAAGTGCACACACGAACGAACACGACAGGTTGGTTCGCTACCCACCCAAAGTGTATGTTGTTACCACTCAGTTGAACCGTCTCGCCGAGACGGTTCAACTGAGTGGTAACAACATACACTTTTGATGCGAAATGAGAAAAAATGCAGAAAAATATTTACATTTGTTTTTATACATGAAATACAGTGGGGTCAGTGTTCCAACCTGTCGTGTTCGTTCGTTTGTGCACTTACACGCTGACCCCACTGTATGTGGGGGAGGGTGGGGGATAGCCGCTTGTTAGAGTACAGCACCTACACGGGCATGTAATTCCGCGCTAACTTCCGTTTACTTAAACACAAACTTCATCTTCCAAATCGTCTTCGGCATTAGACAAGTTAATCAACGAGTTCGAGATGTTTCAAAATTGCGTTTTCGGCAAGAAGACCCGACAAACTCGCTAGACGCATCAGTAGAAATTGAATTAGCGACGATATCTCTATTACACTAAGGGTGTTTGCAATCCTATAATTCTCCCATTAGGTTCCTTAATTTTCGTAATGCCATTTTCGCCTTTATCTCGGAGTGGTCAAGTGACTAGGATGGTTTCGTCTCGACATTTGCACATGCGCCACCTGGGGAAACCGGCATAAGGGCCTTTTCGGAATTAAAGACAATGTGTGTGACTTAGATAATGTCTAAGAAATGCAATATGTAGATTTTCACAAAAAGACCTACATATATAACAATCGAATCGCAGCATTTCATAGCATCAAATTTCAAAACGTTTCCGTTATGTAGTGTACATGTATACCATCATGCTCTTTAATAAACATCACATTCAAATAAAATAAAGTTAATAACCGTCAATTGTAAAACAAAACTAATTGCGTTCAAAAATAACGCTGTTACTGGATAAATTGGGTCTATGTGTTTTGCGACCAGTGTAGATCCAGATCAGCCTGTGCTTCCGCACAGTCTGATCAGGATGATCTGCACTGTTCGCCATTATATCAATGAAACACCGTTGCGCTTTTAACAGCAATATAGATTGTCATCAGGCTATATGTGAGCGTTGTATATTTGATCAGGAGCTACATTGGTCACACATACTTTTATCTCAATTGTCCAGGCAGAGCCACATTTTTATCCAGTCAACACAGTGCGTATGTGCCGTGAAACAAGGTGCCGTGAAACATGTGTGCTATCCTGTCAATACGACCTAATCACTGCGTATGAATATGTGCGGTTGTCATAGTCGATTCTCCGATTTTGAGGGTGCGGCTGGGTATATTCTGTTTGCATTTTAAAGCTATGTGTAGGTGTTGACGGGATAAATAGAATAGTAGGTTAGTGCCATGAATGGGAAACATATCTGGCTCGGCACGGAAACGGGATGTGCTCGGCATAGCCTCGCCCATCCTGTTTCCTAAGCCTTGCCAGATATGTTTTCCCATTCACGGCATTAACCTACTATTCTCTATATCAACTTGCAGTATCATTGGGCCTAAAAATGTATTATGGTGCGCGCAACCCGACCTATGTACCTATGAATATGCCGCCGACCCATTTATTGGCCGTTTAAAAAAATGTTCATTTTCGATCCTTCGTGTGCTTAAAGCGTCCTTTGCGTACTTTTTGCGCTTGTCTTCAGTTTGCCTGTAGCAATAACAACAACAATGAGTACCAAATAGTGAATTTATCCCGTCAACACAGTGCGTATGTGCCATGAAACACGGTGCCGTGAAACATTTTTGATATCCAGTCAATACAATTTTTGAATTTTACAGCCATTTGTATGTGTTGACGGGATAAATAGAATAGTAGGTTAGTGCCGTGAATGGAAAAAAATATCTGGTGCGGCACGGAAACGGGATGTGCTCGGCAGAGCCTCGTCCATCCCGTTTCCTGAGCCTTGCCAGCTATTTTTTCCCATTCACGGCACTAACCTACTATTCTCTATCTATTCCACCATATTGGCATATAGTATTAAAAAACCCTACCCTTCCTACCTAGTTTTTTTCGGGACCGTTTCCCGCACCACGTTGCAAGTAATTTTCATATTTCTTAGAACAAAAACACCCCCTTTTCATAAATGGACGAATCTGAAAATCATTTTGTGACCATTGGATTGGTCGGAACATTAGCACATATCACAGTCCATTCCAGTTCCTTAGGGTTGAAAGGGTTAAATGTATGACAACAGTTTTACTGACTGACAGTGGAACAATGAAGACCCTGGTCAGACTGCCTGGTTTGGGTCTACACTGGTCACAGTGGCTATAAGCCCCAAGTATCCAGTCACAGATGACGTTGCAAATTTCATGCAGACTCCAATTATGAATTCAGTTCCGTATGAGCGTTGAATTTTGCACCATCTTTGGACGTCGTGTACGGAAAATATTACACTCATTCGAAATCAATACCGACGAAAATCAGCGATGCGATAAGATTATTATTATCAGAGTCGAACATGGGTATAAATAGCAACATTTCCGCTATATACGTACATTAATACAGTGGAACCCTCCAAAACCGAACACCCTGTGGACCACACAGGGAGTCCCGTTTGGAGGGGATCCACTGTTACGTGACAACACTGCAATTCATCCCGTCAACACAGTGCGTATGTGCCGTGAAACACGGTGCCGTGAAACATTTTTGATATCCAGTCAATACAATTTTTGTATTTTACAGCCATTTGTTAGTGTTGACGGGATAAATAGAATAGTAGGTTAGTGCCGTGAATGGAAAAAAATATCTGGCGCGGCACGGAAACGGGATGTGCTCGGCATAGCCTCGCCCATCCCGTTTCCTGAGCCTTGCCAGTTTTTTCCCATTCACGGCACTAACCTACTTTTCTCTATATATACATAATTGTCTGACGGATCTACTCGCAATAACGTTTTACAGGAACTGCATTACAGACAAGCTCTTTAGCGTAAACAGGATTCATTTGGCTTTTAGTCAATTTGTTGGCTGGTCAAGCCGCCAGTTTGGCATTTGTATGGCTGTATAACATGTTTCGTAATATACGCAGAACTTCAAATGGGCTTAGTCTGGTGTTGCATGTAAATTAGTTGGGCCACTGTTCAATAAAATACGTCTTGTGTCATTTTTCACCAGCCAGTTTACGATTTTAAGGCTACGCGTCAGTTCGTACCAATACTGTTTCGTTGTCATATCATTTCGAACCCATGCCATTTCATACTCATAGACTGTAGTATTCGTATCATTTCTTACTCGTATCATTTCGTACCTGTACAATTTCGTATTCACTTTTGTCTTTTTGCATCCGTAGATACTAAATCTGTATACGAAATGATACCGTCTTTTTACACTGTGTACTGTGGCATATTTATTCAGCATTGTAATCCATTGTAACCGTGGTTTCCCTCCACACGTCACATAAATACGATGTAGGTGGGTGTGAACAATAATAAAGATTGGGTTGGGTGGACACGAAGCGATGGAATGAAACCAATATAATTATTTGCGGCAGATGATTAAACGGAACCTTTATCGTGTTTCTTGGCTTCGTTTTCCCTTTATCGAGTTCAGCGATCTCCAATTAGATAATTAACGTGAAACCCGAGAAACGCCGTGCCGGAAAAGCACGACGATACGATCGGATGTGATCGGGAAGTCGCCCGACATGGGATTAATTTGAACCAATTATCGCAATCAAACGGTTTACCGCATGGAACTCATTTCCTCTAAATGCCAGTATATAGGTCATGGTCTGATACACAACCTTGATCTTAAACTTGCCCGGAGTATCAATGTTTATTACAACTATTGACAAGGTCAACTAGCAATCAAGCTGCTTGATTTCAAGCGCAATATTCGTGTGTTTTTAAATAAAACAATTGACAAATATTGGCAAGATTAGCGTAGGCGGTAGTGTAAATCAGGCTTACTTCGTTATTGATTGTAACTGGGGAGATTATACTTATATACCAAGTTATAAATAGGTTACCGAACTTGGAACATCAAGAGTAACTTCCCTTCGTAGTTTTCGGCGGTTATCGTGGCTCCATTGAATTGTGTACTATACTTCAGCGCATGGAATAACACTGTTAGCGGTCAGTGTGCAATGGGTGGGGAGGGTCGTAGTTAGTTGGCGGTAAGTGTGCAATGGGGGTCGTAGTTAGTTATTTCCCTTTGCTAATCTATTTATAGAGATCCTGTCCTTTGGTTTACTTTAGCGCTTATTTCTTACTGTATAATTTGCAAAAATAACGACTGGAAACAGGGTAGACCCAGATCAGATTGCACATACGTGCAGTCTGATCTGGGTCTACACTGATTGCAATACAATTAATACGTGTGAAAATATGAATCTGGCAAATAATGCAGTTCCGAATCAGATTGCGCAGATATGTAGGATGATTTGGATCACTACTAGTCGAAAACACTATAGTGGCTTCTTTACATAACAAATCGGACGATATTCGGTTTATTACAAGCAATTAGGCCATAAAATATGCAAGTTGGACCGGATTTCTATAAATAAATTCAAAGGGAAATAACTAGCTACGATTCCCCGTAATTAACAACTCGTTAGAATATAAAATAAACACACGTTTAAAAATCGTCAGAATTTGACACTATTTCCAGTCATTTTTGACAGCAAAAGTACCCATATGTGGCTGTGACTGGAGAAATGTGGCTTATGGGATTTGTGATCAGTTTAGCCCCTGATCAAATATCATGATAACGACCTATATTGCTTGTTATAAGCATAACGGGTGTTTCAGTGATGGAATGGCGAACAGTGCATATCCTGATCAGCCTGTGCGAATGTCGCATAACCCATAAGCCCCATTTCTCCAGTCACAGCCACATATCAGATGAGCCATGTAAACCCTGACATTATCGAGCCAGAACATAACCCACGTGACACGTCAATGTTGGTACTTGTAGCTTAATGCAGCGCACTTGAATTCCGGGGATAGATCGACAGTTGCAAATGAAGCACACCCCGCAAGTACATGCTTGATTTATTTGCACCGACGGCATAGACGTTCGTTCTGTTTTATATTAAAAAAAATGACAATGTATGACCGAATTTGACGAGTTTACAAATGACAGTCACCAATACATGTCATTTTGATGTGCGATCTTTCCATTAAAACTATTTACAGAAACTGTGATATTCTATGTAAATGGCGTTGAAAGTTGATGCAATTTTCAGAGCCAATGCGGAATTCTAGTTCTCATTCGCTCTGGAAATTTCGTCAACGTTTGACTCCATTTACGGAAAATGATGAGTAACCTGTGACAGTAGTTGTTGTGTATTGTTTATTATTGCAAATATTACAAACTCTAGTTGTTATGCTAATGATGGGAAATTCATTCTTAATTCTTTTAAAAACAAGCAAATTATTATCCGTAATGGAAAGCTCGTTATGTGGTGTAATATGGTAATTTCACAGAAAATAACCATTATGTTTCACAAATATTCTTACGACTAAAATGTTCGTAAGTGCAAAATTATAATAGTCTGTGAATTTCACATTAACAATGTTTTCTTGTAAACAATGATTGGATTTACATTTATTGAGCATAGGCTGCATATGCAGCATATGCTCAACAAATGTAAATCCATCAATTGAAATTTCCAGACGATCCTAAATTTGCACTTAAGAAGATTTTAGTCGTACGAAGTTTAGTTAAACAGGCCCCAGTCTCCCGTTGGGAACATCTGAGCCATCATATAAGACACCAGTCACGTTAATGACAACATACGAAGACTGATGCTTCAAAACAATGTAAATATGTCATTAGATAACACTGGTTGTGATGATTCCGCCGTAACTGTCTGACACTACCAATTATACGCATGTCTATATAGCAATATGGAATGTCTGTGTGGGTTAAAGAGGCTTCGTCTTAAAAATGGATATTGCATATTCTTCCGCCTATCGTTCTCACTTACGTGATGACGTGTGTTATTCATCAATTGAACGGTCAGTGTAAGAAGCAGGCTAACTCCCTCAGGGAGTTATCCCCCTTCTTCCACTGACCTTTTCAATTTCTGTGAATAGTATCTGCATTGCAGTTAAATGTTTCAAATGTGGTTGATATGGAAACGAAATATAGTAGAATCAAAATAAGTACTGTTTTGTAGTCGGGATAATATATTGAAGATGTTTCCTAATCCGATTATTTTAGGGGAAGGGGTCAAATGACGTTGCTGTGGTATGGGCCTGGCACCAGTTTAGATTATTCTAATTTCAGGGCTGAATATATACGTATTTATCTCGATGTTAATAATTATTCCGTTCTGATTTTTGGGATTTTCCCCCCATTGCAGCAGGTTAAATGCGGGATCGAACCCGTTTGCCCGGCCTTAAATGACCTTAACTGTTGATAGGCCGTTAACTACCAATAAACACAAACAAACAGTGTATTATGATTTTAATGCACGTATTATTGCAATCCCGAATCTGACTTTCTGCAATAAAACAAAACAAAAGATAATTCAGTTGAAAGGGTTAGTGGAATAAGGGGGCTAACTTTCTGGTGGAGTTAGCTTCCTTCTTCCACCGACTCATGTAACTGTAATCCATCATATTCCACATGATGAAGCAATAAAAGCAAATGAATATGTTAAAGGATGTTCTGATTAAGTTAATACAGCGAACCTTTAAACGATATTTACTACAATGCGGAGTCACGTGTAATTTCGAACAGATACTTTTCATTTTACGCCCGGCTTAAGAAGTACAGTGGAATATCACTAAACCGGACACCCTGTGAATTCCCCAGGGTGTCCGGTTTAGAAATGTTCCACTGTAAATCAGGCGTATGACCACTCAATACAGCCGTTCGTGTTTTGCGATCGCGAACAGACAGCACCATCAGAATTAAATGACAATCAGACCCATCAAAATTGCCAACATATATGTCAACATGGTGACCGGTTTAGAGGGGTTTCACCGCACATGGACATGTTTGCCACCGGGGTATATAGTGTTTTCCTTTCCATCCGTCCGTAACGCATAAACATAACATTTCGAAATTTACGACAGCCGGTATCTGGGGCCCGTTTCACTAAACTTCGTACGACTAAAATGTTCGTAAGTGCAAAATTATTATAGTCTGTAAATTTCACATTAAGAAAGTTTTCTTGTAAACAATTATTGGATTTACATTTATTGAGCATAGGCTGCATATACAGCCTATGCTCAATAAATGTAAATCCATCAATTGAAATTTACAGACGATCCTAAATTTTCACTTACGAACATTTTAGTCGTAAGAAGTTTAGTGAAACGGGCCCCTGTGCTCTAGTTGTGTCATAGTTACTGGGCGACCAGTTTATTACATCGTTATGTCAAGCACGTATTGTCAGTGTGGCCAAGTTCTTGTCAGTTAAGATGTATTTTATGACATCATCCGCAATATTCCGGTTGCAGAATTATGCATAATATGCTGCAGAAAAACACGAAGAACACATCTCTTGAGAGCCGATAGAAGACTTATTTGTGATGGAATAATCATTATCGTATTTTGGGGACGGCGCTCGCATGAAGAAACAAACATACCGCTGTCACTCTTGGAGACTGCACGCGCGGGAAGAAACGTACAGACCGATGTCAATTCGTAATTTGGGGACTGCGCGCGCATGAGGAAATATACCGCTGTCAATCAGCGTCACATATGAGACACGGCATGTAATATTGTACCTTCGGACGTCTGTGTAATTTTATGAAATACGTTTACAAAATTTACAATATTTTCCGTAAATAGCGTTAGAAGTTGACCAAATTTTCAGAGGACATGCGGAATTATATTATATATTCCGCATGTCCTCCGAAAATGTTGTCAACTCTTCACTTTATTTATGAAAACTATGGTAAATGTTATAGACGTATTTAATGAAATTACGCATATGTTCTAAGGTACGAATCACATGGCGTGTCTCATAATGCACTCTACACCCTGAAAAGCGGCCATGATAGTGTCCGTACGTTACCACTTTTGTTTCCATATGCTGTACGCAACCAGGTATGTATCTGTAATTCAAACAAGCGTAGACCATGCTCGGACCATTCAGATTGGTATGTGGATCTGACTGGAGAAATGGCGCTTATTGGATTTGTGATCATTGTAGGTCCTGATCAAATAGCACACTCCCGTAGCCCGAATAACGAGGTATATTGTTAGAAGCATGGCGGGTGTTTCATTGTCGGAATGGCGAACAGTGCAGACCCTGATCGGACTGTGCGGACGCGCAGGCTGATCTGGGGCTACACTGGTCGCATAGCCTCATTTCTCCAGTAAAATCTACATATGGTCATATGCTGGTTGGAAATGCTAATTTTCTTCGGGCCACATCTCCGTACGGCGTGCAATCGTTGATGACAGACGTTGAAAATCGAGATAGCTACGTAACTGCATGAAAAACAGAACCAAAGAAATTAACATCTAAAACGTACAAACAAAAACCAGTTATTGCAGCCTATGCATATGCAGCCTATGTTCAATAAATGTAAATCCAATAAGTGTCTACAAGAAAACATTGTTAATGTGAAATTTACAGACTATCATCATTTTGCACTTACGAACATGTTAGTCGTACGAAGTTTAGTGAAACGGCCCCTGAATTGTTTGTAAACAGTTTATTGTTATGTGCACCTCAACAAGTTGAGGTGGTGACCTACTCTTAGGTTGTTCGTTCGTCCGGCAATCTGTCCGTCACAAAGCTTAAGGTCTGGGTCTGTGTAGGATTCGGCAAGCTTTCAGCAGAAACTGCTGCTCCAATGATAATTCCAGCACAAAGATATTTACACAATTCCCTAACATTTGATTGGCTCGTAGCAAGTCTCCGTCCAAAATTTATATCCCAGTAAACTCCATGCCGAACTACTTTCCGTAACCGTGAGGCGCAGTTAAAATAATTCTTAAGAAAACGGAAAATAAACACATTTTCTTGATGAATTTATTTCAAATGCTGGAATTATAAGGAATGAATGGCCTTTTAGTGGAATTTATCGGGGATATAAACTTGGAAAAGTCGCGGGAATACTGGACAAAAAGGCCATTAATTCCTATAATATCTGCCTTAGACGGGTTCCATTGTCACGGTATTCGTCTTGTTTTCACGAGTACCAACTATTCTGGATATACATAATGTCAAATGTTCTAATTACCGGAAACTAAAGTTGAGGGTATCTGTTTTGTTTACACGAAAACCAATTACTCTATAAGGACACAATTTCCAATCTTCTAATTGCTGGAAGATGAGTTCACGCACTGGAGTGTCAACACCGCTGTGTTGCATACCCAGCCGGGCGTGAATGGACTGTTTACTGTGTAAACGGCATTGCACATTAATAAGCATTCCCATATTTACTCACGATTCACAGACACGATAGGGTAGTTGTCATTTGCTGAATCATTTGGTCCGCGATCTCATGAAACAGAAAGTTTTGTCAGTAGCTGATTTCACCAAAACTGCTTATCTAGCAAAGTGTTCTTTGAGGGAGTAATCATTTATTTTCCCGAAATGCATTATTACATATAGAAGTGACGACTGTATATATTTGATGATTGAAAGTATGCAGAATTGGTGTACTGAATTTATTACATTATCACAGCCAGCATGGCTGTGATAATGTAATAAACTCAGTATAATAAAAATTAATAAATGTATCCTTAAATTGAAAAATTCTCCCTTAAAGTGTACTTAGCAAGATCAGTATACTTAGCAATTTTGGTGATACAGGATGCAGAGCGTAACACTGAGGGCCCTCTGTGTATATATATACATTGTATATAATTATATATTATATATATATATTGCTAGCTACCTTCGTCAGTACATTAGCAACGTAAGCTCATATAGTTAGCGTCCCTACAGGAAAAGAGATGTGTGCATGCCGTTAAATAGCATGTGACTGTATGCTAACGTAGCATATCACTTCATTATTATGAATCAGTAAATGTAATACGTGTTTTTGTATATGTTTTTGAAAATAGCAATACCAACAACAAATGGATGACGTTTGGACAGTTATTTTTGTCAATGAATATAACTTCCACAAGCAAAGCGGTTGGTACAGGAGCATACTGAAATTAAATGTGAAATACTTTGTAAATTATAACAGAGTTACGTATATATACGGGTAACCATGTTATATACATTGTAATTATAGATGACGATTTCGACCCTCATTTTAATAGCGTCAATTTACAGCCGTAAATAGCTTTGAGGTGACATGTTGCATTTTAATGTACATGTTAATGTATATCCTGACACAGTGGAACCTCATTAAACCGGACACAGAGACATTTAATTTTGATATGATTTATTGCTATTTACCTACAATTATAATGTATATTAATGATCACACAGCATCCACGCTTGTCTTGAAGTAGTCATCTGTCTGTTTTATAATGGAACCTCTCTAAACCGGACACCCTGGGGACCTCCCAGGGTGTCCGGTTTAGCGAGGTTCCACTGCACCAGATTTCATCTTCATACATTTATTTGGACATAGAGAATACCAGGCGTTCACGTGTCACATGGTCCAGCCGTGGAATAAAATTCTGCGACAGACAACGACTAAATTGAGTTTGATAGGCGTATATTTCAACTTGCGCGCGACTTAGATTACATACGTCATAGCTGCCAAGCGGGAATGCTATGGAGACAAAACCGCTGCCACTGACAATTAACCATTATTGTATATGTGATCTGTTTATACCAAATTTAATCCACATTTGATCCACATATATGTACAGTCTGACCACGGTATATGTTGCGTTCACCAGCGGCCCGTTTCATTAAACTTCTTACGACTAAAATGTTCGTAAGTGAAAATTTGGAATTGTCTGGAAAGTTCAATTGATGGATTTACACGTATTGAGCATAGGCTGCATATAAATGTAAATCCAATAATTGTTTACAAGAAAACACTGTTAATGTTAAATTCATAAGTTTGCACTTACGAACATTTTAGTCGTAAGAAGTTTAGTGAAACGGTCCCCTGATGCATATATGGGAATGGATAATCATTGTAGACACCAGTCAGACAGGGCTGTGTGAAGTTAGCACTGCAATCGCAGATCGACAATCAACATTCAAATCGAATGTCGAGCTGAATGTAGAGCTGTAAAGTTAGGATATGTAGAAAACTTGAATGAACAGCTGGCTAGTTCCAATGCGCTGCTGGCTCTGCAATGGACATTTGTACTTTACAAAGTGAATGTACAGCTGGCTAGTGCCAATGTACAGCTGGCTCTGCAATCGACATTCAAACTTGTATTGTCAGTTCAATCTGAATGTAGAGCTGTGTACTACCAATGTACAGCTGGCTCTGCAATCGACATTCAAACTCGTATTCGTCAGTTCAATATGAATGTAGAGCTGGGTACTTCCAATGTACAGCTGGCTCTGCAATCGACATTGAAACATGTATTTTCCGTTCAATGTGAACGTAGAGCTGGGTATTCCCAATGTACAGCTGGCTCTGCAATCGACATTCAAACATGTATATCTTCGATTGAATCTGAATGTAGAGCTGGGTATTCCCAATGTACAGCTGGCTCTGCAATCGACATTCAAACTCGAATTTTCTGTTCAATCTGAATGTAGAGCTGGGTACTTCCAATGTACAGCTGGCTCTGCAATCGACATTCAAACTTATATTGTCAGTTCAATCTGAATGTAGAGCTGGATACTTCCAATGTACAGCTGGCTCTGCAATCGACATTCAAAATCGTATTGTCAGTTCAATCTGAATGTACAGCTGGGTACTTCCAATGTACAGCTGGCTCTACAATCGACATTCAAACATTAATTTTTCGGTTGAATGTGAATGTAGAGCTGGGTACTTCCAATGTACAGCTGGCTCTGCAATCGACATTCAAACATGTATTTTCCGTTGATTCTGAATGTAGAGCTGGGTATTTCCAATGTACAGCTGGCTCTGCAATCGACATTCCAACTCGCATTTTCTGTTCAATATGAATGTCTAAGAGTGGTTACTTTCAATGTACAGCTGGGTCTGCAATCGACATTCGAACTTGTAATGTCAGTTCAATCTGAATGTACAGCTGGGTACTTCCAATGTACAGCTGGCTCTACAATCGACATTCAAACATTAATTTTGCGTTGAATGTGAATGTAGAGCTGGGTACTTCCAATGTACAGCTGGCTCTGCAATCGACATTCAAAGTTATATTGTTTCAGTTCAATCTGAATGTAGAGCTGGGTACTTCCAAATGTACAGCTGGCTCTACAATCGACAATCAAACATTTATTTTCGGTTCAATGTGAATGTAGAGCTGGGTACTTCCAATGTACAGCTGGCTCTGCAATCGACATTCAAACTCGCATTTTCTGTTCAATCTGAATGTAGAGCTGGGTACTTCCAATGTACAGCTGGCTCTGCAATCGACATTCAAACTTGTGTTGTCAGTTTAATATGAATGTAGAGCTGGGTACATCCAATGTACAGCTGGCTCTGCAATCGACATTCAAACATGTATTTTCCGTTGATTCTGAATGTAGAGTTGGGTGCTTCCAATGTACAGCTGGCTATGCAATCGACATTCAAACTCGCATTTTTCTGTTCAATATGAATGTAGAGCTGGGTACTTCCAATGTACAGCTGGCTCTGCAATCGACATTCAAACTCGTATTGTCAGTTCAATCTGAATGTACAGCTGGGTACTTCCAATGTACAGCTGGCTCTACAATCGACATTCAAACATTAATTTTGCGTTGAATGTGAATGTAGAGCTGGGTAACTTCCAATGTACAGCTGGCTCTGCAATCGACATTCAAACATGTATTTTCCGTCGATTCTGAATGTAGAGCTGGTATTTCCAATGTACAGCTGGCTCTGCAATCGACATTCAAGCTCGCATTTTCTGTTCAATATGAATGTAGAGCTGGGTACTGCCAATGTACAGCTGGCTCTGCAATCGACATTCAAACTCGTATTTTCTTTTCAATCTGAATGTAGAGCTGGGTACTTCGAATGTACAGCTGGCTCTGCAATCGACATCCAAACTCGCATTTTCTGTTCAATCTGAATGTAGAGCTGGTTACTTCGAATGTACAGTTGGCTGTGTGGTCGACATTTAAACAGGTGTGTTTGAATACAGTGCTGGGTAGTTTGAATACGAGCTGGGTCTGAGATCGTTATTCAGTACTATGTTTTCTGTATATTCTGAATACAGAGCTGGCACGTATGAATAACGAGCTGGCTCTGAGATCGTTATTCAGCTCTCGCGTGCCCTTTTTGCGGCAAAATGAACTGCCTTTTAGAGATAAAGCAGCATAAGTTGTTTAAAAGTCGTTTTTTCAAAGTCGCGTCCAAGACTATGTCGGTCCCAGTCACCTGTGAAGCATCTGTGAAAAAATCATGCAAAATCCGATAAAGAAAGTGGCATTCCATTTTTTTGGCGATAACTTCGTAATTAATGGGCCGATTTGCATGCAGTTTTCGGTATTCTGAATATTTATTTTGGCAACGTTTGAATATAGAGCTGGGTAGTTTGAATAACGAGCTGGCTCTGAGATCGTTATTCAGAAAATTGTTTTAGTATAAGCCGAATACAGAGCTGGATAGTTTGAATAACGAGCTGGCTGTGATATACGGTTATTCAGATTTGCTTTGGCAGTATTTGAATACAGAGCTGGTAAGTTTGAATAACGAGCTTGCTGTGAGATTGTATTTTCGCAACATTTGATTACAGAATATTCAGAATATACAGAAAACATAGTACTGAATAATGATCTCAGACCCAGCTCGTTATTCAAACTACCCAGCTCTATATTCAAACGTTGCCAAAATAAATATTCAGAATACCGAAAACCGCATGCAAATCGGCCTATTAATTACGAAGTTATCGCCAAAAAAATGGAATGCCACTTTCTTTATCGGATTTGCATGATTTTTTCACCGATGCTTCACAGGTGACTGGGACCGACATAGCATTGGACGCGACTTTGAAAAACGACTTTTAAACAACTTAGGCTGCTTTATTTGTAAAAGGCAGTTCATTTTGCCGCAAAAAGGGCACGCGAGAGCTGAATAACGATCTCAGAGCCAGCTCGTTATTCATACGTGCCAGCTCTGTATTCAGAATACAGAAAAACATAGTACTGAATAACGATCTCAGACCCAGCTCGGTATTCAAACTACCCAGCACTGTATTCAAACACACCTGTTTAAATGTCGACTACACAGCCAACTGTACATTCGAAGTAACCAGCTCTACATTCAGATTGAACAGAAAATGCGAGTTTGGATGTCGATTGCAGAGCCAGCTGTACATTCGAAGTACCCAGCTCTACATTCAGATTGAAAAGAAAATACGAGTTTAAATGTCGATTGCACAGCCAGCTGTACATTCGAAGTAGCCAGCTGTACATTCAGATTCACTCGAAAATACATGTGTGAATGTCGATTGCAGAGCAGCTGTACATAGGAAACTATCCAGCACTACATTCATATTCAGCATAAAATGTGATTTTGAATGTCGATTGCAGAGCCAACTATACATTCAAAGTACCCAGCTCTACATTCATATTGAACAGAAAATACTAGTTCAAATGTCGATTACACAGCCAGCTGTACATTCGAAGTGCCCAGCTCTACATTCAGATTCAACAGAAAATACGAGTTTGATTGTCGATTGCACAGCCAGCTGTACATTGGAAGTACCCAGCTCTACATTCAGATTGAACAGAAAATGCGAGTTTGAATGTCGATTGCACAGCCAGCTGTACATTGGAAGTACCCAGCTCTACTTTCAGATTGAACTGACAATACAAAAGAGTTTGAATGTCGATTGCAGAGCCAACTGTACATTGGAAGTACCCAGCTCTACATTCATATTTAACATAAAATGCGAGTTTGAATGTCGATTGCAGAGCCAGCTGTACATTGGAAGTACCCAGCTCTACATTCACATTCAACGGAAAATTAATGTTTGAATGTCGATTGTAGAGCCAGCTGTACATTGGTAAGTACCAGCTGTACAATTCAGATTGAACTGACAATACGAGTTTGAATGTCGATTGCAGAGCCAGAGCTGTACATTGGAAGTACCCAGCTCTACATTCAGATTGAACGGACAATACAAGTTTTAATGTCGATTGCAGAGCCAGCTGTACATTGGAAGTACCCAGCTCTACATTCATATTGAACAGAAAATGCATGTTTGAATGTCGATTGCAGAGCCAGCTGTACATTGAAAATACTCAGCTGTACATTCAGAATCGACGGAAAATACATGTTTTGAATGTCGATTGTAGAGCCACTGTACATTGGAAGTACCCAGCTCTACATTCAAATTCAACAGAAAATAAATGTTTGAATGTCGATTGTAGAGCCAGATGTACATGAAGTACCCAGTCTACATTCAGATTGAACTGACAATACGAGTTTGAATGTCGATTGCAGAGCCAGCTGTACATTGGAAGTACCCAGCTGTAAAATTCAGATTGAACAGAAAATGCGAGTTTGAATGTCGATTGCAGAGCCAGCTGTACATTGGAAATACCCAGCTCAACATTCAGAATCAACGGAAAATATATATTTAAATGTCGATTGCAGAGCCAGCTGTACATTGGAAATTACCCAGCTCTACATTCAGATTCAACAGAAATTCATGTTTGAATGTCGATTGCAGAGCCAGCTCTACATTGGGAATGCCCAGCTCTACATTCAGATTGAACCGACAATATATGTGTGAATGTCGATTGCAGAGCCAGCTGTACATTGGAAGTACCCAGCTCTACATTCAGAATCAACGGAAAATACATGTTTGAATGTCGATTGCAGAGCCAGCTGTACATTGGAAGTACCCAGCTCTGCATTCAGATTGAACTGACTATATATGTTTGAATGTCGATTGCAGAGCCAGCTGTACATTGGAAGTACCCAGCTCTACATTCAGATTGAAAAGAAAATGCGAGTTTGAATGTCGATTGCAGAGCCAGCTTATTGGGAATACCCAGCTCTACATTCGATTCAACCCGAAGATACATGTTTGAATGTTGATTGCAGAGCCAGCTGTACATTGGGAATACCCAGCTCTGCATTCAAATTGAACGGACTATACATGTTTCCATGTCGATTGCAGAGCCAGCTGTACATTGGAAGTACCCAGCTCTACATTCAGAATCAACGAAAAATACATGTTTGAATGTCGTGCAGAGCCAGCTGTACATTGAAGTACCCAGCTCTACATTCACATTCAACGGAAAATTAATGTTTGAATGTCGATTGTAGAGCCAGCTGACATTGGAAGTACCCAGCTGTACATTCAGATTGAACTGACAATACGATTTTGAATGTCGATTGCAGAGCCAGCTGTACATTGGAAGTATCCAGCTCTACATTCAGATTGAACTGACAATATAAGTTTGAATGTCGATTGCACAGCCAGCTGTACATTGGAAGTACCCAGCTCTACATTCAGATTGAACAGAAAAATGCGAGTTTGAATGTCGATTGCAGAGCCAGCTGTACATTGGGAATACCCAGCTCTAATTCAGATTCAACCGAAGATATACATGTTTGAATGTCGATTGCAGAGCCAGCTGTACATTGGGACTACCCAGATCTACATTCAAATTGAACGGAAAATACATGTTTCAATGTCGATTGCAGAGCCAGCTGTACATTGGAAGTACCCAGCTCTACATTCAGATTCAACCGAAAATACATGTTTGAATGTCGATTGTAGAGCCAGCTGTACATTGGAAGTACCCAGCTGTACATTCAGATTGAAGTGACAATATGAGTTTGAATGTCGATTGCAGAGCCAGCTGTACATTGGTAGTACACAGCTCTACATTCAGATTGAACTGACAATACAAGTTTGAATGTCGATTGCAGAGCCAGCTGTACATTGGCACTAGCCAGCTGTACATTCACTTTGTAAAGTACAAATGTCCATTGCAGAGCCAGCAGCGCATTGGAACTAGCCAGCTGTTCATTCAAGTTTTCTACATATCCTAACTTTACAGCTCTACATTCAGCTCGACATTCGATTTGAATGTTGATTGTCGATCTGCGATTGCAGTGCTAACTTCACACAGCCGTCAGACAGCACACATTTATGTGATGTCTGATCGACGTCGATGTCTGATAAATGCCCTTTACCTGCGTTTCTAAATAACGTCCATTAAATTGGCGGCAATTAGATAGTTAAGTTGAGACTTTAGTTGCGTCCTACTGTGATATAGACTAGGTTCGGCACCCGCGTGACATAAATATCAACGCTTTCCCAATCATCACAGTTGCTCAAGTCACATGGGTATCGACGCGTTCTAAATATAGCATCAGCATCAATCAACTCTATGTTCTGTCTGCGCATCGACATCTCGCGCATTTTTCACAAAGTTTAATCCAACTGACGGGAAAACGATTACTTTAAAACTCCGCGTATGTATGCCACGGACTATGACGTCAGTGCGCACGTGACTGGCATACGTTCGCTTTAATTAACAACGTATACGTGTGTAGATCTTTATAATTAATTCACGTTTAATAATGACAACAATAATTTGCCCTAAAAAAATGCGCGTATTCTAATCAGGAGCTACGCTGATCTACGCTGATGAAACTTAACGCGGGTGTTGATTTCCCGGCGCGCTGTGCCAATTATAGAATTAGCATTCATCAACTGGTATGGATTTGTCTGCACATTGACGGGTTGCCTCGTTTTTCACAAAAGTTAATCCCAACGATAAGAGGGAGTGTGCATGAAAATTAGAACCAGCTCTGGACAAACGTTTCCTTCTGACGCTATAGCGGATTTTCATGTTCTTTCAAAGTTTGAAATACTTTTCGTAAAGCATATTAAGAGTTGGCAAATTCATAGTAGGAAAAGTACTTAACGCTAACCTGATTATCGGAACTTCTATATCTGAATGTTCCTCAATATCTCAGCGACTGCTGAAGCAACTGTGGCGCATTAAATAGAGCATACCAGGCTAGTGTATTTTCATATCAAGTTTATCAGGCAGGTCTTGCCGAGGAATTCCTACCGTTTCCGAGCCGAGCCTGATATACTTGATATCAAAAGACAGTTGTCTGGTATTCAATTCATCAGGTAACGTTTTAGGTTCGAAAATGACCATATATTACGTCGTTATCTATGGACAGAACACGGGCTTGTTTGCGCTGCGTCATTACACTGACGTCATTCGGTAAAGTCACGTGACCTCATCCAACCAATGGAACGTCAGTTTTCACTTCGTTGTAACCCAGATGTTCGTATCAGGTCAATGCCTGATAAACAATATGTTATCAGTCAGTACGTATTCGGTCGATACAGGGCAGGTTACAGGATACAGAGCAGATAGCTATTCCAGAAAGTAATGCAATACCTGCTTCAGTCGACGCCGTCCTCAGAGCTTAGCCTTTTCGGAGCTATGTACGTGTTTATAGACGTGACGCGAAACGGCTTTAACTGAGAGGAGAGCGTGATCGCCATGGTATACTGTGCAAGTGCCTGGAGTACGATGAAACCTCTCTAAACCGGACACCCTGGGAGGTCCCCAGGGTGTCCGGCTTATATAGGTTTCACTGTAAATCAGGCATTTGATCTTTCCGAGCCATAGCTGTGTGCTATGCGATCACGAACAGACATTGTCACCTGTGATAAATGACCAAGAAACTCATCAAATATAAGATCACAACTATTTTCTAGGTGTCTCCGGTTTAAAGAGGTTCCACTGTATATGCAACTCATCGTATTAAAATTGCTGTTGCTGAGATATTTAAGAAAACAATAGATACACGCTAAAATAGGTGCGCATGGCGTATTGTACATACTTCAAATTGCAGGCGTCATTGGAAGAAGTCCCGTATGGACCCTCTTTTCAACTGACGGCTGCAAGTATCAGCGCATATACAGGGATTCCGCTGGGTAAAATAACAAAATCGTCATTTCAAAAAATTGGGGATAAAATATTACAATTTTTTATCGCCAATTGTTTATTTTTATCGCCATTTGCGAAAGTGCGAAAGTGCGAAAGTGGCGATCGCCAGCGGAATCCCTGCATATACAGTCTACTCTCTTATGTGAAACTACTGATAACTCAGTCACATGCTGGTCCGAAGTACATGCTTTTCTAAAAAATAACTCTCATTAACTAAAATGTTCGTTGAGTCAACGTATATTCCTCCATCCCCTGGACTTTGAGTAAATGAGTGTAGACTGTACGTGTATACAATCAGTTCATGTCAATATAATTGTGAGGCATGTTCAAAAAATAATATATTTCTATATATTTCATCGACAACCAATGCTCGTTCCCCTTCATTGAAAAATGGATGGAGCCCAGTGAACAAATACGGGTCAATTTTCATTTGTGTCAATCCCGCGTACTAAAACAAGCCACAATGATCACAATAACGTCCGAAAGGTGCGCTAAAGTTGTTAATTACATGTACTTATATGTGGCAGTGACTGGATAAATGGGGCTTATGGATTTTGTGAACAATGTAGATCCAGATCAGCCTGTGCATCCGCACAGTCTGATCAGGATCTGCACTGTCCGCCATGCCATCAATGAAACACCCATCAAGCTGCTAATAAGACATGTATATCGTTAGCAGGCTACATGAGTGTACTATTTGATCAGGAGCTACTCTGGTCACAAATCACATAGGCCCAATTTCTCCTGTCACAACCACATACATATATGTAACCAAACTGTCGGCGTCACTTGAAGCTTCATAAGCTTGTTTATCATCATCCATATTTTAATTTCATCCAGTCCAGTGCAGTTTTTATACCAAATTCCCTCACAAACTCGACATGCGGGCCGCGGCTGACTGATTTGTTATAAAGTGGTCATGTTTACATATCAGTCCACCGGGTATTGACGGTGTTCGAGCCAATTCCCTCTCTTAAATATAAGCCGAATGAATGAATATTAGTCCAAGCCATGAATGACACAATCGGTCTATACATGACTTGTTATACATACATGCAGGGATACCATGATAAAGACACTGTTGTACACGTGCTACAGTGGGGTCAGCGTGTAAGTGCACACACGAACGAACACGACAGGTTGGTTCGCTACCCACCCAAAGTGTATGTTGTTACCACTCAGTTGAACCGTCTCGCCGAGACGGTTCAACTGAGTGGTAACAACATACACTTTTGATGCGAAATGAAAAAAAATGCAGAAAAATATTTACATTGTTTGTTATACATGAATTACAGTGGGGTTAGCGTGTAAGTGCACACACGAACGAACACGACAGGTTGGAACCAAAAAAAAAAAAAACAAAATGTAAATATTTTTCTGCATTTTTTCTCATTTCGCATCAAAAGTGTATGTTGTTACCACTCAGTTGAACCGTCTCGTTCGTGTGTGCACTTACACGCTGACCACACTGTACGTTGCTAGGCTGATGCGTCTAGTATCATATTGTAAGAATATTCGTTACTGTTACACCATATATATGTGATATTACGAAATTACAGGAAATTGTGTCCATTTGTTGGCTCAAGAACACATTATCAAGGTCTTCTTGAAATCGGTTGCTGGTTTGTCGGACAATCCATAGAGAATAGTAGGTTAGTGCCGTGAATGGGAAAAAATATCCGGCAACGCTCATGAATTTCTTTATTTCTCATCAGAAGTATATGTTGTGACCACTCATTTGAACCGTCTCGCCGAGACGGTTCAAATGAGTGGTCACAACATATACTTTGGTTCAGAAATAAGGAAAATAGATAGAGAATAGTAGGTTAGTGCCGTGAATGGGAAAAAATATCTGGCAAGGCTTAGGAAACGGGATGGGCGAGGCTCTGTCGTTTCCAAGCCGCGCCAGATATTATTCATACGCAGTGATTAGGTCATATTGACAGGATATCAAAAATGTTTCACGGCACCGTGTTTCACGGCACATCAGCAATGTGCTGACGGGATAAATAAAAGATATAAGACGTCTTGATGTCTTAATAAGTATAGACGCTAACCAGCTAACACTGTGAAGCTGAAAAACGTTAACATACAATAATAGAATTAGAATTGTTTTAAACATGGGCAATTTACCACTTACCAGATCAACTTTGATCAACTTTGGGGAAAGTTTCGTTATTTCTTCGCCAAAATTGGCAAGTTGGGAGTGCTTTAGAATCGTCTCGATGAGACGATTCTAAAGCAATCCCGACTTGCCATTTTTCGTGAAAAATACCCGAAAATTTGGTGCAATTACGCACCTTAACTGGAGCTCTGACTTACTATATAATTGTGTGCGATGTATACCCTGATCAGGCTACGCGGGTGCATATGCTGGTCGTAGACTAGAGTTACCATATTTCGCTGTCTGTGTCTGTTTCTTATTGCGCATCGCCTTTGGCGTGACCATGGCCCGTGGCACGTGGACTACGGTGGAATATCGCTCTTATTGACGTTCGTACTCTGGTCAGACTAAATTCTTAGACGCCGTAGGTGGATCAAGAGCTACACAGTCCATTGGTGGCACTATGACCATCTCACACACTGATTGCCGATCAGTGTTGACCCAGATCAGATTGCGCGACGGCGCAATCTGATCTGGGTCAACACTGGTCGTCATGACAACACGATGCCTTATTGTCGAACACAGCCAATGCAGTGTTATGTCCTAATGTATTTCTGAGTGATTCTGTCTGATTTTCATCTATATGCATTTACACTCGTTTATTGTCGATGTAGAGAAAATGTTAAAGATAAACTATTGACCCTCGGGACATCGCTACAATGTGTTTTCTTTTGTAACACTGTTTGTTGCGCAATGTGGACACACGTGTATTGTATGTCCCGCAGTGCATGTATATATGAGCCAAGCCATGTTATTTTGTACCTAAAGACATCTGCGTAAGTTCATGAAATACGGTTACAAAATTTACATTTTTTCCGTAAATGCCGTGAATTATGCTTTTTTACTTTATTTAGGAAAAATATTGTAAATTTTGTAAACGTATTTAATGAAATTACGCAGATGTCAGAAGGTACAAAATCACATAGTGTGTCTCATACATATATATATATATATATATATCCACCAATATCGAAACATATAATGAAACATACAACAAAATGCATGTTTTCAATAAAATTTACTAATTTATGTAGACATTAAATATTTCGTCTAACCGGTTTCACCGGTTTTGAGAGATGGTGATCTGCAAAAGCAGTGAAACCAGTTATATATAGGATTACACATGCGAGCGGTTAATCCATTTACATACACAGATAGAATTCATTGTGCAAAGTGGCGTTCTTCTAAATGAAAAGGTGATACGTTCACGTTTAACGGGACGTCTGATTTAAGATAGATGTAAAGCGTTTCCAGAATATAGAAAAGACGGGCGACTTGCTTTACTCCACCGGCAACAACATTTGAATTGCTTAACCCACAATCCATATTTACATGTATGGTATATTAATACGTGTTGACCCACCACCCAGACAATTGTTCTCTTCAAGGACACTGCGTATCTGGGGGGCCGTTTCACTAAACTTCGTACGACCAAAATTTAGGATCGTCTGTACATTTTAATTGATGGATTTACATGTATTGAGCATAGGCTGCATATGCAGCCTATGCTCAATAAATGTAAATCTAATAATTGTTTTCAAGAAAACATTGATAATGTGACAGACCATCAAAATTTTGCACTTACGAACATTTTAGTCGTACGAAGTTTAGTGAAACGGCCCCCTGAAATGCACAGAAATGTGATGAAGCAGATTATTAAGAGATGTTTAAATTATAGATTATCACATCTTTGATACATTTTCGAGTTTTGTTTCTGCATTTACACAGCACATGTGCAATGTATAGACATGGGGATTAGCGTATCGTTAATACCGGCGATAGTTTGATAAACGCAGTGTTGATGTTTGGTAATCAGGAAGTAGAGACCGGAAGAGCCTCGTTCTCGATTCTCGTCGGGTCACCGGGAGGAGTTGAATCGCTGGCTCATCTGTCACCGGCCAAATGCGCGGCGAGGGTAAAGAGACCCCATATGACGATTCTACCCAGTATGTCATATGGCAATCTCACCACACTCGGTTATACATTTTATTTCAATCAATGAATTATATATGCCTGTGATGGAAATACGTGTGGTATAGCAAAAACAATCCCAAAGTCCAGTTACTGTTACCTAATAGTGAGAATGCAATGCTTATCACAGTTTCTGATAGTACTTATATACTTGAATTTCGTTTGAACAAATTCGAAAAGAGAGTTTGCATTATGCAAACTCTCTTTTCGAATTTGTTCCAACGAAATAGAACGATCGGTTGGTATACATGTACATGTATGTCATTTCTAGTGCATGAGGCGAAAACGACATTTTAAATATCTGAGCCATCACCTAATAGACAGTGCCTCAAATATGACAATATATAGTGTAACATCTCTAAACCGGACACCCTGGGGGTCCCCAGGGTGTCCGGTTTAGGGAGGTTTCACTGTAAATCAGGCATTCAATCATACTGAGCCATAATTGTGTGCGATCACGAACAGTCGTTATCATCTGAGATCAATGACCAAGAAACTCGTCAAAAATAATATCACCGGTGTTTGATGGTGTCCGGTTTAGAGAGGTTCCACTGTACACGGGCGTGTTGAGAACTGGAACTATATTTGTCCGTGTACGTATCGTTTAAAGAGCTCTTGTGTGAACTAATTAAATACACAAAGCACACTATGTTATCATAGTGACAATCTACGAACCCATGGGAAAGCAACTAATCAGTAGATGTGTCCATAATTATCTACTTGACCGTCAGCTGATCCTTTAATGTGACAAAAATGCCGGTGTTTGACGCTCGTTATTGCATTTGTTTTAATTCTTCGGAAGTAAGCGGTTCTCAATTTCCTGCTCGCCACTTAGGGAATTACTCCCCAAAACGTGTGCGTGTACACAAATGGGCGTGTGTATTTGCCGAATTGCCAAATTCGTATTGCTGTCACGTTGGGAGGTGTCGAAGGTTGAATTAGACGCAAATTGAACCCTTCTAAATGACCTACAAGCATGCTTGTTGACGATTTGGCGCCACAAATCGGGCGATTATGCACAAATTTAACTGATGAAAGCATGACACATTCGAAAAATGCTGTGTTCGGATAAAATGAAGGAAGTAGTCCGGTATAAAAAAATTGTGCGGGTGTTTTGAGGTCACAGACACCGTTTGCTTGCAAATCTTGATCCATTACTACCCAGTTTCACTTGAGGAACATTTTGGGGTGCTTTTAACACCAGTTTTCAGCATATTTGTAGCATTTAAAAGAAAACACTGAACCTGTTGGTCACGTGACGCAAACAGAGTTTCCGTGGCCAAAAAATGTAAACAATATTGGAGGATATGACAAGGTTGGATTTTTCTTTCTTAGGAGTAAGTGAACCTATTGTTTAGTTCATGCAGAACCAGTACAGACTGGCTGCAGGTCATGTACAAGTGGGTCCCACAGCATCCATACGAATAGTGAAAGTAGGAGAGACTGGCCTTATTGGATGGCATTCGGTTAAATTATATAGTACAACTATTTGGTGGTGTCTAACCTCGAGCACCTCGTGCGCACCGAACACGAAGTCAGAATAAGAGAGGCCCTCCTTTTAGACTAAATTGGTATATTAAGTTGTTATATTTGTTGCGGTGCAGGGATGGGGTATGGGACTGCGTATAAAGTATCATTTCTGCTTTCCTTCTTTTATCACAGCACTCGGGTATTGGGTTTATGTCATTTTTGTGGTGCTGGGGGGCCGTTTCACTAAACTTCGTACGACCAACATGTTCGTAAGTGCCAAATTCACATTTCACATTAACAATGTTTTGTTTCAAACAATTGTTGGATTTACATTTATTGAGCATAGGCTGCATATGCAGCCTATGCTCAATAAATGTAAATCCGGCAATTGAAATTGCCAGACGATCCTAAATTTGCACTTACGAACACTTACGAAACGGGCCCCAGGTATGGCGAATTTGTGCGCACTCTGATCAGCGGCTACACAATCGCCTACGTTAATCTTGCCCAGATGTCAGCGTTTTCTAACATCTATTGGCAATATCAACTCGTAATCAAGCTCATCTCAGGCTCAACCAATGAAACTGTTTGTTTTCAAACGCTCTATTCAAGCATTTTGTAATAAAAAAGATATTGGCAATTTTAGCGCAGGCTGTCCGCCCGTCGGTCATTTGTAATATGGCTGTGAAAATGTGTAAAAGGACCTGGGGCGTCTTTCACTAAACTTCTTACGACTAAAATGTTCGTAAGTGCAAACCTATGATAGTCTGTAAATTTCACATTAACAATGTTTTCTTGTAAACAATTATTGGGTTTACATTTATTGAGCATAGGCTGCATAAGCAATTTAAATTTCCAGACGATTCCAAATTTGCACTTACGAACATTTTGGTCGTACGAAGTTTAGTGACACGGCCCCCAGGATGGTAAATGTTTGCAAGCATGGCGTCTCATTTGCCAGCCGGCGGCGTCGGTGTATTTCATTCTACTTGTCTGGGGTATCCATGCGTAGCTTTCTCTCAATGCTGTGACCGCCGATGTTAGGAGACGATCGGATATAGGTACGTGTATTTCAATCTAGATCGTGACTTTCAGACTAATTTCGGTTATTTTGAGGCTGGTGTGGAGTGCATTTCAATTAATCGATAGGCACCGTACGTTCATTTCGATGATTAACATTGGGGTTAGTTGTACGTTGGACATTACTTACGCTCTGGTTGTAAATTAAATACGGGGCTTTGACTGGAGAAATGTGGCACATGGGATTTGTGACCGGCGTAATTCATGGTCAAATAGCACACTCCTGTAACCTGATAACGATAGTGTTTGAAGCAGGACGGGTGATTCATTGATGGAATGCCGAACCAGTGGCGGATCCAGGATTTCACCAAGGGGGGGGGGGCCCACATGGAACTTGAACGAGGTATGCACGTTCGTCGACTAAGCGGTGCGATGGAGTTGGCTAGGGGGTCGGGGGCACCCCCCCTGGAAATTTTTTGAATTGAGGAAGCCATTTCCTGCATTCTACGCTCAATATTTCGTAAAAAAAAAAAAAACAACAACAAAATCGGGATATGCTCGTTCGTCGACTGAGCGGTGCGAGGGAGTCGGGTAGGGGGGTCCGGGGGCATGGCCCCCTGAAAATGTTTGAATTGAGGAAGCCATTTCCTGCATTCTAAGCTCAATATTTCGCAAAAAAAAATAAACATAAAGGATCTGCGAACAGTGCAGATCCTGATCAGACTGTGCATGGCTGATCTGGATCTACACTGCTCGCAGAACCCATAACCCCAGTCACAGCCACATATAATGGATCATGATATATCAAATGTGGGCATATTGCGTTGGTATTAATTATAGACACCTGTATATGACCTTGATGTTGAACGGACTTAAAACCACAATCAAGCAAATCAGTATGGTCACAGAGCCGTCATTCCGGGTTCCGGATTTCATTCCGCGAAAACGGTTAATCGCCGCTGAAATGCAGTCCGTGGGCTACGGGCTCGTGTGCGATTGTTCATCCCACCTCAGATTCCCCATTCAAATACATGCGGAACTGTTCGTCCCGAAAGTGGAATGAACCGTCCCTGGCGAACAGTCCCGGGACGGTTATTCATTGGGACGAACAGGCCCGGAGCCCATCCCATGCAGTAGGTATCGTGGGCGCAGAAAGTTTTCTTCTTTATTTCATACATATAAGCATTTCTGTCGGATTTTTTAAAATACGTTTCAAAATGTTTAATATAATAGAGATGTATACCATTGTACTCACCAGACACGCTGCTACAAAGCTCTGAATAGGAAACAATAGGTTGAAAGATTGATAAAAATGTCATCGTGACCTGAATTACATGACCCACTTTGACGACCAAGATCACAAGCCAAATTACGTGGGTGGTGGTCGGGCGAATGCGACGGCGTAAATTAACGGTATGGGTTCCTCCTTATAGGAATCACGATTTGCCTGATTTTGGCCCTCTGTGGCTCTTTAGTTACCTGGGAGTTGAATTGGGTTATTGCCCATTATAAAAGTAGTAAGATTATTACTGATCCTACTGCTTTTGGGAGGAGCCAAGTGATTCTGATGTGGCGAGGACCTGGCATCAGATCAGGATTATTCTGATTTTAGGGCTGAATATATAGTTTTGTTATTGTAAATATTAATTCCCCCCCCCCCCCATTTGTACATGTACTTGAACATGTACATGTACTTGTACAGGTAATATATGGGATTTAGTACTAAACCTATTGACCCGGCCTTAAATGACCTTAGCTGTTGATAGGCCGTTTAACCCCAGCAAACAAACAAACAAACCAAATTACACGTTTACAGTATGTAGAAAGGCGCAATGTGTTTCTTAATCAAGCAGTCGATGTGCACACAAATGACCATAATATCTCGGAAACAGTATATTTTAACTAGTTCAGTCACATTCAAACCACTACAGGAAGCCAATTTACATTTATTGAGCATAGGCTGCATATGCAGCCTATGCTCAATAAATGTAAATCCATCAATGGTCCCTGACATAGCAACTAATCAGGTGGACTCATGTTCGCACTACTTTTCAAATCATGTATCAATGCGTCCCTGTTACCAGTTCAGAAATCGAATCGATGAAGATTTGCGGAATGCGTTGAGGGTTCCCTAGTGCTTCATAATGTAACCAGGACAAAGTATGCCCAAGGCCTGATTTTATAAGACGTAGTTCATTGTACCGTAAAACCCCTCTAAACCGGACACCTTAGCGACCCCATTGTGTTTAATTTAGCTGGATATCACTGTGGTTTCTTTCATTGCCGTGTCTTTTCATGGTTTAAGATGACAATAACTGTTCATGGAGTGCTTAGTTACAGTGTAACCTATCTAATCCAGACACCCTGGGAGGTCCCCAGGGTGTCCGGTTTAGAGAGGTTCCACTGTATATTTTGCGTTGTATTCCCTGAATTGTGAACAATGAGAACCCTGAATCGACTGTGTGCATACACATGTACGTACAGGCAATAAGTTCACTGACATACATTTTTATATTCAATATTTATCCCGTCAACACAGTGCGTATGTGCCGTGAAACACGGTGCTGTGAAACATTTTTGGTATCATGTCAACACGACCTAATCACTGCGTATGAATATCTGCGGTTGTCATACTAGTCGATTCTCCGATTTTGAGGATGCGGTTCGTGTTATTTTTTGCATTTTAAAGCTATTTGTAGTGTTGACGGGATAAATAGAATAGTAGGTTAGTGCCGTGAATGGGAAAAAATATCTGGCGCGGCACGGAAACGGCATGTGCTCGGCAGTGCCTCGCCCATCCCGTTTCCTGAGCCTTGTCAGATATGTTTTCCCATTCACGGCACTAACCTACTATTCTCTATCTATTTTCCTTATTTCTGAACCAAAGTATATGTTGTGACCACTCATTTGAACCGTCTCGGCGAGACGGTTCAAATGATGGTCACTACATATACTTCTGATGAGGAATAATGAAATTCATGAGCGTTGCCGGATATGTTTTCCCATTCACGGCACTAACCTACTATTCTCTATAACCCATGTACCCACTCCCTCCGCCCCACACTTCAAATCCCAGTTCTCGGATTGCTGGTGCCATTCTAGTTTGAAATATCTATGCACACCTGCATGTAAACCGAAGTATCTGAACCTGTTTTGACAGCGCATGAGAATCGTCTCCAGCGGAGACGATTCTCGTGCGCTGTCAAAACAGGTTTTTGTTGTCTGCAACGCAGGGGCATAGCCCTGCGTTACAGACATAATATAGGGTTAGCCTGCTTGGAATTAGAACGGACTTGAAATCAGACCTTATGAAAATATCCACGCATACGTGTAGCCTACAGTTACAAAGAAGCAGTGCCGACGTAGGTGCAAAACGGCCCTTCCGAAATTGTCTAAACTGGTCTGGTCGATGTTTTACAAAGGAGTAGGGCTGACGTAAGTGAAATGCGTCTCTTCGGAAAATATCTTTACAAATGCTTGATGTTTAAACAGGAGAAAGGCCGATTTAGATGAATTACGTTCCGTCTAATAAATGTTTAAACAGGATGAGAGTACTACACTGTTGGCAAATAGAACAACGCCGAAAAAAACAACAGTTTTACGACACTAGCGTGGTGTTATCGGAATGACTGTTGGGTCCGGAATTACCCCCTGATCAATCACCGTCAATGTGGTACGAGCCTAATGAGTGCTACACGGACGTATTCATGTGATTTTGTACCTATGAAGATGTGCGATTTTTCATGAAACATATTTACATTAAATATGATATTTTCAAAACATGACCTCGAAAGTTGACGAATACAATTCCGCATTTGCTCTGAATATTCCGTCAACTTTCGAAATTGTCCGGCGGAAATTGTCTGTCAACTGGCGGAAATTTTGTAAATAGGATTGGCGTAAGCCGTAAGCCGGGAGGACGCGCGGGTGGCGGGCGGTACGCGGCAGCGTCCAAGTCCAATGTTAAGTTTTCGTGTTTTGTCCATTTCTCTGTTACTGTATCACCTATATCCACCTTACTTTCACTATCTACCATGTGACCTTTTTTTACCTTGACCTATTTTTTCCGCGTAATCGACTTAGCCATTTTCAATGTAACGTTTCTCACTTACTGTACCACCTAGTACCACCATACTTGCACAACTTCATAACCAACGGGTGCCCACCATTACCACTATCCAATATATGACGTTACCTACATTTGGTCTGTTTAAAGTTTGCGAGGAGTCCTTAGCAACTTTAAACAGACCAAATGTTTACCTATTTTTTACATATTGTTTCCATTTGTTCCATATGTATGGGACATGTCCCTAAAATGTCGCGAAAACAAATAACTGTACTTTTGGATTTTTGTAGGATCTATAATCAATATATCACTGATAAAAGTGTTAATACAGTTGCCAGGATCAGACTGATCGATTGTATATTTATCCCATCAACACAGTGCGTATGTGCCGTGAAACACGGTGCCGTGAAACATTTGTGATATCCTGTCAATACGACCTAATCACTGCGTATGCATATGTGCGGTGACTGGGGTTATTTTTTTTGCATTTAAAAGCCATTTGTAGGTGTTGACGGGATAAATAGAATGGTAGGTTAGTGCCGTGAATGGGAAAATATCTGGCGCGGCTCGGAAACGGGATGTGCTCGGCAGAGCCTCGCCCATCCCGTTTCCTAAGCCTTGCCAGATATTTTTTCCCATTCACGGCACTAACCTACTATTCTCTATTTACTGATCGCAAAGGAATTCAGCATGGTTTTGAAAGTTTTCTGTCCATATGCAAATATGTAAAATACCATTACTTTGAATGATGAAGATACACGTGTGTCACTAATTCCTGTCAACTTTGCTTCAATGCCCACGGGGTTCTTCGTGAAATGAAAACATTTCAACAAATGTAATCACTCTAACATTAAAATTTGATTTTGTATCAATTTCCAAACCACTATGCACAGCAGCAGTGTGGTTTGTGCCCGCGGCTGAAATTGTCTAGCATTGCGACAATTATATATGGCCCACTAAGCGAGATTTTCTGCCATATTTCACTGATATTGAATATTAATAAATACGATATTGTCCGCACAAGACGCACATGATGATGAAATTTGACAGAAATTTCAGAGAAGACGCGGAATTGAATTCCGCGTGTTCTCTGAATGTTGTGTTAACTTTCTGCGTTTTTAACTAAATTAAATGAAACATTGATCATCAACATTAATCACGGTCGCAAAAGTGCGAAAAATCTCGTACATAATGTTAAAGATCAAGTGTAACGTTAGTACTATACACCGGGGGCCCGTTTCACTAAACTTCGTACAACTAAAATGTTCGTAAGTGCAAAATTATGACAGTCTGCTATTTCACATTAACAATGTTTTATTGTAAACAATTATTGGATTTACATTTATTGAGCATAGGCTACATATGTAGCCTATGCTCTATACATGTAAATCCATTAATTGAAATTTCCAGACGATCCTAAATTTGCACAACGAACACTTTAGTCGTACGAAGTTTAGTGAAACGGGCCCCGGGTCTTCTGAAGGTCATCTCAATGTCAGAAAAGTCTGAAACGTCACGAAATCTGCTCAGTGGAATGGACATTTATGATCGTGGTTCGTTATTGCCTGTGTCTTATCTACATTTGAATAATTGGTACCGGTTAAGTAAACTGGGGGCCGTTTCACTAAACTTCGTACGACTAACATGTTCGTAAGTGCCTAATTATGATAAGTCTGTAAATTTCACATTAACACTATTATTGGATTTAAATTTATTGAGCATAGGCTGCATATGCAGCCTATGCTCAATAAATGTAAATCCATAAATTGTAATTTACAGACGATCTTAAATTTGCTCCTACGAACATTTTAGTCGTACGAAGTTTAGTGAAGCGGCCCCCTGAACTTTCGGGGCTTATAACAATAATATATATAGTACATGTTTGTTTATTTAAGTGTCTCACCTATGAAAAGTTCTTTACTTATGACACACTTTACTTATGACACACTTTACGTATGACACGAGCAGAGCTTCCCAATTTATATCATACTGTATGTCAGGCACCAGACAGGCTATCAGTCGAATTCGCTTTAGCTGCCTAATCCGCAGTTTGATAGACACATATTTAACTTTTAGCACTAGAGATCGATGTACGTAAGCGGCCACTACACCCTCCACCGTCAAAGAATATCCAGTTATGGGAGCGACCCTTGGGCGCAGTCTGCTCTGTGTCTACACTGTACGTCAGTTTGTTCATGTTTTGACTAACAATGTAGATACTCATCCTGCGACATGTGTGTGCTACTTACATGTACTGAAGACCAGGGGCCCGTTTCACTAAACTTCGTACGACTAAAATGTTCGTAAGTGCAAATTTAGGATCGTCTGTACATTTCAATTGATGGATTTACATTTATTGAGCATAGGCTGCAAATGCAGCCTATGCTCAATAAATGTAAATCCAACAATTGTTTACAAGAAAACTGTGTTAATGTGAAATTTACAGACTATCATATTTTTGAACTTACGAACATTTTAGCCGTACGAAGTTTAGTGAAACGGCCCCCAGGTCAAAGTCGTTGAAGGCACATGCATATATAGTAGGCCGATCAAGACACGCGAATAAAAACACGTTTGATGACATTTTTGTTACAAATGGCCGGGACCCATGCATATTTATATGGTAAAGCGTCTTACTTCAATATCGAAGGTTAACCCTTAGACTGCTACACACAACAATTGTCGTATGCTGTTGCTTTTATATCTTGCCTTATTTCTCAATAAAAACATAGTTTAACAACACTTCAGAATCACTTCCAATGGAAATGAGTCTCAAGTGCTGTCAACGCATGTTGTAAATTATTCTAAAGTGCTGGCAAAGCATGTTTTTGATGATAAAAATGGAAAATAGAAAATCACAGCTGACGACAAAAAAATAAGATAGCGGTGTAAGGGTTAATTCCCCGCACTCCGCATGATATAATAATTCCATAGCAGTCCCGGCACACTGGTCATTCGAATAAGACTTGAAACCAAGGAACCGTCGCTATATCAGACACGCCATGTGATTTTTTCATGAAACATATTTACAGAAACATACATGTATTTACAGAAACTGTGATATTTTCTGTAAGGAACTGGAAAGATATGGAAATATTCATAGCAATCGTCAATTTTGTAAATATTTTTCATGGAATATCAGACGCGTTCTTAGGTACAAAATCACATGACGTGCCTCATATGACCTTAGCTGTGGATGAATACGCTAAACCATTTCACCATTTACCTCGCTGCGAGCGTATTCAAGGTGTATGATCACGTGGTACTAATAACAAGAACAAGTACTGAAACTTCCAGAATCCATCCGATTGAAAGTACGTATTCTTTTATAGTGTCCTTATTACGTAACGGATTTTGATGACATATGTCGCATCAAACGCGTATTGTTAAGCTGCATTTGGTGGTCTCTGTATTTTCGCCCAAACTTCTGTCGTTTTTGCGAAGAATCGATTCTTTGCAAAAACGACATAAGTCGGTGCCAAACTCCCTGGACCACCAAATGCATCTCATGAAGACGCGTTTGCTGCGCCATATTTCATCAAAATCCGTTGCATATTAAGGAAAATATCAAATAATACTTACTTTGGAGTGGGCGACGTTGTTGTTGTTGTAACCACGTGAGCATGCACCTTGGTATTGGTACTTACATGTGCATTGTTCATTCGGTGAGCGCGGGTTGACCAACTGCATTCTAGGATATTCTGAATACCAATATGGGATTTGATCACGTGGTTCATCCCAGTTTTATGGGATCTGATTCCCTGCCAATCAGTGTCAGATTGCTCGCTGTTGCCCGGCTTATGGCGTCTACGTCGGCCTGGTTACGTCAAGGAACTTTGACATTCCCGTTCAAGTATGTCAACAACCGTGCAGTCAGGACATCGGCCAGTGTTCACCGTGGTATTGTCAGAGTATAGTTTCAGGTGCTATAGCCGAAACCGTTTAGAAACGTATGGAACGGTGTGTTAGATTATCTGTAGCCGATTTCACCAACATTGCAAAGTATACTTATCTAGCAAAGTATACTTTGAGGGAGAAATTTTCAATTTAAGGATAAATTTGTTATTTTTTATTATACTGAATTTATTACATTATCACAGCCATTTTGGCTGTGATAATGTAATAAATTCAGTATAATAATTCTACATACTTTTAATCATCAAATATATGCAGTCGTTAGTTCTATATGAAATAATGCATTTGGGGGAAAATAAATGATTACTCCCGCAAAGTATACTTTGCTAGATAAGTATACTTTGCAATTTTGATGAAATCGGCTACTGAAGCTACACATGGAAAATGCTCAATAAGTAATAGTTGTAGTTCACATGTTGAATTTTTAATAAATTAATTTCGTAAATTAATTTATTAAAAAATCAATATATGAACTATTGTTGGCCTAGGATAAGAACTAATCACAGGGTCAAATGTACGTTACGTGTAAGTGTGCTGAAACGGGAGCTTGTATTTTGATCCAATATCGGCATTAGAATCGAAGGGATACAATTTTCGAAAAAAAAATAAAATCCAAAAAAAAAAGTTATTTTTGTTTTGGATTTTTTTTCCGAAAATTGTAATTCAGTGAAAGAATGGGGCCATTTGTCCACTGACCCCTTCATTATTATGCCCCGGCTTATGAAGTATGCAGAAGGGTTCGTGTTCGCCCGTCCGTCCAGTAGGCTGTCAGTCCGTACACGGCGAGGTACTTAAGCGGCTAGAGAACAATGAGTAACTGTAAATGCCATTCATTCCGTTCTCTTACGTGGCTATATTTTTCTCTTACGTCGCTACTTTAAACAAAAGTATAACCACATGTGTATCCATTTGTAGGAACGTCCGCCCGCATGTCCGTCAATCCGTTCGCAACACGTAAACTTTTTTTGTTATTAATCTTTATTGCTCTTTGTTACACACATATAATACATAACATACATATAGTTGGCACAGTCAAAATAATATACTTCATACATGTATGTTTAAATAAGGAGAAAAGATAAAAGTACCGTGATCTGACAAATAGAAAAAAAAAATACGTATTTGTCAGAGCATAGTCGCATTCCTTTAATATGCAGGTATGCATGTAACACTGAGTTTTATTTTGTATAGGGGTCTATATAGGTCATTGTGTTATTGGATTGAAGTATGGGATATAAACTTAACATGTCGTATTTCGGTCAATGCGGCGGCCGGGGGTATTCGTGAGGGGGGGGGGGGGGGGTGGGGGGTGGTCATGGATTAAACTGTTGATAATATTGCCAATAATAGGTTAACACAGGTACAGTGAAACCTCTCTAAACCGGACACCCTGGGAGGTCCCCAGGGTGTCCGGCTTAGAGAGGTTTCACTGTAAATCAGGCATTTTATCATTGTGAGCCACAGTTGCGTGCTATGCGATCACGAACAGACAGTATCACCTGAGATAAATGACCAAGAAACTCATCAACAATGAGAGCATAGGCGTTTTATTGGTGTCCAGTCTAGAGAGGTTCCACTGTATATAATACAATAATTCCAGCACAAAAATATTTACACAATTCCCTAACATTTGATTGGTCCGTAGCAAGTTCTGTCCAAAATTTATATCCCAGTAAACTCCCATGCCGAACTACTTTCCGTAACCGTGAGGCGCAGTTAAAATAATTCTTCAGAAAACGGAAAATAAACACATTTTCTTGATGAATTTATTTCAAATGCTGGAGTTATAAGGAATGAATGGCCTTTTTGTGGAATTTATCTGGGATATAAACTTGGAAAAGTCGCGGGAATACTGGACGAGGCCTTCCGGCCTTCGTCCAGTATTCCCGCGACTTTTCCAAGTTTATACCCCGATAAATTCCACAAAAAGGCCATTCATTCCTATAGTAAATCGTGTATTGTCATCATTATCAAACAGTTGCAAAAGTATCCACCCACCAGTGTATATTTTATTTACCTGAAATATAGATTTATGGGAAAGTGTAAACAACCCATTTGACTAACGGTCCTGAAATGCATAAAGCTCAGGGGACCGTTTCACTAAACTTCGTATGACTGACATGTTCGTAAGTGCAAAATTATGATAGTCTGTAAATTTCACATTAACAATGTTTTCTTGTAAACAATTATTGGAATTACATTTATATTGAACATAGGCTGCATATGCAGCCTATGCTCAATAAATGTAAATCCATCAATTGAAATTTTCAGACGATGCTAAATTTGCACTTACGAACATTTTAGTCGCACGAAGTTTAGTGAAACGGGCCCCTGACAGATCCTTACCTGTAGAATCACTACCATGGCATGCTACCATTGTATCCAAAAATGCATTTTATAGCCCTAGCACACAAACAGAAACAATTCGACGGGCATTTTACAATACTCACAAAACAATATTTAAAATTGTTAAAAAAACACGAGAGAGAGACAACGGAAGACTGTTTCGCTATTTATTCCAATTTCAAAATAAACTTTCTTACATATACATGTAGATGTATGTAGACATTCTAGTCTGTTTCACGAAAGCTGCCCAAATTTTACGGCCATATAAACAATTCAAAAACAATATTTGTTTCGATAATATTAAATTAAAGGAAAATTTAAGAATGAGCCTTCTTTTTATTTCGTGAAATTTGGTCAAATATTGATTTTATTACGAAAAAAATGATTTGTCTGGGAATTTAACATGGGGGAAAAAGGTAGAGGAGTTGTGGGAGGAGTCAAAAAACGAAAACAATTGGAAATTGACTCCGGTATTTCTGAAATTCTAAAAGATTTCCCCATGTTAAATCCCCATAGACAGTCTATGGGGACTTAACATGGGGAAATTTTGTTTTCGCAATAAAATTAATATTTGACCAAATTTCACGAAATAAAAAGAAGGCTCATTTTTAAATTTTCCTTTAATTTAATATTATCGAGAACAATATTGTTTGGGCAGTAAAATTGTTTGTAAAATTTGGGCAGCTTTCGTGAAACAGACTATAACTTCCAACTTTTGGATTGTGTTATTATATGTTATGTGTCAGATTTTGCTTCACGGTCGATGACTCGAGAGACAGTTCAATTTCCCTGAAATCTCTATTGCTTTATCGCTCGGTTGGTTTAAATTCTCAACAAGTTCCCGTGTTTAAGGCTGAGAAAATTGACGAAATTATATCGAAGTAAATTAAAGAAACCTTCAGTCAATTTCTAAATCCGTACCGCGAAAATAAAAAGCCACTTAAAGTTAACGTAGTATGTACCTGCGGGCGCAAATCGGTGAAAATTCAATTGAAGTTTATTATTATTCTCTATTCGCGCATGTTGTCTGTGACTTAGTTGAGAGCTTGGTGTACAGAACAAGATCGCAACACATTTCTGTACTGTTGACCCCAACCATAACTTAAATTCTTAAATATATTTTAAAGGTATATGCCCTGAGTGGGCATGTACCTTTAACATATATTTAAGAATTTGTAGGCACAAAATGTTCTTTATAGGAATTAAAGAAGTGTATAATTGTATCACTATTCCACCAGTTCTAAAAACTACGAATGCCCGCTATACGTATATAATCATTTAGTAATATTTATTTTACTGATAGTGACGCGCGGTGGTATCAGGCTATTTTCATATGCAAATGAGGCATGCTATTTTTTAATTACGTATTAATAATTAAATGCGTCACATGCAAAAATAATATTTTCGACAGATTATAAAGTATGATCATTGCACACCAGAAAATAAATACAGAACATACATAGTAATGTCCGTTAACATGTTAAGGAAACACGGTTATCGCCCCTGATATCTGTAGAAATGTACGTCTCATATGAAATGTATAATAATGCCAAGCAATAAGTGGGGTAATGGTGAATGAATGTTTATTTTGCCAGAAAATGTCAAGAAAATGTCATATCTACAGAATATACAAAACTATATGTCTCCATATAATATAACCTAATGAGTGGCCATGTACCTTTAAGGTATTGTTGTGGGGCTGGTCTGCCAATCATGTTCAACATTAGCCATGTAATCACTTTCATCGTTTTGATAGATTTCTCGTCAAGTATTGATATTTATCCCGTCAACACAGTGCGTATGTGCCGTGAAACACGGTGCCGTGAAACATTTTTGATATCCAGTCAATACTATTTTTTTGCATTTTACAGCTATTTGTAGGTGTTGACGGGATAAATAGAATAGTAGGTTAGTGCCGTGAATGGGAAGAAATATCTGGCGCGGCACGGAAACGGGATGTGCTTGGCAGAGCCTCGCCCATCCCGTTTCCTGAGCCTTGCCAGATATTTTTTCCCATTCACGGCACTAACCTACTATTCTCTATGTATTTACGACAAGAACATACGCAGCACTACGGAACCCCGCAGGGGACGTATAATTATTTTCTTTTATTAATTCTTTCCCACGAAATAACAATTTGTTCCCTCAATTTAACAATTCGTTCCGTTCCCACGAATTAGCAACTCGTTCCCACGAATTAACAATTCGTTCCCTCAATTTAACAATTCGTTCCCACGAAATAACAATTCGTTCCCACGGGAACGAATTGTTAATTCGTGGGAATGAATTGTTATATTGTGGGAACGAATTGTTAATTCGAGGGAACGAATTGTTGAATTGAGGGAACGAATTGTTAATTCGTTGGAACGAATTGTTATTTCGAGGGAACGAATTGTTATATCGTGGAAACGAATTGTTAATTCGAGGGAACGAATTGATAAATTGAGGGAACGAATTGTTATTTCGTGGGAACGAATTAATAATAAAAAAAATCCATGTCCCCTGCGGGGCTCCGTACAGCTCAGCCTCGGCGAATAAAACATGTCATCATATATCTCACTGTGCTTTTGTCAGAGGACCGTTTCACTAAAACTTCGCTTGACTAAAATGTTCGTAAGTGCAAAATTATGATAGTCTGTAAATTTCACATTAACAATGTTTTCTCGTAAACAATTATTGGATTTACATTTATTGAGAATAGGCTGAATATGCAGCCGATGCTCAATAAATGTCAATTCATCAATTGAAATTTACGGACGATCCTAAAGTTGCACTTACGAACATTTTAGTCGTACGAAGTTTAGTGAAACGGGCCCCTGATCTTCATTACATACCTGTATTAACGAGCCATATTCAATAAACTTATATGTTTCATAAATACACAATCTTACATGAGTCACAATTTAATAGGATATTTATTAAGCGAGTTTACGGGGCTATGCCGAGTTTCTTATGAAATCAGTCATAGAGTTTTCATTTCAATTCTCACCAGTGGTTCTCCGGATCGCCATACACGCATGTGTCTTTTCTGTTCCGTTCTGTTCCGTTCCGTTCCGTTCTATTCCGTTCTGTGCCGTTCCGACATCATTGGTAGAAATAATCATGTGCTCACCTACTTGCATTTCATATGAATACCTAGAAACAAAATTGCTACCCCGCTCCATACCTCTCGCGAGGGTAAAAATTTAACCCCATCTCTTTAATGTAACGCATGGAAGAACGATTTTTGCAATAGGTTGTCCGGCGTGTTTGATATGTTAGCGATATAAAACTGTCAAAGCTATATCAATATATTATTAATAAAGAACATGCACATGCAGAAATTTGTTATTTTACCGTGTCAAGGTGTTTATCTGACATTTACATGTATATCTTGTAAATTTTAAAGCTTCATTTCGTTATGTTGAATGTTGAACAACAACTAGAGAAAAGATGGCTTCCATGTGAAAATGATTTCCCTGTTATTTTGTTTGGCAATTTACTAGTTCTACATCAAAGATTATTTGTGTAAAGGTATAAAATATACAGTTTACTAAATTTTGAAATAACATCAACAGGTTTGGGTATGCACTTCGGTTGCTCACATTTTATGAATGTGTCAAATTGTAGCCGTAGATAACATATCGGAGGCGAATTATTGTAGCTAATGAATACCATGTGTTAAGTGCGTGACGTGTCATACTGGTGTAGCGTTGCTTCGTGTATGTATTCACAATCAGTGCTGACTCGTAAACCAATATTATTCAAAATTGACATAATTCTAACATGTCTATGTCTGCACATTTGACAGGCGGCCATAAACCTTGGATATAGACTCGTATTTGTAGAACATGATTTAATCCCAAATATTTTAGACATATTATACAACTGTATTTAATTTAGTGTGGAGTTTGTGGAGTGTGAAATGTTTGTATAAAATAAGAAACCGATTTTATTATATACCTACCCATGAAATACATAGTTATACGATGTAAATAAAAGTCATATGTTCTCATCGATGAAATAAACAACTTCCGGTGAAAATACGACTACTTCCGCCATCTATATTCATAACGCGCACCTGAAAGAAAACAGCGCAAATAGGCTGCAAATACACATTCATTACCGTATACAGTCTAAAAAACTGCTAATTTCCATGGAGCGGTATATAATAAATATAATATTCATATTTTTGCAACGAATATGAGATATATGTTCATCGAATGGTGTGAAATGTCCATATTTCACGAGTGCCTAAATATGAAACAGAATATCCTCTATATATTTGGGTTCAATTTCTCCTTAACATATGACGGAACTACTCATATGTAGCTGTGACTGGAGAAATGGGGTTTATGGGTTTTTTCGACCAGCGTAGATTCCGATCTGCACCGTTCGCCATTGTATCAATGAAACAGCCGCCATGCTTCTAACAAGCAACATAGATCGTTATCAGGTTACAGAAGTGTGATTTTTGTCCAGGAGCTACACTTACCAGATACAGTGAAACCTCTCTAAACCGGACACCCTGGGAGGTTCCTAGGGTGTCCGGCTTAGAGAGGTTTCACTGTAAATCAGGCATTTGATCATTTTGGCCATAGGTGTGTGTTATGCGATCACGACCAGACATCACATAAGCCTTATTTCTCCAGTTTCAGCCACATATTACAATCAACCACGTACAATGCATGCACACATGCTCAATGTGTATGATCACGTGGTACTAACAACAACAACAAGTACTGAAACTTCCAGAATCCATCCGATTCAAAGTACGTATTCTTTTATACTGTCCTTATTACGTAACGGATTTTGATGAAATATGGCGCATCAAACGCGTCTTGTTAAGCTGCATTTGGTGGTATCTGTACTTTGGCCCAGACTTTTGTCGTTTTTTTGCGAAGAATCGATTTCCGTGTCTAATGACACGCAAATCGATTCTTCGCAGAAACGACATAATTCTGTGCCGAACTCCCTGGACGACCAAAATGCAGCTCATGAAGGCGCGTTTGTTGCGCCATATTTCATCACAATCCGTTTCATATTAAGGAAAATATCAAATAATACTTACTGAGACCAAATAGTTTGCACATATGTGTTGACCTAATTTCAATCACAATCGAATGTCTTTATTGCATTTTACATCTCAGAAGTGAGTGTAATACTGTATTCACATACATTGTATGTTGACCTAATTCCAAACCCAATTGAATATCTTTATAAAATACTGCATCCATGCTTTAGTGTAATACTTTATACACATAAGTTTACCTAATTCCAAGAACAATTGAATATCTTTGTAAAATATTACATCTCCTGGCAGAATTATTGAAATTTGGGATATTGGTGCCACCCACGCTTTCAATAAAATTGGCACATCGCTGTATAAACCATTATGAGGGTATTGGCCAGCGTAGAACCATTTCATACTACAGTGGGATCAGCGTGTAAGTGCACACACGAACGAACACGACAGGTTGGAACCAACCTGTCGTGTTCGTTCGTGTGTGCACTTACACGCTGACCCCACTGTATATGACTCGTGTCTTATGCCGGTCTACATATACTTTCTAAATGGTGTTAATGTATAAACATGTTTATTGGCAAACAGCGTTTACCCTGATCAGGCTACATGCATCGTGCAGTCTGGTCAGGATATATGCTGGTTACATACCGTAGGGTACCTACTATCTCTGTTGGATTAGCTCGACACTCCATATACTTATTTTTCATCATCTGTTTTTTTTTCGTTCTGTGGCCCACCGCCTAATGTCAAGGTGAAATGACTTAAAAATGTGCGTTGAAGATTTGTTGTTGTTGTTATTTTCGGTTGCAAAATATCTCTAGTCGGATTAGCTTGAAAGTTCCTATACTTATTTGTCAACATCCATATTTTCATTAGTTTGCCCATCCATGCGGCCCCTGTGTCCAATGCCAAGGGCAAATGACAGTTGCATTACATAGTATGTTGGCGTTAAAATGGTTGAGGGTACATTCATCAGTGTTTCTGATTTCTGTTGTGCTATAGTGTGAAAGAGTAATTGTACATACATGTTGCCCCTCCAGCATCTACATTTAAACGACAAGCTCCACTAACGAAGTAAATGGGTGGTCCTGTTGAATTATATCTAGCGTTAACAGTCTATGTTGATCTTCGAATTTTCGCTTTCCAGCACTCAAGTCTCACCGTATGCACTCGCAGACAAATTGCATTTGTTAGGGTAAACGTGCGAACTGTGGACACCATTTGTGGCATGTCTTGGCGGAATTAAACTTATTGAGTGTTTAGCTATAGTGTAACTTCATCATATAGCACGCTCTTTTAACCAGGTGTGGATCTACATAGGTGCCCCAGAAATGCTTGACTGAAAGAATGGCGAACAGTGTAGCGCCGGATGAGACTGCGCATTCGCGCAGTCTCATCCGGGGCTATACTGATCGAAGTTTCAATAAACCATATTTCATCGTTACATGGCACGCCGCAGTTTTCATTAAGGTCAGCCAATCAGCAATCACCCTAGAGATTGAGTTTATTTCTTGGATAAACGAACCGTAATTTATATTAATGCAACGGGCTTTTCGCAGTGCAACAACACAGTGTATTAAAATGATAATTCACTATTGTAATGAAATATGTACACGATTACACAGTTTTAATTGAAATTCTTATTTGATTTAGACACAACCAGAAAATACGTCATCATAAATTTTAGCAAAGCAAACAACACTGGTTATCGTTCTGGTGAAAACGCACCCATGTCAATACGTACCCATATTTTCTGTTATAAAAACGTCCGTGTTTACGTCGAGATTGATGCGTTTTGACCAATTTCGGTTCGTTTTGATTTGAGTACGTTTTGTCTAGGGTACGTTTTGACTTGAAATCATCGTTTATACTCAATTTTACCCGGGGGACCAGTTTATATAGCGGAACTTCAACTGATAATAGGTAAATGTATGTGATTTTTTTTTATTACCGCATATACAATTATTCGATATATATATATATGGAAAATCTGCAATGTCTTCTGTAAAGGACGTCCAAAGTTATCTCACAGCACGCGTGAAATGAAATTCCGCGTACCTTTCGTACCATCGTATCTTTACGATTTCAAGATCGGCGAAATACGCCGATGAATTAGGCGGAACTTCGTTGACCTTACCAACTATATAATACAAACGTGCTATCGTGTAATGACCACAGAGTCCAGCTGTGCGTCCTCGTATCTGAAACGCAAACCGTTTCCAGTCCGGATTTTCCACTCGTCTAGACAGGTTGACGGCTAGTCTTAACACGTATTGGAACGTGCCGATTACTGGTATTGTAGTGAGAAAATATCCGTTACAGCATGGGCGATTTCGCGGAGAAAAAATCCGCAAATTCCCCGATAATTTTCATAAATAACGTCGAAATTTTGCGAAAGTTTCACAGCAGGCGCGGAACACAGTTCCGCGCCTGCAGTGAAACTTTCGCAACATTTCGACATAATTTATGCAAACTGTCTTACATTTTAAATTCATTTTCGGCGAATATTGAGCATGTTATCATATGGACTGAACCTTACGTCGTGTGGTTGGAAACGATTATTGCACAGCATGGATTCTTCGTATGTGAGGAGAAATGACGGAATGACATCAATTATCTCACCTTGTAGTTATTTCTAGTTATTTCCTGTTTAATTTATATTATATTTAGCTTTCCTGTCCGATAGTATATATAAATATTATGTACAATATGTCTGTAGCCGATTTCACCAACATTGCAAAGTTTTATTTTCCTGAAATGCATTATTTCATATAGAACTAACACTACATATATTTGATGATTAAAAGTATGCATCATTATTTTACTGAATTTATTACATTATCACAGCCAAATTGGCTGTGATAATGTAATAAATTCAGTATAATGAAAATTAATAAATTTATCCTAAAATTGAAAATTTCTACCTCAATGTATACTTTGATAGAAAAGTATACTTTGCAATGTTGGTGAAATAGGCTACTGATCAATTGTATGGTTAAATCTACTGCCTGTTTTCATTTATAATACCACGGGTACACGGGTACGTATCCGAGGTAGACCGCTCATCCGTTTTTAATTGTTATATAACTTAAGACAATAGAAAACTATTATGGTGCGGGCAATACAATACAATTTGTTTATTCAGTGAAGAAGGTCATCGGCCCATAACACATATAACATGTACAAATCACTGAAACAAGCGCCAGTCCTAGTATGCCAGATTTATTGGGCCAGCTGACAATACAAGGAAGACAATTTATCCCGACAACACAGTGAGTATGTGCCGTGAAACACGGAGGCGAGAAACATTTTTGATATCCTGTCAATACACCTAATCACTGCGTATGAATATGTGCGGTTGTCATACTAGTCGATTCTCCGATTTTCACTATGCGACTGGGGTTATTTTTTGCATTTTAAAGCTATTTGTCTGTGTTTACGGGATAAATAGAATAGTAGATTAGTGCCTTGAATGGGAAAAATATCTGGCGGGCTTTTAAACGGGATGTTAAACGGGATGTGCTCGGCAGAGCCTCGCCCATCCCGTTTCCTAAGCCTTGCCAGATATGTTTTCCCATTCACGGCACTAACCTACTATTCTCTATCTATTTTCCTTATTTCTGAAACAAAGTATATGTTGTGACCACTCATTTGAACCGTCTCGGCGAGACGGTTCAAATGGTGGTCACTACATATACTTCTGATGAGAAATAAAGAAATTCATGAGCGTTGCCGGATATTTTCCCATTCACGGCACTAACCTACTATTCTCTATGTATCGTCTACATTTGTTATAGATCATATGTACGTGCGTACTGCAAATGCACAAACCGACAATATTGCGGATAATGTAAAATGTATCTAAAAATACAGTAAACGTTGAAGGAAAAGTCAACCCTACATACACAGGCTCAGTCAATCAGACAGCTTTATTTCCAGTTGAGATTGTCCAAGGTGTATGATCACGTGGTACTAACAACAAGTACTGAAACTTCCAGAATACATCTGATTCAAATTACGTATTCTTTTATATTGTCCTTATTACGTAACGGATTTTGATGAAATATGGCGCATCAAACGCGTCTTCATGAGCTGCATTTGGTGGCCTCTGTATTTTCGCCCAAACTTGTGTCGTTTTTGCGAAGAATCGATTTCCGTGTCTCCGACACGGAAATCGAGTCTTCGCAAAAACGACACACGTCTGTGCCAAACTCCATGGACCACCAAATGCAGCTCATGAAGACGCGTTTGCTGCGTCATATTTCATCAAAATCCGTTGCATATTAAGGAAAATATAAAATAATACTTACTTTGGAGTGGGCGACGTTGTTGTTGTTGTAACCACGTGACCATGCACCTTGTTGTCAATAGATGTTCAGAAATGTGGACATCTAGGCAAGTTTTCCGCAGGCGATTGTGTTCAAACCATAAAAATGTGATACTTTTGTAGATCGATCTGTTTTAAGCTAAGATGCCTTATTCACAAACTGTACCGTCCTCGGGGTTTTGTTAACAATGTTACCATGGAAACTGCAAACGAACTATAATGGTATTAATGCATGCTTCATTATTAATACCAGATTCATGAGTTCAGGGATTTTGGGGCACACACACACACCCCCCCCCCGGACAATTGTTTTATATTTACATTGCTTTTCCCGCGTTCTGTGGTATTTTAGAGTGTAGTTAGAGCGATTTTTAGGGGGCGGCTGGTCCTACCCCCACCACCTCCACGGCATCCGCCCTTGAGATATGTAATAGTTATTGTTATGACGTTATCATGGTCCCACGATATACAAATGTGCAAAATGAGTTTCCACTGTGTGAGGGACATTCCAAAAGTTCATGGACTTTTTCATAGAACTTATTATGTTCTATGAAAAATCCATTAACTTTTTGAAAGACCCTCATACAGTGGAACCTCTCTAAACCGGACACCTAGAAAACACCTGTGATCTTGATGAGTTTCTTTGTCATTTATCGCAGGTACTAATCTCTGTTCGTAATCGCATAGAACACAACTATGGCTCAAAATGATCAAATGCCTGATTTACAGTGAAACCTCACAGGGTGTCCGGTTTAGAGAGGTTTCACTGTATAAGCACAGAAACAACAATATCGACTACAAGTGTTGACACACGTGTTGGTGTCACCGCGGTAAGTTGATTGGCATAAAATTGACGTCAACGTGTTCTTAATTGGTTGGCGGAATGTCACGAAATGCTATTAAGCCCCCTTGATACTCTCAAAGACGTAAAATTGTCAATTGTATTTACCAGCGTCGTCCACTTAATATGTAATTGTGTTTTATTCTGAGTATGTATAAAGGAAATTTCCACCGTTTGCGACCAGCGTAGGACCAGATCAGCCTGCGCGTCCGCGCAGTATGATCAGGGCCTACACTGTTCGCACTCCTATCACTCACGTGTCATTATAGCACATAGAAAACCAAATAACCATGTTTTAGTCACGCGAGTGCGTGCATGTATTATGCACAGGTTGAAGTAACATACCAAGGCCTATAATTACATTAAATATACCTACAAGTATCAATAAGTGAAAATAAAGTTAGTTAAACATTTTGTTTACTCCCTGTTATAACACATTACCAAGGTTCGTATGTTTTTTTATGGGCCATACTCGGACGGCCTCGAGACAACGGACTCTCACGAAACAATTAACCGAGTTATATCATGTTCGCCTATTGCTGAAGTTAGGCAAATGTTAGCCCTCCGCAATGATGTATTCTCCGATGCGCTATGTCAGCGCGTCTTCGAGCTATGGATTATTTTGTTCCAACAAAGTTCCGCATTTGTCTCTAGTAAGAAGACATCGGGCACATTTATTTCTTTGACTTTCCCGGTGACGCGTTAGTTGGTACCGTTTCTTAGCTTCGCTTACAAGGTAAACACGTGACTGGCTGGTAACCAGTCAGTGTAACATGACGCTTACGCGTGACACTACACGAATCTCAACCAATCATAAGCTTAGCGATGACGTCATCTGGAAAACCCATCAACACTTAGACAATATGGCTTCCCGAGAAATGATAGAAGGTGCGATTGAATTGTCTGTCGTGACTCATTGGACTGGTATAAATGTAGGTTTGCTCAAATGTTCGATTGGAAAAAATGTTGTTTCCTTGCTGTTTCTTAACGGGCCCGGACGACGTAAAAATGTAGTTTGAAGCAGATGTTTGCGCTGTCATATAGTAGTATAGACCCGAAAAATGTTACCGAAATATTACAACGTAAGATAAAGGCGGAATTTTGTTGAACAAAATAATCTCTAGCTGGAAAACGTAGCGCATTGGGGAATATATCGTTGCGGAGTGCTAACATTTTCCTAACGTCTGCAATTGGTGGAAATGATATAAATCGGTTGACTGTTTCGTGAGATTAGGTTGTCTTGAGGCCATCCGAGTACGGACCATTAAAAACATAGGCACCTTGTATTGTGTTCTAACAGGGAGTAAGCTCTTTTTGTTTCAACTGATTTTTTTCCACTTATAGATCCTTTTATGTATATTTAATGCATTTATAGACCTAGGTACGTTACTTCAACCTGTGGTAGTATGAGCACACTTTAAATGTTACACATATAGAGGAGACACGCCATGTGATTTTGTACCTTCGGATATCTATGTAATTTCATGAAATGCGTTTACAAAATTTACAATATTTTCTGTAAATGGCGTCAAGTTTTGTAAACTTATTTAATGAAATTACGCAGATGTCCGAAAACACAAAATCGCATGGCGTGTCTCTTATGTGGTTGCGACTAGAGAAATGGGCTTATGGGATTTGTGACCAGTGTAGCTCCTGATCAAAGAGCACTAATAACAATATATAGTGCTTCATACAGTTCATACAATGTGATATCAGCATTTCCTTATATGATAAACTGCGTCAGTTTCTGCGGCCCGTTTCGTAGTGTTTTCCCTTAATTGATATTGCAACGTTGTGCATGATCATATTTTATTCATAAGTAGATGTACATACAATCACATACAATGGAGATTCCCGGAGTAATCATTTATTTTTCCTGAAATGCATTATTTCATACAGAACTAACAAATGCATATATTTCATGATTAAAAGTATGCAGAATTATTATACTGAATGTATTACATTATCACAGCCAAATTGGCTGTGATAATGTAATAAATTCAGTATAATAAAAATTAATAAATTTATCATAAAATTGAAAATTTCTCCCTCAAAGTATACTTTGCTACTAAAGTATACTTTGCAATGTTGATGAAATGGGCTACTGGTTACAAGCATAACGGTGTTTCGTGGATGAAATGGCGAACAGTGCAGATCATAAATTGTACCTACAATGGTTGTGAAGCCCATACGCCAGTCACATCCACAAAATGCTATGGTCACATTTGCCTCTCATAGCGTATCAGGATGCACACTGCTCAATACTTAGTTTTTTATCTTTCTTAGTCTTCTAACAAACAGTATAGACCATGCTCATGTCATTCGTATACTCACTGAGCAGGCGCTACGCTGGCCAAAACCGCAATAAGCCATTTTATTATCGCAGCGTCACAGATATATCACAATGACAGACACGCGTTTGATTGTCGTTGTTAATTGCTGTGAAATTATTGGTCGCTGTGTTGCAAGGCGGTAGTTTCGTCACTTACTGCCTTCGTCCACGGTGTCTCTCGTCCCAGTGAGAGTACCACGAGTTCAATTGTGTTTATTATTATAGTACATCGTTCAAATAGCCATGGAAGTTGGACTGTATTTCCACGGTGGGCGATGTAAATCACAAGCGTCTGTTGTTTAGACCCGTTTCGACGTATATTTGTCTAAATATCTCACCCGCGACGGAAACAATTTAAATGCGATAAACTGGCACCAGATCGGGATATTCTAATTTCAGGGCTGAATATATATTTGTTTGTAAATATTAAGTTCTGATTTGGGGATTTGGAGATTTCCGTCGTTATTTGTGACTGTGACTGGAGAAATGGTCCTGATGGTTTTTGCGACTAGTGTAAATCCAGATCAGACTGTGCATCCGCACAGTCTGATCAGGATCTGCACTATCGCCATTCCATCAATGAATCAACAGTCATGCTCCTAACAAGGAATATAGATGCTTATTAGGCTACAGGAGTGTGCTAGATGATCAGGAACTACACTGATCACAATCCCATAAAACCCGTGTCTCCGGGCACAGTCACATATTTGTACAGTTATGTACTACTGTCTGTACCACGTTTTGCTGCCGACGAACTTTTGGCTATTAAACGCAGTAAATCTAAAAAATACTTAAAAGTAAGTACTTTTTTATCACTAACAAAAAAGTCACCCTCCCCAAAAAAAATTATTTGATGATATTCCATCAAATATTGATTTTATTGCGAAAAAAAGATTTTCCTATGGGAATTTAACATGAGGGTTAAAAATAGATTTTGTTTAAATATTTTTTTTATTCGTGGACCGATTTTCAAAATCTAACTTTTGTTTTCTTAGTTACATCATTTTCAAGCTATCTCGCCAGGTTTCGGAGTCAATTTCCAATTGTTTTCGTTTTTTGATCCCATCCTTCAGGATCAAAAAACGAAAAAAATTGGAAATGGACTCCCCATGTTAAATTCCCATAGGAAAATCGTTTTTTCGCAATAAAATAAATATTTGATGGAATTTCATCAAATAACTTTTTTTGGGGAGGGTGACTTTTTGTTATTGATGAAAAAGTACTTACTTTTAAATATTTTTTAGATTTAATTTGTTTAATGGGCACATTTTCGTCGGCAGCAAAACGTGGAACAGACAGTAGGTACGTTTTCGCGAAATTCATCTGTGTCTATTTCCAAAGCCCGGGCCAATTTATATTGATTGCTGCGGTCACTGATGAAATACGCGAGTTAGTAATTTTCTACCAAAACAAAAATATTAGCCAGGGCTCCAGATAAGGAATTAGTAATTGAGTATTTCTGAAGCAATTGGGTATTTCAATATTTTAATTGTGTAAAATAGAATCAGACAACTGTTTACACATCAGCAGACCGCACTCATTGAATATTATCCTTCTAAATGAAAACACGTCTTGGTATTTCATTAGAATTGTCTCCTTGGAGACAATTGTAATGAAATACCAAGATGTGTTTTCATGGAAAAATAAGAAAATATGCTATATTTGTGGTCTGTTTATTGTTTTCTGTAGCATGATAAATATACCACAAATTTTTCATTGCTTTTTGATACTCTCTACTTCTGATTTCAATTGGGTTTATGGCAATTTTAATTGGGTATTTACGCAAACACGCACCTTATCTGGAGCTCTGTATTAGCTCCGACTTGATTGACGTATATCTAGTTTGAAACTATCCATCAGAGACCTCGCCATGTGTTTATGTGTCTCCGTGTCCATATATTACAATTTTCGACAATTGGAATCGACATGCAACAGACGCATACTGTTAGTTACGATAAAACAACACAATAGACATAAATCACACATGGTAGAGTGGGGTCAGCGTGTAAGAGCACACACGAACGAACACGACAGGTTGGTTCCAACCTGTCGTGTTCGTTCGTGTATGACCTTGCCCTTTTTACCTTCACAACTTGTTCCCACATTAAGGAGGTCGCCTGAGTTTCTCAATTCTGTCATAACTGCTATATGCCTTGATGGATTATTTTAGTAGTTCAATACATCATAATTGTGGACAAATGCCACACATCCATGCTGCCCTTAATATGACATTGACATTTTGACCGTGACAACTTTTTCACTTAATAAGTTCGCCTTATGACATCAAATGATTCCTGTACCATTTATTTTCTACTTTTAGGTAAGAGATATGCTTGGCTGAACGGCATTATGGCGTGCTCTTGTATAAGGTAGGCAGGCAGTATATAGAATGGGAAAAATATCTGGCGCGGCTCAGAAACGGGATGTGCTCGGCAGAGCCTCGCCCAACCCGTTTCCTAAGCCTTGTCAGATATGTTTCCATTCACGGCACTAACCTACTATTCTATTTATCCCGTCAACACATACAAATGGCTTTAAAATGCAAAACAAATAACCCCAGCAACTGCACATATTCATACGCAGTGATTAGGTCGTATTGACAGGATATCAAAAATGTTTCACCGCACCGTGTTTCACGGCACATACATGTACGCACTGTGTTGGCGGGATAAATTCCTATAGCATGACAGTTGAACAAAATATACCCAGACCCCGGTCCCAAAGGTTGTCACTTAACTATATCATCCCAAAGTGACTGGAACGTATTTTGATATTTTAATTTTGCAAGCAATCCAACCGTCACAAAATGGTTTTCAGACTAGTCCATTCATGAAAAGGGGGTGTTTTGTTCTCAAAATTAAGAAAATTACGTTCAAACAGTGCAGATGCAGATGAGACGGCTCGTTACGAGCCGTCTCATCTGCATCTACACTGTTTGCATAAACTGCTTCCGGTTCAAAGGGTCAACTCTTTGCATGCTAGCGGCAAAGCTAACAGCCACATTCTTATTGCTTTCTGTACATACGAGTATGTCTTGGAATTTCATTAGAATTGTGTCCAGATGAAATTCCAAGATATATTCATGATATGTACAGGAAAAAATATAAGAAAATATAATGAATTGTCTTCGGCTATTTTTTAACTATTTATAGCCCACAAGTTTCCCAGCATATGCAAAGAGTCGTTATGTATGACGGTTGGCAACTGTCTGACTGTCTTCCAGAACTGTGGTGCGGGCTATCACGTGACCACCAAGGACCGCGATTTCGATACATTTGTGTTTTTTTCCCAAATAATAATACACCTTCCCACGCAGCTAAATATACCGTGTTGAGAAAATACTTTGCTTACAAATAACGCCTTTCGGACTGTTTACCTAAACGTGGACGAGGAGCGTTCATGCAGTTCCGAAACGGATGCTGTATATTTTGCATTGATCATGTTTATTAAGCTATCATCTTGATTTCTTGCCTCGATGATAATATAGGTGTAATAATACATCGAAGTTGATCCATAAGTTTCGCGGAAGATATGCAATTCACGCGGACATATTATTACTATAGCAGCCGCCATGTTCAATCATAATACACTTTTAATACTAAATTATTGTCTAGTTACTTTAGTTCGCCTATACGTTAATTAGCCAATTTGATTGATATTGTCCAGGGGGGCGTTTCACCAAACTTCGTACAACTAAAATGTTCGTAAGCGCAAATTTAGGATCGTCTGAAAATTTCAATTGATGGATTTATATTTATTGAGCATAGGCTGCATATGCAGCCTACGCTCAATAAATGTAAATCCAATAATTGTTTACAAGCAAACATTGTCAATGTGAAATTTGCAGATTATCACAATTGTGCACTTACGAACATTTTAGTCGTACGAAGTTTAGTGAAACGGCCCCCAGGAGAAGAATTCACATAAGCGAAAAAGCTTGTTTTCTAATTCTTTTTCGGACTGCATGTATCACATGTACGTAGTTCACTTATCATATTGATATACATATTGCTTAAACTAATCATAATACACGCGTATGTTAATTTCGTAATACTTGATAGAAATACGGACAAGTAAATTAAGAAGAAGAAAAAAAAGTAATAAATCAGAGCTCCAGATAAGCGTTGTGTCGAAAGAGTCACTCTTTCGACACAACGCTTATCTGGAGCTCTGATTTATTACGGTAGTGCACCCCTGACTTCAAATTAAATGCGTATTTTATTTTTGCAAATTGGTTATTGATTGTCTTCATTATTAAATAGGGAACAAATGCTCAAAACAAATTTAAACATTCACGTATTTGAATGTATTATTACTTATTCACTTATTTATACGGCAATACAGCTGAAAACTTACTTCGTTGAGCTGCAAAAAACAAACAGTGTTGATAATCAATGCTTATTTAGATAAAATAAGTGCGTAAAATACGCCAATACGCACCTTATCTGGAGCGCTGATAAATTCCTCACAGATGAAAGCAAATAAGATACAAACGTTCAGTTTCAGTATTGCGTGTTATCTATGTTATTAGAAAATATACCAGAATGCCGTTGGCCACCGTCTACTCAAAACCACATTTCCGCCCTAGACATAGCTGCAATTTCGTTTGCAACAGGAAATTAAAACACAAATGCAGATGTGTCTGTTCAAGTTTGTCGCGTACTAGTAATATTTGCAATACTTGCAGTGACTTCGGGTGACAGGAATGCGTTTATTTATTTATCTTACAAGTCCCAGTGGCAAAATCATACCAGTATGCACCTGTTATAGAGAATAGTAGGTTAGTGCCGTGAATGGGAAAAAATATCCGGCAACGCTCATGAATTTCTTTATTTCTCATCAGAAGTATATGTTGTGACCACTCATTTGAACCGTCTCGCCGAGACGGTTCAAATGAGTGGTCACAACGTATACTTTGGTTCAGAAATAAGGAAAATAGATATGAGAATAGTACCAGATTCAACTGTCACATACAAAATGCCAAAGACGTATGTGAGGGCCAAACCCGGTCTCCAGTCGGGATTCCGGTAAGGATGAACCCCGATCGTTAAATTACCCATCGCGTGCTCCCACCCGCCACCCACCAGAATAATAATCTGTGATAATGTAATAAATTCAGTATAATAATTCTGCATAGTTGTATTCATCAAATATATGCAGTCGTTAGTTCTATATGAAATAATGCATTTTGGGAAAAATAAATGATTACTCCCTCAAATTACACTTTGCTAGATAAGTATACTTTGCAATTTTGATGAAATCGGCTACTGGTTTGACCCTCACATACGTCTTTGGCATTTTGTATGTGACAGCCTATGCTCAATAAATGTAAATCCATCAATTGTTTACAAGAAAATATGGTTAATGTGAAATTTACAGACATTCATAATTTTGCACTTACGAACATTTTAATCGTAGAACGTTTAGTGAAACGGCCCCCAGTATTCTACGGAGCCCCGCAGGGGACATGGCTTTTTTTTTATTAATTCGTTCCCAAGAAATAACAAATCGTTCCCTAAATTTAACAATTCGTTCCCTAGGCTTAACAATTCGTTCCCTCGAATTAACAATTCGTTCCCACGAAATGAAAATTGGTTCCCTCAATTTAACAATTCGTTCCCTCGAATTAACAATTCGTTACCACGATATAACAATTCGTTCCCTCGAATTAACAATTCGTTCCCACGAAATGACAATTCGTTCCCACGAATTAACAATTCGTTCCCTCAAATTAACAATTCGTTACCACGATATAACAATTCGTTCCCACGAATTAACAATTCGTTCCCGTTAAATTGAGGGAACGAATTGTTAATTCGTGGGAACGAATTGTTAAATTGAGAACGAATTGTTAAATTGAGGGAACGAATTGTTAATTCGTGGGATCGAATTAATAAAAAAAAAGTCTGACATACGTCTTCACGAGATGGGAAGGAACGGGGTGGAGAAATATATGGAGCCATGCAGGGGACGTAGAATTTTGTTTACACAAACATAAATCAGACAACCAAATGAATTGAAAGATCCGTAGGCGCCGTCGTACCCACAGTTGGCTTCACACTTGCATGTCGACGAGTATTTTCTAATGTTCATCAAATGTTTAAACGATTACGTAATTGCTCTAGCACGCAGGGGGTATCGGATCACGAAGTTTCGTCGATTCGTGTGTGTTTATCATTAAATTGGGTGTTAATGCGTGGTGTCTCTCATTCACGATGGCGTTACCGTTTTACCATTTAGAAAGGGCGATAATTATGACGTTTGGAGAATGACACTCTCAGCACGTGTGAGAACTGACAGCGCTATCGTTTTCAAGGTTGAATTGTTATGAGAAACAATTCAGCTATTATGTGTTTACAAAATTACCGTTTATATTCTGGTTGTGTTTCGTGTTCGTCACTGTGCCCCCTATGTGATAACAATGGGGGCATATTGTGTTGCTCTTGAGGTTCCGTCCGTCTGTCCGTCAGTCTAAAGGTTTGTAAGAGTTTCTCCAACATATAATAACTTCAACATTACGCGAAGGATCGCTTCGATACTTGGACAATTGAATCACATGAACATTGTCACTGTATTTGGTCAATATACAGATAATTACCGGGCAATGTCTCGTATCAGCTGATTGTGTGTCTATCGGCAATAAAGGCAATATCACCAGTTTGTGATTCCTGAGTCTAAATGCCCGTTTCCGTTTGTTGGTTGTAAACGTACGGCATAATGGTTCATTTAACCTTATAGCGTACATTGATTCGCCGGCATTTGGGATTGTACATGTATCTAGGTTAAGTGATATAGAGAATAGTAGGTTAGTGCCGTGAATGGGAAAAAATATCCGGCAACGCTCATGAATTTCTTTATTTCTCATCAGAAGTATATGTTGTGACCACTCATTTGAACCGTCTCGCCGAGACGGTTCAAATGAGTGGTCACAACATATACTTCGGTTCAGAAATAAGGAAAATAGATAGAGAATAGTAGGTTAGTGCCGTGAATGGGAAAAAATATCTGGCAAGGCTCAGGAAACGGGATGGGCGAGGCATAAGCCGAGCACATCCCGTTTCTGTGCAGCGCCAGATATTTTTTCCCATTCACGGCACTAACCTACTATTCTATTTATCCCGTCAACACCTTCAAATGGCTGTAAAATGCAAAAATTGTATTGACTGGATATCAAAAATGTTTCACGGCACCGTGTTTCACGGCACATACGCACTGTGTTGACGGGATAAACATGCATACTAGTATCCGGTGTTCGATACATTAGGTAGGTCATCTTGAACTAAACCAGTAACCTTGTACCCAGATGGCCTGTTTTCAAGTTGGTAGTATCTGTTTGGTCGGAAATACATCTGTACTATTCTGATTTATCACTTTCTGTGCATGTCTGAGACACATGCCGTTGATAAATTAGAGAAAATCGGAACAGCAGCTAGTGATGCAAATAAGCAAATACAAACGAAGTGAACTTAAATGTGTATATGTTTCTAGTAAATGTAGTCGAGTTCGGCGATTATATAGAGTTTATTCAATTACGATTTTCAAATACCGGATTTTTTTCCTGAGACATCTGGCAATCCGATAAAGAACGAGTTTTCGGAGCACGAGTTTCTTTGTCAGATTTACAGATGTCAAGGGAAATAAATCCGGTATTTCAAAAACGGCAGTGGAATAAATTGTATACTACATGTAGTATTACACGCTTTTCGAAAAATGTGAAATTTGCTCTTAGACCAGCTTATAACGTTGTCAAAATCAAAATTGACAATTTCGACGTTAGTGTATGAATTGTTTCTTCGCCATAAATTACGTCAGAACGTAACGTCAATTACGTCTCGCGAACGTCTAGCAGGAAATATTTCCTTCAAGGAAATAAATCCCTCCAGAACCACAGTAAATCACTGGTACAGTGCAACCTCTCTACAACAGCCACCTCTCTACAACAGCCACCTCTCGCCACCTCTCTACAACAGCCACCTCTCTACAACAGCCACCCATGGGAAGAGGCAAAAGTGGCTGTTATAGAGAGGTGGCTGTTGTAGGGAGGTTAATGCTGAATACAATTTTATCGTCTGATGTTTATTTATTTTCTTCAATAATTCTCAATAAAAACATGTTTTGACAGCATTTTAGAATCATTTCCATTGTCAAATTTATCAGGCAATCTATTTACAACAAGGTATCAGGTAACGTTTTATGCTAGCCGATGATAAAATATAAAATAGTTTTTGTTGAACGCAGACTTGTTTTCATTGGATGAACGTCATCACATGACGTTAATAAATGGCGTCAGTGTAATGGCGTAACGAAAACAAGTCTGCCTGCGTTCAACAAAAACTATTTTATATTTTATCATCGGCTAGCATAAAACGTTACCTGATACCTTGTTGTAAATAGATTGCCTGATAAATGGAAATGATTCTAAAATGCTGTCAAAACATGTTTTTATTGAGAAAGAATGCAAAATCAACATCAAACGACAATGTTCATGCTCAGCAGTGTAAGGGTTAGATATAGATGAAATCATCCATTTGGGATATAAAATAGCGGCTGTTACAGAGAGGTGGCTGTTGTAGAGAGGTGGCCGTTCGGGGAGGTTCGACTGTACTATGTAATATAAATGCATCGCTTTATTTTGTTTTGTAATTCTGCAATTAGTATCTACCTCCCCATGAAATACCTAGCTATATGATGCAAATATAAGTCAATATACATGTTCTCATCTATGGAATAAATAACTTCCGATGGAATATCAGTAGTTCCGGTATCTACATTCATATGCACACTTGCCAAAACTGACACAAGCTGCAAGTGTCGATACACATTTCTTACCGTACACAGTCTAAGCACTGACTAACTTGCTTACTGTGGTATATCATAAATAGAATATACATATTTTGCAACAAATTTTGCATATATGTTAATATCGTGGTGTGACCATGTAGCCTATGTTCAGCGATTGATGCGAAATGTCCTTTGGAATGTCCTTTGGAATGTCCTTTGGAATGTCCTTTGGACATTTCACATCGCTGATGAACGTACCTGTTCGTTGCACAACAATGAGTATTCTATATTTAGTACATATACACCAGAAAGACATACATATATCGCGCATACACGTTTAGTCATATGATGGCAGACATGAACAAAACGCAATTAACATCTGAATAAAATTTATTCCAAAATACTGAATAAAAATAAACTGTACATCTATACATTGTGGTCACATATACACATGCTACGATCGATGCTAATTACTTACACCATGTATAGAAACATACTAAGATCTATACTTTTGTTGTATACTACATGTTCATGTAGTGTTGTATTTCTCTGCGTAATCTCATTATATACGTTTACAAAATTTACAATATTTTTCATAGATAAAGTCAAAAGTTGACACAATTTTCAGAGTTGCGGAATTATATTCCGCATGTACTCTGAAAAATAGTGTCAATTTTTGACGCCATTTACGGAAGATATTGTAAAATTTGTAAACGTATTTCATGAAATTACGCAGATGTCTGAATGTACAAACTCACATGGCGTGTCTCGTATATTTTTTTTATATAATTTGGACAGTCTAAGCATGACGATTTCAATATATAATACGTGTACTTACTGTCATAACTAGGGAAGCCCATTACGGACACTTCACTTTTTTTAATATCCATTTATTCAAGATGTTTTCTTGAATTTTCAAGTTGTTTTCTTGAATTTTCAAGATCTTTTCTTGAATTTTCAAGAAAAGATCTTGAAAATTCAAGAAAACAACTTGAACATTTAAGAAAACAACTTGAACATTTAAGAAAACAACTTGAAAATTCAAGAAAAGATCTCGAAAATTCAAGAAAAGATAAAAAAAAAGTGAAGTGGCCCTAATGGGCTTCCGTACATAACAGAACCTTTACTGTAGATTACAAACTCGCACGTCTTGTTTATTTTCGTTATTTTTAGATTGCTGGTTTTGATTTCAAAATCATTACTTTTCGATTTAATTGTTCATAGATTACATTGTAAAGATTCCGAGCATAATAACACATAGTACCTGTAGAGATATATAGTACTGAAATGTGCATGCATGTACATAACGACTGATTGTGTAGTAATGTGCTACCTATATATGTTAATAGTCTAGATTAAAAATCTTACATACCTCAATTAAACACCCATACAACTGTGTGCCTTTATTTCAATGCTATTTATCTATGTTGATAATATGTGATATTGTCTTGCTCGCAAAGTAGTCATACCCTGACGTACACATTTGCGGGACTTACAATGGGACCTCACAGGATGGTACATTGATAATATGTGATATTGTCTTGCTCGCAAAGTAGTCATACCCTGACGTACACATTTGCGGGACTTACAATGGGACCTCACAGGATGGTACATTTTGAAACGTTTCACTGTACACATACAAACAGACTAAGCGTCGGGAAGACTTCACTAATTAAATGCACAGGTTGAAGTAACGAACCAATGTATATAAATACATTAAATATACCTAAATGTATCAACAAGTAAGAACAAAATAAGTTAAATATTTTTTTTACTCCCTGTTATATTTTTGGATTTACATGTATTTAGCATAGGCTGCATATGCAGCCTATGCTCAATAAATGTAAATCCATAAATATAACAGGGGGTAAACAAATATTTAACTTATTTCTTTCACTTATTGCATTTAGGTCTATTTAATGTATGTATAGACGTTTGTCCGTTACTTCAATCTGTGATTGAATGACGAACATTGCTAGACTCTGATCAATCTGCACGGATACGCGGGATCAGCGGACACTCGTGGTCTACACTGGTCGGAAATTCATTTGGCCTTCAGTTCGAATTATTTGCTGGATACAAAACTGACCGAATGCCAAACAGTGAGGACGTGATCAGACTGTGCATGTGTTCGTATGGGTTGCTCATACAAGTCTCAAAAGAATAAGCATGCTATTGTCAGACTGAAGCGCTTCTATGAAATAGCAACATAAATGATGGGTGGGGTGGGGTGGGGGCGGTAAAATGAAAGCAAGACATAAAATACCATTTAAAACTATTTTGGTCAACATGGATGTTAATATCAAAACTCACGATGTATATATTACTTCGAGATTCGACTCCCTCATACTATACACATATTCCAGCTTTCGATAAATGCAGCTTTCGATAAATGCAGCTTTCGATAAATTTCGATAAATGCAGCTTTCGATAAATGCAGCTTTCTAGGAATTCAGCTTGTAATATTAATCGCATCGGTTTGCGTCAAATCAATGCGAATTTCCTGACGTTTTAGCAGAGCGTCTATCTTATATGTGGCTCTGCGAAAACCTCAGAAAACTATGGTTATCATTATGGATGTATGACCAGTTTCAAGAAACTGATTCACAAGTGAATATTTCCCGTAAATTATAAATGTATCAACTGATCAGTTAATTTTAAGTTGTACCGCCAAACTGTTAGTATTTATTTCGACATAAAATGTCTAAAATAGTATTGTCATTATATGTTGTATATACATTAGTACATTTTTCATATTTAATAAGAATATATACAACTACATATATGCTAATATCAGTATGGAAATATAAGTAATACCTGTTCTGGAATTCTTTGGGCTTGAAAAATACTAGTTGCGGTAAGTAACTCTGTAAAACTCCCGTACCGTCAGGACGGTACGGGAGTTTTACAGAGTTACTTCCCGCAACTAGAAAAGTACGTCAGTAAAGATATTCACATACTCAGTAGAAGCTTTGATGCGGGCACATTTGTCGCATCTTTGGCATTGTCTACGGTACCGTAAAACGCCCAATTATGGAAGCCCGTGCATGACAGTGTCCAACTCCAGGACTCATATTCACCAATCTTCACTTAAGGCTTGGAATAGTGTACTTGACTATTAACTAGTACAAGGTGTATGATCACGTGGTACTAACAACAACAACAAGTACTGACACTTCCAGAATCCATCTGATTCAAAGTACGTATTCTTTTATAGTGTCCTTATTACATAACGGATTTTGATGCAATATGGCGCATCAAACGCGTCTTGTTAAGCTGCATTTGGTGGTCTCCGTATGTTCGCCCAAACTTCTGTCGTTTTTGCGAAGAATCATCAGTACGGAAATCGACACAGAAATAGATTCTTCGCAAAAACGACATAAGTCTGTGCCAAACTCCCTGGACCACCAAATGCAGCTCATGAAGACGCGTTTGCTGCGCCATATTTCATCAAAATCTGTTTCATATTAAGGAGAATATCAAATAATACTTTCAACATTTCAACACTTTCAGCCACGGTTGTTGTTGTTATAACCACGTGATCATGCACCTTGTAGTATGTACGGTTACATACTCAAAGTTGCAGTGGCAATGCTCATGGTTATTTTTCCTCACTGATGCAGACATGGTCTATTTTCACCTACAAGAATCATAATTAGTATTTATTTATTTGTTGGGGTTTAACGGCCTATCAACAGCTACGGTCATTTAAGGCCGGGTCAATGGGTTTAGTACTAAATCCCATATATTACATGTATAAGAACATGAGCATGTTCAAGTGCATGTACAAATGGGGAGAAAATCAGAACTGAATATTTACAATAAGAAAAACTATATATTCAGCCCTGAAATCAGAATAATTTCGATCTGATGCCAGGTCCTCGCCACACCAGAATCAACTGGCCCCTCCCAAAAGCAGTAGGATCAGTAATAATCTTACTACTTTTATAATGGGCAGTAACCCAATCAAACTCCCAGGTAACAAAAGGGTCAAACCAGGCAAATCGTGTTTCCTATAAGGAGGAATCCCTACCGTTAATTTATGCCGTCACATCATAATTGGTAACGTTCAGGGCTCTCGAAACACGATCGTTGGGGATAGCATGAATATTAATGTCACAAATGTCAGAAACATTGCTCACTGATACATAGAGAATAGTAGGTTAGTGCCGTGAATGGGAAAAAATATCCGGCAACGCTCATGAATTTCTTTATTTCTCATCAGAAGTATATGTAGTGACCACCATTTGAACCGTCTCGCCGAGACGGTTCAAATGAGTGGTCACAACATATACTTTGGTTCAGAAATAAGGAAAATAGATAGAGAATAGTAGGTTAGTGCCGTGAATGGGAAAAAATATCTGGCAAGGCTCAAGAAACGGGATGGGCGAGGCTCTACCGAGCACATCCCGTTTCCGTGCCGCGCCAGATATTTTTCCCATTCACGGCACTAACCTACTATTCTATTTATCCCGTCAACACATACAAATGGCTTCAAAATGCATACGCAGTGATAAGGCCGTATTGACAGGTTGACGGATTACATAGCAGTACAGTCCATTGGTCCTGAAAAAAAATATGTTCAAGTATGATGCGTATTTCAATCATGAGTTCAGGTTTGAGATTCGATTTTTCTACGATACAGTGAAGATTGTTAGATACATTACAGGGTGGAACGGTGCCGTTGTCACCGTCCTCGTATCTGTATCCGTTTCGGGGTTATTTCGAGAAACCTTTTCAAAAAAGTTTTCTCGGAATAACCTCGAAACGGACACAACTATGACAACGGCGTCGTTGACAAACGATACAATATCGTTTTCCGGGTATTTGCGTTTTATCGCATCAAAATTGCTCAATTACATATAGTTGCTCAGATATTTCTGAAAGTGTTGAAAAGCACACACACAGTGTGACGTCCTATAACGTCGGTGCATCTATTTACTCGATGGAATAAATGAAATAACACGCTTCAGCGCTCCAGATAAGGTACGTATTTGCGTAAATACCCAATTGAAATTGCCAAAAACCCAATTGAAATCAGAAGTAGTGAGTATCAAAAAGCAATGAAAAGTGTGTGGTATCTTTATCATGCTACAGAAAACAATAAGCAGACCACAAATATAGCATATTTTCTTATTTTTCCATGAAAACACATCTTGGTATTTCATTAGAATTGTCTCCAAGGAGACAATTCTAATGAAATACCAAGATGTGTTTTCATTTAGAAGCAAACTATTCAATAAGTGCGGTCTGCTGATGTGTAAACAGTTGTGTGATTCTATTTTACACAATTACAATGTTGAAATACCCAATTGCTTCAGAAATGATGGAGTGACAATACTCAATTAATAATTCCTTATCTGGAGCCCTGACGCTTCCAGTAGCCTCGTTAATCCGAAAAGGCGGGAAACTAATGTGTCGTCTGCTGTTTCTATTTATTGTTTAGTTGTCTCAATAAAACTTGATTTGACAGCACATGAGAATCGACGCGATTGGAGATGATTTATATGCGCTCAGCATGTCAAAATATGTCTTTGTTGAAAAAAAGAAAGAAAAGAAAGCATACGACAAAAATAAATCGGCGTTGTGATGGTTAATGTCCGAGTATAAATATTAAACAATTGCTAGCGAGGGACGTTGAGAAAGCTATCATAGTTGTTCCGCTAACTGCCTTGTGCTGACCCGGTTGCTCTACTTGCACGTATTCTGGGCCCCGTGACGCAACAACTGGCTCGTTTAAAAATGCGAAACTTCTGTAAACCACGCGACCGTTCAACGGTTGGACTGGTCTAAAATTGTTTACCAACATCTGACGCATTGTTTCTTTCACCGTTGCCAGTGCCACATCCACCGTTCCATGACCGCCTTCTGTGTTCGCCGATGAATTCATATCCGTTTGTCCTTGACCGGCGTCGTGCGTAATTCCGGTTTGATGGCCGCCAACTTGTATAGCACCAGATTCAGTTTTCGCCGCCATTCCGTTAGAGATTTCCTCCATCACTATCTGTTTATCGGCCAGTTTCGTTTCCAAATTTCGTCGCAATCTTGACCTTGCGGCCGCGTTGTTTTCGATTCCTATCTCCTCCAATACATTGCGCACCATGCCCTGTTCGTGGTTAGCATACCGCTTATTCAGGCGGCGTTTGTGGTGCTTTGGCTTCATGACTTGTCGGAATACTTTCAACTAAAACAATGGCATTGCTCACTGTATTTTGATGATTGACAACCGATATTGTATGTACCTGATCTAAAGAGTTGACAACATATATCAAAGCACATGTGAAGTTACACGTAACTTCCTTTACCAAAAATAGAGAATATTAGTATAGTGTCATGAACGTGAATAAATATCTGTCGAGGCTGAGAAATCAGGATGGGCGAGGCTTGCCGAGCACATCCTGATTTCGAGCCGAGTCAGATATTTATTCACGTTCATGACACTATAATAATATTCTATTTATCCCGTTAACCACATCAAAGTTGTTCAAATGTCTCTAAAAATGCATTTGTGGCCTCATAAGTTTGTCTTCTGAAGCGACAAGATTATCGTGTTACGTCATTCACATAATGACGTAACGTCATACATAATGACGTATCTACTAGACGTGAACGAGAAAAAATACACGTACCTGCTTTTCACGTCTAGTAGCGACATAGTTGACGGGATAAAAAGATATACATGTATAGCTGATTGCCAAACTTTTGTAACATTTTGCGATAAGCGGCGATTTGAAAAGCATTGCCTAAAATGTGTAAGGTAAGTTCACTCTATTCTAATACTAAACGTTAGTTTCACTATTCCATTGACTGAATGAACCAGTGTCAAATGTACGTGTTTGAATTCAACTGATCCCAATCACTGCCTGTAAGTCTGCCTTATTACGTCAACGAGACGTGAATCCACCATTTAAAACTCCCCACACTTGCCAATGTCAGCATGTAATCTATCTGTGGCTGTGACTGGAGAAACTGGGATTATGGAATTTGCGCGACCAGTGTGGCTCCAGTAGCCTATTTCACCAACATTGCAAAGCATACTTTTCTAGCAAAGTATACTTTGAGGGAGAAATTTTCAATTTTAGGATAAATTTATTTATTTTTATTATACTGAATTTATTACATTATCACAGCCATTATGGCTGTGATAATGTAATAAATTCAGTATAATAATTCTGCATAATCATGAAATACATGCATTTGTTAGTTCTATTTGAAATAATGCATTTCAGGAAAAATAAATGATTACTCCTTCAAAGTATACTTTGCTAGAAAAGTATACTTTGCAATGTTAATGAAATCGGCTACTGATCAAATACCTCACTCCGGTAGCCTCATAACGATCTATATTGTTTGTTAGAAGCATAACGAGTGTCCCATGTTGGAACTTGCGAACTGTGCAGATCCTGATCAGCCTGTGCGGATGCACAGACTGATCTGGATCTACTCTGGTTACAAAACCCACAAGTCCCATTTATCCAGTCACATGCACATTTTATCACCACTGGTCGAGCTTTCTTGGGCGGGAACTTCAGTTAAAGACAACAACGCAATGACAACATACACGTGAAAGCAAATCTGCGTCTTAACTACTTTTACCATCATGGCTGAATATGTTTCAGGCAACTGCCTGATATAGAACTTGCATTCAATGCGATTGTATCTAATAGGAAATTGCACTTCCGTTTACATTTCCACTAATTGTTTCATGATGTTATGTTTTCATAGTTAACCTCGTTTCCAATAATCGGCCGGCGTATGCAGGACACTTGTACATATCCTTGTGAATGGCTGTACATTGGAAACGATCTATATAGGATACCAATGAATTCATTTGTGACCGACTGGTTAAATGAGGCGTATGGGATTTGTGACCAGTGTAGCTTCTGATCCAATTGCACACTCCTTTAGCCTGATAACGATATATATTACTTGTCAGAATGATGACAGGTGTTTCATTGATGGAAAATGGAATAGTGCAGACCCTGATCAGACTGTGCATGCACAGGCTGACCTGGATCTACACTGGTAGCAAAGTCCATACGTCCCATTTCTCCATTCACAGTCACATTCATCTCAGACGGTAATGTTTGTTCACGTGCATGTACATGTACACTGATAGTCGTTGATTGGACATACATGTACATATAGAGAATAGTAGGTTAGTGCCGTGAATGGGAAAAAATATCCGGCAAGACTCATGAATTTCTTTATTTCTCATCAGAAGTATATGTTGTGACCACTCATTTGAATGGGAAAAAATATCTGGCAAGGCTTAGGAAACGGGATGGGCAAGGCTCTGCCGAGCACATCCCGTTTCCGAATCGCGCCAGATATTTTTCCCATTCATGGCATTAACCTACTATTCTATTTATCCCGTCAACATTACAAATAGCTTTAAAATGCAAAAAAAATCGTTTTGACACGATATCAAAAATGTTTCACGGCAGCGTGTTTCACGGCACATACGCACTGTGTAGCTACAATATGCGTAGCGGTAATCGGCTATTACCGCTACAATGCTCTATTCATTATTCACGTTAGCAAAATATACTTCCCCATAAACATCGATAAAAGTGACAAAAATAATCTACACATATATGTATATGTACATAAATAAACAATTTCGCAAAATCAGCCCAAAAATATGTTTATTTGTTGATATATTTGACTTTATTCGCAAAATTATTGTCTGGACGTTGCAGCCGTTTCCATCCGCCGCCATCTTTAGTCACGTGATCTCTCATGATAACTCTAGTTTCCATATATGGTAGCGGCGGCCATATTTGGAATGCTGACATACCGCGCGAAACAATGGCCGCCACAACATGTGTTCATTGTGACAAGCAATTTAAAACCAAAAAAGGCAAAGGTTTAGAAGAAAAAGCTTGAATTCAAAATTAAGTGTGATTGACCAAACAATAAAGGAAGTTATTGAAGCCGAATTTGACGTATTACTGACACCCGAACAGAAGCAAATGCGCTTACTATTTACTATTTCCGGTGGGTTCGTAGTAAAAGTAGTAGGATGACGTCATGTGTATGTCGCTATAGCCCCGCCCACTAAACACGTGATTAGGTCCAGATTTGAATGTTTCACATGCGGGGATATCCGAATGAATCGGGAAATGGAAACAATATGGAGAACACACAGAAAATATGATGAGGTCGTTTTTATAACCCGCGTTTAAAAGCACAACATCGCCATACCATGCTGTTTTGATATGCGCAGGTCAGAAAATAATGATTTATTGTACTTGTAGAGATAATTTCAGGACCGTTTGTATACTAGTTCGATCATAATCGTGTTCCAAAATGCCGCATCTCGAATCGCGTCGCAAACCAAGAAAGTTGCTAACGTATTTATAGAGCACCGCTTTCATACTGTAGCGAGAGCGGAAGTATGACTATTCATTCTAACGCACTGTGTTGACGGGATAAATGTATATTCCGTTGAATTTTCTTCAACCACTGTTGTGCCATATTCAATGTTGTGATCTAACTATATTGGTATTCGTTCATCTTCTTCGTGTAACTTGTTCTCTACCGTTGCTGATCTGATTCGTCCGAAGTCGGGTCCGTTACATCCTAGTCCGATATGTCCCTGGTCCGTCAAGTCACTGGTCCGTTACGGTCAGGTTCAGTTTTCATTATAATTACCTGACCCGCTGTGTCCAAAGTCTGCTCTGTTATATCCTAGTCCGCTATGTCCATGGTCCGTTATGTCGTAGTACGTTATGTCCATGGTCCGTGATGTCTTAGTGCGTTATGTCCCTGGTCCGTTATGTTAAGGTGCCGTTTTCGTTATAATTACCTGCCGTTTGGAGATGGTCTGTTTCTCGCGGAACACGGTCCACACGACACTCTCGAAGCAGCCGGGAGTGGTGAGTGATCCGTCGTACCGGTAGTACATCCAGGGCGCCCTCGGGAGGAACTCGCGGATAGACACGGCCGGTAACTCCGCCCGGAGCTTCGCATCTACAGGGGAGATAATTATAGCGTTGGGATTAGTAGAGCCGTGAAATTGAATTGTAGAAGTATCTACGTATATGTGGGGAATATAATTGAAGGGAACAATGAACGAAGGGAACTAACTCCGTGAGTTAGCCCCCTTATTCCAGTGACCCCTTAAATTTTAGAACGGGGGTTAATTGCAGAGCAGGGAAATAGAAGTGTAGAAATATCACGTGGTTTATTCCGTGCGTTCTTCCTGTGATGTTGTTATTGTCCGGATCATTGATGTTCAATAAAGTTGTTGACCATCTGTATAGAGAATATTAGGTTAGTGCCGTGAATGTGAAAAAATATCCGGCAACGCTCATGAATTTCTTTATTTCTCATCAGAAGTAATGTTGTGACCACTCATTTGAACCGTCTCGCCGAGACGGTTCAAATGAGTGGTCACAACATATACTTTGGTTCAGAAATAAGGAAAATAGATAGAGAATAGTAGGTTAGTGCCGTGAATGGGAAAAAATATCTGGCAAGGCTCAGGAAACGGGATGGGCGAGGCTCTGCCGAGCACATCCCGTTTCCGTGCCGCGCCAGATATTTTTTCCCATTCACGGCACTAACCTACTATTCTATTTATCCCGTCAACACCTACAAATGGCTGTAAAATGCAAAAAAGAGTATTGACTGGATATCAAAAATGTTTCACGGCACCGTGTTTCACGGCACATACGCACTGTGTTGATGGGATAATATATTTTATGTAGCAGCTTCTTTTATTATACTCCTGTATATGTATTGTGATTTTAATACAATTCGCCGGCTGATTTCAGCAATAAACATAATTGAATCAATGAAGAAAAGCCCAAGGAGTGTCACTTGATTCTGTCAGATTTGTGTTGACTATCGGATGCTGAATTTGGTACAAATAATCGATTGGCTTTGACCATAGAGTGAGATGTTGTTGCATTGCATTAAGTTCTTCACCCTTAACGAACGACCATATTAAAAGTCAATATGTGCAAACGCTGTAGAACCAGATGAGCCGGCTCGTAACGAGCCGTCTCATCAGGATCTACAGCGTTTGTTAGTATTGTTCAATTCTAAAATAAAATATGTTTCTTAGTAATGGAAATGACATTCCAATATAAGGTTTGACAATGTCCAGCCGTGGCACGAGGGAATTGTTTGAAACCCAATGCCGCAGGCCGCGGGTTCAAACAGTTCCCGAGAAATATACTTCAACATTAAGAATGGCAACTTGGTCTGGCTGCCTTTAATAATTTTATTCCATGGTGAAACAGCACGCTGTACGTTTGAACACGGCTGTGAGCGGTGTCAAACAACGGCAGTCATGTAAAAATTTGAATTTCTTATATTTAAGGGTGGGAAATGGCTCGAAGACCTTCCATACCCGGTCATGTAACAATGTTGAAGTAGGGTTAAGTAGTACATGGCCGAGTAATGCATCTCACGTCATTGAGCATTTAAGTTGGGTTTCGCATCACTGCACGTTTCTTGTTTCTTGAATATTATGTTTTTCCTCATGAGGTGGTATGTCTTTTTGACGCATCTATCTGTTTCTTTCACGTAGTACGCTATAGTATAAGTTAGCATCCTTTAATTAAATTGTCCATATGACTCCAATAGAGGGAGTGTAATTAATGAATGTATTGATCTATTGTCAGAGGTTCTACGTCGTTGCAACAAAACTGTCATACACACAAACGGGAATTTTAAAGAGAAATTTCTGTTCTTTCTTGAAATGAAAATGCTTAAATATGTATGGTGTCGTCGCCTTGTGGAATACATGGCAATAAGTGATGCTAAAAATACAAACAACGTATACGATTATAATTGTTTGTGTCTTCGTTAAGACACGTGCAGCGACTCATTAAGCACGATCGTGATGTATCCCAATATTATCTCGTCAATTAATGAGATGTCATTGTGCAATAACTGATATAGAACATAATACATTTCCCTTGTATGAGGATTATGCCTTATGGTCTATGACGCGTTTTACGAAACTAAGTTTGAAGATAGGCGATACATATACATGTATGAACCGTAAACATATCGAAAGTCTGTGAACTTTCAGAATGTCATCTGAAACTATAGTGTCACGATCATTGTTTCTATGCAACATATGTTCCGACATTTTAAAACAGTGGAAATTTTAATTAACTTTAATCTCATACATCTTCCATATACATGTAATAGTAGATTTCCCACCATGATAAAAAGCGCTTAGTTGGTTTGCAACCTATATAGTCACATGTGATCAGCCTGTGCATTCGGTTGAAAGCCACAATGAGACTAGCAAGATGTGTAGATCCGTATCCGTACGTGTCCCCACATCCGTGCAGGTGAACTATGGGATTGCACCCTGTTAACCCTACAATGACATTAACTGTTAACAGTCTGTTAAATGTCATTAACGATGATATATCCAGGTTCTGTTTACACGATACGCGAATGTATTTGTTATTTATATCGAATAAAACAATTTGCAGTCATTTGATTCCCTGATCAGATGTGCCTGGCCAACAACTTAATAGATCTTATTTTCTAGCGGCGTGTATTTGCACAAGTGTTCGTGATCTCAACTGTTCATTTCACACGAGCATGTAATTTATTATTTAATATAATTTACTAAATGTAGCAGAATTTAGATACAGGGCTTATTTATTAGGCAATAACTATGATTATTGCATACCCGTAGGTCTTTTATTAATCACAACTATTATAGTTTAAATATAGATATATATTAACCATTAGTATTAGCCCTTTCAACACTACCGTGCTCTATAACGGTGTTTGCAATCAGTGTAGATCCAGATGAGCCGGCTCGTGACGAGCCGTCTCATCAGGATCTGCACTGTTTACAAGTAATTCTCATATGTTTTAGAGGAAATAACATCCCCTTTTCAAAATGGACTAGTCTGAAAATCATTTTGTGACGATTGGATTGGTCGGAATATTAACAAATACAAGTTTATTCCAGTTATTTAGGGGTGAAAGGGTTACACTACACGTGGTTACAATTTGAACAATATACAGAAGACGGTTGCTGTATAAACCATTTCACCCCTAAGTAACTGGAATGTCATTTTCCAACCAATCCATTCGTCAGAGAATTATTTTCAGACCAATACATGTTCTTGTTCTCAAAAATATGAAAATCACTTGCAAAAAGTGCAGATCCTGATGAGACGGCTCGTCACGAGCCGGCTCATCTGGATCTACACTTTTCCACAATACCACTATACAGGTATGTGATGTTGACAGCGTTAATAACACAAGTGAGAGGGCATTGTGAGTTACCTGGGTCTCGTATGTTCATCATGATCTGTACGATGGGTTCTAGGGCGGGATTGTCATATTCGGACACCTGAAATCAAATAAGGATGGCTGCCAATTGATGTATGAATCTGTGGCTGTGACTGTAGGAAATGGGGATTATGGGTTTTACGACCGTGCCTAACATAGACACCGATGCTAACCTATCCTACAGTCTAAACACACATGCAAACGTCTGTCACGCAATATTTCATATTTTGTGACCAGTGTAGATCCCGATCAGACTGATCAGGATCTGCACTGTTCACCATTCGTCAATGAAACACCAGTCATGCTTCTAACAAGCAATATAGATGACTGGAGAAATTCGGCTTATGGGTTTTGTGACCAGTGTAGATCCAGTGTGCATCCGCACAGTCTGATCAGGATCTGCACTGTTCACCATTTCATTAATGAAACACCAGTGACCAGTGTAGATCCTGATCAAATAGCGCTCTCCTGTCGCCTGATAACGATATGTATTGCTTGTTAGAACGGAGCGTGTTTCAGCAGTGGAATGGCGAACAGTGTATATCCTAATCAGACTGTGTGGATACATTTCTCCAGTCACAGCCACATTTGTATATCTCTTGTTAGTTGAATATTTCGCAAGCTTCATTAGAACCAGCTTTCTGTTATTGCTGTTAACCATTATGTGTCATTCGGGTGTCATTGGTATAACTCGAAATAAAGTCATGTCCAATAAAACTTGGATCTACTTTCGAATTGTTTATGTCTCTTGATATTTTTGTCAGTTCTTTACCAAACTGTGTCAGTAGCTTCCACACAATGATTACACCCATCAAGTATCATTCCGGTGACATTGGCATACCATTTCGCAGTATAAGTAATGTCTAGTGAAACTTTGGTGTACGTCTGAATTTTGCATATCTCCTAATATGTATGTTCGGCGGATCTTTACTAAAATTCGTTAGTAGCTATCTCACATTGACAGCTAACTACCCTGCACCAGTTTGATGGCATTTACCTACTTTCTTCGACATGCATATCCCGCCCAGTAAAACATGGACCAACTGTACGTCAGAATTTTGCATATCTCCTGATATGTTAATCGGACCTTTGTAAAACTTCATCGTTAGCTTCCTTATAATTATGGATACCATCCATATGCCATTCGGTTGACATTGACCTACTTCTGAGAGACGCTCTCCAGCGTTGCCTCGTTGACTATATATTCGGAATCAGTGGGTTACACACATTGGTGTACCACGGTGTCTGTAAAATAGCCTGCTATCCGATTAGGTTCAGATTTCCTATCATGGGGTTGTGACAGGAGACCAGTCCGGCTCCAGGTTTGCTAGCAAATTACAGCAGCCCGATAACGATCAACATTGAAACCTCTCTAAACCCGACACCAGTACATCGCCTTATTGGTAATTTTGTGGGTTTATTTGTCATTTATCTCCGACGATAATGTATGTTCGTGATCGCAAATCATGGCATGTCGTGGAGTGGTCATATGCCTGATTTACAGTGCAATATCTGTAAACCGGACACCATGGGGACCTCCCAGGGTGTCTGGTTTACAGAGGCTCGCTCCACTGTATATTTTTGTGAGAAGCATGACAAGTGTTGCATTGACAAATGGCGACCAGTGCAGACCCTGATCAGACAGTCTGATCTGGGTCTACACTGGTCGCAAACGTCATAAGCCCCATTTCTCCAGACACAGTCACATTTAACAACGGCTCGATACAATCCAGACATTAAGTAGCATAAGCCAGTTTGGATCGCCGCCTGACATACGGGTCCTTATCGTCTCGCCTTGTTAACCAGCGTAGTCCCTGATCACCATGTGCATCATCGAGGACTGAATAAGACATACGATGTTCGCTATACGGCCTCCGAGTGTCGTTTTTATCACGTGGTAGTGATTTGATCAAATAAAATGTCTTTCCATTATAAACATTTATATTGAGGTAACATGGTTTTCTGTTTGTTCCCTCTCGCAGGTGCGCCCTGCACGATGTTAAGACAATTTGGATTAGAAACTAGCTTTTATTAATGTATAATGTCTAATGACTCTATATTTACAAAAATGAAAAATGATCTATATTTGTCACGACTTCTAAAGTCCATTTTGCCTGTCAGCATACTGTGCGTGATTATAATTTTCTAAATTACCAATCGCTACGCGATTAATCACCAGTCCGCCGGAACCTGTAATCAATCCAGCCTACGCGCATGCGTAATGAGCCACATATTGTCTGTCTGGGGACTATAAGTGTGTACGGAAATTACCGAGTGTTGGTTTGAACAAGGGGATCAGCCAAGCCCGTATTTAAATCACTCGTAGGTAGACGAGACAAAGGTAACTACTGTGTGACTGTAACTGGGGAAATGGGGCTTATGGCAGAGACGTCGGAACTGGGGCCCGTTTCACTAAACTTCGTACGACTAAAATGTTCGTAAATGCAAATTTAGGATCGTCTGGAAACCTCAATTGATAGATTTACATTCATTGAGCATAGGCTGCATTTGCAGCCTATGCTCAATAAATGTAAATCCAATAATTGCTTATTTTTTTATTTATCTTAATGTTTGTTTAGTACACTGTACTATCAAAGCCTCGGCGGGCGCGACATGCGGGCCGCGGCCGTCGCATTTCTCACCAAAAGTTTATGTTGTTACCACTCAGTTGAACCGTCTCGACGAGACGGTTCAACTGAGTGGTAACAACATATACTTTAAGTGTGTGGTGGGTGGGATCTCGACCTTCGCCGGACCAGTCTTATTACGCTTCCGGCGCCCCTAACGTATGGTCAGTGAAGTAGCCAGTGAAGAAACAACACAAAGGCTAACGTAGCGAACGGTCTAAAGTTATTTCCCTTTGCAAATCTAATTATAGATATCCGGTCCTTTGGTTTATTTTAATGTTTATTTCTTACTGAATGTTGCAAAACAATAATACTGCGAACAGGATAGACTCAGATCAAACTGCACATATGTTTGCAATAAAAGTAATAAGTGTTAAAATAATGAATCGGGCGAATAATGCTGCCCCGGATCAATTAGTACAGAGATGTAGGATGCCATGGATTGACACTAGTCGAAAACACTATAATGATTCATTACACCACAAATCTTGCGATATTCGCCCTTTTTACAAGCAATAAGACCCTAAAATATATAGTTTGGACCGGATTTCTGTAACTAAATCCAAAGAGAGGTAACAACTAGCTACGATCCCTCATAACTGCAAAAGTCTGTCACACAATATTTCATATTATCCTGTCAGCCACATATTGTCTGTCTGGGGACTATAATTCTGTACGGAAATTACCGAGTGTTGGTTTGAACAAGCGTATCGACCGAGTCCGTATTTAAATCAGAGGTAGACGGGCTATTTCAGACACAAAAATACATAACGTGTCTGTTGACGAGACAAAGGTAACTACTGTGTGACTGTAACTGGAGAAATGGGGCTTATGGCAGGGACGTCAGAACTGGGGCCCGTTTCACTAAACTTCGTACGACTAAAATGTTCGTAAGTGCAAATTTAGGATCGTCTGGGAACCTCAATTGATGGATTTACATTCATTGAGCATAGGCTGCATTTGCAGCCTATGCTCAATAAATGTAAATCCAATAATTGCTTACAAAAAAACATTGTTAATGTGAAATTAACAGACTATCATAATTTTGCACTTACGAACATTTTAGTCATAAGAAGCTTAGTGAAACGGCCCCCAGATCCCCAGATCCGGCGACTATCGGACCATTAATTTTGACAAACATATTATGTTTTATTGAAATATTTAGAATTCGTATATATATAATATATATATATATAATTATATATGTTTTTTATATGTACTGTGTTGTGCATATCGATAGAATGTCGTGTGTATCAGATGTTATGTCGTACCAAAGACATTGGACCTTTTTCATGCGTCTCCTTCATGCTCGTGTAGTTCTTGCGTCCTGATGGTCGTAGTCTGTCCTGATGGTCGTAGTCTGTCCTGATGGTCGTAGTCTGTCCAGGGATTTAGGTTGATCTGTAGTATGTCTCTGGTCTGTCTAATGTTGTAACTTCGTTGGGATTTTTTACAATTGTATATAAAGGCCAGGAATGTAAGTATTATTATTAATATTATATAAAAATGAACTATGCATTTCTCATACTGTTGACTTCAACAGGAATTTTCGGTTTTGTTTTTCGTGTCGGCTAGAACTCGTTTGATAATATTATATCAGCCGATGCACAAATCTCTAAATACGTTTTCTTCATGTTTTGTCGCGCCCGCTTGCGAACAGCGCATTATAGTCAGCACATTGGCATACTTCCATACGTCCGTACGTATGTGCGTGCGGTTAAACATTTTGGTTAAAGTTTTTTTCATTTATCTTAAAGTTTGTTTCGTACTATCAAAGCCTCGGCGGGCGCGACATGCCGGCCGCGGCCGTCGCATTTCTCACCAAAAGTTTATGTTGTTACCACTCAGTTGAACCGTCTCGACGAGACGGTTCAACTGAGTGGTAACAACATATACTTTAAGTGTGTGGTGGGTGGGATCTCGACCTTCGCCGGACCAGTCTTATGACGCTTCCGGCGCCCCTAACGTATGGTCAGTGAAGTAGCCAGTGAAGAAACAACACAAAGGCTAACGTAGCGAACGGTCTAAAGTTATTTCCCTTTGCAAATCTAATTATAGATATCCGGTCCGTTGATTTATTTTAATGTTTATTTCTTACTGAATGTTGAAAAACAATAATACTGCGAACAGGATAGACTCAGATCAAACTGCACATATGTTTGCAATAAAAGTAATAAGTGTGAAAATAATGAATCAGGCAAATGATGCTGCCCCGGATCAATTAGTGCAGAGATGTAGGATGCCATTGATTGACACTAGTCGAAAACACTATAATGATTCATTACACCACAAATCTTGCGATATTCGCCCTTTTTACAAGCAATAAGACCCTAAAATATACAGTTTGGACCGGATTTCTATAACTAAATTCAAAGAGAGGTAACTAGCTATGATCCCTCATAACTGCAAAAGTCTTGTCACACACTATTTCATATTATCCCGTCAACACAGTGCGTATGTGCTGTGAAACACGGTGCCGTGAAACATTTTTGATATCCAGTCAATACTATTTTTGCATTTTACTGCCATTTGTAGGTGTTGACGGGATAAATAGAATAGTAGGTTAGCGCCGTGAATCGGCAGAGCCTCGCCCATCCCGTTTCCTGAGCCTTGCCAGATATTTTTTCCCATTCACGGCACTAACCTACTATTCTCTATTTATCAGATGTATGTGACGTATATTATCCACCTTACTTACCTCAAAGAGGACTCCCAATACAGCCAGGCCCTGAGGTTCCGTGGCGGCGTCCGCAATGTACCTGAACCTGTCCGAATTCCAGTTGACAATGTGCATCTGAGGAATAAAATAAATAATATACATGTAGTTTATTCATGGTTTATTGCATATATGTATAATGGGATTGGGTTAATGGGCTAAACATGCATGTAACGGTAAAACATAACAATGTGTAATATTTTTAAATACACACAGTATGTTAGGCTGTGCGCTATGTCACACATATGTGATATAATATGTATATCGTACGCACGATGCGATAGAATATGTATATCGTACGCACGATGCGATAAAATATGTATATATATATATATAGTACGCACGATGCGATATAATATGTATATATATATATAGTACGCATTATGCGATATAATATGTATACATATATATAGTACGCACGATGCGAATATAAATATGTATATATATATATAGTACGCACTATGCATATAATATGTATATAATAATATATAGTACGCACTATGCGATATATATGTGTAAGATAATATATATATACGCACGATGCGATACTAATTATGTATATAATCTATAGTAGCACTATGGCGATAATATGTATATATATATTATATATAGTACGCACGATGCGATATAATATGTATATCGTACACACGACATATGTGCCTGTGACATGAGAAATCAGGCTTACTTGATTTGTAGCCAGTGTATCTCCGGATCAAACAGCACATTCGTGAGGCCTGATAATGATCTATATTGCTTGCTAGAAGCACGACGGGTGTTTCATTGATGGAATGTCGATTAGTGTAGATCCTGATCAGACTGGTCGCCAAATCCATAAGCCCCTTTTCTCCAGTCACAACCACATATGATATAGTATGTCGTACGCACGAGATACTATTCAATGGATACGAGAGAGTACGACATGCATACATACATGGGCGTATCAAGCATTTTGGGAACGTGGTGGGGGGTGTCTAGTTGCGAAGTTAACTCTTGCAATCTACTCCCGTACCGTCCGTAGCTAGCTACGGCGGTACGGGAGTAATTGCAAGAGTTACCGTTCGCTACTAGGGGGTTGTCCTATTTTCGAGCCCTTCGAAATGCACTTTCCTGTGTTTTACGGCATTTAAAATCGGACTCCAACTGGTGGTAAACTGTGATCTATGTAAACTCCGTAGCTGAACGATACGGTACGACGTCGTGCGTATGACATGCAGTGTCGCGATTACGCGATATTATGTCGTGCGTATCAGATGTTATGTCGTTCTGAAGACATTGGACGGTTTTCATATGTCTTCGTCATGTGCCTCTTTATCGTACAGTAGACCCTCTCTAAACCGGACACCATGTGGACCTCATTATGGTGTTTAATTTAGATGATTTTCACTGTACATTTATTTGTAATTCATTTCATTGTCGTGTCTGTTCATGATTGAAAATGACAATATAAATGTTCGTGGAATGCTTGATTTCAGTGGTACCTCCCTAAACCGGACACCCTGGGGACCTCCCAGGGTGTCCGGTTTAGAGAGGTACCACTGTAGTGGTCTGTCTAATGTTGGAGCCGCGTTTCCTTCAACAATTTTTAACATATGTACGACAAACTCGCGTTCAAGGGAGACAAGCAGTACATATCTCCTTAACAATTGTAGTGAAAGAGTTACCGTTCATAGATGAGATATCGCACATCTTCTGAGGTACAAAACCGCATGGCGTGTCTTATACAATACGTGTAGATGAAACATTATCAGGTAGTGAGTTTTGTATTGGTCGAATATATAACGACTGATGACAAATTATCGTATCCTGCTTTAGTTGAACACTCATATCCGGGTAGCTGCAAGTTTTCCGCTTTACATGTATATGCAATATGTTGCACTATATCACGACACCACAGTCAACGGTGTCAATTTGCGGAATAAAATTTCCATTTCGCGCACTAAATTATAGCAATAATCTGCAGGACGTTGACGTTCATACAATTCTACAATATGAGACAAAATAGTACCATAATCTCAACTAATAAAGTGTGTATTAGAAAAATTATTATATGACTCTCCACGAGGTAGAATGTAAACAAAGTACGCTTCAAACGCAAATTTGTAGAAACTACTCCGCCATAACGTTTATGTAATGTAATGTATTGTAGTGTAGTGTAATTAGAGTTATGTACTCAGAACTTATGTCCGGGTCGCAACGGATTCAAAACTACTTTCGCTGGCGTTGCATTGGTCGAACGACGTCACGTGACGTTACAGAATGACTTCCATACAATGACGCTCGGCTCGGAAACGGTAGAAATTCCTCGGCAAGCCTCGGAATTCCTACGCGTTTCCTAGGCTTGTCTGATAAACTTGATATCACAAGACACTAGCCTGATATTCACTAAACCGTATTTTCTGTCTGTAACGTTACATTCAGAAAATTCTGGTTTGGTATTCACCGCAAAAAAAATGCCCATTAAAAAATCCCATTATATATAGTAAACGTAATGTACAGTACGAGACCAGGGAGTAATCATTTATTTTTCCTGAAATTCATTACTTCATATAGAACTAACAAATGCATATATTTCAAGATTAAAAGTATGCAGAATTATTATACTGAATTTATTACATTATCAGTGATAATGTAATAAATTCAGTATAATAAAAATTAATAAATTTATCATAAAATTGAAAATTTCTCCCTCAAAGTATACTTTGCAATGTTGATGAAATAGGCTACAGATAGGTGGGGTAATGGAATATTTAATGGGCATTTGTTGTGTGTCACGGGTCCGAGTCTGACACCTGTTATTCGTTACTGGTTGACAATGTATACGGTCGAAGAGCCTCTAGTTAACTAATACAGATACAACACTTGCTGCTCCCTGTACACGTGTACCTCTAATGGGGCTGGTTCCCCGTTGACGGTGTGCTCGGAACCATGGTGGTTTTTGTCTCCCCAGTGGAAGTGGAACTGGGCGGTGCGGTAGATGTTGGGCAGCCCGCCGTTACTCACGTAGAACTGGCCCTCTGTGTCCACTTGCACTGCACATGGGGAGTAATGTAACGTATTGTACTTCAAAATGTAGGTAACGTAAATATATATATTTTATTACTAATGCATACCTTTAACAATATGTATATATTGTATGCGAACTGCATACAGCATAATAATCTGTTACAGATATTGTTGTAAGTGCATTATCATACTGTACATGTAGGTATTATCTGTAACAGATTGATCGTGTACATCTAATGCAAAATATAGGTAACAATGTACGGATACTGCAAACTGTAGGCAGCATAGTACATGTATAGGGGGAAATAGTAGGCAGTGTAGTGTATAATTCAACGTGTGGCTAACACAAATCCATATACCATCCGTATTGTACGATATGTACGGAAGCCCATTAGGGGCCACTTCACTTCTTTTTATCTTTTCTTGAATTTTCGAGATTTTTTCTTGAATTTTCAAGATGTTTTCTTGAAAATTCAAGAAAAGATAGATCTTGAAAATTCAAGAAAACATCTTGAAAATTCAAGAAAAGACTTGAAAATTCAAGAAAACATCTTGTTTTCAAGTTGTTTTCTTGAATTTTCAAGTTCTTTTCTTGAATTTTCAAGATATTTTCTTGAAAATTCAAGAAAAGATCTTGAAAATTCATGAAAAGAACTTGAAAATTCAAGAAAACATCTTGAATAAATGGAATTTAAAACAAAAGTGAAGTGGCCCTAATGGGCTTCCGTAAGCATGGATGTAATCACAAATATCATACCCGCATGTCCGTTATTGTGTAAATAAAACTTCGAGCCGGGCTGCGGTGGATCATAGAAAATGGCGAAATCCTTCAGCTGAGGGTCGTAGATCGTGTCCTTCGGGACGATATCGATCGGGGACTGGTAGCGCCCCGAACACGCCTGCGGGAACAGGTTCCGCCAGTGTATCGGCCCTGAAATCAGAGATATTCAAAATTGCCGCCCTCACGGATACATTTTAGGCAATATCGCTGGAACCCAGGGGGCCGTTTCACTAAACTTCGTACGACTAAAATGTTCGTAAGTGTAAAATTATGATAGTCTCTAAATCTCACATTAACAATTTGTTCTTGTAAACAATTATTGGATTTACATTTATAGAGCATAGGCTGCAGCCTATGCTCAATAAATGTAAATCCATCAATTGAAATTTACAGACTATTCTAAATCTGCATTTACAAACATGTTAGTCGTACGAAGTTTAGTGCAACGGCCCCCAGCTTCGCTATGTGTCAGTATTGGGGTGACTATTGTTGTGACTGTATTGTAACAAATATGACAGTTCTAGACCCACTTATCATATTTAGGGGGTTCGATGCATGTTACCTACACAATATAGATTAATTTGTATTGTACCAGATTCATTTGTTTTGTACCAGTTTGCCGACCAAATGTGCTTCTAAAACTCGAAAATGTGGCCTGTCGACGCACTTAGGGCCCCTGTTTGAGAAACTGTTACAAAAACTTCCAATAAATAAACAGACAGACGGACGGATGTACAATCAGTAGCAAGGGTAATTCTATTAATGTGGAAGGATGTATCGTTACTAAGTAATGCGTATGTGCAATATGAAGATATTAGCTAAGGCAAAGAGAAATTATAGGTGATTTGAGAAACTCTTACAAAAACTTTCAAAAACATAAACAGACAGACGGACGGACGTACGATCAGTAGCGAGGGTAATTGAATGATTCTGGAATGATATATAGTTACTTAGTAATGCATGTGTGCAATATGAGGATTCTCGGCGAGGCCCTAATTACAGGCATATGGTGAAGTTTTGTCAGGATGAACACCAATTATCTTTGACACCACACTTGCCAACAGAAAACATTTTGTCAATTTGCAATTGTAGTTCGTACAGGTAGGCCGTGTATACCATTCAGTTACATAAATAACTAAATAAATATACAATGTATATAACTGTCGTCACCAAACAATACCATATGTCGACTCTTGGAACGTGATATGATCAGGATATACACCGATCGCAAACGCCATACATTATTTAGATCCAATTACACTGCGCAGTATGCCGGTTTGGAGCGCCATCCGAACATTACATACATGTAGCAGTGCGAGACACTGTGTGCCTGTTTGCATGTCAGCAAATAAGACCAAAGAGCCTCCAAGGTCTAACCAAAAAAAACTTCAGTTATTGTGTTCAGTGTTGAACAACGAATGGAGGGAAATAAGGTAAATTGTAAACACACTCTCACAGCTCCAGATAAGTAATTGAGTATTTTCACTCCATCATATCTGAAGCAATTGCGTATTTCAATATTTGAATTGGGTAAAATAAAATCACACTACTGTTTACACATCAACAGAGAGCAATTAGTTTGCTTCGAAATGAAAACATGTCTTGGCATTTCATTAGAATTGTCTCCTTGGAGACATTTCAAATGAAATACCAAGATGTGTTTTCATGGAATATAAGAAAAATATGATATATTTTTGGTCTGTTTATTGTTTTCTGTAGCATGATAAAGTTACCACAAATTTGTTATTGCTTTTTGATACTCGCTACTTCTGATTTCAATTTTTTTTTTTGGGGTATTTATGCAAATACGCAGCTTATCTGGAGCTCTGCTCACTCTTTTTGACATATAATTACTTTATCTTCCCAAAAATGAGCATTGAGTGTTTCTCCACCCACTATCTACCCAGCAAAATACTGCCCCTTCCTAGATGCGAACAGAAACTCTTGCAATCTACTCCCGTACCGTCCTGCCTACGGACGGTACGGGAGTAGATTGCAAGAGTTTCTGTTCGCAACTAGCCCCGTCCCTGCCCTCCCAGCGCGTATGTCATTGTAAATGGCGTTTTGTCACTGCACACATTTCATAAAGTCGCGTGTCTGTAGGTAAAGACACACCTTTACTTTATTAATAAGATTAATTAATTTTCATTACCTCGACAACCGCCGTGTAATTACATTGTTATAAGTGACCCGATGTTGCAAAATGTGGTTTATTAAATCGGTTTCTGACCAATGTAGATCCATATCCGCCTGTGCCATTACAATTTAGTCGAGAAGATGAACTCCTAATGGACCTAATGAATTGAACGGGTCAGTGGAAGAAGGGGGCTAACTCCATGAGGGAGTTAGCCCCCTTATTCCACTGACCCCTTCAAGTATCATATCAGTAATATAGAGAATAGTAGAATGGTATATTTTGATATCACGTTTACAAAGTAATGCTAGGAAACGCGTAGGAATTCATTCCGTTTCCTAACCGAGCCTGGTGCATTAGATCTATTTATCAGGTCACATTGTTTACTACGAAATGAGTACGTACCTACCCGTATTATGTTTGTTTGTTTGTTTGTGTATTGGTGTTTAACGGCCTATCAACAGCTAAGGTCGTGTAAGGCCGGGCAAACGGTTTCGATCCCGTTTTAACCTGCTGCATCGGGGGTGGGGGGGGAGACTAAAATCAGGACGGATAATTAACATCGAGAAAAAATATATTTAGCCCTGAAATTAGAATAACCTGACATGGTACCAGGTCGATAGCACACCAAGTCACTTGGCACCTTCCCTTAAAATAGGATTACGAATAAACGTAATACTCACATAAGGGATATAACCGGATTCAACTGTCACATACAAAATGCCAAAGACGTATACATGTGAGGGCCAAGCCAGGGGGCCGTTTCACTAAACTTCGTACGACTAAAATGTTCGTAAGTGCAAACTTATGATAGTCTGTAAATTTCACATTAACAATGTTTTCTTCGTACGACTAAAATATTCTTAAATGCAAACTTATGATAGTCTGTAAATTTCACATTAACAATGTTTGCTTGTAAACAATTATTTGATTTACATTTATTGAGCATAGGCTTTCACTAAACTTCGTACGACTAAAATGTTCGTAAGTGCAAACTTATGATAGTCTGTAAATTTCACATTAACAATGTTTTCTTGTACACAATTATTGTAAATCAATACATGTAAATCCATCAATTGATATTTCCAGACGATCCTAAATTTGCACTTACGAACATTTTAGTCGTACGAAGTTTAGTGAAACGGGCCCCCGGTATTTTGTCTCGCTTCTACTTCTCGCTTCTGTAACTTTCAATTAATGGGTTTACATTTATTGAGCATAGGCTGCATATTCAGCCTATGCTCAATAAATGTAAATCCAACAATTGTTTACAAGAAAACATTGTTAGTGTGAAATTTACAGACTATCATAATTTTGCACTTACGAACATTTTAGTCGTAGGAAGTTAGTGAAACGGCCCCCAGGTCTCCAGTCGGGATTCCGGTATGGATGAACCCCGACCGTTAAATGACACAGCACATGCTCGCACCTGCCACCCACTCCCGTAGTATGAGGTATGCGTTGAAAAGAATACGAACTAGCTTACGTTACGTCATTATACTGACGTCATTCTGTAACGTTCCGTGAAATAAGTTATGGCTGCAACTGGGGGAAAATGAGGGCGTATGGTCACACTGATCACAACTTCATTAACCCTTTCACCCCTAAGTAACTGGAATGGATTTTGAAAAGGGGGTGTTTTTGTTCTCAAAAATATGAAATTACTTGCTAAAAGTGCAGATCCTTATGAGACGGCTCATCTCATCGCCACGAGCCTGCTCATCTGGAGCTACACTTTTTACCAATACCACGATACAGGACTGTGGTGTTGAAAGGGTTAATTACTTGTTTTCCGCCGCGATTTCACAATAGTTTAAAGGTGCCAGTGTCTTAAGTTTATTAATTCATTTTCTGTTCCGGTTTACCATATACCCGCCATAAGTATGGATTCGTTGCTAAGGTATAGCTTGATAACGATATAGAACGCTTGGTAGACGCATGGTGAAATTGCGAACAGTGCAGATTCTGATCAGACTGTGCGGATGCACAGGCTGATCTGGATCTACATTGGTCACAAAACATACATTGGTCACAAAAAACATAAGTCCAATTTCTCCAGTCACAGCCACACATATTAATAGATTCTTTACGACGAAACTAGATTATTATGTACATAATTATTGCAATATAATGATAATTTACTTAATGAAACTTTATATAGGAAGTACGGATCATGGCCTATCGTGAATATTTCAACATCACCATGAGCCAGGCGTTTTCATAAATGTGGCTGTGACTGGAGAAATGGGGCGTATGAGTTTTGCGACCAGTGTAGATCCAGATCAGCCTGTGCATCCGCACAGTCTGATCAGGATCTGCACTGTTCGCCATTCCATCAACGAACCACCAGTCACGCTTCTAACAAGCACTAATTTATAGATCAATATCAGGCTAAAGGAGTGTGCTATTTGATCAGGAGCTACACTGGTCACAAATCCCATAAGCCCCATTTCTCGAGTCACACCCACATTTCACCCGTATATATGTGGCCGTGACTGGAGAAATGGGGCTTACTGGTTTTGAGACCAGTGTAGATCCAGATCAGACTGTGCATCGCACAGTCTGATCAGGATCTTCACTGTTCGCCATCCAATCAATGAAATACCCGTTATGATCAAGCCACAGGAGTGTGCTATTTGATCAGGAGCTACACTGGTCACAAATCCCATAAGCCCCATTTCTTCAGTCACAGCCACAAATGAGCCCGGTATGGTATTACCTTTTGTATTCATCGCCGATTTTCGCTATTAATATTCATTTTGAAAATAATGTCACATTTTCCGCAAATTACGTCGAACGTTAACACAAAAGTCACAGCTCCTTTGTGATTGAATTGTATAGATAGCGAATATAGTGTATACCATGATGAGTTTGAGCGCGTTAGCTGGCTGATCAAGAGCTACACTGGTTTCAAAGGGCCATATGATTTCTTTTGTCGGATATAGTCACTATCGTGTAAAATATAAATGTATGCATGAAAATCATGCTTCCGTATGAACTATTCATGTTATCAAACGCCACCTTGTGTTTCTATTCTTGTATTTTGCTAATTCGCCATGTTCGAAAAAAAATCACCATGATCTGACAAAACCGGGCTCATTGTCTTTGCGATCAGTGTAGGCCCAGACCAGACTGCGCATATGCGCAGGCTGGTCTGGGCCTACACTGTTTGCAAACCCACTCATCCGCTTTTATCATGGCGTGTTGATACTATTCTCTATTCAAAGAAACATCCACTGTAAAACCTATGGTGAACAATATGAATTATATTATGTCCGAGTGTGCCGACTGACCAAGATCTGCATTGGTCAGAAATAAAACAAGCCCGTTTTTTTGTCAGATTATAGCCTTTTTGTAAAACAAAATTCTTACCCGTCCAATGTATAACGTCCATAATTATAAACAATAAGAGAACCCCTAACGACGCACATATAGCTAGTACATCCAAAACCTTCAACATGTTTCTCTCAATTTGAATACGCACTTAAACACCATTGATGAAATGAACATCACCGATAGTTCAAAAATCGTGATTGATAGGTGACAAATTACGAATACGTGCGTATAAGAGATACTTTGTTTAGAAAAGTGTTCGGGGCTATTAAAACGTCGACATATCGATAGATGGATTGACAGTATATATAGAATAGTAGGTTCGTGCCGTGAATGGGAAAAAATATCTCGCAAGGCTTAGGAAACGGGATGGGCGAGGCTGTGCCGAGCACATCCCGTTTCCGTGCCGCGCCAGATATTTTCCCATTCACGGCACTAACATACTATTCTATTTATCCCGTCAACACCTACAAATAGCTTTAAAATGCAAAATAATAAACCCAGCCGCATGCTCAATATCGGATAATCGACTATGACAACGCCACATATTCATAAGCAGTGATTAGGTCGTATTGACAGGATATCAAAAATGTTTTACGGCACCGTGTTTCACGGCAGAAACGCAGTGTTGACGGGATAAAAGCACGATACGTACATGTATGATTTTTGTTAATATAGCTCAAAAATGGCAAACAGAGACAATATTGTAGTTTTCTTAGAATTGTGTATTCTTCTTTCAAAAATGTCAAAGATCAGATTATACAAATAGAATTGATGAAGCGTTCGAAACGTAATTTGATCTATTACATTGAATGATAGAATGAAAAAAATGTTCGGAAATTTGAAGAAAATGACATAATGTATTAGAGGCGCCAAAACTGGGCGAGAGATGCAGTGACGTTTTTCTTTTCGCCAAGTGTCGACGGCATTCTCTAAACTTGTATCGAATGGTATTAATGCATACATACATACGTTTCCCCTTTATATGTCGTCTTTTAGCGGTTTTTTACCTAATTGGCAATGATACATGCCAATTGTCTTTCAAATAAAAACCTGTCAGTATTGACGGATATTGACACCATCTTTGTGCGCAACAGGAGATAAAATACAAGTATACCTTTTCAAACCAGAATAGACTATGCATTACCTTCTTACCATTTTATCAGCATTTACAGTGTTTGTTGCATGCCTGGGGGCCGTTTCACTAAACTTGGTACAACTAAAAAGCAAAATTATGAAACTCTGTAAAGTTCACATGGATAAAGTTTTCTTGTAAACAATTATTGGATTTACATTTATTGAGCATAGGCTGCGTGCAGCCTATGCTCAATAAATGTAAATCCACAAATTGAAATTTCCAGACGATCATAAATTTTCACTTACGAACATTTTAGTCGTACGAAGTTTAGTGAAACGGCCCCCAGGCATGCAACAAACACTGTAAATGCTGACAAAATGGTAAGTGTTCAAGTAAAGTCGTTGCATGAAGGTAATGCATAGTCTATTCTGGTTTGAAAAGGTATACTTGTCCCTGTTGGTTTACAGACATACGCTGTACTATTGTGTAGCGTAGACGCTGATCCTGAGCATTTTGACAGAAATAAAACACCTCTTGGCAAATCTGTGTTTACATTGCATGTTTACGACATAGCTTACGGCTGTTTTAACATACAACAATGATCACGCGAATATCCCAATATTTACACGGCTTTAAATCGATCTTTTTGACATTTGTATAGACATTGAAACACCGATTGGATGTGTATTTACTTCCATGCCCCCTCTAAATTGTGCCGATCTTAGATTGTTTACGTTGAAAGATCTGAATAGTTTGTGTCGCGCCCGCTTGCGGACAGCGCGATATAGTCGGCACATTGGCGTACGTAGGGTTAGAGTTTTTTTTGGTTGAAGTTTTACTTACGGTGAGAAATGTGAAAAATTGTAGAAAACATAAATTATTTATATTGTAGGAAAGTTGACGATCATGTGTGTCTAAGTGTTTACAACTTAGAATACACGCCCCCTCTAGAACTGAATCATAGATCGCCCCTCACTTGTATTATTGTGCATTTGTTCTAATGAAATATATCTAAAATATGCATCTGTGACAAACACGACGTATGTTATTAATCTAGTTAGCTATACGGCCATGTCTACACATATACGTTTCTAAAAATAGATCCTTCGTCTAGATGACCAGAATCTGTAGCATAGTTCACCAACATTGCAAAGTATACTTATCTAGCAAAGTATACTTATCTAGCAAAGTATACTTTGAGGGAGAAATTTCCAATTTAAGGATACATTTATCAATTTGTGTTATACTGAATTTATCACATTATCACAGCCATTTTGGCTGTGATAATGTAATAAATTCAGTATAATAATTCTGCATACTTTTAATCATCAACTATATGCAGTAGTTAGTTCTATATGACATAATGCATTTCGGGAAACAGAAATGATTACCCACTCAAAATATACTTTGCTAGATAAGTATACTTTGCAATTTTGATGAAATCGGCTCCTGCACTGATCCGAAATTAATTGTATCTGAATTTGCCTTTTTCGTTTTGCTGGTGCCCATATTATGGCCATGTTGATTATAAGATATCGCCACTTACCTTGGTCGCCTACGTAACCCCATTTGGAAGCATCTGAAAATATACAGGAAATATATAGTAGTAGTAGTATAATTTATTATAGTGACACATGTGAACAAGCATACATACACGAATATGTACATACATTTTGTTCGCTTAAGGCATATTGGTATGATATGTTGCTCAGCACCCAGCCATATGAATGGTTTACGAGTCACTTCTTTCATTATAATGAGTAATGAAAATCGGTAATATGACGGTAATTAACCCATTTCATATCGTATACACAGTATTAGGACACTTTCCAATGTGTAACTACACATGTCTGCACATGTCTATATACATGTACAGTTGAGACTCTCTATACCGGACACCCTGTAGCCGATTTCACCAACATTGCAAGGTATACTTATCTAGCAAAGTATACTTTGAGGGAGAAATTTTCAATATTAGGATACATTTATTATTTTGTATTATACTGAATTTATTACATTATCACAGCCATTTTGGCTGTGATAATGTAATAAATTCAGTATAATACTTTTAATCATCAAATATATGCAGTTGTTAGTTCTATATGAAATAATGCATTGTGGGAAAAATAAATGATTACTCCCTCAAAGTATACTTTGGTAGAAAAGTATACTTTGCAATGTTGGTGAAATAGGCTACTGGAGTCCCCGTTGTGTTCAATTTGGACAGGTTTCACTGTTATCTATTTCATTGTTGTGTCTGTTCACGATTGAAAATGTCAGAAACTGTCACGGGGTGCTTAATGACAGTGGAACATCTCTAAACAGAACACCCTGGCGATCCCGTTGTGTTCAATTTAGACGGGTTTCACTGTTATTTATTACATTGTTGTGTCTGTTCAGGATTGAAAATGACCAATACTGCCATGGAGTGCTTAATGACAGTGGAACATCTCTAAACCGGACACCCTGGCGACCCGTTGTGTTAAATTTAGACAGATTTCACTGTAATCTATTTCATTGTCGTGTCTGTTCACGATTGCAAATTACCAAAACTGCCACGGTGTGCCGAACGACAGTGGAGCCTCCCAGGGTGTCCGGTTTAGAGAGGCTCCACTGTAGAAGACTTGCATTGTATGTACAGATTGCAGTTTTACAACTCATGTGTAATATTGACGAATGTGTCGGAAGTTGGCATCAAGCCGGGTGGTCGATTGTGTTACACAAATAACCGTTTATGGTTTTGCAGATTGAATATCCGATTGAAAAATAGATCTGGCGTCTTTATCAGTGTTTTCTTTGCATGCGATCTAACGTAACGCTTGTGTTCATATAATAAATTACCGTCTATATTTGTATTTGTGCATGCCCTTGGTACGCATACACTTTGCTATTGTAACGATTAAGGATCCGTGGGACCCCGGATCATACTATTTCCGTTGTCCTGGTTTTTCTATGTATTGTTAGTTATCTTACATATGTTCTGCTTCGCATTTTCCTTTCTTTGACAAACGTCAGAAGAGGTGAAACTGGCTGATAGCTAGCACACACAAATATGGCCGACTTGGCCACTCCATGTGCCGTATAGGATACCGCAACGAGGCACATATATGTTATACGTACATATATTCCATCACATTTACGAAGCAATTGCCGTTGAATCAAAGGATGAGTAGGTATAGCACAAGTCCTTAATACATATACCATATATATATATTTAAATTAATATGGCGATGCATAACGAGCCATTAAATAACAGAATAAAATTACAGTAAAAAAGTCTGTGATATATTATCATTTTCATTGATATATATATATATATTATCATTTTCATTGGTATTTTGTATAAACTGATTTTGTTTGTACACGAAGTAGTCCTCGTAGACTGGTAACGTTAGATGTCGCAGCCATTGACTCATCCTTAATGCATAATAAATCGTGCATACACTACCGTCTGCGCTAATCTTGCCAAGAATTGTCATGGTTTTTTTTAATTTCAAAATACATGTACTTGAAGGTTGTGCTTGAAATCAAACAGCTTGATTGGCTGAGTCTGAGCTGTTTTACAGCTCAGGCTCAGCCAATCAAACTGCTTGATTGCGAGTTGAGATTCACAATAGGTGTTCAGAAACGTCGATGTGTTTGCCAGATTAACGCAGGCGAGTGTGTATGTGCATGTATTACATGGTCGCAGGGTTTATGAGTGTATGGTAATTTAAAGAGACAGTGAAATAACCCTCTTTTCCCCAATTACTTCTTCAATTTGTTACAGATGATACTAAGCCATTTGAATGATCCGAAATACTAGCTAATTGCTGAATCAGCAAGATAATATGTTTTATTTCAGCGAATTTACAGTGATTTGATGTACTTTATTCAACACTTAGCGCCCGGTTCGCTTTTCTGTACTTTTCGTATGCGTTATCTTTCTTTGTGTCACCGTAACTTTTTGCACCTTGTCACCCTACTTTAGCCACGCCTCCTCGTAATACAATTGTACAAGTAAAGGGATACAACCTATGGTGGCCCTTTATCGATAGCTCCGTCTTTCCGTCGCGTAGAAACGAAGGAACGAAATTTAAGGTCCGTATTGTTGTATCTACGAACGTTAATTTTAGGCTCTTCGTTCCTACGCCGTGTATATATGAACATTAAAGAACCTGAGTTTTCGTAGGAACGAAATTTAATGTATCCGTAGAAACGAAGGTTAAGGCGAGTCTCAACACTGGTATAGTTCATTCGTGTTTGTTCTGTCGTTTTTACGCCGCATAGAGAGAAGGGTTAAGTACCTTAAAGTTCGTTCAATAAATTCTACGCCGTGTTTAGACGAAACATAACGTACTTGATTTCAATGTCTACTCGGCGAAGAAAGGGTTTTAATCCGCGGCGTATACGAAGGAACAAACATGAATGAATTAGGGTTGTAGTTTGTCTTAATATTCGTGCATACGCGGCGAAGGAACGAATATGCGAACTTTCTCTAGCATGAATGTTAATACTTTCAACCATATAGACCATAAAGCCTACATGTGTAAACATTGTAGATCCAGATGATACGGTTCATCAGGATCTGGGTCCCGTTTCACTAAACTTCGTAATACTAAAATGTTCGTTAGTGCAAAATTATGGTAGTCTGTAAATTTCACAATAACAATATGCAGCCTATGCTCAATACATGTAAATCCATCAATTGAAATTTCCAGACGATTCCAAATTTGCACTTACGAACATTTTAGTCGTACGAAGCTTAGTGAAACGGGCCCCTGCAGTATTGTTCAATCCTTAACAACCCACCGTTTCTCTTTAGGTATTAGGCATTTGAATGATAAGTGCGTCATAATGAAGTATGTGATTTACGAATACGAGATACATGACTATTGCCCTGGGGCCCGTTTCACAAAACTTCGTACGGCTAAAATGTTCGTAAGTGCAAATTTGGAATCCTCTGGAAATTTCAATTGATGGATTTACATTCATTGAGCATAGGCTGCTTATGCAGCCTATGCTCAATAAATGTAAATCGAATAATTGTTTACAAGAAAATATTATTAATGTGAAATTTACAGACTATCATAGGTTTGCACTTACGAACATTTTAGTGATAAGAAGTTTAGTGAAACGGCCCCCTGTTACATCGAGAATAGTAGGTTAGTGTCGTGAATGGGAAAAAATATCTGGCAAGGCTTAGGAAACGGGATGGGCGAGGTTACACAGCCATTACTGGATTCTCAGAACAATTAACAACAGGTCAACACTCTTCAGAAATCAGGCGTTGTATATAAGTGTGATGTAAACAACACATACGACGTTGTTGTTTAACAGCAATCTTTAGAAGATATTGCATCAACTTGTATGTATGTATATGTCATATTATTTGTGTTATGTGTCGAAGGCGACAAAAGACCAATGATGTTTGAATCGAACGATGATCAGTGGCCTCACCGGACCTTAACCCTTATACCGATATCTTATTTTTTGTCGTCTGCTGTTTATTTTCTATTTTCCATTGTTATCATCAAAAACATGCTTTGACAGCACTTTATAATAATGTACATGCTTTGACAGCAGTTTCGAATCATTTCCATTGGAAATGATTCTGATGTGCTGTCAAACCATGTTTTTATTGAGAAATAAGGCAAGATATAAAAGCAACAGCAGACGACAATTGTTGTGAGTAGCGGTCTAAGGGTTAATGGAATAGTCCAGAAATTACAATGGAGAAGTCAATTTTGGATATTTAGGGGTGAAATGGTTAACCCTTTCAATACCACAGACCTCTATAGAGACAATGTTTGCAAACAGTGCAGATCCAGATGAGCCGGCTCGTAACGAGCCGTCTCATCAGGATCTCGACTGTTTGTTAATAATTTTAAACGTCGTACAGATTACCCTTTTAGAAGAATGGGATAATTTGAATGAACAAAATTAATGAAATAGCGTGAAACATTGGCATGGAACATCCTATTAAGTTACTTGGTGTTGAAAGGGTTAATACTGTTAACCCTTTGAACCCGAAAGCCCGCTATATGCAAACAGTGCAGATCCAGATGAGCCGGCTCGTAACGAGCCGTCTCATCAGTATCTGCACTGTTTGAAAGTAATTTTCATATTTTTGAGAACAAAAAATATCCCCTTTTTATAAATGGAATAGTCTGAAAATTACCATGGAAAGGCCAATTTTGGATATTTAAGGGTGAAAGGGTTAACGCCATGACACCGGCATATCTGTGCTTTGTCACATCAAGATTGCCCCCAGAAATTGATTGGCATATGTCTAACAATGGAATCGTTATCACTAAGCTAATCCATCGATGGCAGACTAGATAAATTAAACAAAAACTGTAACATGTTTGACTTACAAACAAGGTGAACATTAGTCCCCAGTGACCTTGACCCTCGGCGGTCGGACGTGGGTCTTATGCAAAAAAAACAAAGCACCATCCCTAGACACACAGTGTGGCCAAATATTATCAAAATCTGTGTAGCGTGCAAAAAAATGAAAGGTATTACTAACGCATGTACGTACATGGACTAACGCTATACCCCCTCTTGACTATCGGCGAGGCGATAATAATGTGGATAGAAGCGGCCGAAAATACGGTATTCACGACATACAATACCCACCATCGTATGTAATACGGAATTGCCTTTGCAGGGATTCGTTGGGGAAAATAAAAAAATTGCCACTTCAAAAAAAAAAATTGTTTCTTTTTATCGCCAATTGCGAAAATGGCGATCGCCAGCGGAATCCCTGCCTTTGTTCGTGCGTCCTCAATGATACAATATACACTTTGTATTCATCTGTTCATATACCGTCCTAGTATAATTAATTCAGGCGGACGTCAATAGAACAAATATTATAGCCACGTCTCACCACCGTGACCTCTACAGGGAAACAATGTAACGTCCGAATGTGCAATACTTAGGGGACCTTACCTCGGTGATGATTTAATATAATATAATGTTCGAGGGAACTGTTTGAACCCCAAGGCCGCAGGCCGCGGGTTCAAACAGTTCCCGAGTGCCACATCAAACGTTTACCCACGGTTGGACATTGTCGAACGTTATTGTTACATTTCCGTCGGAAATATCGTGTAATATGAGCATATATACGGTACTTTCGGTACTTTGATACTCTAATCCATTCAAACAACTGATTTACACATACATATACCGGGGCCGCTGTACACGTAGCGTGATGCAGCTGCATCAATTTCAAAATTTCAGCGCGACCGTTGTGATCTGTAGCCGATTTCATCAAAATTGCAAAGCATACTTATCTAGCAAAGTATACTTTGAGGGAGTAATCATTGATTTTTCCGAAATGCATTATTTCATATAGAACTAATGATTGCACATATTTGATGATTAAAACTATGCAGAATTATTATACTGAATGTATTACATTATCACAGCCAAAATGGCTGTGATAATGTAATAAATTCAGCATAATACAAATTAATACATTTATCTTAAAATTGAAAATTTCTCCCTCAAAGTATACTTTGCTAGGAAAGTATACTTTGCAATGTTGGTGAAATAGGCTACAGGTCTGGTGAAGTAATGGCGCATTCTAGTAACGTCATGAGACACACGCATCACGTAGGTTTTTGGCTTGGCCCCGGAATGGGCATTGTCTACTGTCATGGTCAAACAGCACGCGCTGTACATTTGAACACGACTGAACGCGGTGTCAAACAACGAGTCATGTAACACTATGTATTGCCAAATTGCATGATATGTCCGATGGAAATGTAATAATAACGTTCGAAACGTTTGCCGTGGCACTCGGGAACTGTTTGAACCCGTGGCCTACGGCCTTGGGGTTCAAACAGTTCCCTCGTGCCACGGCAAACGTTTACTCACGGCTGGACATGATCGAACCTTATATTTCGCGAGTTTATCGATTACATCATCAGAAACGAAGCTATGCCGAGTGTATTATGAAATTAGCCAACGAGTGTAATAAACAGAGTGTAGTTGTGGCCAGTTGTGTGCACTGTTGCATGCGAAATGGGAGTGTTACAGGGTTACTGTCCGCAACTAACATTCGTGATGATTTAATATGATAGTATAACAACCAACAATGGGGGCCTCCCAGGGTGTCCAGTTTGGTAGCATTGCATTTGCACACGTACTCAACCAGCATACTTGTACATAGTAAGTATTTAAATGGAACGAGCAACCCGTTTGGGGTCTTATGTATTTGGAGGTATGGTCTACGACAAACTAAAACGCTGCAACCTATTCCGTGACGACCTAAGCCTATTATGTCATACAGGTGGATATTTGCTTGAAAATAATGAGTGCACAAGATTATTTGATTTAAATGGGGCTAACAGTAGTATTTGTATTATGCCACAGTTAGATCATGGTTCGTCCGCATGTACGAGAGATAATCCGCGAGCTTCAGCAGCTCGCGGATTATCTCTCGTACATGCGGACGAACGTGATCTAATTGTCTTATCGCATCCTCATGTCCATACATTGCTCATGTGCTGTGTAAATGAGGAAAGAAAACTCGAAAATGTATTAAAGATGTGATAATATACATGTTGTTACGCCTGAAGATAGATGTCAAGTCGAACACAGTTGTATGAAACGTATGTAAAATCTATGCATTGGAATACATGTACATTTTCTTAAATAACATGAACACATTATGTTTGTGTGTTGAAACCTTAATAATTGGAACGATAACGTTTGTACGCGCATGCGTGTAACCATGTGATGTATGCATGCACTATACACGTGTTTGACATGCAAACAGTATGGAAATAGTCTCCGAAAATGGTGTCTAGTAACTGTTTCGACCAGTTTAGACACAGATCAGTAGAGGTCATTAATTGTGTATAGCGTTTGTAATGCATTCAGTCGAACGTTTTCTTAGAACTGTAAATAACAGATTAAACGCGGTTGATTACAAGCAAAATGAAGTAATCAAACACATATCAAATGCTGTGTTCGAAAGGGAGTAACGTCCCTTTCTCCATTACACGATAGTCGAGCGCGCATGTGTCATCTGGACACGTTGTCTTGTAATTCATGCATTGTCCCGAACAGGAAATGTCGTGTTTCGCCCTCGTATGAATATGGTGTGATGGCCGGGCCAAACAACGATTGGCTTGTTCTAACCACGAACTACTTTTATTCAGCGGTATTTATTTCTCAACATGTCAAATTTGACATGTTCCTTGTTCCGTCATACTGGTATGAGAATGCGTGTATCGGCCTTTCTGTGGGTCCAATAGTTACGGCGCCCCGCAAGGGACATGGATTTTTTTTTATTAATTCGTTCCCACGAAATAACAATTCGTTCCCTCAATTTAACAATTCGTTTCCTCGAATTAACAATTCGTTCCCATGATATAACAATTCGTTCCCTCGAATTAACAATTCTTTCCCACGAAATGACAATCCGTTCCATCAATTTAACAATTCGTTCCCTCGAATTAACAATTAGTTCCCACGATATAACAATTCGTTCCTACGAATTAACAATTCGTTCCCGTGGGAACGAATTGTTATTTCGTGGGAACGAATTGTTAAATTGAGGGAACGAATTGTTATTTCGTGGGAACGAATTAATTAAAAAAAATAATTCTACGTCCGCTGCGGGGCTCCGTACATGTGTGTTTGTTTGTTTATTGGTGTTTAACGGCCTATCAACAGCTAAGGTCATGTAAGGCCGGGCAAACGGGTTCGATCCCGTTTTAACCTGCTGCATTGGGTGGAAAATTCCAAAATCAGAACTGAATATTTACATCGAGAAACAATATATTCAGCCCTGAAATTATAATAACCTGACCTGGTGGCAGGTCCATATCACACTAAAGTCACTTGGCCCCTTCCCCTAAACTAGGATTACGAATAATCGAATACCCCCTCCCCCCCCCCCCCCACCCCCCCCCCCACCCCCCCCCCCCCCCCGTACATGTGTGACCCGTGTAGCTCCTGGTCGAATAGCACAATCCTGATAACGATCTGTAGTGCTTGTTAGAATCATGGCAGGTGTTTTCTTCATGGAATGGCGAACAGTGTAGATCCTGATCAAACTGCGGATGCACAGGCTGGTCTGGATCCACGCTGGTCGCAAAACCTTATAAGGCCAATGTCTCCAGTCATAGCCACGAATAGGTCTCGATTTGACTTACTGTCTGTTTCACGAAACCTGCCCAAATTTTACGTCCATATAAACAATGCAAAAACAATATTTATTTTTATAAAATTTATCAAAATTTAAGAATGAGCCTTCTTTTTATTTCCTGAAATTTGGTAAAATTTTGATTTTATTACGAAAAATTGATTTGTCTATGGGAATTTAACATGGGGGAAATTGAGGTGGAGGAGCTGTGGGACGAGTCAAAAAAACGAATAAAAAGGGAATTTGACTCCGAAAACTGGCTAGATAGCTTGGAAATTATCTAACTAAGAAAACAAAAGTTAAATTTTGAAAATCAGTCCAGTATTTCTGAAATTCTAAATCTTTTCAAACGGGCGTATACAAACAAGTGCCCGCTATACAGGTATAATCATGTACTGTAGTAATATTTATTTTATTGATAGTGACGCGCGGTGGTATAATGCTATTTTCATATGCAAATGAGGCATGATATCTTTTGATTATGTATATCAATTACATGCAAAAAATAAATACATTTTAAGAAAACACGGTTATCACCCCTGATATCAATGTGGAAATTTACGTCTGATATAAAATGTATATTAATGCAAATCAATACGTGGGGAAATGGTGAATGAATGTTTATTTTGCCAGAAAATGTCTCAGATATAAAGAACAGTGTGTGCCTATTGAGTGGGCATGTACCTTTAACCCTTAGACCGCTATCTTAATTGTGTTGTCGTCTGCTGACAATAGTTAGCTGTCTTGGTAAAGTATTCACTTCTATAATTACAAATAGGTTGACAACATATGCTGAACAGAATGGGCTTATAACTGAGGCACAGGCTGGTTTTCGGAAAGGATATAGTACGGCTGATAACATTTTTACTTTACATGCAATTATAAAAATACTATTTAGTAAAAGGCAACCTCTTTTCTGCGCATTTATTGATTTTAGGAAAGCTTTTGATACTGTATGGAGAAATGGCCTCTGGTATAAGCTGTCCCGCATAAACGGGAAATGTTTAAACATAATTAAAAACATGTATAAATGTATTAAATCTTGTGTTAAAGTAGGAAATGACTTTTCAGAATACTTCCCATGCATTGTGGGTGTCAGGCAGGGTGAAAATATGTCACCATTTTTGTTTGCCATGTTTTTGAACGACCTTGAAGATTTTCTCAATGTATGCGGTATTGTAGATTTACAATCGGTTACATCTGACATGTTTCAACATCTAGATATATATGTTAAACTATTCTTGTTATTATACGCTGACGACACTATTCTCATGTCTGAGACAGAAACTGGCCTACAAGATGCCCTAAATTATTTTCATCAATACTGTATTCAGTGGAAAGGAAATTGGAAGTAAACGCATCAAAAACCAAAATTATGATTTTCAAAAAAACGTAAATCATCAAAAAAGATAGCCTTTACATATAACGATAACACAATTGAAATTGTAGACCACTTTACATATTTGGGAAATGTTTTTTCACAAAACGGAACTTTTCATAAGACTAAGAAACATTTGATTGACCAAGCATCCAAAGCTCTTTTCGGCCTATTTAGAAAGATTAACAACTTGTCAACTCCAGTAGACTGTCAGCTTAAGTTATTTGATCAATGTATCACTCCAATTCTCTGCTATGCCTGTGAAATTTGGGGATTTGAAAACATTTCGGATATAGAAACAATTCATTTGAAATTTTGTAAAACTGTTTTGGGGGTAAAGAAATCCACACCAAATTTCATGGTTTGTGGAGAACTCGGCAAATTTCCGCTTATTAGCCAGGTTTTTTGAAAAAAAATCCAGGCTATTGGATTGGCGAAAACCGAGCGGGCGGGCGGGCGGGCGGGGGGCGAGGGCGGGCGGGCGGGCGGGCGGGCGGCGTCCACAATCAATGTTAAGTTTTCGTGTTTGAGTCCATTTCTTTGTTACTGTACCACCTAGGACCACCAAACTTTCACAGCTTCATAATCAAGGGGTGCCCACCACATATCACTATCCAACATGTTACTTTTTTTTTAACTTCACCCATTTTTTCCGCGCAGTCGACTTAGCCATTTTCAATGTTAAGTTTTCGCGTTTTCAATGTTAAGTTTTCGTGTTTAAGTCCATTTCTTTGTTACTGTACCACCTAGGAACACCAAACTTTCACAGCTTCATAATCAAGGGGTGCCCACCACATATCACTATCCAACATGTTACTTTCTTTTTAACTTCACCCATTTTTTCCGCGCAGTCGACTTAGCCATTTTCAATGTTAAGTTTTCGCGTTTACAATGTTAAGTTTTCGTGTTTAAGTCCATTTCTTTGGTACTGTACCACCTAGGACCACCAAACTTTCACAGCTTCATAACCAAGGGGTGCCTACCACATACAACTATCCAACATGTGACCATTTTTTTACCTTCACCTATTATTTCTACGTAATTGACTTAGCCATTTTCAACGTTAACTTTTTAACGTACGTCTGGTTAAATTTTTTGCTTAAAACTTTTTCGTTATACTATATCTCTGCAACTGCTTCGCCCATTACCTTGAAACTTCACATGGGTGTTTATCATCGTCCATATTTTCATTCTAACCCCCAACCGTGCGGCCCCTGTGATCAATGTCAAGGTCAAATTACTTTTAATTTATTTGTTAAAGTTTTTTTGTGTACTATGTCTCTGCAACTGCTTCACCCATTACCTTGATACTTCACATGGGTTTTTATCATCATTGTCGCACCCGCTTGCGGAAAGCGCGATATCGTCGGCATGTTGGCATACGTCCGTCCGTCCGTCCGTACGTCCGAGTGTCCGGTTAAAGTTTTTTCGTTAATGTTTTTCCATCTACTATATCTATTTTGTTAGTGCCCATGCCTCGCCCCAAGGCGCGACATGCAGGCCACGGCCATCTAGTCTACAAAACGTGGGTATAATTATGTTATCCAAGTGTCCATGCTTGGAAAAAACCTGGCCTTCGTGGCTTTGCCTCGTTTCTTGTTATTGACATTAAATGTAGAATTATTTCGTTTTGGGCAAAATTAGTTTCAGGGAAGCAGAGTAAATGATTGTTTCTTATGTATAAGTTATTATATACACAACATGAAGCAAATGCGACTCATTTCCGATGGATTCAGAATATTAAATCTATTTTAACTGAAATTGGAGTTCCTGGCGTATGGCTTAGCCAGAACGATGTTAATGCTATCTGGCTGAGCCACTACGCCAGGACCCAGCTTCAGAACCAGTTTATTCAGTCATGGCTCACCAGCATCGATTCATCTTCACGTGGAATTACGTATAGAATCTTTAAAACAGAGTTTGGATTAGAAACATATTTAATTAATCTCACGGAAAGGTTAAGAAAAACATTGACCAGATTTCGAACTTGTAATCATAGACTGGCGGTCGAAACTGGTAGATGGGTGTGCCGAGAGCAAGCAGGGTCTGCAACAAATGTGGCGCTGGTGCTCTCGGTGACGAGTTTCATTTCCTTTTCGAGTGCCGCTTCTATGATGAAGTTCGAAAACGGTATATCAAGCCATTTTATTTTAGAAGACCAAATATTTTAAAATTCGCACAGCTATTTGAGAAAAAATCTGGAAAGCAATTAAGAAATTTAGCTATTTTTATAAGAAATGCTTTATGGTTATAATGACTAGTGAGCTTATACATATGCATTTTGTATTTGTACCCATCGTTGTATTATGTAATCTATTGTATACCTCGTGTGTCACGTATGTGGCTTAGAGTGAATAAAATGTATTGTTTATTTTCTATTTTCCATTTTTATCATCAAAAACATGCTTTGACAGCACTTTAGAATAATTTGCAACATGCTTTGACAGCACTTCAGAATCATTTCCTTCTGAAGTGCTGTCAAACCATGTTTTTATTGAGAAATAAGGCAAAATATAAAAGCAACAGCAGACGACAATTCTTGTGTGTAGCGGTTTAAGGGTTAATACTATTTTGAAATACGCGAGATAAGAGAATACGCATGTAATCACGTTTAAATGACACGTTATATGTTAGACTAACCATAACATATGTACATGACATTCAAACGTGATCGTACATACCAGTACACAGTCGAGGACAGCACATCCATGTACATTACATTTGAGATTAGCCATACGATGTTGTACCTAATAAGATGTGCGATATCTCATGAAGACTATTTACGATATTTTCCGTAAATTACGTCGACAGTTGACGAAATCTTCACAGCAAATACGGTATGGAATACCGCATTTGCTATGAAACTTTCGTCAAGTTTTGACGTAATTTACAGAAAACATCACCGTTTCTGTAAATTTGTTTCAATGAAAACTGTTATGAACAAATGCGCATGACTCGGTCTCATTTGAATTTGACACAATCAAATAGGTCGTAGTGTCATTGGGTTAGTGAAACAGTGTACATGTCGTATAAGCTCACTGCTCATGTGACATGTGTGGTCGGCAAGCGTAATTATGGAGTTAATAATAGATGGTGTTATGAACAAATGCGCATGACTCGGTCTCATTTGAATTTGACACAATCAAATAGGTCGTAGTGTCATTGGGTTAGTGAAACAGTGTACATGTCGTATAAGCTCACTGCTCCTGTGACATGTGTGGTCGGCAAGCGTAATTATGGAGTTAATAATAGATGGAGATGTATTCGCAATTTCAACGTACGAACGAACAAGAGTACCGAAGTGACAATACAATATACGCCCGTTTGAGGCGCAAAGAGGGTGAATTTGAAACAGTAGGTCAATGCCATTTGAAGGTCATGTGTTCCACAACGGTATGTGATGTAAACCACTGATGAATAATAGTACACACGTACTGTTTGGCAGTTTGAAGTTTGACAAAACAAATTTAACCCCGGAAAATATAAATACCTACGTAAATATCGTAACAGTTTAGCAGTACACAGCGGCCTACGTTAATCTTGCCCAGATTATCAACATTTCTGAACATCTAGTGGCAATGACAAATCGCAATCAAGCAACGTGATTGTCCGAGCTCATGGGCGGATTCAGGGGGGCGGGAGGGGGGGGGCGGACCCGGCGCACGCCCCCCCCCCCCCCCTAAAATTCGCCGAGTAAAGATTTTTTACAAGTTACAAGGCACGTTTCATGCCAAGTGCCATGTATTCCATGCATTTTTCGGTCGTTGTCTTATTGTTTCAAAATTTAAACGTTTTCAATCAAAAATCATGTGTAAACATACTGTGACAGTGTCAATATGTTTGCTCCAAAATGCGCTAGAACGCAGGAAATGCGATGTAGATTTCAAAAAAAATCAGGGGGAAAATGCCCCCGGACCCCCCTACCCTCCGCTCGGTCGACTATTTTGCAATACTTGACTATATTATCGAACGATAATATTCGATAATATAGTCAAGCTCGTTCGATAATTTAGTCAAGTATTGCAAAATAGTTACGTCCCCCCCCCACCCGCCCCCCCCCCCCACCCGAAATCCTGGATCCGCGCCTGGAGCTGTAGCACTCCCAACAGACGGACGGACGAACGGACTATATACAATACAATACATTTTATTCACTCTAAGCCACATACGTGACACACGAGGTATACAATAGATTACATAATACAACGATGGGTAAAAATACAAAATGCATATGTATAAGCTCACTAGTCATTATAACCATAAAGCATTTCTTATAAAAATAGCTAAATTTCTTAATTGCTTTCCAGATTTTTTCTCAAATAGCTGTGCGAATTTTAAAATATTTGGTCTTCTAAAATAAAATGGCTTGATATACCGTTTTCGAACTTCATCATAGAAGTGGCACTCGAAAAGGAAATGAAACTCGTCACCGAGAGCACCAGCGCCACATTTGTTGCAGACCCTGCTTGCTCTCGGCACACCTGTCCATCTACCAGTTTCGACCGCCAGTCTATGATTACAAGTTCGAAATCTGGTCAATGTTTTTCTTAACCTTTCCGTGAGATTAATTAAATATGTTTCTAATCCAAACTCTGTTTTAAAGATTCTATACGTAATTCCACGTGAAGATGAATCGATGCTGGTGAGCCATGACTGAATAAACTGGTTCTGAAGCTGAGTCCTGGCGTAGTGGCTCAGCCAGATAGCATTAACATCGTTCTGGCTAAGCCATACGCCAGGAACTCCAATTTCAGTTAAAATAGATTTAACATTCTGAATCCATCGGAAATGAGTCACATTTGCTTCATGTTGTGTATATAATAACTTATACATAAGAAACAATAATTTACTCTGCTTCCCTGAAACTAATTACATAACACGCTCTGAATTTTGTTCAATACAGGCGCATACACATTATATGTTTTATGTTATCGCATTAATTTTGGTAAATTTAAAGAACTCGGCTATTATATATTGGCAATAGTTACGCTGCCTACAAATTCATAATGCAAACGCCCATTCAACGTACTGCGTTTACATTAAATTTAACGCCATATTAAATTTTGGTTATTTACATTTTTGAAACTATCAGAAAATGCAGTGTAAATATAAGTTTACTGATACAGTACGTTTGGTTCGGTTTTACTGTTGCGCGGGAGGCCTTCGAGGGGTCGTTTACTGGCTGTACAGTAACATTGGTTCCGTTTAAAGGTGCGTAAGCCTTTCGAGGTGTTGCGTTTACCTGGCTGTACAGTACATTTTGTCTGGTTTAAAGTTTCGGTAGAGTTCCCGAGGCGGTTGCATTTTTACTGGGTTGTACAGTATTTTGTCTGTTTACAGTTTTTTGCGTGGAGTCCTTCGACAAAGGCTGGCCCGGGGGTCTTGCGTTTACTGGGACTGATACTCTGTACATACATTTGGTCCGTTTAAATGTTTGCGTTACGTTAAGAGTCTTCGAGGCTGTTGCGTTTACTGGGCTGTACATTGTACTTTATTTGGTCTGTTTAAAGTTTGCGTAGTAGTCCTTCGAGGCTTTTAACTTTTGGTTGCATTTACTGGGTTGTACAGTACATTTGGTCTGTTTACAAAAGTTTGCGTGGAGTCCTTCGAGGCTTTGTTGCAGTTTATCTGGGCTGTACAGTACATTTGAAAGGTCTGTTTAAAGTTTGCGGTTTATGGGAGTCCTTCGTAGGCTGTTGCATTTACTGGCTGTACAGTACATTTGGTTCTTGTTTAAAGTTTTGCGTAGATCCCTTGAGGCGGTTGCATTTACTGGTTTGTACATACATTTGGTCTTGTTTACAGTTTGCGTGGATCCTTCGAGGCTGTTGCGTTATATGGGCTGTACAGTTCCAATTTTGGTTCGTTTAAAGTTTGCGCTGGAGTCCTTCGAGGCGGTTGCGTTTACTGGGCCTTGTTACAGTACTTTTGGTCTGTTGCGTTAAAGTTTACGGTGGGGGTTTCTGCTACAGTCACGGTTTTATTGTCGTTTAGTACAGTACTGGTCCTGTTTAAAGTTTGCGTGAGTCCTTCGAGGCTGTTGGCGGTTTACTTGCTGCAGTACCTTTATTTCTTGTTTAAAGTTTGCGTGGTCCCTTCGAGGCTGGTTGCGTTTACTGTGTACAGTATTTGGTCTGTTTAAAGTTTGCGTGGAGTCCTTCGAGGCCGGTTGCGTTTACTGGGCCTTGTACAGTACATTTGGTCGTTTAAAAAGTTTGCGTGAGTCCTTTCGAGGGCTGTTGCGTTTACTGGGCTGTACAGTACATTTGGTCCTGTTTAAAGTTTGCGTGGAGTCCTTCGAGGCTGTTGCGTTTACTGGGCTGTACAGTACATTTGGTCTGTTTAAAGTTTGCGTGGAGTCCTTCGAGGCTGTTGCGTTTACTGGGTTGTACAGTACATTTGGTCTGTTTAAAGTTTGCGTGGAGTCCTTCGAGGCTGTTGCGTTTACTGGGCGTACATACTTTGGTCTGTTTTAAAGTTTTTGTGGAGTCCTTCGAGGCTGTGGTTTTACTGGCGTACGTACATTTTGGTCGTTTAAAGTTTGGTGGAGTCCTTCAGGCTGTTCGTTATGCTGTACAGTACATTTGGTCTGTTTAAAGTTTGCGTGGAGTCCTTCGAGGCTGTTGCGTTTACTGGGCTGTACAGTACATTTGGTCTGTTTAAAGTTTGCGTGGAGTCCTTCGAGGCGTTTTGCTTTACGGGGTGTACAGACATTTGGTCGTTTAAAGTTTGCGTGGAGTCCTTCGAGGCTGTTGCGTTTACTGGGCTGTACAGTACATTTGGTCTGTTTAAAGTTTGCGTGGAGTCCTTCGAGGCTGTTGCGTTTACTGGGCTGTACAGTACATTTGGTCTGTTTAAAGTTTGCGTGGAGTCCTTCGAGGCTGTTGCGTTTACTGGGTTGTACAGTAACATTTTTGGTTAAAGTCGTGTAAATTTGTCGTTGAGTGGGCGTCGAGCTGTTTGCGTTACTGGGTTGTACAGTACATGGTCCTTCTTGTTTAGTTTGCGGAGTTTTCTTCGAGCTGTTTGGCGTTTACTGGGATTGTTTACGTACATTGGTCGTTTAAATTTTGCGTGGATCCTCGAGCGGGTTCTTACTGGTCTGTTTACAGTTACATTTGTCGTTTATTTGCGAGAGTCCTTCGAAGGACTCTACGCAAACTACGACTTTGCAAATGTACCTTCGAAGGACTCCTCGCAAACTTTAAACTGACCAAATGTACTGTATATTCCAGTAAACGCAACAGCCCCTGGTTTTATTCCTTAAACAAACAGTACATAGGTACGCGTGTACCTTATCCGATGTAGAGACAGTTTTAACACCGTGTGATAGCGCGAGACCGTACTGATTGTTTCGTGACCCGGTTGTATGTCATGACACCATAACCCTTAAAACGCGGGAAACGATCGAGTAGTGTCGTCTACTGGTGTTATGTTTAACCACAGACCTATAATTAATTATTCTAATATGTATGTCATGTTTTGTTTGTTTGTTTGTTTGTTTGTTTGTTTGTTTGTTTATTGGTGTTTAACGGCCTATCAACAGACAGCTAAAGTCATGTAAGGCCGGGCAAACGGGTTCGATCCCGTTTTAACCTGCTGCATTGGGGGTGGGGGGGGGGGGGGATTCTAAAATCAGAACTGAATATTTACATCGAGAAACAATATATTCAGCCCTGAAATTAGAATAACCATGTCAATACCACACCAAAGTCACTTAGATGTCATGTTATATATGTCAGTAGAATAGTTACCCAACGACCACAATCATATCTAGTTCATAATTGTGAAAGCAGTTCTCGCCTACAACAGTAGATAGTGTATCTTTGCAAAACAGGCACTGTGCATTTAACATTTAACAGGAGTCATCACACATAATTTAGCGTCCCGGGGTAGATCGCTATCAGCATTCATCTACATTTTTGTCTGTCCGAAATATGATCTCGTCTCGGTGTTATGCACACTGTGAGACCGGATACAATAAGAGAGGTTTTAAACCTCTTCCAGGTTGTCAGTCGTTGGTTCATATACAAAGCTGGGCCATAGACTGAATGAAGGCATGTCATTAATTACAACATTTTATAACAAATTTAGATCTTGGCTATGTGTCACACTCACATATGAGACACGCCATGCCATTTTGTACCGGAGAACATGTGCGATATTTCATTAAAACTATTTACAAAATTTACGATATTTTCTGTAAATGACGTCGACAGAAAATGTTCATAGCAAATACGGAACATTGTTCTGTGATATGTATGTCTTGAAATGCTCATACCTGAATTACAGCGGACTGTCTCTAAGACGGACACACTGGGGATCTCCCATGGTGTCTGGTTTAGAGAGGTTCCATTGTATGGAAGCGCTCATATATCTTAAAGCCCCTATACGGCTCAAGTTGCCGAATTTGGCCTCCTATTGGGTTTTCCCACACATACATCCAACAGGTTTCTATGTACACACACACTTTGAAACTGTTTGCATTCATTTTGGTACACAAATGAGTTTGTAGTCGATGAAAATATCGATATGTGTTGATAAACAAACAGCATGTGCGTGTTTCAAAGCCCGATCGATTTTCCGATAGACGCTCGGGTCAACTCTCAACTCCCCGATTCGCGACCGATCAATTCCGATAGCCGGAGTTTATCGACTCGCTTCCGAGCCGAAGCCGTTGGGTAACGGAAATTAAATTGTCAATATTGACATTTTGCACTGAGTGGTACACAAAACAAGTTTTTGTTGCGATTAAGATGTAAATCTCAAGACTTGAGGTGTATCTATTAGGCAGTTAGTTTTGTGTACTAAATCAGTTGCCAAACATGTTTTTTGTGTTTGAAAAAATCGGAAAATTGTAATACTGAGCCGTTCAGGGCCTTTAATTACAGTGTAATGTCTCTTTAACACTGACACCCTGGAGACCTCCTATGGTGTCCGGTTTTCAGAGTTTCCAATATAAATTACACACATTGTAAAGGACGGGTCTACCGTTTTATCAAGAGGGTACTTGCGTGTCACCAGATAGTTTAAGTTGTTGACTGTTTCATTGATGTTTTTTATGACTTTACATAGACATTGTATGGTGTATATTTATGTTTATATTATTCACCTTACATATTTAATACGTTAAATGACTCCTGTTATCTGGGATTACCATCCACGCCAGTTTGTGTTGCTTTTGGGCAAAATGGACCTTATGGCTATGGAAATTTGGATGTTGATATTTGTGGGAAGTCTAGATTCTGATCTGTGTTTGGAAATAATTGAAAGATGTCTATGGGGATTTAACATGGGGAATTTTTTTAGAATTTCAGTAATCCTGGACCGATTTTTTGACTCCTCCCACAACTCCTTTACCTTTTTTCCCCCCATGTTAAATTCCCATAGAGAAATCAATTTTTCGTAATAAAACCAATATTTGACCAAATTTCACGAAATAAAAAAAAGGCTCATTCTTAAATTTTCCTTCCATTTAATACTATCGAAAAAAATATTGTTTTTGAATTGTTTATATGGCCGTAAAATTTGGGCAGCTTTCGTGAAACAGACAGTAGCTATTGATATGTGACTGGAACAGATGGGGTTCGAGGCATTTCTGTGGACACTCTAGCTACTGATGTCATGTGCGAGACATCTTTGATACATGTTCGAGTTTTGTTTCTGCATTTACACAGCACATGTGCAACGTATGGACATGAGGATATGATAACACAGTTAGATCACGTTTGTCCGCATGTATGATCGATAATCCACTCGCTAAAGCTCGCGGATTATCTCCTCGTACATACGGACGACCGTGATTTAACTGTGACGTGTTGCTATAAATGGGGCTTATGACGGTCATGGCCAGTCCTGGCCTGTGCCTGAAAGGCGAACTGAGACCATTCTAGCTACTGATATGCGATTGTTACTATAAATGCGACTTTTGATATGTGTAGCCAGTCTAGCTCCCGGGGGCAGTTTCATTGAACTTCGTACGACTAAAATGTTCGTAAGTGCAAATTTAGGATCGTCTGGAAATTTCACTTGATGGATTTACATTTATTGAACATATGCAGCCTCCTATGTTCAATAAATGTAAATCCCATAATTCTTTACAAGAAAAGTTCGTTATTGTGAAATTTACAGACTATCATAATTTTGCTTTTACGAACATTTTAGTCGTACGAAGTTTAATGAAACGCCCCCTGCTCCGGCTTCACAAATCAAACTTGTCGTACGTGTAGTAAGTCTAGCTCCTGATCTGCTAGCGCTTTCGTGCAGCTTTATCTACTGTCTGTTTGACGAAACCTGTCCAAATGTTACGGCCATATAAATAATGCAAAAACAATATATATTTTTTTATGATATTAAAGGCCCTGAACGGCTCAGTATTACAATTTTCCGATTTTTTGAAACCTGTCCAAATGTTACGGCCATATAAATAATGCAAAAACAATATATATTTTTTTATGATATTAAAGGCCCTGAACGGCTCAGTATTACAATTTTCCGATTTTTTCAAACACAAAAACATGTTTGGCAACTGATTTAGTACACAAAACTAACATATACTGCCTAATAGATACATCTCAAGTCTTGAGATTTACATCTTAATCGCAATGTGAAGACAACAAAAACTTGTTTTGTGTACCACTCAGTGCAAAATGTCAATATTGACAAATTAATTTCCGTAACCCAACGGCTTCGGCTCTGAAGCGAGTCGATAAAGGAGTTGAGCAGTTGACCCGAGCTTCTATCGGAAAATCAATCGGACTTTGAACACGTACCTGCTGTTTGTTTATCAACAAATATTGATATTTTCATCGACTACAAACTCATTTTTGTACCAAAATGAATGCAAACAGTTTCAAAGTGTGTGTAAATAGAAACCTGTTGGATTTGTGTGTGGGAAAACCCAATAGGAGGCCAAATTCGGCAACTTGAGTCGTATTGGGGCTTTAAATGCTAGCAAAATTTAAGAATAAGCCTTCTCATTTTCTCTATGGGAATGTATCACGGGGAGAAAGAGGTGGAGAACATGGTGGATGAGCCTAAGGATGAACAAGTTTGGAAATTGACTCTGAAACCTGGATAGACAGCTTGGAATTGATATAACTAAGACAACAAAATTATGAAAATCGGTCCACTATATCTGAAATTGGAAAACAAATATGGGGAATTGTTGTTTTTTTCGCAAATAAATCAATATTGGATAGGTTTCGTGAAACAAAAAATAGGTATCAAATTCATTGCAATGTTATATTCATAACATGAATGTACATTCATAGTATGCTATGTGCCTGTGGTTATTTCCAAATTGTGTCCACTCGTCAATTTCTTTTCTTAGTCATAAACATGTAAGTGTTGCTTTCATCCTTTTCATTCATTCATTCGGCTCATATTTACGGGTGGGAATTGGCTCGGACACCTTCCATACCCGGTGCTTTCATCCAATTTGGCCAACTATTTATTATATCGGCCGCAAGTTGAGAAAATAAAGTTTGCGATATATACGACCAGCATAGACCCAGATGAGACATTCGCCCAATCTGATCAGGCTCTATGCGACCAGCATAGCTACCGCGACCAGCATAGCCCCAGATCAGCCTGCGCATCCGCGCAGTCTGATCAGGGTCTATGTTGTTCGCGAGTCTGTCACTGAATGAGTGTTACTGGCGATTACAAAATATTATACCATAATCCGGCGATGCCAATGTGCAACAGGGTGCGGAATCTACACATGTTTTATGTTCCTTTTCTCAGCCTGAGGCCCATAGACTATAAGCCATGGGTTATTATCCCCTCGATTGCCTCAAAATGCAAACACCGGTAGAAGACTCGGACCCGTGACATAAAAAAAAATCCTAATTAAAAAAGTCGCATTACCCCATCCACCTGTTGTCGTTCTGTACGCTACGTCCGTATATGCAGTAGCGTACAGTACGACAACAAGTTGGTGGGGTAATGCTATTTGTTTCCATAGGCAATTTTCTATGTCACAGGTCCGAGTCTTCCACCTGTAGATATGAATCAATTCTGCGCTTCATTCAACTGTTATCCCAATACAATTATATTAAAGCTATTTCCAATTCAACACACCATGTGTTACATAAGGTGGACATGTCCTCGGGCTAGGCATATGGTACTCCGCTGACCTATTTCAATAAAAATTCGTACGAAAAAATAGTTCCCACGAAAATGCCTGATCAAATGCCTGATTTACAGTGAAACCTCTCTAAGCCGGAAACCCTGTGGACCTCCCAGGGTGTCCGGTTTAGAGAGGTTTCACTGTTCATTCATTGCGAACAAATCCGATAAAAATTGCTAGCATCGGCTGTCAATGCTAAATATGTTAGTACAGAAAATCACAAAGTTAGGATATAGAAAGTATTTGACAGATCAATGATATACGATTGTATAATTATGTCTCTGGACAGATGAAGTAATAAAATACAACCGTATTATAGTCTGTTTCACGAAAGCTGCCCAAATTTGACGGCTATATAGACAATTCAAAAACAATATTATTTTCGATAATATTAAATTAAAGGACAATTTAAGAATGAGCCTTCTTTTTATTTCGTGAAATTTGGTCAAATATTGATTTTATTGCGAAAACAAAATTTCCCCATGTTAAATTCCCATAGACATCTTCACGTGACATCTTCACGTGTCTATGGGGATTTAACATGGGGAAATATTTTAGAATTTCAGAAATACTGGACCGATTTTTAAAATTTAACTTTTGTTTTCTTAGTTAGATCATTTCCAATCTATCTAGCTAGGTTTCGGAGTCAATTTCCAAAAAAAATAGTTTTTTGACTCCTCCCACAAGTCCTCTACCTCTTTTTCCCCCATGTTAAATTCCCATAGAGAAATAAATTGTTCGTAATAAAACCAATATTTGACCAAATTTCACGAAATAAAAAGAAGGCTCATTCTTAAATTTTGCTTTCATTTAATATTATCGAAACAAATATTGTTTTTGCATTGTTTATATAGCCGTAAAATTTGGGCAGCTTTCTTGAAACAGACAGTAGTTGAGATTACCTCAGCTATAACCTTATTTGTACAAACTTGCTGAATATTTAATATATCTGATACAGTTATGATCTAATAGTTATAAACACGTGTAATGTGTTTACATTTATTGAATAGTTTATTTCAATATGTTTGTATACGATGCTTGGGTGTGTGAACATTTCAAGGTCTTCTTTGCAAGTTATTTGTAGAGGATACTAAAAAAGGTTGAATTTACATCGAACTATCAATATAAACGTAGAGGTTTTGAAGAAAAAAATACTGTGGTACCCCGGTCACTCGGAAACATATAGATGTTTACCTTAGATGTGTTTCGCTGTTATGTATCTCTGCTTACAATGACTTTTCATGATTGCAAAACACTGGAATGTGTCGTGAAGTGCTCACATGTCTGATTTACAGTCGAACATCTCCAAACCGGACACCCTGGGGACCTCCCAGGGTGTCCGGTTTAGAGAGGTTCCACTGTAAAATGCCTTGTGGGGATATGAAGCAAACTTCTCTAAACCGGATACCCAGTACACATCGGTGTGCATACTGTTGATGGGGTTCATTGCTATTTATGACTGGCGATAGATAACGCATGTTCGTGATTGCATTTATTACATACATTCTTAGTCGAGAACATTTTGTTTTCTATAAATAATAAAAGCTCAAAATATTTCACAACTACTATTTACATGCATATTGAAGTAACTCACAAGTTATTTAATTTAAAAAATATGCAAATTTGATACTTTATCACTGTTTTTGAAAATTCCACAGGAAAATGCCACTTTACAAGAGGTGGGTGGTTGGTCGGGCGAACGCGATGGTGTAAATTAACGGTAGGGGTTCCTCCTTATAGGAAGCACAATTTGCCTGGTTTGTCCCCCAGGTACGTTTTTATCTTTGGCTCTTTTGTTACCTGTGAGTTGAATTGGGTTATTGCCCATTATAAAAGTAGTACGATTTTTACTGAGCCTACTGCTTTTGGGAGGGTGGCAAGTGATTCTGGTGTGGTGAGGACCTGGCATCAGATCAGGATTATTCTGATTTCAGGGCTAAATATATATTTTTTTTATTGTAAATATTCAGTTCTGATTTTGGGATCCCTCCTCCCCCCGCCCCATTTGTACATGTACTTGAACATGTACATGTACTTGTATGTAGGTAATATATGGGATTTAATACTAAACCCATTGACCCGGCCTATGACCTTAGCTGTTGATAGGCCGTTACACCCCAACACACACACAAACAAACAAACAAACAAAAACTTTACAAGAGTAAGCCATCATGACTGTATATCAAGACAGGCATGAAGTCATGATTAATACATTCTACACGTGTCCGTGAATGTGTCATGTTACTAGGTAAACCATGTAGGGATCTACGTACATGTACAGTTTTTGTTAAGATCAACAGGATGTTTCCCAAATAATCAATTTCGAACCGTGTAGACACGGATCAGGCTGCAATGGAGTAGCAACACATGGTCCGTTAGACTATAGCCAGTCGGTGCACATGCTGATAAGCCTACGCTGATAAACCTATTGCATATGTTTAATGATGCGTTTTCCAGTTTTATAGAATTATTGCTATCTAATGGTAACATCGCATCATTGATTTGAGCGGCCAACAGTATGGTTTCCTTTTTTATATCCGAAATCAACATTTTGTATTTTTTCTAATAAACGATCGTAATTCACTATTTCACCATAGCTCCAGATAAGCCAAAAACCCAATTGAAATCAGAAGTAGCGAGTATCAAAAAGCAAAATTGTGTTGTACCTTTATCATGCTGCAGAAAACAATAAACAGACCACAAATATAGCATATTTTTTCTTATTTTCCATGAAAACACATCTTGATATTTCATTAGAATTGTCTCCAAGGAGACAATTCTAATGAAATGCCAAGACATATTTTCATTTCGAAGCAAAATATTCAATAATTGATGTATGTCGATGTGTAACCAGTAGTGTGATTATATTTTACCCAATTAAAATTTTGAAATACCTTTATTATTTGTTTATTCACTCATAGTTATGACAACATGAGGTAAATACAATACAACAATTGCTTCAGAAATGATGGAGTGACAATACTCAGTTACTATTTCCTTATCTGGAGCCCTGTTTTCACTATTACATATCCGATCATCACAGCTGTGGTATTTGTGTACATGCATATACATGTGAATGTACTATATAAGGTGCAGGTCGCACTTCTATTGTATACGTTCTTTTCAAAGTACCCGTATTTGCTAATATTATCCGATAAATTCACCATACCGGAATTAGACCATTTGTCTAGCCCACTTGAAAGATAACAATCTCAATGATCACTTTCAAATGTTCGTGCGTCTGTATGTGTGTCTGAAATTTGTATTTCATCAGAGCTCCAGATAAGCTGCGTATTTGCTTAAATACCCAATTAAAATTGCAAAAAAAAAAAATTGAAATCAGAAGTAGCGAGTATCAAAAAGCAATACAATTTTTGTAGTGTCTTTATTATGCTGCAGAAAACAATAAACAGACCACAAATATAGTATAGTTTACTTATTTTCCATGAAAACATATCTTGGCAGTTCATTAGAATTCTAATGAAATGCCAAGAGATGTTGTCATTTCGAAGCAAACTATTCAATAATTGCTGTCTGTTGATGTGTAAACAGTATATTTTATTTTACCCAATTAAAATTTTGAAATACCCAATTGCTTCAGAAATGATGGAGTGACAATACTCAATTACTAATTCCTTATCTGGAGCCCTGTAGCCGATTTCATCAAAATTGCAAAGTATACTTTCCTAGCAAAGTATACTTTGAGGGAGCAATCATTGATGTTTCCGAAATGCATTATTTCATGCAGAACTAACGATTGCATATATTTGATGATTAAAACTATGCAGAATTATTATACTGAATTTATTACATTATCACAGCCAAAATTGGCTGTGATAATGTAATAAATTCAGTATAATAAAAATTAATAAATTTATTCTAAAATTGAAAATTTCTCCCTCAAAGTATACTTTGCTAGGAAAGTATACTTTGCAATGTTGATGAAATAGGCACCTGTTAAAGGTTTACTGCACCTTTATCTCTGACTTGAAACTTCATATGTTTGTGTATCATTATCTCTGTTACAATTATATATGTCATGCCTGCCACTAGCTTAGAAAATCTCAGCTCTACGGACGTGTTTTACTATTTCATCTGTCTTTTATATTTTCTGTATCCGAGAGAGCTAAGACCCTTATAGTGTAAAATTTAGTCACAATTTCAGAGGTCCAGATAAGGTGCGTATTTGCGTAAATACGCAATTAAAACATGCACAAACCCAATTAAAATCAGAGACAATGCATACCAAAAAGCAATTAAAATGTCCGGTACGCAATTCTTTTTTATCCTGTAGCGTACTCCTCAAATGTATTTTCAGTCTGTCGCGTACTGCTAGATTTGTTCATGTATACAATCCTACAAAATCATCGCCGATGATCTGTGCGGTCGGCCATTCAATGTTTACAAAGTCTGGTCCCGGCTCTAGCTGCGGACAATGTCTCGCTGTATATCACCGATAACGGCTGGAAACCAGTTTTCGGGTGTATTCGATTTGAACTCCATGATATAGCGGGAGAGATTCCGACTCTCAGCGGGAAAAAAATGGGTCCAACTCGAAACTCTAGTATTAACCCATCACACGGCAGTTGTTTCGGGTACCGTTCCAAGTTAATGAACCAAAATCTAAAATTTCCACCCTTATCGCATCTGCCGTTTTTGCCCATATTGATTTTGTGAAAAAAAAATCGGATATTCACTATTGTGAACCGGACATCAAGGCTCATTACTAGTCTATTTTCTTAAATTGAAATCGATGTGAAACTGCTTGTTTCGGCGACACCGAGTCTACTCAAGGAGATGCAACGAAAAACGTCCGTGACGACATTTTATTATTTTGAATGTGTCAGGTTTATATTTTACATGTGGGACAGTATCATAAGTAATAAATGAAAATATGGTAACATTATTATTATTTCGACCAACGCACACGTTGAATAAAATGGCGGTCGAATTAACTAAGTTAAAATAGGACGAGTTGAACGGCGCCCGAATTCACCAATTAATATAATCGTAGTAGCGATAGACAATATAAATAACACCAATCGGATCATGTCAGCTTTTTTCGTAGACAATTGGTGACACATGGCGCAACAAAATGGCGGCCACAACAAACGTGGAAGAAAAAAATTGCAAAAGTCCACCACCAATGTTAACCTTATTTCGATCTATTTTACGACCGATTCAAATATGGAATCTCAATCCATTACACAAGGCATCATACAGTCATTTTGTTGAGCTCGGTGTGTGGAGACCCCAAATTAATCGTGATTGACATTATTGATGAATTGCTGTCAAACGTGGTCGGCAAAAAAAACTGGATCCCGTGTTGCAAAGATCAATCTGCCAATCAAAGCATTCTTGATCAGCGTATGCACTGTTTGTCATTCAGATAATGAAACATCTCGCATGATTTTGTAATACACGATACTGCTTGTTACATAACTTATAACTATAAGTGTGCTAGCAGATCCGGAACTACACAGGTCACAAATGCCATAAGCCCATGCAATTACTCTAGTAACAAGTTACTTATATGTACTTGGAATCATTGAAAACTTGGAACTAATCATTTTGGTGTTCTTATAAGTAAGGGAAGCAGTGTTACCATACACATGTAAGTATAACACTGCTTCAATTAATTATATGAACAACAAAACATTACCATTAATACATAAATTATTACGATTTGTTTCCGAATCGGTTTTTGTAATCAAAATATGGAAATACCCAATTGAAAAAAATTGATGGGGTAATGTTTTTAAAATACCCAATTGAAAATTGAGAATACCCAATTGATTTCAAAAGTATGGAGTAACAGTACCCAATGCCAAATTCCTTATCTGGAGCCCTGCACAATAACAGCCCAATTTGTCCTGGCGTTTTTCTACACAGTCTGACGAGTGAGAAGTTTAAAACTTCACAGTCATGTTAAAAACATTCATAGACCAATAATACACATGTAGGTATACATAGTTTTACATTGGTTATCCTTTTATTCCCATTTGTGTAGGCTAGCAAAACACGAGGAGAAACTGGGCTGTTATTGTGACTAAATTTTACACTATAAGGGTCTCATCTCTACGGAAGCCCATTAGGGCCACTTCACTTTTTTTTTATTTCCATTTATTCAAGATGTTTTCTTGAATTTTCAAGTTCTTTTCTTGAATTTTCAAGATCTTTTCTTGAATTTTCAATATAATTCAAGAAAATAACTTTAAAATTCAAGAAAACATCTTAAAAACAAGATGTTTTCTTGAATTTTCAAGATCTTTTCTTGAATTTTCAAGAAAAGATCTTGAAATTCAAGAAAAGAACTTGAAAATTCAAGAAAATATCTTGAAAATGCAAGAAAAGATCTCGAAAATTCAAGAAAAGATAAAAAAAAAAGTGAAGTGGCCCTAATGGGCTTCCGTACATCTCTCACGGATACAGAAAATATATAAAAGACAGATGAAATAGTAAAACACATCCGTAGAGCTGAGCTTTTCTAAGCTAGCCTGCGATCCCATGCCCAATGTCAATCTCAAATGACATCCAAAATGCATCTGCTGGATATGTGGTTCGTAATCAACTTGTAGTTACAATATAAATACTTTGACAACATACGCATTCACGGCACTAACCTACTATTCTATTTATCCCGTCAACACCTTCGAATGGTTGTAAAATGCAAAAATTGTATTGACTGGATATCAAAAATGTTTCACGGCACCGTGTTTCACGGCACATACGCACTGTGTTGACGGGATAAAAATACTTTGACAACATACGTACCGGCCTAAAATTACCTTAGCTGTTGACAGGCCGTTTAACACCATTAAATAAATATAATAAATAAAGTTACACATATGAATACATTGACAGTATGCGTTTATGTTTGGCAGATGTACCACAGACAGTTCTTTTTCAAAACATATAACTGTAAAATAAAAATAAAATATATTTAAAATCCTTACCTGTTGACAAAATTATTGCAAAAGCTGTAATCCAATTACGGACACCCATGATAGCTTAATCCCGATTGCCAAATGTCTGGTCGTACAAAAGAGTGACTCGCTCTGTACGCTTGTTCTACCACGAACAAGTCCGTCCACGTGAAAAGGTACCCAGTTGGAATTACCGATTATCGTGCGCCCAGATCAGTCAGACTGTGTAGGCCAATGGTTTCTCCCTATGTCTCTGTGTAGACTGGTCAGGACACACGCTATTTGTAATACTGTTTTCGGAATTGTGTTGTAAATATTAAACACTTGTCTGTTCAAAACTAACATGTATGTAGACAGACTGGTCAACCTATGCTGGTTTTAGTTGAAAACACGTTGTAGATTTTGTTAGCGTATATTTTCTCCCGCGTCTATTGATTCAACCGGCTACCGCTGTAAAGGAGATTCGTGACTTTGCGACCAGCGTAGACCCAGATCAGACTGCGAAGCTGATCAGGGTCTACACTGTTCGCATAAAATAGCCTATTAATCATGTATGACACATATACAAATGAAACGGCGCTATTAATACCCGGTTGAATCGAAATACTACGCCTGATAAAGTGGCGGGACTTTACACACACCTCATTTGTATAGCGGTGTCATATTTGTCACGTGACTGGCCAGGACACAGGTTTTTCTGGTTTTTTCTCGACTGCCGACTTGTAAATGGTTTATACAAACAAGGTTGTAATAAATGAGTTACTAGTCAGGCAAGGTGAAACAGCCAATCCCCGGTGTTTGATAACCTTGGTAGAGATGCACTGTATAACTGTTTTGACATATTTTTCTAAAAGGACTATTATAGGAATGAATGGCCTTTTTGTGGAATTTATCGGGGATATAAACATGGAAAGCCTCTTCCAGTATTCCCGCGACTTTTCCAAGTTTAAGGCCACGTTCAGTATTCCCGCGACTTTTCCAAGTTTATACCCCGATAAATTCCACAAAAAGGCCATTCATTCCTTATAATTCCAGCATTTGAAATAAATTCATCAAGAAAATGTGTTTATTTTCCGTTTTCTTAAGAATTATTTTAACTGCGCCTCACGGTTACGGAAAGTAGTTCGGCGTGGGAGTTTACTGGGATATACATTTTGGACAGAGACTTGCTACGGGCCAATCAAATGTTAGGGAATTGTGTAAATATTTGTGTGCTGGGAATTATTGCCCGATTGTTTTGTCCGCGTTATAATTGGGATCAAGTGAACATTATTCGCGGGCCACACAGGCGTTACGAATGTTTCTATTGTATTTTAAAGGTACATGTCCACTCAGTAGGCACAGAATGTTCTGTATATCAGAGACATCATCTGAGGCATTTTCTGGCAAAATGAACATTAATTCACCATTACCCCTCGTATTGATTGGCAGTATTATGCATTTTATATCAGACGGAAATTTCCACACTGCTATCAGGGGCGATAACCGTGATCCCTGAAAATGCTAACGGACATTATTATTTATTCGCTGTACTTATGTTTTGATGTGCAATGGTCATACTTTATAATCTATCGAAAATATTTTGTTCAGGTGACGCATTTAATTAGTATAAATAATTAAAAAAAATATCATACCTCATTTGCAAATGAAAATAGCCTAATACCGCGCGTCACTATCACTAAAATAAATACTACCAAATGAATATGTATGTATAGCGGGCATTCGTAATTTTTAGAACTGATGGAATAGTGACACAATTATACACTTATTTAATTCCTATAAAGAACATGTTGTTCCTACTGAGTGAGCATGTACCTTTAAATGTGCATTAACGTCTCGTTATCAACAAGAATAGCTTAAAGGTGCATAACGAAATATTTTAACAAATATACTATAACAAATAAGAAGGTGTTTTCATCATGGCCCTGTGTAACGTGGTTTAATTGAAGATAGATAGAGAATAGTAGGTTAGTGCCGTGAATGGGAAAAAATATCTGGCAAGGCTCAGGAAATGGGATGGGCGAGGCTCTGCCGAGCACATCCCATTTCCGTGCCGCGCCAGATATTTGTTCCCATTCACGGCACTAACCTACTATTCTATTTATCCCGTCAACACATACAAATGGCTGTAAAATGCAAAAATTGTATTGACTGGATATCAAAAATGTTTCACGGTACCGTGTTTCACGGCACATACGCACTGTGTTGACGGGATAAATGACGATACTAGGACTGCTGGGTTGTTTCAATTGTCACCGATATCTGTACATAAGTATCAGATTGTCTATCTTGTTGAACGCAACAAGATAGGAAATCCGATATGTATGTACCTATATGGGTGAAAATAGAAACAAACCTACGTCATATATAAACCACTTTACACAGCGCTATGATGAAAATACGTTTTTACTTTTTTAGCTCACCTGAGCGAAGCTCATGTGAGCTATTGTTACCGCAATGTGTCCGTCGTCGTCGTCCGTCGTCATCGTCCGTCGTCCGTCGGCGTCCGTGAACATTTTCAAACGTCTTCTCCTCGGTAACCATTGGGCCTATAGTCACCAAACTTCATGGGCATGGTCCTTATGTAGGGGGATTACAAAATTGTTAAAATGATGTCATTACGTAATCCAAGATGGCCGCCGTCTAAAAATAGCCCAAATTCTTCAAAAATCTTCTTATCAAGAACCGCCAACCGGATTTCGACAAACCTTGGTAGGAATGATCGATGTACAATGTTCTTTCAAATTTGTTAAAATGGTGACCCCAGGGTCAAAAATGGGCGTGGCCCGTGGGGTCAGATTGGGCTCCAATTTTATTTTTGACAGAATATGGTCATGGCATATATCAAATTAAAGGTATCAACGAGGCGATCACTCTGGTGCATTTTTTGTCGAAATCGCATGGTTATGTCATCCAAGATGGCCACCGAAAGGTCAAAAGGTCGTTCCATGGTGGCCAAACTTAAAAGTTATGGTCCATCGGTGAAGCCTTTTTAGATTTGTTAAAATGGAGGTCGTCGATAATCCAAGATGGCCGCCGTCTAAAAATAGCATAAATTCTTAAAAAATCTTCTTCTCGTGAACCGCTGGCCGGATTTCGACGAAACTTGGTAGGAATGATCGATGTCAAAGGTGTGAAAATTGTGACCCCGGGGTCAAAAATGGGCGTGGCCCGTGGGGTCAAATCGGGGTCAAATTTTGACCGAATATACTCTTGTCATATATCAAATTGAATGTATCGATGAGGCGATTGCTCTGGTTCAATATTTGTCGGAATCTGATGATTATGTCATCCATGATGGTCGCCAAAATTTATTCCAGATTTTGAACGTCTTTTTCTCAGGAACCACATGGCCGATGCTGGCCAAACTTCATAGTAAGTTAAGATCCTTGGGTGAAACATTTTCAGATTTGGTAAAATGAGTCATCGCTTAATCCAAGATGACCGTCATCTCAAAATAGCACAATTTTTTTTAAAACACATTAACTCAATGTCACATTCTCCTCTGGTGTTCATGGAGTCAGGTGAGCGAATTAGGGCCATGATGGCCATCTTGTTTTAGTATGTTTTCAAAAATTTCTGATATGCCCCTTTAAGGTCGACTCATATGTTCGAAAATGAGGAAATGTGGCACTTCTATCGTATGCACGGCACAGTATACATGTACATGTTCGATTCTGGCGGGAAACAGTATAAGTGCAGCCATGGCAAGTGAAATCACATCTACAGGTAGCACATTCGGTTGTTTGTGGATTTCCGAGTTGAAAGTCTCCTCCAATTGTAATTTGAAGCTTCTATTTTTAGATGTCCACTAAAGTGATACACACACAAGCACAATACTGGCCTATGCGAAAACTTCTGGTTGTGACAGGAGAAATCGGGTTTATGATTTTGCGACCAGTGTAGATCCAGATCAGCCTGTGCATCAGCACAGTCTGGTCAGGAGCTGCACTGTTCGTCGCTCCGAGCGGGCCCCTCTCTTCCTTGAACATATTCTCGTTTTCTCGCCGGTGTATTAGTTTGTTCGTAAGAGCATGTACAGTGGGGTCAGCGTGTAAGTGCACACACGAACGAACACGACAGGTTGGTTCGCTACCCACCCAAAGTGTATGTTGTTACCACTCAGTTGAACCGTCTCGCCGAGACGGTTCAACTGAGTGGTAACAACATACACTTTGATGCGAAATGAGAAAAAATGCAAACAAATATTTACATTTTTTTATATATTTTTTTGGTTTCAACCTGTCGTGTTCGTTCGTGTGTGCACTTACACGCTGACCCCACTGTATGGCAATGCTGGACTTAATTATACGGACCCTCCGGCGTTAATTCGTTGCATACGCCAGTTGTAGCGGGTGGGGCCGTCGTATTTGGAATGAAATGCTCATGTTGTCGTTCTAAATCGGTTTTAACTTTCACAATAGTATTGTTGCGTAAACTTTAAGAATAAGAAGTTGAACTGGTATCTCGAAGATGGACAGACGAACAGACGAACGATCTGTGATGGACGGACGAAAGGATGATCAGTAGTAGGAAGAATAACTGTCACGTTTTCCACCTGTTAATTTTTATGTTTTGCTGCCACCAGTTGTGAGCCATGTCACAACAACACAAACTTTTGTAGGATGTTATTTCACTACTTAAACACAAACTGAAGAGTAATTATTTTATTATAATTTCTAACTACATGTACTTGTCGTGATAATAGCACAATTAACTTTCATTTGTCAAAATATGGTCAAAACAGTCTAAATCTAATTTTCTCGACAAAATACAGAGTCCAAAACAACAAATTCAGAGATGTAAAAATCACTATCTGACTATTTATTTTCACAGGTAAATTACACTTTTTCAATATCTCGAAAATGTGCTGTCCACAGCCATGTATACAAGTTCTTAATTTTAAATGTACACTCCAAGATCTGAATATTGACGCCATTTGATCAAACTAATTTTCATTTTTCAAAATAATTGCAGAGTCAACTATTTATAATTTCTTATTTATTTCTAGAAGTTGACACTGTTAGTCCAGAACACAGAATACAGAATACAGAATACCAGGCTCGAGTCTTGCTTTTATACTGCAACCTTCAACATGTTGATGATGTTGATAAAAATGGAAGTCACCACCCAACGCATGTTGCAGACAACAAACTAAATAAAACAGATATTATTGCAAATTATGATAGAAATAACGTAGAACTAACCTAAAAAATACAAGTTTCCTATAATATGACTGATATAAAAGGTTAAATAATAATATAAAATGATCTAGCAGGGTTCAACAGAATCTGTTGCAGCATCCAACAGTGATAAAAATAGATTGCTCATATTCATGACTCCAAATTGAGTCACTGACCTGGCCTCAACTGGGTCATGGATGATTGTTGGGAATGTTGGTTGATAACAACTCCACTGCACAACAGAACTCAAAGGTTGGATGGTTGGATGAAATCTGTACAATGTTGTAAAATGAAACTATGCCAAAAGTAAACTTCTCAAGCAAATTACAAGTGTAATGAAGTCACAATGACCTTATATTTGATAAGTTCACCATAATTGTTTCAAGAACCAGTGAAACTAATTTACAACAGAGCTTAAACATGTACCCATTTTGGACAAAGGTGTTGTCAACATGTTGAATGGTTGCATTAAGCTAAATCTGTCTAAAAATAACTTTAACAAAACATCTCAACAGATCAACAACACAACGGTTGTATGGTTCGCACGGATCAACATTTCAACAGTTCAACGTAAAAAAACGATTGCGTATAGATGAAAAGATGCAACGCAGCAGGACAGTTCAACATTTCAACGATTCAACGGAAAACGTTGTGTATTGATGAAAAGTTGCAATGCAACGGAATGTTTCAACATTTCAATGGTTCAACGGTTGGATGAAGGATGAAATGCAGAAACATGTTGAATCAGGTTGCAAAATAGCTAAATCGGTCTAAAAATAACTTAGTCAACATCAACACTTGGATGAACGGATGGATGTTGGATGAAACATGTTGCAACACAACATGTACGGTCCAAACGGTTACATTAATTGTTGTTGTCTTAAAATAAGTTAGGCAACCAACGGTTGATGCAAACTTTTATATACAACATGTTAGAAGTTAACCTGACCCACATCTAAAAATAGTTAAGATTCAGGTAGCCAAAAATAATGGTTGGATGCAGGCTGATTGACTAATTGACTCTGGACAAATATTTACTTACATGTATAAGAAAAAGTAGCAAACAGCAAAGAACCAGTATAGTCTGTTCTAATTTCGCTTCACAGCCGCCTCCCAGATTGTGGCATCGCCTGATGACACGTGTCTCCGATCTCCGGATGACATAAAAAAAAAAGAAGATATACATTTATAAAAAGAAAATTAACTACTGGTAAATGAAAATTTGGCAAGACTCAAACCTAATTATAACAAAATAATATGAAACAAAAGAAAATACGAAAACAAACTACTATATGCTAAGGAATACGCGATTATAAGCAGGATATATGTGATAATAGTCATAAACCATGGAACAAGAGAAATATGCAAACCACACAAATAAACAAACATCTAACCTTTTCCACCACCAAATCAGTCTGCACACAGTGCAAATACAAACGATACCACTCAGAAAGAGCCGTCTCATCAGTATATACACTCTCTGCCATAGATGTTTTATGTTTCCATTTGATCTCTCAGACTTCATAAATGGAATATAGCCTAAAAGTCATTAAAATCATTCTATGCAGAATTTTACCAGTCTGAATTTAACATGGACTATTCTATTACCATTACAGGGTGAAAAAGGCTAAATAAACTTCATACCTCCACCTTCAAATATGTCTTATCTGGTACTCCAGTCTATTTTGAAATAAATTCCAAGGTCACTTTAGGTTAGAAGACACCAAATGGTGCGAAACCGCCCAGGGTGTATGCAAAAGTAGTCCGGTATAAAAAAATAGTGCGGGTGTTTTGAGGTCACAGACACCGTTTGCTTGCAAATCTTGATCCATTACTACCCAGTTTCACTTGAGGAACATTTTGGGGTGCCTTCAACACCAGTTTTCAGCATATTTGTAGCATTTAAAAGAAAACACTGACCCTGTTGGTCACTTGATGTAAACGGAGTTTCCGTGGCCAAAAAATGTACACAATATTGGAGGATATGACAAGGTTGGATTTTTCTTTCTTAGGAGTAAGTGAACCTATTGTTTAGTTCATGCAGAACCAGTACAGACTGGCTGCAGGTCATGTACAAGTGGGTCCCACAGCATCCATACGAATAGTGAAAGTAGGAGAGACTGGCCTTATTGGATGGCATTCGGTTAAATTATATAGTAAAACTATTTGGTGGTGTCTAACCTTTAGTTCAATAGCCTGTTATCACTGTTAATTATCCCTGGTCAGTCAGTATGCTGGAATTCCAGCAGTGTCTAGACAAACATTCATTAAATGACTGTACAGGTAATGTTTGATCTAGGCTGCCCACATAGCCTAGCTGGAGTTCTGTATTATTTGTAAGTCATGTCTTAATTATGGTATTTAATTGTAATTCTGCACGAAAGTTGGCACATTTGCATGATACATGTTACAATGTATTAGCAGGGCTGTGTCATACATGCTATGTACATGTAGACTACACTAACTTTTAATATCATATTTTAACAAAACTGTAACCATCATTACGCTAATTGTCATGTACCTCGTTCAGTACATTCCAATCCACAGTCAATACTGGTCACATCATGTAATTTTAGCCCCACATACATTACCATGGATCATGCGTTAAGAACACATATGAAAGAACACACATGAAATAAAGTAAAACAGTTACTTAAAATATAGATACATTTTCTACTGCATATCCCTTGTTAGTTCCGGTACACAACCATCAGTTAATGTAGAATATAAGATATCCATGTCAATGAATATATCGTCACAACTTTGTAAACAACGTCACCATCAGTCTACATGACTCTGTATAACATCTCCACCAATAGACAAACGTCAACGTTCTTGATTACGTCGCCGTCTTACGTCTTCACCAATAGTAGACAGGAAAGCGTCAATTGTTTATACGCGTGTGGCGTTGTCGAATTGCGTCATCACCCGTGGACAGGAAACGTAAAATGTTAATACCCGTGTGGCGTCGTTGAATTACATCATCACCCGTGGATAGAAAAACGTAAAATGTTAATACCGAGTGGCGTCGTTACCGTGTGGTGTCGTTGAATTACATCATCACCCGTGGATAGGATAACGTAAAATGTTAATACCCGAGTGGCGTCGTTACCCGTGTGGTGTCGTTGAATTACGTCATCACCCGAGGACAGGATCACGTAAAATGTTAATACTCGAGTGGCGTCGTTACCCGTGTCATTGAGAGTTGCAGAAAACGTCGCCCTTAGTGACGGAGAGTTGAGATCTGCAGAGAACGTCGCCCGTAGTGACGGAGAGTTGAGATCTGCGGAGAACGTCGCCCGTAGTGACGGAGAGTTGAGATCTGTGGAGAACGTCGCCCGTAGTGACGGAGAGTTGAGATCTGTGGAGAACGTCGCCCCGAAAGAACAGAATGTTGAACTTTGGTATAATCCGTTATTGCATCCACTTTACTGACACATTATTTATTTAAAAATTACAAATTAAATTGTACTTTGTACTTTAATTCTAAAATCAAACACTTTTAATCACAAACATCATAATTAACATAAACTATTAGATGCTAATTCCAAATCATACGGATATTATGAACATTATTTACTTATATTTAGACACTTTTGCAACACTTTCCGTATTGGTGACCACGGATCGCATGTCGGGAAAGGGGCCGCCTGCGTGTGTTCCAATCCCGAAATCTTTTTCAAGCGTACTTTCGCTTAACTTGACATCAACCTGTGCGCTGGATACGTCGCAACCGCGTAGATTCCGTTGCCTTGAATCTGCGGCATGACATGAACCAGACCCAGGAAGCAAGTCTGTGAATTCTCTGAAAGGATCTCGCTCCGGATCAGGAGAAAACATCGCTTGTACAAAAAACAAACACTTCACTTCTGGATTGATCCGTTTGGACATGAGGGGAGCTGCATCCCCTATATCGTGTCGAATCAACCATTCCTCCAGAATCATAAACAGCAGTTGAATCTTCTGCATACAGTAAGAAAAACAGTTCAACAGAAACCACTAACCACTCCCGGACTAATCCTAGTAGATATGAGAAGCGCCGTCATCTTTATACGTGTAGGATGTCCCGATCACATGGACTATTTTACCATGTAGATATCAACAGTCACAGTAATAAAGCAACTTCTCAGATGGGTGAACGTGCCCACTTCTGAATACCCGTTACTTTAAAACCCACTTAATCTTCTAGACTCACAATTCTTCTGAATCCCATAAACGGTCAAATCATCAGAGTGGGAATTGCCTTCCCACCTCATTTGAAACTTCCGTTTACTAGCACCATATTCACAATATGCACACGTTTACATACACTTCTTCATACATGTACATGTATCTCTATTTACACACAGTGCACAGCCGCCTACATCACACGGTGGATGAAAATTAATAATTTTACCATCACTTGGAGTCAAGAATCCACTTAAATTTTGCAATTTCCAATTCACACTTTTCTTCAGTATCTGAACCAAACACTGGTAACATCGATTAAACACTGGCCCAAATAAGCTTTAATTTAATAAACACATTTCAACACATTTCACACAAGACGAATGGTAACGCAGTCTCTTCGAATACGTGTATAAAAGTCCAAATATCCCAGCGCTCGCCAACAGTGTTGCGTAAACGTTAAGAATAAGAAGTTGAACTGGTATCTCGAAGATGGACAGACGAACAGACGAACGATCTGTGATGGACGGACGAAAGATGATCAGTAGTAGGAAGAATAACTGTCACGTTTCCACCTGTTAATTTTTATGTTTTGCTGCCACCAGTTGTGAGCCATGTCACAACAACACAAACTTTTGTAGGATGTTATTTCACTACTTAAACACAAACTGAAGAGTAATTATTTTATTATAATTTCTAACTACATGTACTTGTCGTGATAATAGCACAATTAACTTTCATTTGTCAAAATATGGTCAAAACAGTCTAAATCTAATTTTCTCGACAAAATACAGAGTCCAAAACAACAAATTCAGAGATGTAAAATCACTATCTGACTATTTATTTTCACAGGTAAATTACACTTTTTCAATATCTCGAAAATGTGCTGTCCACAGCCATGTATAAAGACAAGTTCTTAATTTTAAATGTACACTCCAAGATCTGGAATATTGACGCCATTTGATCAAACTAATTTTCATTTTTCAAAATAATTGCAGAGTCAACTATTTATAATTTCTTATTTATTTCTAGAAGTTGACACTGTTAGTCCAGAACACAGAATACAGAATACAGAATACCAGGCTCGAGTCTTGCTTTTATACTGCAACCTTCAACATGTTGATGATGTTGATAAAAATGGAAGTCACCACCAACGCATGTTGCAGACAACAAACTTAAATAAAACAGATATTATTGCAAATTATGATAGAAATAACGTAGAACTAACCTAAAAAATACAAGTTTCCTATAATATGACTGATATAAAAGGTTAAATAATAATATAAAATGATCTAGCAGGGTTCAACAGAATCTGTTGCAGCATCCAACAGTGATACAAAAATAGATTGCTCATATTCATGACTCCAAATTGAGTCACTGACCTGGCCTCAACTGGGTCATGGATGATTGTTGGGAATGTTGGTTGATAACAACTCCACTGCACACAGAACTCAAAGGTTGGATGGTTGGATGAAATCTGTACAATGTTGTAAAATGAAACTATGCCAAAGTAAACTTCTCAAGCAAATTACAAGTGTAATGAAGTCACAATGACCTTATATTTGATAAGTTTTCACCATAATTGTTTCAAGAACCAGTGAAACTTAATTTACAACAGAGCTTAAACATGTACCCATTTTGGACAAAGGTGTTGTCAACATGTTGAATGGTTGCATTAAGCTAAATCTGTCTAAAAATAACTTTAACAAAACATCTCAACAGATCAACAACACAACGGTTGTATGGTTCGCACGGATCAACATTTCAACAGTTCAACGTAAAAACGATTGCGTATAGATGAAAAGATGCAACGCAGCAGGACAGTTCAACATTTCAACGATTCAACGGAAAACGGTTGTGTATTGATGAAAAGTTGCAATGCAACGGAATGTTTCAACATTTCAATGGTTCAACGGTTGGATGAAGGATGAAATGCAGAAACATGTTGAATCAGGTTGCAAAATAGCTAAATCGGTCTAAAAATAACTTAGTCAACATCAACACTTGGATGAACGGATGGATGTTGGATGAAACATGTTGCAACACAACATGTACGGTCCAAACGGTTACATTAATTGTTGTTGTCTTAAAATAAGTTAGGCAACCAACGGTTGATGCATAAACTTTTATATACAACATGTTAGAAGTTAACCTGACCCACATCTAAAAATAGTTAAGATTCAGGTAGCCAAAATAATGGTTGGATGCAGGCTGATTGACTAATTGACTCTGGACAAATATTTACTTACATGTATAAGAAAAAGTAGCAAACAGCAAAGAACCAGTATAGTCTGTTCTAATTTCGCTTCACAGCCGCCTCCCAGATTGTGGCATCGCCTGATGACACGTGTCATCTCCGGATGACATAAAAAAAAAAGATATATACATTTATAAAAGAAAATTAACTACTGGTAAATGAAAATTTGGCAAGACTCAAACCTAATTATAACAAAATAATATGAAACAAAAGAAAAATACGAAAACAAACTACTATATGCTAAGGAATACGCGATTATAAGCAGGATATATGTGATAATAGTCATAAACCATGGAACAAGAGAAATATGCAAACCACACAAATAAACAAACATCTAACCTTTTCCACCACCAAATCAGTCTGCACACAGTGCAAATACAAACGATACCACTCAGAAAGAGCCGTCTCATCAGTATATACACTCTCTGCCATAGATGTTTTATGTTTCCATTTGATCTCTCAGACTTCATAAATGGAATATAGCCTAAAAGTCATTAAAATCATTCTATGCAGAATTTTACCAGTCTGAATTTAACATGGACTATTCTATTCCATTATACAGGGTGAAAAAGGCTAAATAAACTTCATACCTCCACCTTCAAATATGTCTTATCTGGTACTCCAGTCTATTTTGAAATAAATTCCAAGGTCACTTTAGGTTAGAAGACACCAAATGGTGCGAAACCGCCCAGGGTGTATGCAAAAGTAGTCCGGTATAAAAAAATAGTGCGGGTGTTTTGAGGTCACAGACACCGTTTGCTTGCAAATCTTGATCCATTACTACCCAGTTTCACTTGAGGAACATTTTGGGGTGTGCCTTCAACACCAGTTTTCAGCATATTTGTAGCATTTAAAAGAAAACACTGACCCTGTTGGTCACTTGATGTAAACGGAGTTTCCGTGGCCAAAAAATGTACACAATATTGGAGGATATGACAAGGTTGGATTTTTCTTTCTTAGGAGTAAGTGAACCTATTGTTTAGTTCATGCAGAACCAGTACAGACTGGCTGCAGGTCATGTACAAAGTGGGTCCCACAGCATCCATACGAATAGTGAAAGTAGGAGAGACTGGCCTTATTGGATGGCATTCGGTTAAATTATATAGTAAAACTATTTGGTGGTGTCTAACCTTTAGTTCAATAGCCTGTTATCACTGTTAATTATCCCTGGTCAGTCAGTATGCTGGAATTCCAGCAGTGTCTAGACAAACATTCATTAAATGACTGTACAGGTAATGTTTGATCTAGGCTGCCCACATAGCCTAGCTGGAGTTCTGTATTATTTGTAAGTCATGTCTTAATTATGGTATTTAATTGTAATTCTGCACGAAAGTTGGCACATTTGCATGATACATGTTACAATGTTATTAGCAGGGCTGTGTCATACATGCTATGTACATGTAGACTACACTAACTTTAATATCATGATTTTAACAAAACTGTAACCATCATTACGCTAATTGTCATGTACCTCGTTCAGTACATTCCAATCCACAGTCAATACTGGTCACATCATGTAATTTTAGCCCCACATACATTACCATGGATCATGCGTTAAGAACACATAGAAAGAACACACATGAAATAAAGTAAAACAGTTACTTAAAATATATAGATACATTTTCTACTGCATATCCCTTGTTAGTTCCGGTACACAACCATCAGTTAATGTAGAATATAAGATATCCATGTCAATGAATATATCGTCACAACTTTGTAAACAACGTCACCATCAGTCTACATGACTCTGTATACATCTCCACCAATAGACAAACGTCAACGTTCTTGATTACGTCGCCGTCTTACGTCTTCACCAATAGTAGACAGGAAAGCGTCAATTGTTTATACGCGTGTGGCGTTTGTCGAATTGCGTCATCACCCGTGGACAGGAAAACGTAAAATGTTAATACCCGTGTGGCGTCGTTGAATTACATCATCACCGTGGATAGAAAAACGTAAAATGTTAATACCCGAGTGGCGTCGTTACCCGTGTGGTGTCGTTGAATTACATCATCACCCGTGGATAGGATAACGTAAAATGTTAATACCCGAGTGGCGTCGTTACCCGTGTGGTGTCGTTGAATTACGTCATCACCCGAGGACAGGATCACGTAAAATGTTATACTCGAGTGGCGTCGTTACCCGTGTCATTGAGAGTTGCAGAAAACGTCGCCCTAGTGACGGAGAGTTGAGATCTGCAGAGAACGTCGCCCGTAGTGACGGAGAGTTGAGATCTGCGGAGAACTTCGCCGGTAGTGACGGAGAGTTGAGATCTGTGGAGAACGTCGCCCGTAGTGACGGAGAGTTGAGATCTGTGGAGAACGTCGCCCCGAAAGAACAGAATGTTGAACTTTGGTATAATCCGTTATTGCATCCACTTTACTGACACATTATTTATTTAAAAATTACAAATTAAATTGTACTTTGTACTTTAATTCTAAAATCAAACACTTTTAATCACAAACATCATAATTAACATAAACTATTAGATGCTAATTCCAATCATACGGATATTATGAACATTATTTACTTATATTTAGACACTTTTGCAACACTTTCCGTATTGGTGACCACGGATCGCATGTCGGGAAAGGGGCCGCCTGCGTGTGTTCCAATCCCGAAATCTTTTTCAAGCGTACTTTCGCTTAACTTGACATCAACCTGTGCGCTGGATACGTCGCAACCGCGTAGATTCCGTTGCCTTGAATCTGCGGCATGACATGAACCAGACCCAGGAAGCAAGTCTGTGAATTCTCTGAAAGGATCTCGCTCCCGGATCAGAGAAAACATCGCTTGTACAAAAACAAACACTTCACTTCTGGATTGATCCGTTTGGACATGAGGGGAGCTGCATCCCCTATATCGTGTCGAATCAACCATTCCTCCAGAATCAAAATCATAAACAGCAGTTGAATCTTCTGCATACAGTAAGAAAAACAGTTCAACAGAAACACACTAACCACTCCCGGACTAATCCTAGTAGATATGAGAAGCGCCGTCATCTTTATCGTGTAGGATGTCCCGATCACATGGACTATTTTACCATGTAGATATCAACAGTCACAGTAATAAAGCAACTTCTCAGATGGGTGAACGTGCCCACTTCTGAATACCCGTTACTTTAAAACCCACTTAATCTTCTAGACTCACAATTCTTCTGAATCCCATAAACGGTCAAATCATCAGAGTGGGAATTGCCTTCCCACCTCATTTGAAACTTCCGTTTACTAGCACCATATTCACAATATGCACACGTTTACATACACTTCTTCATACATGTACATGTATCTCTATTTACACACAGTGCACAGCCGCCTACATCACACGGTGGATGAAAATTAATAATTTTACCATCACTTGGAGTCAAGAATTCCACTTAAATTTTGCAATTTCCAATTCACACTTTTCTTCAGTATCTGAACCAAACACTGGTAACATCGATTAAACACTGGCCCAAATAAGCTTTAATTTAATAAACACATTTCAACACATTTCACACAAGACGAATGGTAACGCAGTCTCTTCGAATACGTGTATAAGTCCAAATATCCCAGCGCTCGCCAACAGTGTTGCGTAAACGTTAAGAATAAGAAGTTGAACTGGTATCTCGAAGATGGACAGACGAACGACGAACGATCTGTGATGGACGGACGAAAGGATGATCAGTAGTAGGAAGAATAACTGTCACGTTTTCCACCTGTTAATTTTTATGTTTTGCTGCCACCAGTTGTGAGCCATGTCACAACAACACAAACTTTTGTAGGATGTTATTTCACTACTTAAACACAAATGAAGAGTAATTATTTTATTATAATTTCTAACTACATGTACTTGTCGTGATAATAGCACAATTAACTTTCATTTGTCAAATATGGTCAACAAAACAGTCTAAATCTAATTTTCTCGACAAAATACAGAGTCCAAAACAACAAATTCAGAGATGTAAAAATCACTATCTGACTATTTATTTTCACAGGTAAATTACACTTTTTCAATATCTCGAAAATGTGCTGTCCACAGCCATGTATAAAGACAAGTTCTTAATTTTAAATGTACACTCCAAGATCTGAATATTGACGCCATTTGATCAAACTAATTTTCATTTTTCAAAATAATTGCAGAGTCAACTATTTATAATTTCTTATTTATTTCTAGAAGTTGACACTGTTAGTCCAGAACACAGAATACAGAATACAGAATACCAGGCTCGAGTCTTGCTTTTATACTGCAACCTTCAACATGTTGATGATGTTGATAAAAATGGAAGTCACCACCAACGCATGTTGCAGACAACAAACTTAAATAAAACAGATATTATTGCAAATTATGATAGAAATAACGTAGAACTAACCTAAAAAAATACAAGTTTCCTATAATATGACTGATATAAAAGGTTAAATAATAATATAAAATGATCTAGCAGGGTTCAACAGAATCTGTTGCAGCATCCAACAGTGATAAAAATAGATTGCTCATATTCATGACTCCAAATTGAGTCACTGACCTGGCCTCAAACTGGGTCATGGATGATTGTTGGGAATGTTGGTTGATAACAACTCCACTGCACAACAGAACTCAAAGGTTGGATGGTTGGATGAAATCTGTACAATGTTGTAAAATGAAACTATGCCAAAAGTAAACTTCTCAAGCAAATTACAAGTGTAATGAAGTCACAATGACCTTATATTTGATAAGTTTTCACCATAATAAGTTTCAAGAACCAGTGAAACTTAATTTACAACAGAGCTTAAACATGTACCCATTTTGGACAAAGGTGTTGTCAACATGTTGAATGGTTGCATTAAGCTAAATCTGTCTAAAATAACTTTAACAAAACATCTCAACAGATCAACAACACAACGGTTGTATGGTTCGCACGGATCAACATTTTCAACAGTTCAACGTAAAAACGATTGCGTATAGATGAAAAGATGCAACGCAGCAGGACAGTTCAACATTTCAACGATTCAACGGAAAACGGTTGTGTATTGATGAAAAGTTGCAATGCAACGGAATGTTTCAACAACTTTCAATGGTTCAACGGTTGGATGAAGGATGAAATGCAGAAACATGTTGAATCAGGTTGCAAAATAGCTAAATCGGTCTAAAAATAACTTAGTCAACATCAACACTTGGATGAACGGATGGATGTTGGATGAAACATGTTGCAACACAACATGTACGGTCCAAACGGTTACATTAATTGTTGTTGTCTTAAAATAAGTTAGGCAACCAACGGTTGATGCAAACTTTTATATACAACATGTTAGAAGTTAACCTGACCCACATCTAAAAATAGTTAAGATTCAGGTAGCCAAAATAATGGTTGGATGCAGGCTGATTGACTAATTGACTCTGGACTATATTTACTTACATGTATAAGAAAAAGTAGCAAACAGCAAAGAACCATATAGTCTGTTCTAATTTCGCTTCACAGCCGCCTCCCAGATTGTGGCATCGCCTGATGACACGTGTCATCTCCGGATGACATAAAAAAAAAAAGATATACATTTATAAAAAGAAAATTAACTACTGGTAAATGAAAATTTGGCAAGACTCAAACCTAATTATAACAAAATAATATGAAACAAAAGAAAAATACGAAAACAAACTACTATATGCTAAGGAATACGCGATTATAAGCAGGATATATGTGATAATATCCATAAACCATGGAACAAGAGAAATATGCAAACCACACAAATAAACAAACATCTAACCTTTTCCACCACCAAATCAGTCTGCACACAGTGCAAATACAAACGATACCACTCAGAAAGAGCCGTCTCATCAGTATATACACTCTCTGCCATAGATGTTTATGTTTCCATTTGATCTCTCAGACTTCATAAATGGAATATAGCCTAAAAGTCATTAAAAATCATTCTATGCAGAATTTTACCAGTCTGAATTTAACATGGACTATTCTATTCCATTATACAGGGTGAAAAAAGGCTAAATAAACTTCATACCTCCACCTTCAAATATGTCTTATCTGGTACTCCAGTCTATTTTTGAAATAAATTCCAAGGTCACTTTAGGTTAGAAGACACCAAATGGTGCGAAACCGCCCAGGGTGTATGCAAAAGTAGTCCGGTATAAAAAAAATAGTGCGGGTGTTTTGAGGTCACAGACACCGTTTGCTTGCAAATCTTGATCCATTTTCTACCCAGTTTCACTTGAGGAACATTTTGGGGTGCCTTCAACACCAGTTTTCAGCATATTTTTGTTTTAGCATTTAAAAGAAAACACTGACCCTGTTGGTCACTTGATGTAAACGGAGTTTCCGTGGCCAAAAAATGTACACAATATTGGAGGATATGACAAGGTTGGATTTTTCTTTCTTTGGAGTAAGTGAACCTATTGTTTAGTTCATGCAGAACCAGTACAGACTGGCTGCAGGTCATGTACAAGTGGGTCCCACAGCATCCATACGAATAGTGAAAGTAGGAGAGACTGGCCTTATTGGATGGCATTCGGTTAAATTATATAGTAAAACTATTTGGTGGTGTCTAACCTTTAGTTCAATAGCCTGTTATCACTGTTAATTATCCCTGGTCAGTCAGTATGCTGGAATTCCAGCAGTGTCTAGACAAACATTCATTAAATGACTGTACAGGTAATGTTTGATCTAGGCTGCCCACATAGCCTAGCTGGAGTTCTGTATTATTTGTAAGTCATGTCTTAATTATGGTATTTAATTGTAATTCTGCACGAAAGTTGGCACATTTGCATGATACATGTTACAATGTATTAGCAGGGCTGTGTCATACATGCTATGTACATGTAGACTACACTAACTTTAATATCATATTTTAACAAAACTGTAACCATCATTACGCTAATTGTCATGTACCTCGTTCAGTACATTCCAATCCACAGTCAATACTGGTCACATCATGTAATTTTAGCCCCACATACATTACCATGGATCATGCGTTAAGAACACATATGAAAGAACACACATGAAAATAAAGTAAAACAGTTACTTAAAATATAGATACATTTTCTACTGCATATCCCTTGTTAGTTCCGGTACACAACCATCAGTTAATGTAGAATATAAGATATCCATGTCAATGAATATATCGTCACAACTTTGTAAACAACGTCACCATCAGTCTACATGACTCTGTATAACATCTCCACCAATAGACAAACGTCAACGTTCTTGATTACGTCGCCGTCTTACGTCTTCACCAATAGTAGACAGGAAAGCGTCAATTGTTTATACGCGTGTGGCGTTGTCGAATTGCGTCATCACCCGTGGACAGGAAAACGTAAAATGTTAATACCCGTGTGGCGTCGTTGAATTACATCATCACCCGTGGATAGAAAAACGTAAAATGTTATACCCGAGTGGCGTCGTTACCCGTGTGGTGTCGTTGAATTACATCATCACCGTGGATAGGATAACGTAAAATGTTAATACCGAGTGGCGTCGTTACCCGTGTGGTGTCGTTGAATTACGTCATCACCCGAGGACAGGATCACGTAAAATGTTAATACTCGAGTGGCGTCGTTACCCGTGTCATTGAGAGTTGCAGAAAGTCGCCCTTAGTGACGGAGAGTTGAGATCTGCAGAGAACGTCGCCCGTAGTGACGGAGAGTTGAGATCTGCGGAGAACGTCGCCCGTAGTGACGGAGAGTTGAGATCTGTGGAGAACGTCCCGCCCGTAGTGACGGAGAGAGTGAGATCTGTGGAGAACGTCGCCCCGAAAGACAGAATGTTGAACTTTGGTATAATCCGTTATTGCATCCACTTTACTGACACATTATTTATTTAAAAATTACAAATTAAATTGTACTTTGTACTTTAATTCTAAAATCAAACACCTTTTAATCACAAACATCATAATTAACATAAATTAATTAGATGCTAATTCCAAATCATACGGATATTATGAACATTATTTACTTATATTTAGACACTTTTGCAACACTTTCCGTATTGGTGACCACGGATCGCATGTCGGGAAAGGGGCCGCCTGCGTGTGTTCCAATCCCGAAATCTTTTTCAACGTACTTTCGCTTAACTTGACATCAACCTGTGCGCTGGATACGTCGCAACCGCGTAGATTCCGTTGCCTTGAATCTGCGGCATGACATGAACCAGACCCAGGAAGCAAGTCTGTGAATTCTCTGAAAGGATCTCGCTCCCGGATCAGGAGAAAACATCGCTTGTACAAAAACAAACACTTCACTTCTGGATTGATCCGTTTGGACATGAGGGGAGCTGCATCCCCTATATCGTGTCGAATCAACCATTCCTCCAGAATCATAAACAGCAGTTGAATCTTCTGCATACAGTAAGAAAAACAGTTCAACAGAAAACACACTAACCACTCCCGGACTAATCCTAGTAGATATGAGAAGCGCCGTCATCTTTATCGTGTAGGATGTCCCGATCACATGGACTATTTTACCATGTAGATATCAACAGTCACAGTAATAAAGCAACTTCTCAGATGGGTGAACGTGCCCACTTCTGAATACCCGTTACTTTAAAACCCACTTAATCTTCTAGACTCACAATTCTTCTGAATATCCCATAAACGGTCAAATCATCAGAGTGGGAATTGCCTTCCCACCTCATTTGAAACTTCCGTTTACTAGCACCATATTCACAATATGCACACGTTTACATACACTTCTTCATACATGTACATGTATCTCTATTTACACACAGTGCACAGCCGCCTACATCACACGGTGGATGAAAATTAATAATTTTACCATCACTTGGAGTCAAGAATTCCACTTAAATTTTGCAATTTCCAATTCACACTTTTCTTCAGTATCTGAACCAAACACTGGTAACATCGATTAAACACTGGCCCAAATAAGCTTTAATTTAATAAACACATTTCAACACATTTCACACAAGACGAATGGTAACGCAGTCTCTTCGAATACGTGATATAAGTCCAAATATCCCAGCGCTCGCCAACAGTGTTGCGTAAACGTTAAGAATAAGAAGTTGAACTGGTATCTCGAAGATGGACAGACGAACAGACGAACGATCTGTGATGGACGGACGAAAGGATGATCAGTAGTAGGAAGAATAACTGTCACGTTTTCCACCTGTTAATTTTTATGTTTTGCTGCCACCAGTTGTGAGCCATGTCACAACAACACAAACTTTTGTAGGATGTTATTTCACTACTTAAACACAAACTGAAGAGTAATTATTTTATTATAATTTCTAACTACATGTACTTGTCGTGATAATAGCACAATTAACTTTCATTTGTCAAAATATGGTCAAAACAGTCTAAATCTAATTTTCTTCGACAAAATACAGAGTCCAAAACAACAAATTCAGAGATGTAAAAATCACTATCTGACTATTTATTTTCACAGGTAAATTACACTTTTTCAATATCTCGAAAATGTGCTGTCCACAGCCATGTATAAAGACAAGTTCTTTTAATTTTAAATGTACACTCCAAGATCTGAATATTGACGCCATTTGATCAAACTAATTTTCATTTTTCAAAATAATTGCAGAGTCAACTATTTATAATTTCTTATTTATTTCTAGAAGTTGACACTGTTAGTCCAGAAACACAGAATACAGAATACAGAATCCCAGGCTCGAGTCTTGCTTTTATACTGCAACCTTCAACATGTTGATGATGTTGATAAAAATGGAAGTCACCACCAACGCATGTTGCAGACAACAAACTTAAATAAAACAGATATTATTGCAAATTATGATAGAAATAACGTAGAACTAACCTAAAAAACTACAAGTTTCCTTTATAATATGACTGATATAAAAGGTTAAATAATAATATAAAATGATTCTAGCAGGGTTCCAACACAGAATCTGTTGCAGCATCCAACAGTGATAAAAATAGATTGCTCATATTCATGACTCCAAATTGAGTCACTGACCTGGCCTCAACTGGGTCATGGATGATTGTTGGGAATGTTGGTTGATAACAACTCCACTGCACAACAGAACTCAAAGGTTGGATGGTTGGATGAAATCTGTACAATGTTGTAAAATGAAACTATGCCAAAAGTAATAAACTTCTCAAGCAAATTACAAGTGTAATGAAGTCACAATGACCTTATATTTGATAAGTTTTCACCATAATTGTTTCAAGAACCAGTGAAACTTAATTTACAACAGAGCTTAAACATGTACCCATTTTGGACAAAGGTGTTGTCAACATGTTGAATGGTTGCATTAAGCTAAATCTGTCTAAAAATAACTTTAACAAAACATCTCAACAGATCAACAACACAACGGTTGTATGGTTCGCACGGATCAACATTTCAACAGTTCACGTAAAAACGATTGCGTATAGATGAAAAGATGCAACGCAGCAGGACAGTTCAACATTTCAACGATTCAACGGAAAACGGTTGTGTATTGATGAAAAGTTGCAATGCAACGGAATGTTTCAACATTTCAATGGTTCAACGGTTGGATGAAGGATGAAATGCAGAAACATGTTGAATCAGGTTGCAAAATAGCTAAATCGGTCTAAAAATAACTTAGTCAACATCAACACTTGGATGAACGGATGGATGTTGGATGAAACATGTTTGCAACACAACATGTACGGTCCAAACGGTTACATTAATTGTTGTTGTCTTAAAATAACTTAGGCAACCAACGGTTGATGCAAACTTTTATATACAACATGTTAGAAGTTAACCTGACCCACATCTAAAAATAGTTAAGATTCAGGTAGCCAAAATAATGGTTGGATGCAGGCTGATTGACTAATTGACTCTGGACAAATATTTACTTACATGTATAAGAAAAAGTAGCAAACAGCAAAGAACCAGTATAGTCTGTTCTAATTTCGCTTCAGTATCATCCATTATCCGAAATAAAATAATCTAAATTAGAAATGCGAAAATTATCGGAGACATTATGTATTAATTAACGAGTTGAGACAATATTACTAGAAAGTAGTAAAACTCCCACATACTACTGTCAGTTCCACGTTTTGCAGCCGACGAACTTTTGGCTATTACACACATTAAATCTAAAAAATATTTAAAAGTAAGTATTTTTGTATCAGTAACAAAAAAGTCACCCTCCCCCAAAAAAGATATTTGATGAAATTCCATCAAATATTGATTTTATTGCGAAAAAAAGATTTTCATATGGGAATTTAACATGGGGGCTAAAAATAGATTTGTTTAAATTGATTTTTATTTGTGGGCCGATTTTCAAAATGTAACTTTTGTGTTCTTAGTTACATCATTTTCAAGCTATCTCGCCAGGTTTCGGAGTCAATTTCCAATTGTTTTCGTTGTTTGGTCCTTCAGGATCAAAAAACGAAAAGTTTTGGAAATTGACTCCCCATGTTAAATTCCCATAGGAAAACCGTTTTTTTTCGCAATAAAATCAATACATTTATTTGATGGAATTTCATCAAATAATTTTTTTTAGGGAGGGTGACTTTTTGTTGTTATTGATGAAAAAGTACTTACATGTCCTTTTAAATATTTTTTAGATTTAATGTGTTTAATGGCCAAATGTTCGTCGGCAGCAAAACGTGGAACAGACAGTAGATGTGCCCTGTGTGCCCGGATTATAGAGGTTTACAGTATATTTACGCGATTGTTGTTTCATTGCGTTGTGCAAACTGTTGTTCTTGGCCCTAAATGATACTCTTTTGTGTTGATGGGCCGTTAAGCCTAATTCCATTCCATGTTTTTATCTTTTCTGCCAGCTTCCCGTGTGAGTGTCCGATCAGAGAGGGTTTCCTGTACATGTGCATACATGCATTTGTTGTTGTACTTGTGCGAACTGCTGCTATAATAATTAGATGTAACTGCCAGCATTCCAACAAATCCATCAATTACGAGGTTTGTCCTTGGTTTCCCTCCAAATATCACTGCGTACAGCTGTATAAAATATGTGTGTTATTCACCTTGCCCTTTTGTTATACTTGCCACCTCGTGTGATAACTTTACTTATCCCGTCAACACAGTGCGTATGTGCCGTGAAACACGGTGCCGTGAAACATTTTTGATATCCAATCAATACCATTTTTGGCGGGAGACATACTGTCTCCACGCTATTGGGATCGTGATTCTGGCCGTGTGCACGGGTCTACTTTCGGAAGTGGCTCTCTGTTCATCGGGGGACGTCTCAATAGGCTCAATTTGCGTTCGCAATTAACAACAGTCAGGTGACATTTAAAGTCAGCGAGTGAACTGAAAGCAAGTTATTAATAGCAACGGCAATGCTCAACATTATGTGTAAAATAGTTGGCATGCCTAACTTTACTTTTGAAGAGAACAAATTGCTGTTATTGACATACTGTCTCCACGCTATTGGGATCGTGATTCTGGCCGTTTGCACGGGTCTACTTTTGGAAGTGGCTCTCTGTTCATCGGGGGACGTCTCAATAGGCTCAATTTGCGTTCGCAATTAGCAACAGTCAGGTGACATTTAAAGTCAGCGAGTGAACTGAAAGCAAGTTATTAATAGCAACGGCAATGCTCAACATTATGTGTAAAATAGTTGGCATGCCTAACTTTACTTTTGAAGAGAACAAATTGCTGTTATTGAGACGCCCCCCGTATCGCTATTGGGATCGTGATTCTCTGTTCATCGGGGGACGTCTCAATAGGCTCAATTTGCGTTCGCAATTAACAACAGTCAGGTGACATTTAAAGTCAGCGAGTGAACTGAAAGCAAGTTATTAATAGCAACGGCAATGCTCAACATTATGTGTAAAATAGTTGGCATACGCAACTTTACTTTTGAAGAGAACAAATTGCTGTTATTGAGACGACCCCCGTATCGTGTACCACGCAGTCGCAATGCGACGTCGAAGGCCATTTCTTTTTCATATTGTGGTTTATGGGCGATTTTCGAAAAATTACCCTCTGGGTGAGCGAAACAAAATTCATGAAAACATGTTGCCGTTCATGCAGCATACACGTATGTAGGCCTACGCCCAGTCATAATTTTGAAAAGATTTCACATAATACGTCTGCAATATACCTCGTAAAACGGTTTATTAGTCGGACATAAAGCACCTTTGCTTCATCAACCTATTTGATGAGAAATAAAGAAATTCTTGAGCCTTGCCGGATATTTTTTCCCATTCATGGCACTAACCTACTATTCTCTATCTATTTTCCTTATTTCTGAACCAAAGTATATGTTGTGACCACTCATTTGAACCGTCTCGGCGAGACGGTTCAAATGAGTGGTCACAACATATACATCTGATGAGAAATAAAGAAATTCATGAGCGTTGCCGGATATTTTTTCCCATTCACGGCACTAACCTACTATTCTCTGTTTATCGCAATTGCAGTATTTGCCGATTTGGAGTTTGAAACTTTTCCAAAACTGAGGTAATCTCGGCTAACACTGATGACTTTTTCCACTTCACTTATGTTGTTATATTTTCTGTATCCTAATACATGTGTCTTTTATGTGTGTCTGTTACTACTTCATCTTCCTTTTATATTTTCTGTAGTATACAGAAAATATAAAAGGAAGATGAAGTAGTAACAGACAGATGAAGTTATAAAATACATTCGTATTATATTAGCCGAGAACATGCGTGTTAGCAAAGATTATCTCATGCAAAATTGACAAGCTACCACCTTCTTTACCGAATGTTTTTTTCTCTATGATTCTGCCCAAAGTATGTGACAGGGCACATTATTTCATGGAATAGTGACTAGCGAGATCTGACGAATATATCGGCAGCCACATGTGATGTGAACTGTTACCTACTTGGCTATGTTGAATGACGGGTTACTCGATTTATTCAGGGTCCCAATTGGCTCTTCGGCCTTGAATACCCGCGGATCAAGCCGCTATGCACTACAAAATGTGTGGCATATGAATTTCATATGTTTTTCATATGAATTTCATATGACATTTTAATATGCAAATGATGTAAAGTAAGTCAATATGAAATTAATATGCAAATTATTCATATGAAATGCATATGACAAGTCTTCATATCGGCTCTTTTCATATGCATTCCATATGCAATTCATATGTGTTTCATATGTTTTCTGTGACACTGTTATTGGCTACAATTACGGGATTCAGAATTACGTACACATCTATATCAAGTATTGGCTGAGAAAAGAAACATTGGGCCCGTTTCACCAAACTTCGTAGGACTCATATGTTCGTAAGTACAAATTTAGGATCGTTTGAAAATTTCAATTAATGGATATACATTTATTGAGCATAGGCTGCATGCAGCCTATGCTCAATAAATGTAAATCCATTAATTGTTTGCAAGAAAACACTGTTAATGTGTAATTTACAGACTATCATAAAGTTTGCACTTACGAACATTTTAGTCTTCATATCGGCTCTTTTCATATGCAATTCATATGTTTTTCATATGATTTATGTGTATGTCACATCTGGGTAGAACCAGCTGGTAGAGCGGGGAATAAAATTGTATTTCACAAACTCCAGTGACAATGGGAGGTCGTAACCTCGCGGCTACAATGACGGGATTCAGACTTACGTACACACGTATATCTATATCAAGTATTGGCTGAGAAAAGAAACATTGGGCCCGTTTCACTAAACTTCGTACACATTTAGGATCGTGTGACTATTCCAATTAATGGATTTACATTTATTGAGCATAGGCTGCTTGCATCAATAAATGTAAATACAATAATTGTTTACAAGAAAAAAGTGTTAATGTGTAATTTACAGACTATCAAAATTTGCACTTACGAACACTTTATTCGTAGGAAGTTTAGTGAAACGGACCCTTTATGTTTTGTTGGACAACGTGCTCAGTGACCATGTTTGCACATTTTCGGGGCCGTTATTCGGACCAATTCCCAACCATTCATCATTGAATGAGCCATTATAGGGGTCCTGGGTCTGTTTTTCAACTGTGTCCCTAATATGACTGCGCTGGCGCGGATACGGATATGTGACTACACTGATCGCAAATGCAATCAGCACATATAATACGTGGCAGCCAGAAAATTCGAGTTACTTTTGTCAAATAGCTAGTCACAACATAATGGATAGCTTCCTTATTATACGTCGTCCATGTACGTACACGTACGTACGTGCGTTAGCAACACCTTTCATTTTTCAATAACTCATGAACCGCTTCACCGATTGTAATAATATTTGGCAACAATGTGTGTCTAGGGATGGTGCTTTTCTTTGCATACGACCCACGTCTGATTGCCCATGGTCAAGGTCAAAGTAAAGTTAGGCAAAGTTGTAAGGCAAAATGTTAAAAAAATATTATTTACAAATGTATTTTATTTTTGTTATCAAGGCTGCCTGTACGATCCACGTTCGACCGCCCAAGGTCAAGGTCACTGAGGACTTGTGTGTATTTTGTATTACTATTATTATTATTTATATTATTACATTGTATTATTATTATCAAGGCTGCCAGCGAGCGGATAAGCTTCGTTTAACGATGCCATTTTATTATTATTATTATTATTATTATCAATGCTACCAGCAAGGGGATTAGCTTAGTGATAACGATGTCCTTGTTTTCAGGGGAGACGGAAACACACGATGCCTTCCGGAAACACGTCGACGAACAGCTGCACCTGTACAAGTCGGTTACGGTCCTGTCACTGGCGGAACTTGTCGGAAAAGAACGAGCGATCGGCGACGCCTTCTTGAACAATGTGCTTCGATACAACTCGCCTGACGTCACTTACGTCACGTTCGATTTTCATGAATATTGGTACGTGTATCAGTTGTCCAAAGTATTGCCATACTCGTCATGGAAATGAAATCTTGATATTGTACTACCTTATACACGTGCGTGTTTAACTTCCAGTATCACCTTGTATGATGTACATTATATGTATGCTTACGGTTTTGAGTACCAGATTTGAATTTCGTTATTTCGTATAGGAACTATTGAAGCAATAAGGGATCGTAGCTAGTTATCTCCCGTTGAAGTTATTTCTAGGAAGCCGGTCCAAATTGTGTAGTTTATGGCCTTATTGCTTGTAAAAATGGGCTACTGTTGTATTATTTGTTGTGTAAAGAAGTCATTATAGTGATTTTCACTAGTGTTGATCCAGATAATCCTACATACCTGCGCAATCTGATCCGGGACTGCATTATTTGCCAGATGCATATGTTCACACTTATTAATTTTATTGCAAACAGTGTAAACTCAGATCAGATCTGATCTGGGTCTACTCTGTTCGCAAAACTCATTTTCTGTACTATTCAGTAATACCCCCTTTACACAGAGGTGGCGACCGTTGAGAAACCGTTGAGAGACCGTTGAGAGACCGTTGAGCGATGAAAAAATAGCCAGATCTCTCAACGATCTTTCAATGAGCGCCCAGCAATCGCCAATGTCTCTCAATTATCTCTCAATGATCTCAATGATCTTCCAGTGATCTCCACGGTCGCCACGGTCTCCTCAAAGTTTCGACTCGGTCCAAAACAATCTCTCAACGATCGCCGAGGGAAGCAATCTCTCAACGGTCTCTCAAGGAGCGCCCACGGAGTGCTCCACGGTCTCGTCGATCTCTAAATGAACTCTCAGGGATCTTTCAATGGACGCCACATTTTTCCACCCCGAAGGTAGAGATGTCTGAGAGATCATTCAGGGATCGCTGAGCGTCCGATGAAAGACCAATGGAGTTCATTGAAAGACCTCTGTGGAGACCGCTGAGAGACCATTGGGAGATCAATTTCAAGGGTCTTTCAATAAGCGCTCAATGAGTGCCAAGGTCGCTCCAAGATCTCTATAGATCGCCATGACAGTTGGCCAAAATTTGTTTTTTGATCGCACAACGAGCGCACAAGGATCTCCCAAGCATTTACACAGAAACAACTTTTTCGGGGCTTTGAGAGATCGTCGAGAGAGCAGGCCAATTTTGGATCGCTCAATGGTCGCACAACGATCTCCGTGTGTGTAAAGGGGCCTTAAGCAATAAATGCTGAAATACAGCATAGGACCGGGTCTCTATAAATAGATAAGCAAAGGGAAGTAACTAGCTACGATCTCTCATTGTAATGCGAATAGCTCATATAGCCAGCATACTTTCTCTAATACCGATGGAATCAGATAACATATTTGGCCGTGACTGGAGAAATGATTCCTATAGGAGTTGTGACCAGTGTAGCTCTGATCAATTAGCACACGCATGTATCCTGATAATGATATAATTACATTGCTTATGAGAATCGTGATGGGTGTTTCATTGATAGACTGTCGTACAGTGCAGATCCTGATCAGACTGTGCGGATGCACAGTCTGATTTGGATCTGCACTGGTCGCAAATCCCATAAGCCCCATTTCTCCAGTCACTTTCACATAAGTATATGTGAAATTAGTTTATTTCGTACACACAATTATATTCTTGACATTTTGACAAAACCGGATAACCTTTGCTTTCTCTGTTCCAGCCGCGGTATGAAGTTTGAGAATGTGTCTATCCTCACGGAAGGCGTCAAAGACATTATAAAACATATGCGCTATTGTTGGTAAGTACCGTAGATACAACAGTCCGTTGTAGTAGCACAGGTGTTTGAACAGATGGCCAGTATGTTAGCGTGATATGTGTATGTTGGTGGATTTGGGTGGATTTGGGTGGATTTCGTCGGTTTTGGGTAATTTACATAGTTTTGTGCAACTTCTATGCTCAATCATTACACACGACAGAAATCGTCAATTATCTACACATTCACCGTTCAGAACTTTTGGATCCCTTTTATGCTGTCAAAATACCCACAAAAGAACCGTATGTATACGTGTAACTCGCAGGAGGTGACGTAAATTGTGTGTTGGTAACAATGCACCGAAACCACCAGATATACCGAAATAACATATAAAACACAGAAATATGAACATGTTCTTCAAGAACCTGTGACTGATATTAGACCAGCCATATTAGTGTCTACCTAACAACATGTGCGATGTCTCGTGAACAATATTCACAAACTTTAGATATTTGCTGTAATTGACGTCAATAGTTGATGAATTGTTCAGAGCAAATGCAGAATAGAATTCCGCATTTGCTGTGAAAATTTCGTAAATTTTAGACTCCATTTACAGAAAATATTGTTCATTAAAAATCGCATTTATTATATACCTACCCATGAAATACATAGTTATACGATGTAAATAAAAGTCATATGTTCTCATCGATGAAATAAACAACTACTTCAGCTATCTATATTCATAACGCGCACCTGCAGTGCCGGACTGCAAATAGGCTACAAATACACATTAATTACCGTATACTATACAGTCTAAAAAAACTGCTAATTTCCATGGAGCGGTATATAATAAATAGAATATTCATATTTTTGCAACGAATATGACATATATGTTCATCTTGTGGTGTGAAATGTCCACATTTCACCAGTGCCTAACGGCACTGTGAAATATGGACATTCCACACCACTCGATGAACATACAGGGATTCCGCTGGTGATCGCCACTTTCGCAATTGTCGATAAAAATAAACAATTGGCGATAAAAAATTATAATTTTCGAAAAAAATTTTTTCGAAAATTGTAATTTTTTATCGCCATTTGTTTATTTTTATCCTATTGGTTATTCCTTTTTGTTTTCTTTTTTTTTGTATTTTTTTTTGAAGTGGCAATTTTTTTTTATTTTGCCCAGGTGAATCCCTGAACATATATGTCATATTCGTTGCAAAATATGATATCCTCTATATCTTCTTAAAAACCCACGGCTTGTCTGATATGTGTCTATAACTGAATACATTGGAGTATCTGTGGCCACCTGGCCAGATCCTGATGTGAATGCACACTCCTAGCCTAGATCCTAGCATCCAAATATATATGTACACACTGTGCTATCATTGATTTTGTCGGCAGGATGGACCTGAAGGGCATGATCTGCGGACAGCGGGGAGTATTCCGCGTGAATTGTGTCGACTGTCTGGACCGGACAAACGTCGTACAGACCGCCATCGCTAGGATTGTCCTGGAAACACAGGTAATTTGTTTTATGCCCCCACCGCAACCCCCCCCCACCCCGGCCTATGTAGAACCTGGAGGTATATCTAGTTTGGATGGAATGCCAAATCTACATACATTCAAAATAATTAGAGCTAGCATTAGATATTTAGAGCTAGCAATAACTATTTAGAGCTAGCATTAATTATTTGAGTTTATGTACATTTGACGATCCATATGTTTGGATTGTGCGTCCGTCCGGACACATGATCAGGGTCTGTAGCTGGCCTGCATGAAGTGCAGAATGAGCTAATGGCATACCCCCGGCGGCATCGTCGGCGTTAGTGTAGGCATCCACAGACATAACGGTGGGGTAAATATCTTGTAACTTATGTTTCATTTCATGGAACACCTTGATATTTCATACATGCATTCATCAGATGACTCTCTGATAGAGAGTCATCTGATGAATATTTGTGACCTTGACCTTGGGGTAAGGTGTGGGCGGTCGGTCGTGGATATGCTATGGCATGATATGCCATAGCATATCCACGACCGACCGCCCACACCTTACCCCAAGGTCAAGGATGCCATAGCATATCCACGACCGACCGCCCACACCTTACCCCAAGGTCAAGGTTACAAATATTCCCAAGGTCAAGGTCACAAATATTATATCTCCATTCCGCTGCAGTGCCGTAAGCTGGGTCTACTGTCGCCGGAAGAAAACCTGCCAGAAAGCTGCCGGAAGATCTACCAGCAGGTGTGGGCGAACACGGGCGACGCCATTAGTCACCAGTACGCTGGAACGGCCGCCTTAAAGGTAATATTTTAGTTTCTATTTCCTTTATTTCTCAATGGAAGTATACGATGTTACCACCGTCGAGACGGTTCAAATGAGTGGTAACAATGTTTACTTTCAATAAGAAAGGAAGAAAAGAAAATTTTGGTGGAATTTTCTCCATATGTTATGCTAATTTAATTGTATTTCGCGTGTACGTGTAAATGGTTGTAAATTGGTGTGGCAGGTGACGCCATTTGTCACCAGTACATACGTTAGAACTACCACTTTAAACGTAATAGATTAGTTGATCTATTTCCTTTATTTCTCAATGAAAGTATATGTTGTTGCCACTCATTTGAACCGTCTCGTCGAGATGAACCATAGATTAAGGGGTGTGTAAAATATAAAGAAGAGCGGTGAAAGGAAACAGAAATTATAACAAAGTAAGTTTATGAAAGCACAAAGACCTTGGCTTTGGGGTTAGCAGGGGTCTGAGCATCGTGGATTTGTCACAGCACGATAGAGAATCATTAGAGAAAGGCATGTGTGTAATATCAAAATGAAAGGGAACAGAACTTATAACAAATTCCCCCGAACCTTAAGTTTATGAAAGCACAAAGACTACCTTGGGGTTAGCGGGGGTCTGAGCATCGTGGATTTGTCACAGCATGAAAAAGAAAGATTAGAGAAAGGTATGTGTGAAATATCAAAACGTTTGGTGAAAGGAAACATAAATTATAACAAATTTCACCCAACGGTAAGTTTATGAATGCACTAAGATTGTGACATTGACCTTGGGATCAGCGGGGGTATGAAGGTCGTGGATTTGTCACAGCATGATAGAGAATCATTAGAGGAAGGCATGTGTGAAATATGAAAACGTTTGGTGAAAGGAAACAGAAATTATAATAAATTTCCCCCAACTTTTGAAGACGGACGGACAACCAGACAGACGTATGGCCAGACGGACAGACAGACGCTGACTATGGGACAGACAGACACTGACTACGGGACAGACAGATGCTGACTACGGCGCCGCTGACCACGGCGCCGTGGGTATGCCATAAGCACTCCTTCCTTCGAAAGGCGAGCCAATGACATTCATGTAATAAAGTTGTCCTCGGCCACTGCCAAAAAGCTTAAGGAACTCGGAACGTCAGATCAGGCCCGAACATACTTAACAATGTGTTTCAAGTGTGCAGTCACCGGCACCAAGCATATTTCATATACATGTATCACAATATTAACATAGTGAAACCTCTCTAAACCGGACACCCTGGGAGGTCCCCAGGGTGTCCGGCTTAGAGAGGTTTCACTGTAAATCCAACATTTGATCATTCTGAGCCATAGTCGTGTGCTGTGCAATCACGAACAGACACCATTATTAGCTGAGAAATATTACCAAGAAACTCATCAAAAATAAGGTCACATGTGTTTTCTTGGTGTCGGGTTTAGAGAGGTTCCACTGTATATGTGGTTACATAAACGGCTCCACAGGCCTACATAGTATTTGTATGTGTATTCCTGTTACGTTTACCCAAATTTATGATTGCCTTTACATTTAACTCTTTGTATGCTAGTGGTGAAAATATCCACCAAACTAATTAGGAGTACATGTATATGTTTTATTTCTCTTTGTAAATATGTCTTGGAATTTCATTAGAATTGAGTCCTCAGGACTCAATTCTAATGAAATTCCAAGACATATTCATGATATTTACAAGGAGAATAAAAGAAAATATGATGAATTTTTTGTCCGCTAGTTTTGAACTATTTATAGCCCATAAGTTTCCCAGCATGCAAAGAGTTAACAATTACTTTGATTCTCTTGCCATTATCCTCGCGATATAAAATTACAAACTTAGTTTCATGTTTCCAATTTCTGAGTACTAGGCACGGGTAGTAACCTGATACATTCACAGATTGTGTAAAAACAATTACCATGTCGGGTAATAACTCTTACCACACTGAATGTTTTTGTCGTCTGCTGTTTATTTTTTTCCATTTCATTTTCTGAATGAAAACTTTTTTTTGTAGCGCATGAGAATCGTCTCCATTGGAGACGACTCTCATGAGCTTACAAAACCGAGTTTTTGTTCGAAATAAGACAAATACATGTATAACAAAAAATACAGCAATATAAAAAAATATCCCGCCTTTTTAAGAGTTGAAAGTGAGCCATATGGCGCTTGCAAAATTTTTCAGATTCACAATACAATTTAACCCTTTTTTCACCCCTAAGTAACTGGAATGGATTTTGATATGTTTATTTTCCGACCAATCCGATCGTCACAAAATGATTTTCAGAATAGTCCATTTATGAAAAGAGGGTATTTTTTGTTTTCAAAAATATGAAAATTACTTTCAAAAAGTGCAGATTCTGCTGAGACGGCTCATTACGAGCCGGCTCATCTGGATCTGCACTTTGCATAAACCGCTATAGCGGGCTTTCGGGTTCAAAGGGTTAAGATCAAATATTTTGCTGATGACTGTGCAACTCAATTTTAGTGTCTGAATGGCAAACAACGAGCATGCTGATATGGGACTACGCTTGCCGCAAACGAGAAAACGAAAGTTACATTTTGAAAATCGGTCCACTATTTCTGAAATTAGAAAAATGTCCTCAGATGTCTATGGGGATTTAACATGTGGAAATTGTTTTTTCGCAATAAAATCAATATTGGACCAAATTTCACAAAATAAAAAGTAATTTCATTCTTACATTTTGATATAATTTAATATTATCGAAAAAATATATATTGTTTTTGCATTACTTATATAGCCAGAAAAATTTCGGCAAGTTTCGTGAAATAGACGGTAGGGTCCATTTTCTTGGCCATGTGCCCAACACAGCATCTAGAAAGACTGCATACTAGGATGTCACATACCAGGCGCGGATACAGGGGGGGGGTCCAGGGAGTCCGGTCCGGAACCCCCCCCCCCCCCCCTGCTCCCTGCAAAAAAAAAAAAAAAGATGAAAACCTACAATACTCGAATAGTTGGATGACTTTTTTCGTGGCCTAGGTGTCAGGAAATCGTATCTGCGGCGATCTGGCATCTCAAAATTTCATGGGGCGGGAACCCCCAGACCTCCCTACTTTACGATTTCGCGCTCGCGGAGGTCGGCTATGCCCACTTGTAATTACACACCACCCCCTGCAATTATTTCTGTATCCGCGCCTGCATACATTTGCAACTTTTATTCAAAATTGATGTGCGACATATGCGAAACGTATCTATATGATGGTGATACGCATGCATAATGTATTAACTATTAATTTTCACATATGAGACACGCCATGTGATTTTGTACATTCGGACATATGCGTAATTTCACTAAATACGTTTACAAGATTTACAATATTTTTCATAAATAATGTCAGAAGTTGACAAAAGTTTCAGAGTACATGCAGAACATTGTGTCAACTTTTGACGGAAAATGCAAATTTTGTAAACGTATTTCATGAAATTACGCAGATGTCCGAAGGTACAAAATCACATGGCTTGTCTCATATTATATGGCAAATGAATGTTTAAATTATTGTTGGTAGCAAGATACATTTGTGGAGAAATAAACAAAATACAACTATTTTGTCTCTTAAAATTGGCAAATAATAGATTGGAATTTTGCATCATTTTCTTCCTGCATGTAATAACAATTTAAATGCAGAAAATAATTGTCATCTGCAGTATTCTCAAAATTTACTTTGAAACCGTATTTTGATGCATGTGACGGTCATGACAGAGACTCCATGGGAAATGCGAGATGTATCTCATGTGCTGCCAAGCAGCTTTAATCTTGTTATGCCCTACCACGATAGAGGAGGGACATTTAATGTTACCCATGTTCGTCCGTCCGTCCGTCCATCACCAACTTTGTAACTCGTAAAACTTTTAAACCATACTAGCTACAAAACTGAAACTTGGTATGTATATACTGATCACCCCCCCCTCCCCCCCCCGGGTCATTGATTATCCCTCTTTTTTACTTAGAATTTGGCAAGTTTGCCTTGTAACTGTTCAAACATTTAAACCGTACTAGCTACAGACCTGAAACATGGTATGTAGCTTCCTTATGATGAGTAGATGTGCAAAGTTTATTTCAATTTTTTATTTGACCCCTGGGTCATAGATTTTCTCCCCCTTTTTCGACCATTTTGCCTTGTCACTTTTCTACTTTCATAAACAATGCATAGATCAATATTTAATTAAGGCCATTGTTACAATACGCTATTTTCTAAGCTTACCCAGCGTATACCCAATTTATCCCATTATAAAATGTTACATATATCCATAATGATATTGCAAATGTATTCCATGTGTTACCATGGCATTTCTAAAGTATAACATCTGCAGCCTGCACAGAATCAACGGCGTAACATAAGGCAGCAAATAATTCTCTCGACAGTTAAATTGCAGCTGTGGGCAAACAGTTATTAACACTTACTTTATTTTCTATTTTTTATCATCAAAAACATGCTTTGACAACATGCTTTGACAGCACTTTAGAATCATTTCCATTGGAAATGATTCTGAAGTGCTGTCAAATCATGTTTTTATTGGGACATAAGGCAAGATATAAAAGCAACAGCAGACGACAATTGTTGTGTGTAGCGGTGTAAGGGTTAATAATTTTGTGATTTGAGGCATCAAGCAAATAGAGAGAATCCGTGTTCTGTCCAACCGCTATAATGAAGGGGGATTTACTGTCTGTTTTATGAAACCTGCCCAAATTTTACGGCTATATCAACAATGTAAAAACAATATTTTTTCGATAATATTAAACTTTAGAAAAATCTAAGAATGAGCCTTTTCATTTCTTGAAATTTTATCAAATATTTATTTTATTACGAAAAATTGATTTGTCTATGGGAATTTAAAATGGGGGGTGGGGTGGGGAAGGAGGTAGAGGGGCTAGGGGAGAAGTAAAAGAACGAAAATATTTGACTCATGAAATTGACTCCGAAAGAGTGATGAGAGACATTTTCTAGTTGAAATGTTGAGCGTTGCTGGCAACACCTGTTTAATACAAGGGGAAATGTGTATTCAATGCTGAATTTTCAATTTTTTTTCAAAGGTATGTATTTTCGCATGTATCACACTGACCATTTTATTAACGACACCCTTATGTATTTTTAATGAACATAGGAATATATTAACATAAGTTTCGTTTTATTATACGGTGTCACTCAAATTGACACACACATGATTATTTTAACGTAAACCTTTGTATCTACCAGTCTCCTCTCAGAATATGAATGACAGCCAATTTTCGGGCTGAATTTGTAATTTGTTGGAATACAGTGGGCAATCTTTGGTAACCTCCATTTCACATTTCTTTCTATGTCTGTAACTCCACTCTCTGCTCCTCACCCCCTCCTACTCATCTCTTCTCATCTCTCTCTCTCTCTCTCTCTCTCTCTCTCTCTCTCGCTTCTACTCTCTCTCTCTCCTCTCATCCTCATCTCGTCTCTTCTCTCTCCATTACTCAATCAACACCTTGTTTTGTTTTACAGGGTGACTACACGAGAACCGGCGAGAGACGGATAGCGGGCATGATGAAAGATGGCGTCAATTCGGCCAATCGGTATTACCTCCGATTCAAGGACACGTACCGCCAGGCAGCGATAGACCTGACCCACGGGCGTCCCGTATCCGAGGAGATTCTGTCTGGCAGGTCAGTGCGTTCGCAATGTTAATATTAAATTAAGTAGTTTGGTTGGCTGAGCCTGAGCACTACTAATTGTATGCTCTCAAACCAGTATAAATTAACATACATGTATATAAATAAAATGCTTATTTTCTGTTGACGGACATATTAACACTTAGACTCACAACAATTGTCGTCTGCTGTTGCTTTTATATCTTGCCTTATTTCTCAATAAAAACATGGTTTGACAGCACTTCTGAATCATTTCCAATGGAAATGATTCTGAAGTGCTGTCAAAGCATGTTGTAAATGATTCTAAAGTGCTGTCAAAGCATGTTTTGATGATAAAAATGGAAAATAGAAAATAAACAGCAGGCAACAACAAAAATTAAGATTAAAAATTTCATCAATTAATTTTTAATCACATGATCAAGATGATTAGAATCATAAATGTAATCATCTTGAGCATGTGATAAAAATGTATATACATTATACAGGGGTGTCAGAACAGGTCCCTGCCAGATCAATCATTTTGACATATTTGGAATTCACATAAATTATATCGGGAAAAAAACGGAATGTAAATATTTTGTTCTGCATTTTTATAATTTCTCATCATGTTGTTACTGTTGCTGTCAAAGCATGTTGTAAATTATTCTAAAGTGCTGTCAAAGCATGTTGTAAATTATTCTAAAGTGCTGTCAAAGCATGTTGTAAATTATTCTAAAGTGCTGTCAAAGCATGTTGTAAATTATTCTAAAGTGCTGTCAAAGCATGTTGTAAATTATTCTAAAGTGCTGTCAAAGCATGTTTTTGATGATAGAAACGGAAAGAAAATAAACATCAGACGACAACAAATTAAGATAGCGGTGTAGGGTTAATATTACGCCTATTACTTTGAGGGACTGGGACTAAGTGACTCTGTAGCCTATTTCACCAACATTGCAAAGTATACTTATATAGCAAAGTATACTTTGAGGGAGTAATCATTTCTTTTTCCTGAAATGCATTATTTCATATAGAACTAACGACCGCATACATTTGCTGATTAAAAGTATGCAGAATTATTATACTGAATGTATTACATTATCACAGCCAAAATGGCTGTGATAATGTAATAAATTCAGTATAATAAAAATTAATAAATTTATCCTAAGATTGAAAATTGTTGAAATAGGCTATTTTCAATGTTGGTGAAATAGGCTATTTTCAATGTTGGTGAAATAGGCTATTTTCAATGTTGGTTAAATAGGCTACAGTAGCTACAATATGCGTAGCGGTAATCGGCTATTATGACTATTCATTCTAAGGCTACAGGTGTGGTCAGAATCTGGCACAAAGTCAGGAAATTCTGATTTCTCCTATGTGTACAGGTGAATTACGGGATTCAACACTGTTAAAATGAATAAATAGAGGACATTCCATCGTACATTTTGAATAGCGGGAATTAATACACGAGTGTACGTTGGCTTCTGTGTAAACGATTAAGGGAAGCAAGTAAGTACGCTCCAGATAAGATGTGTATTGGCGTATTTTACGCACTTTTTTTAGCAGAATACGCATTGATTATCAAAAGTGGGAGTACAAAATACTCACAGCAATGTGAAAATATGCATTGATTTTCAAATTGAGTAGTGAAATTACTGTCATAAAGTTGAACATTTACTTAGTTGAGCTGCAAAAAGCAAACAGTTTTTGCAGCTCAAATAAGTGAATTTTTAAATTTGTTTTATTTTTTATCATTTGATAAGTACGGAAGCTCATTAGGGCCACTTCACTATTCTTTATCTTTTCTTGAATTTTCAAGATACTTTCCTGAATTTTCGAGATCTTTTCTTGAATTTTCAAGATGTTTTCTTGAATTTTCAAGATCTTTTCTTGAAAATTGAAGAAAAGATCTTGAAAATTCAAGAAAAGAACTTGAAAATTCAAGAAAACATCTTCGAAAAGATCTTGAAAATTCAAGAAAAGAACTTGAAAATTCAAGAAAACATCTTGAATAAATGGAAATTAAAAAAAAGTGAAGTGGTCCTAATGGTCTTCCGTCAGGAAAAAAATCAATAAAACATTTGTGAAAGTAAAATATGCATTGATTTTGAAATATGGGGGTATAATACTCTCTAGATACAAAAGAGGTCAAATGGATCAACACCATATATTACAGAGCTCAGTGTTGATCCATTTGACCTTTTGACCTTCACATTTAACCTTCACATTTGACCTTCAAATTTGACCTTCACATTTGACCTTCACACCATCGCAGAAACGCTATCTCATTACTGTTGTATGCAGGCTGGCAGTCCCGGAGGAAGACTTTCGGGAGATTATGGAGAAAGAGGAAAATGTCCGAAACCTGATTGAGGACTGTAAGAAAATGCTGATTGTCGAGCCTGAGCAGTGTATGGGAGGGTGGAGCCTGGTTAACGCTGATCCTGAGTAAGTGGTGATTGATATAATAGTTAAGACACTCCATGTGATTTTATACCTTCGGACATGTGCGTAATTTCATAAAATACGTTTACAAAATTTACATTATTTTTCATAAATAAAGTCAAAAGTTGACAAAATTTTCACTTGCGGAATATAATTTTTAAATTAGTACAATGTATTGTAAGTATACCCCCTGACATAAGAAGTATGGCGACTTGTATATCATCTTCTTATTTCCGTTCGTCCGTATGTAAGATTTGCTATAAAGTTTTTGTTTGTCAGTCCAGGTGGCAGCCGGCGGTATCATTGAGCCTCTAACTTACTCCAGTTCAGGAGCCCATTTCTTCATAACTTCATACGACTAAAATGTTCGCAAGTGCAAATTTAGGATCGTCTGTAAAGTTCAATTGATGCATATGCAGCCTATGCTCAATAAATGTAAATCCAATGATTGTTTACAAGAAAACTCTGTTAATGTGAAATTTACAGACTATCATAATTTTGCACTTACGAACATTTTAGTCTTACGAAGTTTAGTGAAACGGGCCCCAGGATTATACCTGAAATCCACGTGACAACTCTGCCACACGTAGCACATACAATACTCAGTCTGGACCAATTGTAGGTCCGGGTACCATGACCGACAGGAGATGGACGTGATCCTCCTACTGAGCCAGCGGGCCGTCTACATCACATGGTACGATGACGAGGAAGAGCAGGTCACTCAGTACCAACGCATCTTCCTCGAGGACCTCGAGAAAATAGAAATAGGTAAGTGTGATACACTTGACGCCGTGTAAGGTGAATTTTCTGCTTTTCACGCAAGATGGACTTAAATATCTTATTTGTAATTTTTATGAGGTATTGGCTATTAAGTGTTTACAGCATCTTAACCCTTAGACCGCTACACACAACAATTGTCGTCTGCTGTTTATCTTGCCTTATTTCTCAATAAGAACATGGTTTGACAGCACTTCAGAATCATTTCCAATGGAAATGATTCTGAAGTGCTGTCAAAGCATGTCTTTAATTATTCTAAAGTGCTGTTAAAGCATGTTTTTGATGATAAAAATGGAACATAGAAAATAAACAGCAGACGACAAAAAATTAAGATAGCGGTGTAAGGGTTAACTGTGAATCTGACCGGGATTCACATATGGGTGTAAGTGAGCAGGTGTAGTAAGAGTGCCTGGCATCACGGGGCCGTCTCACTTCTTACGACTAAAATGGTCGTAAGTGCAATTTAAGATGGAATTTCATTGATGGATTTACATTTATTGACTATATTTAAATCCAATAATTGTTTACAAGAAAACGTTAATGTGAAATTTACAGACTTTCATACTGTTGCACTTACGAAGATCTTAGTTGTACAAAGTTTAGTGAAACGTACACCAGGACACTATCTTTCAGTCCGCAATACTTTTATTATCTCACTTGCGTTTGTGGAAAGTGAGACATAGCGGTCACACAGGTGGAAGACTCAGACCTATGACACCAACAAAAATACCTATTAAAAAAATCCAATTACCCCACCCACCTGGTATCGCACTGTACATGACGTTAATAGAAGATAGTACTGTATGAGACCAAGTGGGTGGGGTAATGTATTTTTTTGTAATGGTCATTTCCTTTGTGTCCGAGTATTCCACCTGTGAGCGGTGATACTTCATCAATAGCTTCCTCACCTTTATGGGTGAGACACTCGCCGGCGACCACCTTAATTTCCGTGCATACGCAGCCTATGTTCAATAAATGTAAATCCAATCAGCGCTCCAGATAAGCTGCGTTTTTGCTTAAATACCCAATTAAAAGTGCCAAAAACCCAATTGAAATCAAAGTAGTGAGTATCAAAAAACAATACAAATTTTATGGTACCTTTATCATGCTGCAGAAAACAATAAACAGACCACAATTATAGCATATTTTTCTTATTTTCTAAGAAAACTCATCTTAGTATTTCCAAGGAGACAATTCTAATGAAATGCCAAGACATGTTTTCATTTCGAAGCAAACTATTAAAAAATTGCTGTCTGAACAGTTGATGTGTAAACAGTAGTGTGATTTTATTTTACCCAATTAAGATATTGAAATACCCAATTGCTTCAGAAATGATGGAGTGACAATACTAAATTACTAATTCCTTATCTGGAGCCCTGAATCCAATAATTGTTTACAAGAAACCACTGTTACAGTTCCATGCCCACTTGGTCGGCACAAAATGTTCTTTGTATCAGAAATTTCAATTGATGGATTTACATTTATTGAGCATAGGCTGCATATGCAGCCTATGCTCAATAACTGTAAATCCAATAATTCTTTACAAGAAAACACTCCTAATGTAAAATTTACAGACTATACTAGTTTTGAGTTTACGAACATTTTAGTTGTATGAAGTTTAGTGAAAAGGCCCCCTGATAATCGGTGCCTTTAAAGGTACATGCCCACTCAGTAGGCACAAACTGTTTGTTATATCAGAGACATCATCTGAGACATTTTCTGGCAAAATAAACATTCATTCACCATTACCCCCACGTCTCAATTGGCATTATTATACATTTTATATCAGACATAAATTTCCACACTGATAACAGGGGCGATAACCGTGTTTCCTTAAAATGTTAACGGACATTACTATTTATTATCTGTATTTATTTTTTGATGTGCAATGATCATACTTTATAATCTGTCGAAAAATATTATTTGTTCAGGTGACGCATTTAATTAGTATAAATAATTCAAAAATGTTATGCCTCATTTGCATATGAAAATAGCCTGATACCACCGCGAGTCACTATCATAAAATATTACTATATGATTTGAAGGTTCGGATTCATCGGTGTCCAATGCCAAGAACATCTGTATGTGGCTTCACTACCGCCAATATCACAATTACAGTGATACCTTACTAAACCGGACATCAGGAGAGCTCCCAAGGTGTTCGGCCTAGAGAGGCTTCACTGTATATCAGGCATTTGATCATTCTGAGCCATAGTTGTGTGCTATGCGATCACGAACATACATTATCACCTGAGATGAATGACTAAGAAACTCATCAAAAATAAGATGTTTTCTTGGTGTCCGGTTTAGAGACGTTCCACTGTATCAGCATCCATACTGTTTTCATACGTCATAATTATGTAGGTACGGAGCCATTGCTGTTCTAGGTCAATAACGTTTGTATGTGGCTTCACTACCGCCAATACTGATCGTCATAAGATTGAACGTAATTTAGATTGGTCTGTCGATGTACCCCACGCCAAAATTTACGTTCATACACTGTTACAGTTTGAGTAATAAAACAGTTATTTCATGGTAAGTCTGGAGAACAGTCAAAGCACATTGCCCCTCGGTGCTGTGGACAACCCAATGGTCGTCCACAGCACCGAGGGGCAATGTGCTTTGACTGCTCACCGCATGACGACCCAATGGTCGTCCACAGCAGCGAGGGGCAATGTGCTTTGACTGTTCGCCGCATGACGAACCAATGGTCGTCCACAGCACCGAGGGCAATGTGCTTTGACTGCTCGCCGCATGACGACCCAATGGTCGTCCACAGCACCGAGGGGCAATGTGCTTTGACTGTTCGCCGCATGACGACCCAATGGTCGTCCACAGTACCGAGGGGCAATGTGCTTTGACTGTTCGCCGCATGACGAGTGCTTTGACTGTTCGCCGCATGACGACCCAATGGTCGTCCACAGCACCGAGGGGCAATGTGCTTTGACTGTTCGCCGCATGACCATGAAATAACTTAATTATATCATCAGCATCCATACTGTTTTCATATGTCATTTGTAGGTACGGAGCCATCGCTGTTCAAGGCCAAGAACATCTGTATGCGGCTCCACTACCGTCACTATGCGCAGGAAGGGTTCTTCCACACTCTGAGGGCGCCCCGTACCCGCCTCTTCAACAACATCGTCATCACCGTCAAAAACCAGGAGGAGGCTAAAGGTGGGTTACATGTAGAGCATGCACCTGAGGGCCGTTTCACTAACTAAACTTTGTACGACTGAAATGTTCGTTAGTGCAACACGGACGCAACTTCCAATCCGGAGGTTATGGGTTCAAACCTCGCCTTGGGCATCAAAAATACTTTCATAGTATTTCCATCCCACTGGTGTGTGGGATGAGACTTGAAACTGTGGTCACGTCTCTATATGACCTAGCTGTTGGTGGGACGTTAAACACATTCACTTTCACTTTTCGTTAGTGCAACATTATAATAGTCTGTAAATTTCACATTAAGACCGTTTTCTTGTAAACAATTATTTGATTTAAATTTATTGAGCATAGGCTATGCTCAATAAATGTAAATCCATCAATTGAAATTGCCAGACGATCGTAAAACTTACGAACATTTTAGTCGTACAAAGTTTAGCGAAACAGCCCCCAGTAGCTCTCTCTCTCTCTCTCTCTCTCTCTCTCTCTCTCTCTCTCTCTCTCTCTGTAGGATTTGTGACCAGTTTAGTTTTTTATCAAATACATGTAGCACACTTATGTAGCCTGATAACGGTGGATATTGCTTGCTAGAAGCATGATGGGTGTATCATTTATGTAATTGCAAACAGTGCATATCATGATCAGAAGGTGCGGATGCACATGCTGATCTGGATCTACACTGGTCGCAAAACCAATAAGCCCCATTTCTCCAGTCAGAGCCACAATTCAACTAGTTAAACATGTAGTTTGGTCTCTTTCAGAGTCATTGGTGACGATGTGCCAATCATTTGCCGCGGCTCAGTCTAGGAGATATCAATTGTACAATCAACCAACAAATCAATCATGTATGATTGACTATTTCAGATTCATTTGTGGCAATGTGACATTTGTCTATTTGTCTATCAACGTGATTGATTGATTGGTTGGTTGATCACTTAATTTAAAGGATTGGCACACGTGTGTCGCCAGTGACTCTGAGTCACTGGTGACACACGTGTGCCAATCCTTTAAATTAATTGATCAACCAACCAATCAATCAATCACGTTGCATCTCTTACAGAGTCGCTGGTGGCTGTGTGCCAATCATTTGCTGCGGCCCAGGAGATATTGTCCCTGGAACTGTTGGTTGTCGAGAAACAGAAACTGAACAAGTAAGGGTTTGGAATATTATCACCTAAATAACAGACGGTAGACATGTGTCTAAATGCGATTACCGTAGATATATTCGTTATATATCTCATTAAAGTTCAGCATGTACATTAATAGCCCATTTCATGCTGCATATACCATTTTCACAAAGATAAAAAAAAATGTTTCTGATTTCTCATCAAAGGTATATATGTTACAGCTCAGCTGAACTGTTTCATCATATCATCCCCATACCAGTGTTCTGCTGACTGAGCTATCCTGGCACCTTTCCTCCCCACAGTGACTTACAAACATACAGTGACAAAAGCATAGGCTTGCATATTATCTCCTCATATGGGCAGACACACCATGCTCCAACTACTGCTTAAACATCTATTTATTCTTTGCAGGAAGAAGACACTGCCCCACCCAGAAGTATTTGACATACACCAGCAGCTACAGGAAAACGCTCTATCCGGTATCAAACTTCCACGCGACATTTCTTCAACCGACATCGCCTCGCATGAGAGCGCACGCAGCACATCTCCCATGTTTAGACGCAGACTTTCCCCTGCTACAAAGGACCATGAAAGTACAGAGGAACCTGATATACTGAAAATGAAACCAAAGGACTCGATGACAAGCACGAAAACACGTACAGTATCGCCATCCTCCTTAGCAACCAACTGGCTTCCGTCCATGCCGAAACTGAACAAAAGTGGCAACAATACCTTTGATATCACAGTGCCGAAGTTAAACTTAAAACCAAACATTTCTGTGCCGAAGTTAAACCTTCGATCAATGAATCTAGTCAACAAAATAAAGGATAACAAAATCACTGGGGGAGCAGGCCGTTTACTGTCCAAAGGGGCGAGTATCTTCTACACGTCTCACGTCAACGATGCCATCGACTCCGGAGATGTGTTTGTCTCTGAGGCTGAGAACAAGAACAAACTGTCCATAGCAAAGCCCAGCGGAATACAGCGAGAGACGAAGCGCACATACAGCCAGGATGATTCGTCCATTGATGATCCCACCGAGATAATTGTAGACACCGACCTTACAGATGAGGTCGTTCTAGGCAGCTGTGGAATACTAGCAACGAACACCAAGCAAATCTTCGAACCACCGGAATATTCTGTAGATATAAAAGTGCTTTATACACAAGACAATAATCTTGTAACACCAGCGGAAAGAAAGATTCGTAGAAAATCTTATGAAAGCGCAGTTCTTGATCACGAGCCATTTGATAAGACAATGGCTCGAGAATTTCGAATCAACCTCAAGGAAGATGAAAAAGCTGTCGAAGTAGAAGGGCAAACTGAGGATAAATGCACCTTCAATGAACAAAATACTGACATTCATAAGAGCGGAGAACAAAACCTGAACAGACAGAATGTCCATTCTGATATTAACATCAATATAGAGTCTAAAGCAGGCATTACTTCTCCTGCCAGTCAGATAACCAGTCAACCCACCAACAATGCTCCTGGCCAAGATACCAATGTAAGTCAACCCACCGTTTGTTCAACTGATATTGAAACATCATTTGAATGTTTCTGCGAAGATCAAAGCATATGCATACATTCTAACACCTCATTGCCAGAGATAAGAGTGTCGGGCAACGCAGAAAAGAAAGACACTATACCAAAATCATTAGTCATTAGCTCCGAAGCTGATCAGATTCTGGACAAATACAAATCAAGTAAATCGCAAATCCAAAAGCAGATGAAGACGAGCCTTAGCGACAGTGCCATACAAGGTCATGTTTCCATGGAAACAGATGATAAAGCGACCATCGAGAGTCCAAGGTCGTTGTTGGATGTGGAGTTAGAGGTAAACTCACAACTACAGCAGACACTGCCGAACCTACTGGAGAGATCAAACATGCCTCGGAAATCTCAGAAGATCTACGATAATCTCAAGCAACAGATTAAAGAGAGGTTAGGTGACCAGGAATGTTTGTCAACGATTATATTCATTTAGCTCACCAGAGAAGATGTGTGTTCATATTTTACTGATTGTCTCAATGTTGTAACGTGTTCAGTTATAAAGTGGGACATGATGTGACAAACATAAAGGCAAGGCTTATTACATGGAGACCATGATCAATTTTACAAGCGGAAGATGTGGATTATCCTATTTCAGGTGGGGAACTGGAGGCCTTTCACTAAACTTTGTACGACTAAAATGTTTGTAAGTGTAACATTTCACATTAACAACGTTTTTTTGTAAACAATTATTGGATTTACATTTATTGAGCATATGCTCAATAAATGTAAATCCATCAGTCGAAATTTCCAAACAATCCTAAATTTGCACTTACAAACATTTTAGTCGTACGAAGTTTAGTGAAACGGGCCCCAGATTCATATGTATAACAAATACCAACATTTTTGCTTTTTTTTTTGGTTTCACAATGTAAATAAATGTTTGGTGTTACATCTCATTTGAATGTCTCAAAAAGACACTTTAACAGAGTGGTAACACCATATACTTGTGTTGAGAACTACATGTATGAAAAATAAAATTCATCAGAAAAGTCGAATATCACAAAATGAAATGTGTTAATTTCAGACTGCGTAAGTGAAGGGTGATCAGGATCTATTCTTGTCAGAAATGAAATAAGCTTGTTTTCACATCATGGCCCTGGTGTCTTCATGTATTAGATATGTGCCTAACATAGAATATGCCTAACGTTTTTACTGGTACGTAGATATGTAATTTTAGGATTGAATCTGTAGCCAGGTAAATGACGCTTTTTTAACCCTTTCAACCCTAAGAAACTGGAATGGACTGATATGCTAATGTTCCGACCAATTCAATGGTCACAAAATGATTTTCAGATTCGTCGTTTATGAAAAGGTGGTGTTTTTGTTCTCAAAAATATTAAAATTACTTTCAAAAAGTGCAGATCCTGATGAGACGGCTCGTTACGAGCCGGCTCATCTGGATCTGCACTTTTTGCATAAACCGATATAGCGGGATTTCGGGTTCAAAGGGTTAATGTCATTTTTCTATGCATTTAACTTGCACAATCCACATTGCTCAAGTGATACCGACTCCAAACCATTCTGTTGTTTACTCTTGTTTATCAACCAATGAAAGCACAGCATTTCGTCTCAATTAATCAATATCTATTAAATTAACCATTAAATGTTTGCAATAAGTATGTCATATGTTCACGAGACACACCTTGTCACCACGATTACACACACCCTTTGTTCTCAACCTGCCAATCACATACATGTACATGTCATTGTATCACAATTTGAAAGCACGTTTATGAGCGGTGCTACATTCACACAAACATGTGCACGCGAAGGGGTGGGCTAAAGTTCACATATTGTTTAAGGAACTACCGTCTGTTTCACGAAACCTGCCCAAATTTTACGGCTATAGCAACAATGCAAAAACGATATTTTTTTCAATAATATTAAATTTTATCAAAATTTAAGAATGAGCCTTCTTTTTATTTCGTGAAATTTGGTTAAATATTGATTTTATTGTGAATTTTTTTTTCTAATTTCAGAAATAGTGGACCGATTTTCAAAATCTAACTTGTTTTCTTAGTTTGATCATTTCCAAGCCAGGTTTCGGAGTCAATTGCCAAAACATTCTGTTTTTTGACTCCTCCCCCTTATCCGTTGCCTCCTTTTCCCCCATGTTAAATTCCCATAGACAAATGAATTGTTCTGGATAAAATCAATATTTGACCAAATTTCACGAAATAAAAAGAAGGCTCATTCTTAAATTTTGCTATAATATAATATTATCGAAAAAAATATTGTTTTTGCATTGTTTATATAGCCGTGAAATTTGGGCAGCTTTCGTGAAACGGACAGTAGTTTCTTAAAATTCCATATACCGAGTATAACTAATACTCAACATTTGAGTTATTATAGGAATTAATGGCCTTTTTGTGGAATTTATTGGGGTATATACTTGGAAAAGTCGCGGGAATACTGGACGAAGGCCGGAAGGCCTCGTCCAGTATTCCCGCGACTTTTCCAAGTTTATATCCCCGATAAATTCCACAAAAAGGCCATGCATTCCTTATAATTCCAGCATTGGAAATAAATTCACCAAGAAAATGTGTTTATTTTCTGTTTTCTTAAGAATTATTTTAACTGCGCCTGACGGTTACGGAAAGAAGTTTGGCATGGAGTTTACTGGGATATAAATTTTGGACAGAGACTTGCTACGGACCGATCAAATGTTAGGGAATTGTGTAAATATTTTTGTGCTGGAATTATCATGTAATAACTCTTTTGAGACTGTACATTGATGACTAGTATTTGAGTCAAAACATATAATACTATAACATGTAGTTGTTTACAGTCATTTGCATATTACATATGGTTCTAAATATTATTCATAGTTCTAATTTCGTTTTCGTCATTGATATTTGCTGTGTGTATGTAGATGAATGGATGAAATGTGCATGTAAAATATCTAAGGTTTGCATTCAATTGGTAATTAATTATAGCAATTTGAACTGTGTTGAACAAACACAGTTCTCAGAATAAATCTGCTATTGTGAGCATTTGAGGCAGTGGTCAGATATGCTTTCTATAGCGTCCGCATTGCTTGGTATAAAGGGCATTGTTTGGGTTGCCAGGGAGCTCTTGGGAATATTACATTATAGAATCAGCATGTGTCTTTGTCTTTTCATCTTTCGATCAAAGTGAGCCGTATTCCCAAATTCAAAAGTAACAGTTTAGAAATGAAATTAACCTATACAAACCAGCCAGCTATAACATAACCCTTACACCGCTATCTTAATTTTTCAGTCGTCTGCTGTTTATTTTCTATTTTCCATTTTTATCATCAAAAATATGCTTTGACAGCAGTTTAGAATAATTTACAACATGGTTTGACGACACGTTAGAATCATTTCCATTGGAAATGATTCTAAAGTGCTGTCAAACCATGATTTTATTGACAAATAAGGCAAGATATAAAAGCAACAGCAGACGACAATTGTTGTGTGTAGCGGTCTAAGGGTTAATGGCGAATCTTACTGGGTTTCCCACCTGGAGCCGTTTCACTAAACTTCGTACGACTAAAATGTTCGTAAGTGCGAAATTATGATACATGTAGTCTGTAAATGTTACGTTAACACTGTTTTCTTGTAAACAATTAATGGATTTACATTTATTGAGCATAGGCTGCATATGCAGCCTATGCTCAATAAATGTAAATCCATCAATTTTAATTTCTAGACTATACTAAATTTGCACTTACGAACATTTTAGTCGTACGATGTTTAGTGAAATGGGCCCCAGGAGCCAAGTGGTCAGTAGCCGATTTCATCAAAATTGCAAAGTATACTTATCTAGCAAAGTATACTTTGAGGGAGAAATTTTCAATTTTAGGATTAATTTAATAATTTTTATTATACTGAATTTATTACATTATCACAGCCATTTTGGCTGTGATAATGTAATACATTCAGTATAATAATTCTGCATACTTTGAATCATCAAATATATGCAGTCGTTAGTTCTATATGACATAATGCATTTCGGGAAAAATAATGATTACCGTACTCCCTCAAAGTATACTTTGCAATTTTGGTGGAATAGGCTACTGGTGTAGTAAGGGTGCCTGGTACTGGATCACAACACCGTTTCATTTGTGACATACTCGTGACTAGATTGCATTTAATCACAATAGTATTATGTTAAAAGTATTTATAATTACGCCAGTAAATCTATTGTAGGTGGAGAGGTTAGTTTTTTAGCCATCAATTGCATCCAATTTCTGATGCTTTGGCATTCAGAATATGTTGAACATAAAAAAACAAAACATTTATCACCTGTGCCAATTCTAGTCGCATTTCACATTAAAGGCACTGGGTCTTAGATATGGACAGAAAGTAACAAAAATATTTTAATTATAAATTGGTATAGTATTTCTGAATCCAATCGTACCCATGTCTCGTTAAAAAAATTGGGATTAGGAAAAAATATGCAAAAACTAATATACCGAAAAATAACTAGCATTGCAACCGGTAGATGTTCTGCAAATTGATGATTACTAATTTAATTTTGTATATTATTTATATTACTTAGACTTATCTTGCTAATGGAATTTCAAACTTATTTCTAAAGATGGTAATGTACGGTATGATCATTTCACAACAAAAAACATGATTTCATACATTTTCCTAACTAGTATGAGAGTACGGTAGCCAAAATGTATGAAACAGATTGAGTTGGTTAATATAATACATCATTTGCAGTGTATGCAGCAAAAAAACACATTGAATATCTGATTTGATTGGTCGTATTCGCAATGTCTTCTAAGCATGGGCCCACTCTAATAGTTGTTAATTAAATGTAGTCACATTCCAGTTAACCCTTACACCGCTATCTTTTTTGTCATCTGCTGTTTATTTTTTATTTTCCATTTTTATCATCAAAAACATGCTTTGACAGTCCTTTAGAATAATTGACAACATGGTTTGACAGCACTTCAGAATCATTTCCATTGGCAATGATTCTGAAGTGCTGTCAAACCATGTTTTTATTGAGAAATAAGGCAAGATATAAAAACAACAGCAGACGACAATTGTTGTGATTAGCGGTCTAAGGGTTAATATATAACTCAATAACTGCATAACCATGTTCTGATCACATGTTTGATATATTTTCGAGTTTTGTTTCTGCATTTACACAGCACATGGACATTGTATGGAAATGATGATCTGATAACACAGTGACGGCATGTTTGTCCGGATATATAATGTACGATTGATAATCCGTGGGTGGTTGGTCGGGCGAACAAGACAGCGTAAATTAACGGTAGGGGTTCCTCCTTATAGGAATCACGATTTACCTGGTTTGGCCCTCAGGTACGTTTTTATCTTTGGCTCTTTAGTTGTGAGGGTACGTTTTTATCTTTGGCTCTTTAGTTACCTGGGAGTTGAATTTTGTTATTGCCCATTATAAAAGTAGTAAGATTATTACTGATCCTACTGCTTTTGGGAGGGGCCAAGTGATTCTGGTGTGGCGAGGACCTGGCATCAGATCAGGATTATTCTGATTTCACTGCTGAATATATAGTTTTGTTATTGTAATATTCAGTTCTGATTTTGGGATTTTCCCCCCATTTGTACATGTACTTGAAAATGTACATGTACTTGTACAGGTAATATATGGGATTTAGTACTAAACCCATTGACCGGCCTTAAATGACCTTAGCTGTTGATAGGCCGTTAAACCACAACAAACAAACATATAGCCTCGTCGTACATGCGGATGAACTGTAATCTAACTTGTTTACTCCCTGATCAGGGCTGAAAGATTGATCTGGGGCTACCTTGGTTGAAAATACACAACAGTTTAACTCGATCATGGGCCCATACTCTTCCATTACTATGTTCCATTGCCATGTTTATGTTTGTTGACATGACCTGTAGCCTATTTCATCAACATTGCAAAGTATACTTTACTAGCAAAGTATACTTTGAGGGAGTAATCATTTATTTTTCCTGAAATGCATTATTTCATATAGAACTAACAAATGCATATATTTCATGATTAAAAGTATGCAGAATTATTATACAGAATGTATTACATTATCACAGCCAAATTGGCTGTGATAATGTAATAAATTCAGTATAATAAAAATTAATAAATTTATCATAAAATTGAACATTTCTCCCTCAAAGTATACTTTGCTAGGAAAGTATACTTTGCAATGTTGGTGAAATAGGCTACAGAAACATTGCATCCTATGATTGTGCTTGTGAACCACATTTTTGTGGGATATTTTGTGAACTATTTCAAGTTGTAGGCTTGATGTCTTTTATTGTTTAACCCTTTCAACACTATACACGGCTTTCCCAATGTTTGCAAACAGTGTAGATCCAGATGATCCGTAAGCAGTCTCAAGGATTTGCACCGTGGATATTCCCTGATTTTTTTTTATATAAAGCACCCCTTTTCTGATTAATGGAATAGTTCAAAATTCTACATGGAAGAGTACATAGCCCGTACTTAAGGGTGAAAGGGTTAATATGCAAAACAATTTACTTTAATTTGTAACCATCTGTAACCATCTGAAATGTAATATTATCGGGGTTCATCTCGGGCCATGTAATCCGGTCAGTAGTCTATTTCACCAACATTATAAGAATGAATAGTCTTTTTGTTGAATTTATCGGGGTATAAGCTTGGAAAAGTCGCGGGAATACTCGACTTTTCCAAGTTTATATCCCCGATAAATTCAACAAAAAGGCCATTCATTCCTTATAATTCCAGCATTTGAAATCAATTCATCAAGAAAATATGTTTATTTTCCGTTTTCTTAAGAATTATTTTAACTGCGCCTCACGGTTACGGAAAGTAGTTCGCGTGGGAGTTTACTGGGATATAAATTTTGGACAGAGACTTGCTACGAGCCAATCAAATGTTAGGGAATTGTGTAAATATGTTTGTGCTGGAATTATTGCAAAGTATACTTTGAGGGAGAAATTTACAATTTTAGGATAAATTTATTAATTTTTATTATACTGAATGTATTACATTATCACAGCCATTTTGGCTGTGATAATGTAATAAATTCAGTATAATAATTCTGCATACTTTTAATCATCAAATATATGCAGTTGTTAGTTCTATAAGACATAATGCATTTCGGGAAAAATAAATGTTTACTCTCTCAAAGTATACTTTGCTAGATAAGTATACTTTGCAATTTTGGTGAAATCGGCTACTGGTGTAGTAAGGGTGCCTGGCAATGGATCAGCATCTGTCTTTCAGTTTTTATTATAATTTCAGTGCTGAATGTAAAGCAAATTCCCATCTGTTGTTGCCAATGTCATACTACCTATGATCATCCATTTGATTATTTGTTCTCCAGCCGACATGGTTTGGAATGATATAGGCCTCAACCATTTGTACGTTTGTAGATGCAAGTTCATATTGTGCATTTAAGGACCCGTTCTATACCTGATCATCGTTTGATTGAAAGATAATTGCTTCGTAAACGTGATGTAATATATGTATAATATATATGTGAATACTGCCTCATTACTGTATCCTATACGGCACATGGAGTGGCCAAGTCGGCCATCTTTGTGTGTTCCAGCCATCAGCCAGTTTCACCTGTTCTGCCATTTGACAAAGAACTCAAAATGTGAAGTAGAACAAATGATATAATGTAGCTAATCACATGCAGAAAAGCCAGGAGAACAGACTCGTACCAATTATATTAGTTACACCAAGCTGTAAAATATGTCAGTTTTGTGGACAGGTTTGTGCCTGTGTTTTTAACAACACGAACCACTATTATAAATATCCTCATACACAGAAAATCGCACAGTGTATCACTTTTACCTGGCACCACATACACATACCATATATACCCACTACTGTACTGGGTAATGTGTCCACTAACATAGGTTGTGCATCAGATTGAAAAGTTTACACATCAAAATTTATTTTGAGATTGATGGGAGAAATATCTCGTCTTTTGTATAATTTGCTCACATATTTATAGCTTGCCGTTGTCATATCTGTCTATTATGTATTGCACAAAATTTTATTTGTTTACTTCATATTATTTGCTGTACGTGTCAAACCCACGAAGTGGTGAAACTGTTACCATGGCTTGTACATACAAAGATGGCAGAGATGGCAACTCAATGCTCCATATAGTAAACACTAACAAGACAATATTCACATATGTTATATTTATATATCACATCACTCTTATGAAGCAATTATCATTGAAGTCAAGTGTATCCATCTATCACCTAATATCTTAATTACATTTCTCGATCAACTGCTATCATATATCATGATTGTATCACTGTATTGCCTTATAATTACCTCAATTCACTGTATTATATAGCCATGACCTGTGTTTCATACCTCCTGATTGGATGGCATAGTGGTTGGACTGACTGTCCATCCGTCACACGTTTTCAAAATGTTTCAACAAGCCAGCGACGTGATTAGCGATAAGTGACAACGATGCCCTTGTTTGGCTAGCACTGGCGAGCATTTGTGTACCAACAGGCAACATTTCTTGTACTGCAAGATTACACCTCCTTTTGACCCACCACGAGAAAAAGTGACTTATTGAGTTTGTTATTTATTTATTTAATAGAGTTTAACTTCCCGTCAACAGCTAATGTCATTTTAGGCCGGGTTAACGGGATCAAACTCTTTATTTCACCTGTGGATGGGGGAATAACCCGATCTAATGCCAGGTCCTCACCACACCAAAATAAGAATAACGGCACCTCTGATATTAGGATTCCCTTAAGGATGATCGATTGTTTGTTGGTGTTTAATGGCCTATCAACAGCTAAGGTCATGTAAAGCCGGGCAAACGGATTCAAACCCGTATTTAACCTGCTGCATTGGGGGGAAAATTCCAAATCAGAACGCAATATATTCAGCCCTTTTTGTGAAGAGGCATCAGAAAAACTAGTCTAATTCAACAGCGAACAGTAAAGGCCTTTATCAGAGTGTGGATGCCCGGGCTAATCAGGGTAGACTATATAAGTCCCTTTTTATCATGGTGGTCATATTGTATGGCAATGTTTGCCTTCTGTATTGTTCTGGCATTTATGCAATGGGTAATTACCTCATCTAGTGTTCTTTGCTCTATAAAAATGTCCTACATAATGTAACACGTCTTGTAACGAGCCATTCTATTTTGCTCTAAAAATTGTATTGCATAGGGTCACATGTTATGTCACTCTTGTCACATTTCTACTTGTGAAAACTATTTTTCATACTTCATTCCAATGCGTGGGTGTCAGCAAGCAATGTTTGTTGGGGTTTAACGGCCTATCAACAGCTAAGATCATTTAACCCTTTCCCTGTTTTGCGATATTTCGACTCTTGCAAATCCAAAACATCTGAATAAAAGAATCAAATGCTGGGTCAAATGATGGTTAAATTATCTGATAGAGCAGAAAACATTGTGGGAAAAGGAGAAATTGCTTGTTACAAGCAATTTCTCCTTTTCCCACAATGTTTTTAAAAGACATCTTCTGCAGAGGCGTGAAAAGTTGTTTCTATCAGGGAAAGGGTTAAGGCCGGCTCAATGGGTTTAGTACTAAATCCCATATATTACCTGTACAAGCACACGTACAAAAGGGGCGAAAATCCCAAAATCAGAACGATCCCGTTTTAACCTGCTGTATTGGGGCGAAAATCCCAAAATCAGAACGGAATATTTACATCAAGAAAAAAAATTCAGCCCTGAAATTAGAATAACCCGACCTGGTGTCAGGTCCATACCACACCAAGTCACTTGGACCCTTCCCCTAAAATAGGATTACGAATAATAATACTCCCATAAGGGGTACAACAAGATTCAACTGTCATACAAAATGCCAAAAGACGTATGTGAGGGCCAAACCAGGTCTCCATTCGGAATTCCGGTAAGGATGAACCCTGATCGTTAAATTACCCATCGCATGCTCCCACCTGCCACCCACTAAAATGATTAGTGTCGTCCAGAGGACGGGAGGGTATGCCTATCTTAACAATGAATCCTTCCTAAAGAATTCATATCTTACTGGGATTCACGCTTGGGGCCAAGTGTTCCAGTGTACTAAGCGTACCTGGCCCCAGATCAGGACACCGTGTCGTCTTTCAGTGCTGCACACATGCTTACATTCCCATCGGTATACCAGCTTGCTATTGAATAAATGTAAAATCAATGTTTGTGTTGTCATAAAACTCTTACCGTGAGGTCAAAAAAAGGACTTGTTCAACTGAATATTTACAATAAATATATATATATATTCAGCCCTGAAATCAGAATAATCCTGATCTGATGCCAGGTCCTCGCCACACCAGAATCACTTTGCCCCCCTCCCAAAAGCAGTAAGATCAGTAATAATCTTACTACTTTTGTAATGGGCAATAACCCAATTAAACTCCCAGGTAACAAGAGCCAAAGATAAAAATGTACAATTGGCGATAAAAAATTACAATTTTCGGAAAAAAAGAAATTCTCTAAAATTGTAATTTTTTATCGCCAATTGTTTTATTTTTTTTGAAGTGGCAATTTTTTTTTTTTCCCCTGCATAGGCGTACATCACCTAACGTAGGGACAATCAATCCCACTCACACCAACACGGCAATACCAATGGATGTGGATTTTAAAACTATTTTTTTGTTTGTTTGTTGGGGTTCAACGGCCTATCAACAGCTAAGGTCATTTAAGGCTGTGTCAATGGGTTTAGTAATAAATCCCATATATTACCTGTACATGTTCAAGTGCACATACAAATGGGGGGAAAATCCCAAAATCAGAACTGAATATTTACAATATGAATATATATATATTCAGTCCTGAAATCAGAATAATCCTGATCTGGTCCTCGCCACACCAGAATCACTTGGGGCCCCCTCCCAAAAGCTACTAGTAGGATCAGTAATAATCTTACTACTTTTATAAATGGGCAATAACCCAATTCAACTCACAGGCAACAAAAGAGCCAAAAATAAAAACGTACCCAAGGACCAAACCAGGCAAATCGTGATTCCTATAAGGAGGAACCCCAACCACACGTAGGGATAATCAATCCCGCTCACACTAACGGGTGCAATACCAATGGATGTGGATTTTAAAACAAATCTATAAGTCGCCATTATAAAATCTTTAACTGTTTTATTAAACACACGATTATGTAATCAGTATGTACGTCAACACATAATATCGGTGGTGGGTATTTTTATGTCAGTGACATGCATACGCTTTTAAGGCCCACTTCAACGTATTTTCTTAAGTATCTAGGAAAGTACACAAACAATTTTGATCCGATGAATTGCAGATACCCCGGAAACCTGTATCGGATCATCTGCTAATCTGCCTGATATTCCTCGTTAGACGACAGCCATGTCATCAACGGAATAGCAAACAGTCCAGATCCCGACCAGACTGTGCCGATGCACATGCTGATCTGGACCTACAACTGGTCGCATAATCCATAAGCCACATTTAAGGATAGTCTCTAAACTCAAGAGAAAACTTTCTTAAATATCTCTGCAAGAGCTTCAAACTGGCTATTGCTACGAGGAAGACATCAATCAGATGACAGCATGCAATGTGCCTATGTATCTGGGCCCAGTTGCTCAAAGCTTCTGTTAGCTTAACAAACTGTTAAATCCTTAGCATTGCTAAGGATTTAACAGTCTGTTAAGCTAACAGAGGTTTTGAGCAACCAGGCCCTGGCTATTTATCGTATCAAAACAGCTCCAGTAATTGCAAAGATTACTCACCGACAAGAAATCGTACACTTTTCGGATATTAACCCTTTCCCTGTTTTGCGATATTTCGACTCTTCCAAATCGAAAACATCTGAGTAAAAGAATCAAATGCTGGGTCAAATGATGGTTAAATTATCTGATAAGAGTAGAAAACATTGTGGGAAAAGGAGAAATTGCTTGTTACAAGCAATTTCTCCTTTTCCCACAATGTTTTCTAAAGACATCTTCTGCAGAGGCGTGAAAAGTCGTTTCTATCAGGGAAAGGGTTAAATGGTTTCTGAAGTGGATGGCATCTACATTCTGCCAAAAATTTACAGCGAAACATCTCTATAAAGACGACACCCTGGGAGGTCCCCAAGGTGTCCGATTTAGAGAGGTTTCACTGTAAATTGGGGATATGACCACTCTAGTACACATACTATTGTGTTTTGCAATCATGGATAAGTTACCAAGAAACCATTTAAAATAAAACGCATATCTTTTCTTTGTGTCTGGTTTAGTTCCAGTATATCACATTTGTATAATATGTAGGAAATTGTATGCTGAAGAGCACCTAAATAGCAGGCATACACACGCCAGTGACATACATTACCCCTGTGTTATTCTTTGCCCTGGATGGCGTCTTCCTTAGCTCAATGAACATCACTCAAGGAAATAATGTCGACCACCAGATGAGAGGAGAAAAGGTACGACCAGTAATCAACAAGCAACTTTAATAATGTTCAGTTTCACTAAATTTTGTACGACATTGTTTCCGACTAAATGATATGTGAACACATTGATAGCGAGGTTCATTGATATCAGAAAGTTGTATGGTTGGGGTAAACAACAATTCAAGGCAGCAAATGGACGTACATACCCTAGATAAATACAGAATTGTGTCGAAATGAATCTGCAAAGGTTACAGACGATGTCATGTGAATGTATTATGGGCCCACTCTGATATTATTATTACCTCTTGTATCGTGTCGCCTTGTTCTTGCATTTTAAAATGAATATCAGCAACATACGAGAAGTACGAGCTGGGTCCATACTATATAGAAGGTTGGCAATGTCAGAGCGGAGTGCACGTTTGCTGAAATTCACGTAACACTAGCAAACTTCAGTAGCCTTATAACTATCTATAGGTCTTGCCGACGGGTGTTCCATTGATGGAATGGCGAACAGTGCAGATCCTGATCAGACTGTGCGGATGCACAGGCTGATCTGGATCTACACTGGTCGCAAAACTCATAAGCCCCTTTTCTCTAGTCACAGCCACATTTTATCCGCAAATCGAAGGCGCAGGCATTGTCAGCAGGAAATGTTATACGAGATAGCAGCAACAGAGCAAATGCCACCACCATATCAACTGTGGTCGTGACTGAAGAAATGAGGCGTATGTGTTATGCTACCAGTGTCTGATCTGGGCCGGCACTGTTCGCCATTCAGACAATGCAACCACCGTGATACTTCAAACTTTAATGTTTTGATCCTTATCAGTTTGTTTGTTTATTGGTGACTAACGGCCCATCAACAGCTATGGTCATGTAAGGCCAGGCCAACGGGTCCCGTATTTAACATGCTGCATTGATCCTTATCAGACTTCACGAGTGCGCTAGAAGATCACAAGTTTGAATATCCGCAAATGCAACAAGCCCAATTTCTCCAGTCACAACCACAAATACAGACGCACATCATAAGAAAAAAATACAGTTATAGTAAGTACACAGATCTACCATGCTTCACCACACAAATGACATTGTAGAAAATGAACCGATCGTCTTCGATGAACGAATAGGTTACACTGGAAGATACACATTTGGGCCCCTGGCAGAGAAAATGTTCCATACGAAGTGTGCGTCCAGTGCAGCCCCAGATCAGTCTGCACATGGTCACTATTCAGTCGACCAAGCATTGTTTATATATCCACTAATAACATTTGACCAGTCACGACTATAAGGATACAATGATAGTCTGCATCTACACTGGTCACACATGGCCTAAGGACCATTTTATCGTCCTGCGACCCATTCACAATACTGGCAATATTCACACTTGGTCTGTACATGACTTCATGCAACTTTATACGACATCGACCATACGCACACAAATATTTGAAAATGGCAAAGTATGATAAAATGATATAAACTTCTTTTCTTGGCAATCACACATTATTCTGAACATTCACAGCAGAAATTTGTAATTGTACGCGTAGTTGCCCATAATATAGCACATTTTTTAAAAAAACAAATCTACCACTCAACAGATAGTCTCCAATAATGAAGACCACCGAATATATACCACTAAACAGTTCACATCAAAATATGCAGAAATAACAAATATATATCAGCTGTACACCGCGGAACAGTTTAGCAAGTATGGGCCATGATACAACAACTCATTTCTGTCATATCATGGCATGCAACATTAAAATGAATCCCACATCAATGTATCATACAAACTTGCGTGAAAATGGAACGGCAATTAACACAACGATTCAAGCATATGTTGGTATACAACATGCCACAAGAAACCTGTAGAATTACCTCGGCCGCCAGTGTAGCCCCAGATCATTCACACACTTCCGACAACTATTCGCTGAAACATTCCTGGTGATTCTAACAATTTAGACAACAGGCATGTGCCAGTTTACAGGAGATACCTCCTCAATGAGACATATATTTAAATATTGGCTTGTTGTTTGCGACCAGTGTAGCTTCTGATCAGCCTGTGCATCCCGACAGTCTGATCAGGAGATACACAGTTCGCTATCAGTCCGACGGAACATAGAGTTTGCTACCAGTGTAGCTTCTGATCAGCCTGCGCATCCGCGCAGTCTGATCAGGAGCTACACTGCTAGACTGGATGTCTCTTGCAACAATATTGAATCCCCATTTGACTGCACCCATGCCAGCTTATCAGGAGCCACATGGCATATAAAATATATTCATCAAAGCAAGATACATTCATCGACACAATTAAATAAGATTCATGAAAATGATAAATTTAGCTATTAAATGAAAATATCAACAGTTTGGTTTTGATGATTTACTCGTTCTCCTATATAAGGTACAGTTCAATGCCACTCGATATAAAAACAGATAAAATGTGTATATTGCATGGTTTTGGGGGCATCATGATAATTGGTGTTTATTGGTGTTTAACGGCCTATCAACAGCTAAGGTCATTTAAGGCCGGGAGGGGGTTACACAAGAAATACCACGTCCCACCAACAGCTAAGGTCATATAGAGACGAGATCACAGTTGAAAGTCTCATCCGACAGACCAGTGGGATGGAAATACTATGAAAGTATTTTTGATGCCCTAGGTGAGGTTTGAACCCACACAACCTCCAGATTGGAAGTCAGGTGATCTAACCCCTCAGCCACAATACATCCCTCAAATATACATTGGAGTACTCTGCGATTAGGAACAGAGACGCATGTCAGTGAACCCCATCAAACCAACCCTTGGTTTCCGTCTTAGAGAATGAATGTACAGTCATGTACACAAAGTAGATACAAATTATAAAATGTGCTTTTTCTCACAAAAAGAAGATTAAATAGTGAACCGAAACAACAATATAGTATATAGATTAAGTATCGGTAATAACTCCACGACATTTTGATCATTATAGTTTCCAAGACTATGTAAAACCAACATGTACAATTTATTTATTCGTCAGTAAAAACTACGACTAGGCAACGTTAGCACTATACCCACAATACAGTATGCAACATTAACTTTTTTCAATTTCAATAAAAAAGTACTGGTAACCATGGCAACACATTAATGCAGAAACTGACAAATCAAATAGATTGATTGGGGTTTTACATCCGTTCAACATGCATATGAGATACACCTTTTACCCAAGGACATCTGCAATTTTTCATGAAATATACTTTAATACAGAAACTGTGATATTTTCTGTAGACGACGTCGAAAAATGACGAAATGTTCATAGCAAATGAGAAATTCTATTCCACATATGCTATGAACGTTTCGTCATTTTTCGACGTCACCTACAGAAAATATCAGTTTCTGTAAGTCTTATATTTTTCAACATTTTTCATCAGATATCGCACATGGTTCTTGGGTACAAAATCACATGGTACGTCTCATATATATATATATATATATATATATATATACAGGAATGCCCCCGTAAGTGTGAAGCACTGTACATGCAGCACTAAAATTACAATACTAACTTTCAGCACTGAAAGGCAGTGTTCTGATCTGATACCCTGCAGATTTTTTTTCTCTTTTTCTTGTGTTTTTTTCATCCACTATTGCATTAATTTGATAGCAAATAAATTACATATTCAGTAGATGGCTTTGGAAGCGTACATCAACATTGTCTACCACAGTATTATAGTCACCATTTAAAATGGTTTGTAATCCACCCCACCCAGAAACAACACTTTACATATATTTTGATCTTCCCGTTGTGACGGCAAGGCTAAACGGTTGCTATCACAACATTTTGTCGACACGATTAATGACAATAGTGGAGACATTGAAATACAAGAAACTCCCTAGATCACGAACACCTTCAGCCGTGGCTATTTTATGAATTGTATCTAGTCCTCCAGATCAGCATACAAATTGTAAATACATTTGAAATTGTCTTTAGGAATACAAATTATAGGTACATTTGAAATTGTCTCCCTTTGAGACAATTTCAAAGTACTTCCAACTTGTATGTTCAGAGCTCCAGTTAAGGTGCGTAATTTGGAGGTAAATTTCTTATTTCTCCATCAAAAATGGCAAGTTGGGAGTGCTTTAGAATCGTCTCAATGAGACGATTCTAAAGGACTCCCAACTTGCCATTTTTGATGAAGAAATAACAATATTTCACCCAAAGTTGGTCAAATTACACACCTTAACTGGAGCACTGTATGTTCAAAGAAACAATTTCAGAAGTACCTTCAAATCGCATGTTCATCTGGAGCAATAAAACAATATTTGTAAATCTTCGCTCATCTGTCAAGACACCAAAAGAACTTATTAAACGGTTCAGTTTTTGTCCTCTTTCTTGTCCTGCGGGTCCTGTGAATCCTGTTGCTGGTCGCTGCTGCTGCTGCTGCTGCCTCCCGATTGTTCCCGCTCGCTGCTCATCTGTGGACAAAATTGGTCTAGTTATATATTTCTCTCAGTTATGCAACAAAAATTGTGAACGTAAGAAAATGTGAAACAGTTTAACGTCTCGACAACAGATAATATATAGAGACGGACTTGGTGGTAAGTCTCATCCACAAGACCAGTAGGATAAGTATTTATTTATATGTGTTGAGAATACATCAAATGGTTTTGTATATCTGGCCCTGACACACATATTTATTCTCATTTGTTTTATCTAAGTGTGACCTTCACCTTGGACCTAGGGATTAGTTTATAATGTGTGTCACATTGTCTCATGATGTCACTTTCTCGTTGTTTATTTATTTGAAAATATATTGTAGTGTTTTGGATATATATCGCCCCAGATGGACATCTTTTTTTTTTTTTTTTTTTTTTTTTTTACTTTGACCTCTAAGTGTGACCTTGAACCTTGGGACTGTTCGAAAATCCATGGAACTGTTTTGTAGATTTGGTTCCGGATGGACACACAAACTGATGGACAATGCGTATACTAACCATAAGTGTGACTTAATCTGGGGATAATACGCCAACACCACAAAGACGTTAAATTCCTACCTTTTTGTATGCCATTTCGAAGAGTTTGAGGGAGGCCTGCTGGAGGTCATGTGTGGCCTTCTGGATCTCCTCGGCATTGGCCGTGTCCTTATTGCTCAGCAGCTGGCGCACCGTCACGATGTGTTCTTTCAACTTCGCGCTCTGTGGTTATAGTGGAATCACATTGCATTCAAAGTACACCTTTACGGTTAGGAATTCTTTTAAAAAAATTATTTTTGTTTTCGGTATTTCTAAATGAAAGTATATGTTGTGGCCATTCATTTGAACTGTCTCGATGAGACGGTTCAAATGATGATTACAATATATATTTCAGAGTACAAAAAAAAAGGAAAATATTTTGGATTTACCACAAACAACATGCGTATCCTCAGCAACGTTGAATTAAAGTTTATTTTACATGTTTCTCAATCAAAACAAGAGAAAACCAGGCTATTGTCAAAGACACTAGCCACTGATGCACAGACAACTTTGGACTCTGAAATGGCTAATTTGATTTTAACTGATTGGACTTTTTGTTTAATGGCATTGTCGGAAAAAGAGTGCTTAGTCGGAAAATAGCTCCGAAGCTAAATGTTTAATACGTTTTACTATATCCGATATTCAATAAATATTGTAACTGTATAAACAGCGAACCGTTCCACTATGAACAGACTGAAATGTAAATGTATTGGGAGACCAAAGAGAAATAATTGTTCAGTGCCACTGTGCCAGACATACCTCATCTGCAGGCAGGTGATCTTTGAACTCCTCCAGTTTGGTTTCTGTGTCGTGAAGAATCGAGTCGGCCTGGTTAACTGCCTCTACAGCTTCCTGCAAGCACAACACAAACACAGCATTAGAACTGGACAAAAATTACAACTAGACAATTTCGGCCGAGTGATCATTGTCAATCATATGCATTCCTCTCCAGAGCTCCAGATAAGTTTTGTATCTAAAGAGTGTTATACCCCCAGATTTCAAATTCAATGCGCATTTTACTTTTACAAATGTATTATTGATTTTCTTATTAAATAGGGAATAAATGATAAAAAATAAAACAAATTTAAAAATTCACTTATTTGAGCTGCAAAAAGCATTTTGCAGCTCAACTAAGTAAATTATTACAGTATGTTCACTACTCAATTTGACAATCAATGCTTATTTTCACATTGCTGCGAGTATTTTGTACTCCCACTTTTGATATTCAATGTGTATTCTGCTAAAATAAGTGTAAAATACGCCAATACACACCATACCTCGAGTTCCGAGTTTGCCCAATTTACCAATTTGGGTAATTTCAGAGCTCCAGTTAAGGTGCGTAATTTGATCAACTTTGGGGGCAATTTTGTTATTTCTTCACCAAAAATGGCAAGTTTCCATTTTTGGTGAAGAACTAAAAACAATACCTTGAATATTTGGTCAAATTACGCATCTTAACTGGAGCTCTGCAATTTCGGCTAAGTGATCATATGCATTCCACTCCGTTTACACTCGCCATCAGTAGCCTATTTCATCAACATTGCAAAGTATACTTTAGTAGCAAAGTATACTTTGAGGGAGAAATTTTCAATTTTATGATAAATTTATAAATTTTTATTATACTGAATTTATTACATTATCACAGCCAATTTGGCTGTGATAATGTAATAAATTCAGTATAATAATTCTGCATACTTTTAATCATCAAATATATGCATTTGTTAGTTCTATATGCAATAATGCATTTCAGGAAAAATAAATGATTACTCCCTCAAAGTATACTTTACTAGTAAAGTATACTTTGTAATGTTGATGAAATAGGCTACTGGAAAGGAATGGTGCTTAACGGCCCATCAACACAAAAGGGTATCATTTAGGGCCAAGCAATTTAGATGAAGATGTTAGATGTGGTAGGCAATCAAATGATTAGGGTAAAATAAAACTATGATAAACAATATAAATGAGCAACATGTACACAATGATAACATTAGATTTACCTATACAAGTTGGTTTCATGAAAAAAGCTAAGCAAACATTCAATGTTCTCCACCTGGAATAACTCCGCAAGTGGAGTAACACTGAAGGGTTCGAGTCAAATACTTTCCATCTGGATTTCAAATTGTTGTCGACAAATTGGTGTATTAATTTACTAGATTCTAAGGCCTAAGGGTCTACACCTCTCATATAGAAATAAATAACTAGAGTGAAACAAATAAACATGCTACAAGTGAAATATCTTAACCCTTAGACCGCTACTCACAACAATTGTCGTCTGCTGTTGTTTTTATATCTTGCCTTATTTCTCAATAAAAACATGTTTTGACCGCACTTTAGAATCATTTCCAATGGAAATCATTCTAAAGTGCTGTCAAAGCATGTTGTAAATTATTCTAGTGTTGTTAAAACATGTTTTTGATGATAGAAATGGAAAATAAACAGCAGACGACAAAAAAAAAAAGATCTAAGGGTTAATTGCAAGTATAGTACAGTCGTGTGTCGATTCCAGCAACACTATGCTCGGACACCCAACAGACTACACAGTTAATATACCATGTGTTAATACAAGAGGGCCATGATGGCCCTAATTCGTTCACCTGACTCCATGAACACCAGAGGAGAATGTGTTTTAAAAAAATTGTGCTATTTTTAGATGGCGGTCATCTTGGATTAAGCGATGACTCATTTTACAAAATCTGAAAATGCTTCACCCAAGGATCTTAACTTCCTATGAAGTTTGGCCAGCATCGGCCATGTGGTTCCTGAGAAAAAGACGTTCAAATCTTGAATAAATGGACCTTTTGGTGGCCATCATGGATGACATAATCATCCGATTCCGACAAATATTGCACCAGAGCAATCGCTTCATGGATACCTTCAATTTGATATATGGCATGAGCATATTCGGTCAAAAATAAAATTTGACCCCACGGGCCATGCCCATTTTTGACCCCGGGGTCACCATTTTCACAACTTTGAAAGAGCATTGTAAATCGATCATTCCTACCAAGTTTAGTCGAAATCCGGCCAGCAGTTCACGAGAAGATTTTTTAAGAATTTATGCTATTTTTAGACGGCGGCCATCTTGGATTAGCGATGACCTCCATTTTAACAAATCTGAAAAGGGTTCACCCATGGACCATAACTTTTAAGTTTGGCTACCATGGGCCAAGCGGTTCATGTGAACAAGAATTTTGAAATCTCTAATAAAAGAAGGACCTTTTGACATTTCGGCGGCCATCTTGGATGACATAACAATCCGATTTCGACAAAAAATGTACCAGAGTGATCGCCTCATTGATACCTTCGATTTGATATAAAACATGACCATATTTGGTCAAAAAAATTTTTTTGACCCCACGGGCCACGCCCATTTTTGACCCCGGGGTCACCATTTTAACAACTTTGAAAGAGCATTGTACATCGATCATTCCTACCAAGTTTCCTCGAAATCCGGCTTGCGGTTCATGAGAAGAAGATTTTTTAAGAACTTATGCTATTTTTAGACGGCGGCCATCTTGGATTAGCGATGACCTCCATTTTAACAAATCTGAAAAGGCTTCACCCATGGACCATAACTTTTAAGTTCGGCTACCATGGGCCAAGCGGTTCATGTGAAGAAGAATTTTGAAATCTCTAATAAAAGAACGACCTTTTGACCTTTCGGCGGCCATCTTGGATGACATAACAATCCGATTTCGACAAAAAATGTTCATGGACGACGACGGATGACGACGGACACATTGCGGTAACAATAGCTCACATGAGCTTCGCTCAGGTGAGCTAAAAAAACTCGTTATTATTAAGCTAGCTGGCTTCAAGATGTTGTATAGCTGTGCGTGTATCGGGCAAAGTGGGCCCAAATACAGTAACACAGGCTACACGTTAATGTACCATGTAATAGTTTTCACACCGGTACAAGACACCTGTGCAAGGGTAAGCAACATGGACAATGAAAGTTTGATCAATTTAATTTTTATGTGGCTGTATCTGGAGAAATGGGGCTTATGGTTTGTGCAATCAGTCTAGCTCCTGTAGCCTATTTCATCAACATTGCAAAGTATACTTAGCTAGCAAAGTATACTTTGAGGGAGACATTTTCAATTTTAGGAGAAATTTATTAATTTTTATTATACTGAATTTAGATAATGTAATAAATTCAGTATAATAATTCTGCATACTTTTAATCATGAAATAAATGCATTTGTTAGTTCTATATGAAATAATGCATTTCAGGAAAAATAAATGGTTACTCCCTCAAAGTATACTTTGCAATGTTGATGAAATAGGCTACTGGTCTGATAACAATCTGAATTGCACGACATTTGTTTAATTGATGGACAGGCGAACAGTGCATATCTGAATCCACAATGGTTGCAAAACCTGCCCAGTGACATATGCCTTTCACACCTAATTTTGCCCACTCAATAGGCACAAAATGTTCTTTATATCAGAGACATTATTTGAGACATTTTCTGGCAAAATAAAAACTGGTGGAATAGTGACACAATTATACACTTATTAAATTCCTATAATGCTGCCTACACAATAAAGGGCAACGTGTACCGCATTTGCTGCGGTATATTTCATAAAAATATGTCATTCCATTAAGATATTAAAGGAAATCTACTACCACACCTTGGACTTCAATGGGTTAAAATGTCAAGGTATATGTTTTTGTTAATGCTGGACTTTCCCCGGGCTAAGGATGGACAGGGATCACATTGTGACAAGTACATTACATTGTAACATGTCCAATACTGATGGGACAGACATGCAGAGCTCCAGATAAGCTGCGTATTTGCTTAAATACCCAATTAAAATTG